>OW679195.1:174270678-174509863 GCA_940337035.1 Agriotes lineatus | reverse complement strand
ATACGTCTTCTATAAATTTCGTCGTTCAAAAAAGTTTACGGGTTGTAGCAGACGTGGAAAATGAAAGATTTGGAATGTAAAAAAATGACAATGAAAATATTAGTGCCATGTTCTACTATCAGCAAAAAGTTTATCCAAAAATGATGTACTTAACATTTATAAAGTACATGGCGTAGATAACGAGATGAAGTCTGCGGGGGTCTTTGTGATTAACCACACGCCTAATAATGCCTGCAGTTTTCACAAAGTGCTTTCGTCCATGAGGTATCATGTCTCTTCTACGTTTTTTGGCAGCTGAAATGGTTACTTATAAACTACCTCCGTTTCCGAATACCAAGCTTCTCCATAAATAGCTTTAATAGACTGCTTGAATCGGCGACACACCAATAAATAACATAAATAGAGCTATTTATGTTTAGTGGCCATCGCTACTAATCATAGCACACTATATAGAAACGTGTTTTAGTTGAACTAGCCTCCTATACTATTTCTTGAGAATATTAATACAGTCAGGGGCGGCGAGTTATACAGTTTCAATCGGGTGCCTTATACTACACATTTCGGAAACTTCAGGTTTTTAAAGAAATAAATAAAGAGTATATAAATCCACTTGTATTGATTTCTTTGTAACCTTAAGCGCAACTCCGGTATATCTTCAGATCTTGTCTTTAAAAGCCTGAAATAATTCGAATTTTCATCGGAGTGGCCTCTAATGGCAAGACCCTCCGTTGCTAAATATTTTAAACTAGTAATAAACGTGAGCAAAGCAACTCTAGCTTGTTTCATTTGACTTTCTTTTTCGGTATTAAGACTAGCCAAGACATTAACACAACATTCACTACACACCACAATACCAACTGCTTGGAAATGAAAATTTTAACGTTCATGATCTTTAAACCGCTCTATTGCTTTATTCCACGAAGAAAAACCATTAACACAAAAACTTTTATAGGCATTTTTGTTGGACCCAGTAGCGGCCTCGAATTAAGTTTTTCTGTTTTTGCTGCCTCTAAGCATGTCCTACAAAATACTCTATCCGCCTGAAGATTGTAATCTATCCACCTAAACTGATAAGATCACTTATGCAAAAATTTCCTTGTGGATTTTCTTTTTGTGTCAATATCTGCAATTAAAAAATTCTTGTAATTAACGAAATAACTAATAATAATTTATAAAATACAATATTGGTAAAATTAAGTTTAGTTAATCCCAGCATAAAGTTATGTAGTTTGTGATTAACATTACATTGAATTATTCTAAATAAATAAATAACTAGAATACAATATTTTAGATTGACATATCGAAAATGGCAATATAAATTACAATGTATAACATACAATTTATTTTATCGAGGTTTGAACATGATGGGTTTTGAAGCGGCCTTCCATCTCTGGCACTAGTCGATTTTTCCTGCTTTATCAAAAACTTCTCCATTGTATAGGCAGACAACTACGTAGAGCAAACAACGCAAATGCTACTTGGCAACTGAGGCGTTTACTTCAGCTAATTGCAAATTTCCGTCATGAAATAAGCAACATTGAATTCTTGCAAATATTTAGGTAGTAGTTACCCCAGCCGGTACCTAGGCGATAAGCCTTAAATTGTACTTCCGGTCCCAACCAAGACAGGCAGTCCGGTCATTACACCCCCTGGCTGATGCTGGTTAGCACATGCTGCTTCCATTCCAAATAAATAGTTTTGAAAGATATTATTTTACTGTTACAATTCATCGGGTGCGTTGCACCCGTAACAATTTGTGATCGGGTGCGGTCGCCCCCGTGCACCCGTCTACTCGCCGCCCCTGAATACAGTAATTGAACTCTGCTAAAGGTTAAATAAATTAAAGGATTAATTTATATCAACGGGTGCTCTGCTTTCAATTAAACAAGCTAACCTGAAGACCTAACAGCACGGATGAGCCCTTGTTGCAATTCTCGGCTGTCTTGGTGTTGTAATTATAGTGGCTTAGTTGCGGTAGCTAGGATAATTACATTACTTGCAGTTTAATTCTCAAACTAATTCCCACTAAAATTTCATTAACGAAATGGCTTTAAAATGTAATTAATTTAAAATAATAACTTGATAGAATTAATTTTGTTTTTATTAACTCAGGATTAGTTTCTCTTATCGTTAAAATGAATTGTAAGAATCTACATATATTATGTTTAATTCATTTTAAACTAATCAATAATATGTGTTTACATGCTGTAGTAAAAATGATTAAGCAAACCTATAATATAAAAAACCTTGTTGTAGGTAAGGAAGAAAATTATCCACCCAAAGTTCAAATTTCGGATAACTCAACCTGATCGCTACGATTTGGCATTGCTTGAGCTTAGCAAGAGAGCAGATCAAAGCTTTCACATTATGCCCATATGCCTCCCTGAACCAGACATACAGTTGGAAGGACGGAATGCTGTAGTGGCAGGATGGGGCAAAATTAAACCGTCGACGGAGCTCACTGGCACTAACATTTTGAGAAGTGCTGAAGTTCCAATTTTAGGTATTTTCCTTGCATTAGCGGTTTGTTGGTTTATAAAGGAAATAACTTAGAATTTAAGTTAAAAAGACTAGTATTGATAGTATTATCACATATTTTCGAATGTTTCCTTTTTTACTTCTTAGTGCAATTTTTAGTTTTTGTGGCGTATAATTATCTTATAAATTGGCTTTGTCAGTCTGTCGAAGTTTAACTAGTGTTTTGAAAATTGCTTTTTTATTTGAAATTTTGTTATTATCTTTTGCTTTGCTCATCGGTACGGAAAAGTACTTAGGAAATAATATTTTTTGAGAAAGAATATACACAGTAAAGGAATTACTCGTATGTTGCATTAATTTTGCTGTCTTTTATGTTTGCTATATTCAGCGTTAAATTATACTATTTTTTATATTTTGTCTTCTTTATTATTCTATTTTGTTTTGTTGTGTACGACGTTTAGAATCTTATACGCTGGATATTCAAACAATTGTGTCTACTTAATATGGATTAAAAGCAAATCAAATTGATTACTAGCCAATTTTGTATTTTAAGAGATTATACACATTTCAATCTTTAGGTTCAATTTTCTAAAAACTGTTGCTTTCATTGATCGCAAGCAAGCGTGCCGTTTTTAGGAGTAAAAGTAAAACTATCACGCCTAAAAGTTTGTGACTATTTTCTTACAACCTCTATGGTGATTTTCACCTTATTAATCATACGTCTGAACATGCATGTAACTAAAATATTAATAACTATATTATTCGGAAACATTGAGTAAATTCGTAGTAACATATTATATAATATAGTAAATAAACTAGGTTCCTATAAACATGTTTTGTGTCTATATTTTTCAATACCAAATAACTTTAAGGAAAATTTTATACGCTATTCGAAGTATAATAAATGCTGTGGTACAATATCCTATTTTCAATCACCCACAAACTACATAGTTATATGCAATGTATATAAAATTTAATTGCATTATGCAAGTTCATCCAGATTATTAATTTGTATTGCCCTGCAATGTAAACATCGTTTCAGTCATATTCACTTGGGTACGCAGCTGAGATAGTTATGAAACCAGCAAGATATTTTTTTGACAAACGTCTAAATTATTTAAAAAAGAAAAGTAATTAAGTTACAAGATACTTTTTGCAGCTAAAATTAGATCTAGGGTTTCTTTTAAAATATGTCTCTAAGATGTTGTACAGGGTGAAAATGTATGCTGTATTTTATTGCACTTTGGAAAAATGCAAATTTTTATTCAATAACTGTTACTTCTTCAGGTGGAAGAATAAAAGTAACTAATTTACGTTTACTGTCTAAGTTAGTTATAAAGTCACTTAAATGCTTTGAAGTAACAAATTTTTCAAAAGTACCTAATTAAGTTACATTAAATATATTTAAAATTATAAAATTGCGTTTACTTTATAGTCACATTTTAACATATTTCTAAAAAGCAGTTGAGTTATAAAAAGTATATCAGTTAGTGAAAGTAACTACATTTTAAAATATTGTATATATATACATCTATTTTTTATTCTTGCTTCTTTAGGATAGTCAAATTCCACTATTATTTAAAAGATACAATTTCGTTAAATATGTGAAATGTTGTGAACTTTACCTATTTACTTGTTATTCGGTTTATTTGAAAATAATTGCGAACACTCTTCGAAGTTAAGATTTTACTGTTAATTTATAAAATACGTACAAAATTGTTTCGACGTTTTGAGCTAGCTGAAGTTATCATCAAGTTCGTTTTCTTTTGTTAATACGGAATCGCATTGTAACAGGGATTTTTTTTAAAACAACATAATTATTTATCAAAGAGAGCACTACACTAAGCTTAGCTAAGGTATTTTTTAAATAAATGAGTTAACGTGCTCTAATACGCGTTAAAACTAGCACAAGTATTTCAGCTACATGCTGTATATACTTTTCAGACTACATATGAGATGTATAGTATAAAATTGTAATCTGTTATAACCCCTTGTGTATATACTCTGCTATTTGAGTTGCTCTAAATTATAAATAATATTGTTTTTTTCTGAAATTTTAATTCCATTATTTCCGAAATAGTCTAGATTTTAGAAAAATGTTGACGAAACATTTGAAATAAAATACTTTTTAGCTATCTAGTAACGTGGAGATTTTTTTTGTATCCATAATTACTGAGAATTTGAAAATTTTAAATAAAATGGAGTTGTACGTTTTTTAATACTGAGATGTAATTTTATTAATTTAAAAAAATTTGGCTTTCAGTAGACAAAAAAAAACATAAATAAATTTAAAAAAATCACCCGTTCGTGGAGCTTGGCCTACGTTAATATTAGATCTCAAGAATTTATCAAAATGTGCATAAAATGTAATATATTTCAACGTGTAAACTGCAGCGTTAATGTGATAGAGCTACGGCCACTAAATCATGTTAGATAGGCTAACACAGGTAGGGAAATAATATTTAAGAGATTCGAAAAAGGAGTTTGTCAATGCCAACTTTACCATACGCGCTACTAGTAACTGCATAAATAATTTTTCTTATTATTATATGCGATGCCACAATCCTTTCTCCTTGTAGTTAGGCAGATGATTGTTTTTAGCCGTAATTTGTAATTTAAAATGTCTAGTAATAACTTAAGACATCCAGACAAGTGTACGTGTTCATATAAAAGTCTGTAAAGTGCTTTACTCAGAACTTCCATCGCAAGTGGACGTTGTGACACTAAAAATGTTGGCAAAGGAATTTAATAGAAGAACCGAAATACAAGCTCGCGTTGTGATAGCCGAAGTGTTCGAATGCAGCGAGCAGTAAAAAGTATTCCGTAAAAGTTTAAATCTGTAATAAATACTTTTTAAGCGGGAAAGTTTAACAATATTTGTTATGTAATATTCATTTATTGTTTTCTCGTTACAGAAACTTAATTATAACCTATTAACTGACTGTGTATGTCACTGAAAAATCGAGTTTGGTTTGGCATAAATAACACCGAGTTTCCCTACCTATGTTAGCGTAGCTGGCGTGATTTAGTGACGTTAGATGGACCGTCAACGAAAATTAACCTAAACGTATTGTATACCACTGAAACAACCAAACGTAAGTTATCGAATGCCTAAACATTTGATATGTTATCCATAAGAAAAAAAGCTTAGGTACTTGATGTGTTCAAATACTTCGAAATAACAAAAACGAAAAACAAGGAAATTTAAATCTTTAGTGTTTTTCAAATATTTGGAAAAGTAAGTGGGCTCAGAATGTGGATCACAACTATCCCCATGATTCAATTCAAAATCAAACACCCTGAATACGCTATTATATAACAATGTAAAAAACATGCAGAAAATTATCAAAAAACCAATGTATATTATGCAAACACTTTCATTATTTCATAGTAAAGATTTATATACCTATACAATCAGTGACAATTTAATTGCAACTAACCAGTAACTTTTAAAGCGAATTATTTCATCTTAACGCAATATTCTAAATCAAAATGTTAAATCAACAGGATTAGTCTTGTAGTTACAAAGTAATCGTACAACACTAGTGAATGGAGTACTGATTGTTTGTTTAGATAAAACAATTGCAGGAAATGAATGGCTCTAACCTAATAAATACCATTTTGCAGACATCAAAGAATGCATGTCGTGGCACAAGATTAAGCAGATCACAGTGCAGCTGTACGAGGAAATGCTGTGTGCAGGGCACCAGGACGGTCACAAAGACGCCTGCTTGGGAGATTCTGGAGGACCTCTAATTGTCCTGGAGGGTGGCCGTTGGACCTTAGCAGGAATTATCAGTGCTGGTTTCGGTTGTGGGGAGCCTCACCAACCCGGAATTTACCACTCAGTGGCTGTCACTGCCAAGTGGATTCGCTCTGTTATATATTCCTGATATTGTGATATTTTGCATATAGATTATTTATGTATTATTTAATGTTATTAATTTAATACAATGTATAATAATAATGACTTATTTTTGTATATTGCTATTTTACTTTTATGGCTATGCCATAAATTCTCAGATAGTTTTACGATGCACACGCACAAAATTAATGGAAAAGAATAGACAAAAGCGATTAAGAGAAAATAAACGAACTAGAATTATGGGAGCAAAACCGTTAAAAAACGAGTAAAATGTCAAGAGAAAATGGTATGTTTGCAAAATAACATAGTAAAGATAGAAAATAAGGTAGAATTTCAAGAAAACCAGGCAAAGAAGAACACATTAGCAGTTCCAGGGCTGGAAAAAGACGTAAGAAATAGAACTTCAATAAAAGAGCTATGGAAAATACGACTCAACTAAAATGAGATGCAGACGTAAATATTAAATCGGTTAACTCGTACAAGGTAGAAAAGAAAGTCAAGGATATCAGAGATTGAAACGCGAGGAGAGAAAATAGATACACCAAATCAAAATGAAAGCAAAACCTACCAAGAGAGAGAGAGAGAAAGAGAAAGAGAGAGGGAGAGAGAGAGAGAGAGACAGAGAAGCACAAACCTAAACGACGAAGTATGGAAGAAGAAAGTAGGGGTACTGTTAGTTTTAGTTTTAATTAATATTTTTTGTTTGTTTGTAGCGTGTATTATTTAAAGTTTAAGATCGCGTTTTAGTTTAGATTTATTTTTGTAGTGGACTGTATTCTTCTAGTTATGTCACTCCGTATTCTAACATGTGGTCTATTTTCCTAGAAATTCTAAACTCTTAGAGCCTTCTGGTTCCACCTCGAAAAACGTTCTTCGTTCCTAAAACTAATTAGTCTCCACCCGTCGAAGAGTGAACAGCTCTTGCTTGTTGTCGCCGGCTAATTCAATTTTATGCACATACATTGTTCTCTTCGTGAAATACGTGTGTATCTTGTACTGGGTGTTCGAATCCCCCCTTCAGCGTTACGAAACCACTCGCCTCCGAGCCCTATGCACCTCTACCTGGGAAGGCTTAAAGGTAAGTGACGCAATTTTGTTTGTTTATAGTTGTTTATTTGTATCGTCGCGTCGTAATTAATCCCTCATTTATCGCATGAAGTTAATGCGATTGGACTGAAACCAACAGTGAAAAATGGTCGTGAAAATGACAGAATAATTAATAACAAATAAGAAAACAGAATGTCAAGGGATAATAGGATAATAGAATTTGAGATGATGGGCGGGGACAAAAAAATAGATAAAGATAGAATTTGAAAAAGCAGTACTAAATATCTTAGGAATAAGTGAAATAAAACTGAAGATGATAATATAAGATAAACAAATGTAGAAATAATTATGATACCACAATTTAAATATACTGCTGTGGCTTACTATTTCAGTGAATTGTTTATTTAAATAAACGAGTGTATGTTCTAATAGGGTGTATATGATATTATTATTAGATTTAAATAATTTACTTTATTATCTCAAAAGGTTGGGTTTCTACATCCTAGCAAGTATCATCTTAATTAATAAATTATTAGAAATACATTTGCTGTCAACTTAAATATCGTGGTATATTTTTAATAATTTACTTGTAAAAGTTTTGAACAATGCTGATTTTACCAGTGGGACCGCTACAATACTGGCTATTTTAACTAATGGAAACCAAATTCAAATATGGCGATTCAACCTCGTAATGTCGCAAAACAAATTTGCTATTACTCAACAATTATCAGTGATTACGTAATTAAAGCGTTGCCTAGGTGATAACAATAGCAGTAAGTAACTACACGTCACAAAAAAAAAACAAACAAATGACGCGTCTACGGAAGTGCATAAAAACCGACGCCATTTGCAAATCATTAAATTGAATCTTTTAAGATTAACTTTCGTGACCTTTCTGTTGCTTTTCCAACGGAAACAACTTAAGCCCCCAGCAAGTCCCACGATGTCTAGGCCCCGTCTTTTTCCATTGGCCTGCAGATACAAGCCGATGATGCCTTGTATAACGACTCCTGTTGCTCGACGGCTCAGAAAATGCCTCTAATATTGTCATTGTTTCACACCTAGGGCTCCAACTTCTTCCCACGAAGGTAGCTGCCTACCTCTAGCTTACAGTTCTCCAATTACACTGCTCAAACCTCGTACACAATCTTGAAACACCCGCTAACATTTGATGCACAAATTAAACAGTCTTTATAAACCTCTGCAGAGGTGCTACCAATTAACGCAACCTACTACATCGTACCTAGCGGATATAGAATTAATCTCAAATACACTGAATTGGGAAAAGGTTATTTATTCGAGTGTTAATAATTATTTATCGGGGAATTCTAAATTAACACCACTTCACAGCCTGGCTTCATTTCTCCAATTGTTTGTCTTCAATCTTACATTGTTTTACATTATTTCCAAGCCTGCTCTGTATTTTTAATACTGTCTTATAAATTATTATCAGGGCTAATGCGCTTTTATACAATTTGCAAATTTAAAGTAGCACATTTCTGAAACATTTTATAAAATATAGTTTGGTATGCTTAAAATATTAGGAATTAATTATAATCATAAAGGCTTAAAATGTATTCATAGTAATACAGAACTAACAAGAGGAAAAAATACAACTATGCGAAATAAGAAAAACAGAAAATATAGGATTAGAAAAAAACATAAAGAAGGATTTAAGAATGTTACCTATAAAGACAAGAAAAGAAGAAACTAAACTGTCTGGGTTTGATCTAAACAATGGGCTCTAAAAAATCACCACAATAACCATATTATGCAACGAAGTACATTTATATATTTAGGGTTATATGCGTAGCTGGCCCCTTCCACCTATCTGTATCGAATATTTAATCTATTTCATGCTAAGATGTTTGGGTCGTTTTGATCTAAGTATAGTTCCCCAGCAGTTTCCATATAAATACTCGAGGCTATTTTTTTCATTATGGTTTTCCTTGTGATAATTAGTCTACTGTTTCGCGCTTCTATTAAATGTATGGATTTCAAATATAGTTTCCATGATAAATAAAGCAAAAAAAAAATAAGAATCAAAATCTATACACTCTAATCGTAACCTGGAATGACGCCGTAGAAAAAACACCAGAGAATACTGGAATCTAATAGATTGAAGTGAAGAACAGGTCAGGGGAGTGTGGAAGACGAGAAAAAGTACATTGTAAACTTCTATACAATGATATTTTATGATGTCATGTCTGTAAATACTAATTTTACTATGAAAAGTTGCATGAAGAAAGTTTTTAGAGATTTTTCAAATTTTCACTGATAAGCAAGCTCCGTTCGAAAAAGGAATTTGAAATGTTTTAATTTTTTTCGCTATAAATAAAACAAAATTGGTTATACAGGATTCTTTTCCAGTTATTGCTTGGTACTAAATTCTTTGGATTTAACCGTTTCATAGATTCCAATAATCAGCCGCCAAAGTGAACTACTCTGTAAACACTATACAGGGTGATTATAATCATTATGAAGATATTTTTAACAGTGACAGTGCACATTAAAAGCGTATAAAGTAAATAAAATTACTGTCCGCGGTTATCAGTTAAAATATCTGCAGAACTATTAAAGTCATATAGTCAGTATAGACAACTCTCCCGCCGATTGAAAATAACATCACCTTTGAAACCAGAAGTTCAAGATGTGACTGGAAATATTTTACGACTGTGTATAACGTTTTATAATTATTTTCGTCCTGCTTCTTATACTAAATAGTAGTAGTAATACTTACATCGCCAGTTTTGAGTCAACATTTTAAATTGCCACTATTCCACGACAGCCACTAACTATTGGTCACTCATAACAATGAAACATTTCTATTCTTTCTGGAGCAGGAAGGAAGACCGAATCTTGAAGGTTTGTTATAGTTTTCTTTCCGATAGCTTCTCAAGGGGTGTTATCGCCAAAATCACTTCTAAGGGTCAGCCGAAGGCGCTCGGAAGTAAAAAAGGTGGGGTTGCAGAGGGTTTCTGTAAGAAAATCTACCAGGAATCTCAAGATCTGACCAGCTCTGTATTACGACGCATTTTAGTATAGTTCATTACATGGTATTTATACAGCCCACTTGTTTAATCATGCAAATTTAGTTCAATAAGGACTAGATAAAATTCTCTGGCTTATACAAACAAGACTGCATTTAATACAAGTGCGCTCTTTCGTAGAAATCCTTTAACATACTTATATACAAACACCCAACAAAAGTGTTTTTGGGATTACTTCAGTAAGGACGTCCTTAAATAGAATTTGTACAAATGTAAATGAAACAAATAGCGTTGTTTAAAGCAGGGCTGTGGAGTCGGTCACAAAAAATCCGACTCCGACTCCTGATATTTTAGTTGTTTGAATCCGACTCCGACTCCGACGGTACTAGAATATTGATACCCCCCCCCCTCATTCCTTTTCATCTACCTGATAAACTTTACCGGCTCATAACGAATTTCACAAGTTTTGCGGAATGTGGTTGATTATAATAAATTTCATATTTACAAATATTGCATTCACGGTTTCCAGCAACGTACTGATTTCACGTACAAATACACATAGAGGTTTATAAAAACGTAAATGAGGAAAAGGATAAAATTTAATTTAAGAAGAATACATTTCATGGCAAAATTTCATAAACGTGCAAATGCCATTGCTGTAACAAGACAGTTTCTTACCTGCCTACTAAACCTACAGTACTAACTAAATCCCGTAGTAGATTATTTTCTTAAGGGGTTCTTGCTACCTGCCTAATAATACAAGTTTACTGAGTCATAGGAAATTCAAATAGTCTGACGTCTGGGCAGGGTTGAGCAGATTAAAATTATTTGATTAAAATAATGAATCTAATGGAGGAATTTAATTATCAAAATCATTGATTTAAATAATATTTTGCAAAATCAACAAAACAAATACACCAAAGAAGTGCCTTTCAAATATTGCCAATTAAACAAAAACATCATGAACAGTAACAAAATAACAAAATGCTGAAACTGGTTTAAGGGTATTGAACACGACTTAATTCCACATGTAAAGCCTCCACACGTAAATACTTCACGCCGTCAATTGGAGTATTCCTTTCCTTCTATAAGTCTACGTTAGTTAGAAAGAGCTGAATGAGAGTAAAACACTGCTTTTCGTAAAAAGTGAATTACGTTAGAACCAGTAAACGTAGAATTAAAATTTTTGTTCTATTGTAAAGCTTATGAAAAGTACTTTTTCGGAAACTCATTAAAAAAAAAGTATGGCTCAACAATTTTTTCAAAATTAAGATTAATGTAAAAAAAAGTAATAAAAACAGTATACATTTAAGGAATATAAAGTTTGTTTTTAGAATCCGACATTCTTCAAGTAGTTGTACGCACAATAGTGTAAAGAAAATTAGATAATTTCTTTCGGTTTTTCTGTAATTCCATTTTTCATTTTTCTTGCACATCATCTATCTCTTACGAGCAAACGCGAATCTTCATAGCGCTTGCTCGCTTCAACAACGCTGGAAGAATCCAGGATCGCACAATTCCCCGTTACAAATAGTCAGAATAACGTCGCTGCATCGTCCAGAGCAAATTGTTGGCTAATTGTACGCCTACTACAGCGTACAGAGAAGCATTCAGCATTATTTGCCGATTAGTTGGGAAGCGAGTGCAGTGTTTTCATGCGGTTTTACCATGGGAAATTATAAGCGAAGTGATATCGGTAAAAGAAAAGCACCATCTGTATTACGAAAAAATAGACGTTTGTCAACATTAAAGTGTTTGAATAAAAAACGGTAAGGTTTAGTAGAATTTAAACCCGCTGGCTGGTGCCATGTTACATTATTGTTTTTCAGTACAGTAGTTGCATAGTCCTCTTACTCCGACAATTAGGAGCCTTAAATAAGCTTAATCCTCTTATGCAGGTGCACACAACCTTGTGAATCACTACACTGTAAATATTAACTGGGAACTGGCATTTGAGGCTCAGTACCTTCCCGGAACGCAATAATTATTCCAAAAAAATCCTTAGTTTGTGAATTATGATCGTTTCCTGTTATGGTGTATAAACTAAAATGTAAACATTACTACTGTTGATATACCTTTATGCATTTTATTCACCTATTGTGAGAAATATACAAGTATGTCATATTCTGCATTAAATATGCGAAGAACGCAAATTGCGTAAAGGCATAAGTCTATAAAACTATATCCATTATTTAGTTCAATAATTTAGTAAAATGCCATTCCATTCATTACTGCAACGATCAGTATTACTCTATTACTGGGTATGTATCTTATCGATTTTGAAATTTCTTTAGTACGGGCGTTAAACTATTCGTGTAGACCACTTGTTCTGTCAGTACGCAAGAGCGATGTCATAGCAGTAAGCGCACTGAGTAACTGTAATATTGGTATCCTGCTTTATTCCACTACAGACATAAATTGTGCTACGTATAATCGGCCAACGTTGCCGCAAACAAAAACTAAATAGCGTGTTCAATCCCCTTAACTTTTATAATACATCTTGAAACAGTTAAAACATAAAAATAAGATGCACTATAGAAGTTAGAAATTAGACGTAATACAAATAATAGTAATAATACGTACTATGCTTGTTTTATTGTGAATCACATAAAACAGTGATTGGTAAGATATAGAAAAACCGTCTACTACGCTGTACAAGGGACAAAGTCGGAATTTTTTAAATAGTTTGGAAGGTATTTAAATTTACAAGCGGTGATCACACTGATTCTAGAACACACTCTGCACACTAGTGGATCTATGAATTGACATATTATAGTAGTGCACGTGCATTTTCATAAACTAACATAAATAAAGAAAAATCGATTTTTATTAACCCTGAGTCTGTCTTCAAATAGTCAGTACTACAGTCGTTCAAATAGTTTGATAGCTTTTGGCGTTTTTATTAAAAAAAAATGATAAGTGGGAGTCGGAGTCGGGTAATTTATACGGACTCCGACTCCGACTCCACCCTAAAAGTTCCGACTCCTCGACTCCGACTCCCGACTCCGACTCCGACTCTACTGCCCTGGTTTAAAGTTAAAAAAATGTATTTATGATAAAATATAAAAATCTTAATATTAAAATACATGTAGTAGGAAGATCGGCTGCGGTGCCACAGTAAGGGGTTCAATTCCCACATCTTGCAACTTGCGGACGGCCTACCCAGCCGCCTTAAAAATTGGGTACCGAAACCACAGTTGTAAAAGTAGGGAAGGTAAGCAGTTGTTGAAGGCGTAATGTTGTTAACGATTAACCATATCACCCGGTACGCCGTTAACGGCGTGCCAGAGGTTTGGGTTTTGGAAAGAGATATTTAGGTGGCCATAACCTACATGTGATATGACGGGCCCTAAACTTTAATTTTTTACTTCTTAAATATGTAAACAAGTGAGAAAAGAGTCGCTGACAAATGATATGTAAACTGTCTGCTCGATTAAAAAAGAATCAGTTTACTCTCTTGTACCATAAATAACTATTATTTAACAATGGAATATTTTACTATGTAAATCTGAAATTGTGTGTGTTATGCAATTTATGTGTAAAACATATTTGTGACGAGTGCATGTTCAGTTTTTATTTATGTGTATCCGCACAAAAAAATGATGATGATGATTATTATTATTAAAAATGCGTTTGTAGAAAAATCTATTCTTTTAAAGAAATTTATATAGCAAACATGTTTAACGAGCGTTTGTGATAATACGATATTAATTATGAGAATGAAAGTAAAAAGTACGTGTCACACTGTTCTTAATTATATTCAAAATATCTGATACACATGCAGTACTGTTCATTTTTCTTTGATAAAAAAAAACAATAATTATACATAATTTCTATATTATTTTTTGTAAATCATCAAAAGCAACTAAAGTTGCGTCACTGATCGGATTTACTTTGTTCGGTATCGCGGTGACCTCCGTCCTCTTCATAATACAGCGATAAACTTGTGTGCTACGTAGTGTTTCTGGCCGAGCGGGTCTGGGTTACAGGAGCTACATTGAAAGTATGACCAATTTTGTTCACTATCTTATAGACTATTGATATATCAGTCATCTTGAGTCTTTCACAGGATTACATAAAGCCACGTTAAATTTCATGCGGTTCCTTTATTGTTAAGAATGGGTATAATTTCAAACATAATTAAATAATTTCTCATAAAACTCCGTAGCTTACCGTACAAGCATGTGCTGAATTGTGCTTAGTAGAAGTGAATGTTACGGAGTCAAAGTAAAATACTTTTTGCGAAAATTGCTCATTTGCCCAAATCAGAAGCTATAATGAACTATATAATGTCTTAATGTCATAGATTATTACACCAAACTAAAGAGAAACAGTGAAATATCGATTCATCTAAATTAACTGGTATACTATCAATATCACAGCTTGATTATGAATATCCAGAAACACTTCTTTGAATTGTTGTACGTAGTTTTGTGTCAACCAAAGCGAAATGTCGTCAATTTCCGCTTTTTACGTTCAAAAACACAACAAATAAGATAATAAAAGATGCCATTTGAACAAAGAATAATTGCTTAAAATACTATTCCGTAATGAGAGCTTGAATTATTGAATTTAACACAGAGATTGTTTCCGTACGGCCCGGCCTACTAGATACGACATCTAGGAGGGCGACGGTTTTCGTACGCTGGCTGTAGAAAATAAAACGATTCAAAACGGCCGTAGTTTGAAATTGTCCACTGTCTTTATAGAATCACTGTACTCTGAGTACCAATCAAGTTTAAATCTTACCGACTGCAATATTTTTTTTCTGTTTGTGCATAATGTTATTCGCATTAATGTGTTTCGTTTGACTGTTTCGGTTTTATTAGAAACATCAAGATATTTTGTACATAATTATTAACACTTCGACTTCGACTTGGCTTCCTTTCTTCAACGCTATCTATCGTTGAATCAATCCATCAGCGCAAATTTAAACGCCAGTTCCCAAGCGCCGATGAGCCAATTTTCTAGTTGTCCTATTTATAATAATTATGGTTAACACTCTATTGAAGGATAGCTTTTACTTTCCTCCATTCATACGATAGATGCAAATCTGAAGCTTTAAATGGACTTTGAACCACAGGAAATTGTTACAAGTATCCTCAGTTTCAAGGAAAGTCATAGGGATTATAACATTGCGTTTACCTAGAGCGAATTAGCATCGACAGAACGTATTTTTTTAATTTATTACGATTGAACTCAACTCCCTTGCTCTACTTAACCATGGCATGCATGCAATAGAATTCCAAAATAAAGCCTTAGATTTCACAAATATAATTTTTTCATTACTTTTTTATACCAGGAGTAATTTGTTAACCATTTTAAATTTAAGCTGTTCACTTAGCGTGCAAATTTCTACAAGATATGATGCAACACACATTTCTCTAAAAAAGTTTTGCAGTAGTAATTTATTTAATCTGTCTTATAGAATAGTCTTTTATAATTATGTAAAAATGTTGCTCGGGATCTTTTTAAACAATATAGAACATAATATTATAGTAGATACTAGTTACTTATTTTTCGAAATCAATCCCTGGTATCTATCCTGAAAAGGCAACATAACAGAATACGCACATTTGCGAATTGTATATGACATGTTCTAACCGAAAAAGTAAAAAAAAACCCTGAGACGTTAACTAAGTTATATTTAATGCTAAAATAGAGTTATAAGGTACCTATAGGCCATTCAGTAAACACAAAAACATATAAATTGTCTTGAAGTTGGCATATACGTCAAATTTGTCTGTTAGGGATTCTGTATTTTATTTTGCAAAGGTTTCCATACCTGCATAAAAGTGACTGAATTTTAAAAACAACAATTAATGAATATCATTAATTCAGTGTCAAAGTACATACTATTCTGGAAATTCTTGCCTGAACTTTTATAAAATGTAATAAAAATACTTATTAATAAATGCTACATCAATAGTATCCAACACAGTATTTGTTTAACATCCTTAAAAGTAGTTATGACAGATGCTAATTAAATGTCACACTCTTAACCTATTTGTTTTAGTAACTTTTTGTAAGTACATTCCTAGACAAAAGATGCATTGTGCAAGTACACTCATGAAATTTTAGAAATCAAAGGCCACTTTGTGTTTTTATGTTTAGTGAACAGACTATAGTTCATATTTTTCTGAAATTACCTTGCCAACTTTATATCGTTAAAAGCAATTTTAAAACATTTCATAGAAGTCAAACAATCATGTATTGTAAAAGTGTAGAATCAGTGTCTTTAGAAAGACACTTACTACACATTTTTACTTGATTCAACGGCTGGATGAAGTTTGGTTTCATTTTTTCTATTTACATTAGAACAATTGCGAAAACAACATCAGAAATGAAAGTTTCAATGGGCAACCATCACATTGGGAACAGTACCGAACAAAAGAAATAATTAGGAAAAGTAAGAAGTAATGAACTATTGCAAAGCTATCAAAACTTTCAACGCGGTATCATTATGTTACTAGAACATTTGGCAGAAAGCGATTAGGAAGATGTGTTACATTTTGATCAAAATGGAAAGTATTTATATTATAGTACGTTTTACTTTTTAATAACATCTTAAATAAGGCGGTTATAGAAATGAATATTATACTGCATACTTTTTAACAAAGCATTAATAAAACGGATTCTTAAACTCAATATTAGAGAATGTCATTTTAAGTATACCCTCACTGTTCGGATATTACTTCAAAGCATCTATTAGGAGATTATAGTATTGAGCTACCTTTAAATTCTTATATTTAAAAAAAAATTATAATTTTTACATCTTATAGTTGTTATTAGAGAATTTATGGTTTGTTAAAATTGTTATACAGTATGTCCAGAATTGGGAGCATTAGTTAAAAAAAAGTAATTAATTACCGCTAAATTGGAAAAATGGATTAGGCATTGGTTTGTTAAGAGGCATTTAAATATTGGCTTTAAAGAAATCAGGCCGCTGACCTAATGTAAGAGGAAGAAATAATTTCGCCAAAAAGTGGCTTCTTGGCGTGATTAATAAATTAACATTCTAGTGAGGCAATCTCCGTTTCCTTTTTTTAACCTCATGAAGTATCCGTTGTAGGAAATGATAATTGGTTGACATTTATTAATTTACAAACTCTCTTCTTGATTAGACTATTTGATTGTATTGTTGGATATAGTCATCTTCTTTGTTTTTCCCAGCTGTTCGATCGCAGCCAACCTTCTTCATTGTTTCCCAACTATAGCTTTAAGGTCATCAAACTACCTTGCCGGTGGACGTGTTACACTTCATCTTGCTGTTGCTATTCTGGGTCTCCAGTTTAATATTCTGCTTGGTCATTTTCTTTGGTGTTCATGTATATAATGTAACCAGCTCAACTTCATATTAACTTGTTTGCAGCTTTTTTGCAATGTCTAATAACCCTGATATTTTTCTTATTTCCTGGTCTTGTACTCTTTCTTCTAACCGTATACCAAGCATATTCTTCGCTCCGTTGTGTGATTTTTAGTTTGTGTATATTTTTCTTTATGCCATTATTAATTTTACGCTTTCATTTGGCACCATATCATTTCTTGAAGCATGCCTGGTCAACTGGCTAGTAAGAGTCTAATTCGTTAGCAAGTCTACTTCCAGCAATTTTTATAAATAACTTACATAGTTAGATAGTATATTGGATAGTAGAGTAATAGGCTTGCAGTCCTCGCCTTTCTTAAAGAACGTAATAGCTTCTACGTTGCAGTATTCTATTTGAACAAAACATTCTTTCGGGCATCTTTTAAATATTTTATTTAACATTTTTCCTCGTTCTTCCACCCTTGATACATTCCTTTATAATTTCTTCTTAAAACTTTTCTGTCCTTCGTTTGGCTTAAAGCCGTTTTTATTTTCTTTGGCACATCTTAATAATGGTTCTTCTATCTGCCTTGAGTGCAACGTTAGAAGTAGGTATATAGTTTATTAGCGTTTTTTGTACTTCAATTCAGTTTTCTTAATGATACTTCAAAAAATTTTAAGCTGCTAAAATCTATTTGAGGGCCCGCCAACTAGCTACAGAAGTGACGGAGTGCAGTTCTTAAATGATGGAATTTCCGATTAATTTGAGCCAGAAAAAAATTTATATTTCAACAAATACACTTGCATAGCCCAAGAACTTATAAACTTTGAATATACAGCAGCATAGACAATTACAACCTCTGAAAAATAGAAGCCAGCAGTAACGAATGGAAAGATTTAAAACTGTACATTTGATTTATTAACTAGGATTGCAAGTAATGACCAGTACAGACATTATCATGCACTTACTACGTTTACTATCAAAACGATAAAAAAGGAAGAAGGTAAACAAGGTCCAAAGGTAAAAGGGGTCACTTCCACAATAAAGTTATCACATCAATAGATACTCTACTACATATACTCAAATAAAGGTGGCCCTAATAAGGTGGTACAGTTAGTTCCTATTGAATATGGTTACACGGATAGCGCCAAAATAATACAGGGTGTTTAAAAAATACGTTCGGATATTTTACCCACTTATAGATCCTGCCAATACAAGCAAAAAAGTATTAATAAACATGGGTCTGGAAACACTTCGTTTCTGAGATACAGAGTGTTACAGTTTTAAAAAAAAAATCCATCCGCTCCTGGACTAAATAATTTAAATCTAAGTACGCCAAAACGTGATCCTTAATAGCATCAATAAACCTTAAAAGTTTCACTAAAATCGGCAGATGGCTTTTTGAGATATTGGAGCATTTTAGTTTTTGTCTTAATAGGTTCAGAGGCGTGCAAAATATGGGCTTTATTTTTTCTTGAAAACAAAGCGAGATATGAAAAAATTCAAGCGACAAAAAAGTTGCATTTTTAGTTGCTTTATTAAAAAAATATATGAAAATTGCAAAAAATCTATTGGACGTTATTTTTGTTGTAAAAAAATCTAATCGACATGCCCCATGGGCACGTCTCTAAAAGTACTGGATCAACTGTCATATGCCCAAAAGATACTTGATAAAGTTATAAAAAAACTATTAAAACTTCATTAAAATCGCCCAAAGCGTTTTTTAGATAACAATAAAAAACGGATTTTTTTGAAAACTTTAACATCCTGTATCTCGGAAATGAAGCATTTCCGGACCCATGTTTATTAGGACTTTTTTGTTTGGATTGATGAGATCTACAAATGTGTAAAATATCCGAAGGTAGTTTTTAAACACCCTGTATTATAACAGCAATGAGATAACAAGAAAATAGCATGCATTGCTCAAGTAAGAAAGGTAAAAACATAAAAGCAACTATTCAAGTAGGCTTAAAGCTCATTTAATTATGACATATGTCAACTAGACATGCCTGGTAATAGTTATTTAGACCGCAAGTGTTAGAAGTGCAACTTTTTTTCACAAGTGTGGAGGGTTATTAAACGAGGCACAGCAGAGTTTAATAATCCACACGCGTGAGAAATAAGCACGCTAACACGAGTTCTCTATAAGATTTTTTTTAAATTTCATTAAATATTCAAGTCTATTTTGTATAGAATTTTATTTGCCTTCATTTTAGTCAAGTGCGTTGGTCACTTCTGGTAACTAAGGAAACGTATATTTAAAATCGTTTACTCCTAAATTAAAAACAAAGTGTCACTTTTTTCACTAAGTGAAAAAAAGTGGCACTTCACGCACTGAAAATAATTTAAAAAAGCTTACTTTTCAAATAAAATTAAAAAAAAAATTTTTTTTCGTATGGCGACCTCTTTCTTACTCGAGCATTCTATTTTGTTGTTCATGTTATCTGATTGCTGTTCTACATAATTTTGGCTCCATCGGTGTATGATGTTGCCAATTTCTATGTTATGCGAAATATCAAGTTAATCACTTATGAGTTTACTTTACTTTATATACTCTGTATACGCTTATGTTAGCGGTGAAGATTAGGTTTCAAGAGCTAGAGAAAACGTTCTCCGGCAGCGAACCAGCGGACCTCAAAACAGCTTACACTTCAGAACCGCTACCAATGACAGCCAAACGTCAAACGAGCCGACGCCGACGCCCGTGAGAAATCATTAGCAATGAATCGTTCCGGCCTTGGTTGCAGTTGGCAGTAATACTCCCATAAATGATATTACAAATTCGCCCCAGATTTGACGCCAGTATAAAACAGGTAACGTCTATATGACAATGACATCCTGTGTCACCTAACGATATCGAAATATTGAGCGAGTTTTATACAGCCATTTGTGGCCGTTTTCCGCATCGCGTTCGCCATTCTTTTTTGTTACATACATCATCTTCTTCTAAGTTTCTTCTTTGCATTGCTGTTTTTATTTGCTGGTACCATTGTGTTCTAGGGCGTCCCCGTTTTTCCTCTTTTCGGGTATACATTTCCAAGTTTTCAGTGGTAGTCTTGTTTTCTCCATCCTTCTCATATGCCCATACCAAATCAGTTTCCGTTGTTCTAGATTGTCTTTTATAGTTGTTTGAATTTACATATTTTCTCTAATTGTTTCATTTTTCATTCAGTCTAACAAGGTGACCCTCTAACATCTTCGCCAGAATGACATTTCCATAACATTCAATCTCTGTTCCATCCTTTTGTTAACGACCCAAACTTCAAATCCATATAATGAGCAGCTTTCAACTATTGTTTTAAATAATTGCTTTTTTATATTATTTTTTATGTCTTTATTCCACAGTACTGAGTGTAACTGTCTCGTTATAACCTTTCCTTTTCTAATTTTATCCTCAATATCTGTTTTGTCTGAACCTGTATCTGTTAATGTTACTCCCAAATATTTGTATTTATGTGTTACTTGGATAGTTTTCCTTGTTGTCAGTATTTCGTTTCCTGTGTTACCTATTGCCATATATTGTGTTTTCTGTGTGTTTATTTCCAGGCCCCAATCTTCAAGCTCTTCCACCAGTTTTTTCGTCATATAATCTATATCATCTTCGTCTTCGGCAAGGAGAACCTGGTCGTCGGCGAATAAGAGACTATGTATGTAATCATGTCCTAGCCGTATTCCCATACATTTACATTTCTCGTTCCACTTTTTCAATGCTTGGTCTAAATAGATTTTAAAAAGTGTGGGTGATAGACAAACCCTTGTCTAAGACCTTTGTTAACTATGAACTCAGATGAGAGCATTTGTCCACTTTTTATTACACTTCTATTATTTTCATACATTTCTTTTACGGCGTTGATGTATATTTCGGAAACCCCACTGTTTTTCATTGTTATCCATAGTCTATTTATTGGTACGCTATTATATGCCTTTTGAAGGTCCACAAACATTAAATGTAATTCCTTGCCGTACATTATTGTTTTTTCCATTATTTGCTTTATGTAGAATACATTATCAATACATGATAGGTTTTTTTACTAAAACCGCTTTGTTCCTCTTATGTTTTAATTTCCTCTTCTATTATTTGTTTTATAATTTTCCCATACAGTCTACCTACGGAAGATGTGACGCTAATGCCTCTATAGTTGGTACAGTTTCTTTTGTTTCCTTTTTTATATATGGAGCTTAAATAAACTAGCTTCCATTCTGCTGGTATATTTTCATGTCTTAGCTTTCATTAAATATCGACTTTATTTCTTCGAGTACGGCTATAGGAGCGTGTTTTAAAAGTTCCGCAGGTATACCTCCAGGGCCAGCTGCTTTGTTATTTGTTATTGTTTTTAAAGCGCCTTTTATTTCTGCTACTCTTATTTCATCTATTTGTGTTTGTGTTTCTTCTTTAGTATACGATACATGTTCATATTGGGGTCGCTTCTCAGTTAGTAGTTGTTCATAATACCTTTCCAGTTTTCGTTTCCTATGGGATCTACTGCGATTTTTGCTTTGGTATTCAATCTTAGGCTTTTTAATGTTTTTAAGTCGAAATAATTTTTGAAAAAGGTGTACGAATCTCCTATCTGTCGTTAGCAATCTTCCTTCATTTATAATTCATTCATGAAGATTCGAGAATAACCTTGGTACACCATATAAACACACACAAAGCCAATGCGAACTTGTTATCATTCCCCCGCTGTTTTCTATAACCGGATACAGATACTATTATTTTTAAACTCTAAATTTGCGCTTACACAATCGACCGTGTATTCATAGCTGTGCATTTATCAAATAATATTCCAGTTCATTACGCTTTCAACACGAAACAAGTTGTTTATATAATCCTTCAATTGTTAGATCGTTTTACCTTGATTATATTTTCTTTCTTAGTACTTACTTAGCTTTCTTTGTAATACTTGCCTACTACTGTTCTCTTCAATTACTCGTTTTGTTATGGTTCCTTTATGCTTCTGGTTGTTTTTAAATTTCTGGCCTTATTGTCCTGTTTAGACGGCGTGTTATACTGTTCAAACTGCATCAGTCTTCTCCTTTCCTTCAACAATTATATAGTCTTGGAACTTAACTTTTTTCTATGCTATTTTTGTTTCGTTTTATTTTTATACTGTACTTCTTAATAATGGTCACTATTCTTGAATTTGCTTCATCCAGCGTGCAATATGCGTTTGCTTGTTCACCTTCTGCTTTTTTGTATTTTTTTCTTTGAAAATATAGCTTTCTGCTTTCGATATATTTATTTCAATCTTTTTAGTCGTCCGCTATTTATTGGTTTTAATCTTCCAGTTTGGTATTGGCGACAACTGTTTCTGTTGCTAATCTACGATCGGTCTTTGTAGTGATGGGGTTTAATATTAACACATCATGTAGATATTTTCTATATGTAATTATACAGCTTTTTAAATTTTTATAATCGCCATTTGGGCTTCCCCAAGGTTACTTATTTTGCTGCTTTTTCATAACGAACGTATTTATTCCGTACACGTTGTGTTGTCATAGATAGCCTATTAACATTTCACTTTCCTCGTTTATGATTCCCAAACCATATTTACGCATACGTTTCTCCACATTTTCTTTTTTACAAAATAATGAAACCAATTTCAGATACGACTTTTACACGGATCTGTTCTCCACATAAGTTGATAAAACGACTGAAATTGAATTTCAATCTTGACAGTAGCTTTTCATAACATAAATATTCTATCTCTATACTATAATTTACAGCGTATACTTTAACGTAAATAAATAAATAAAGAAGAAGAAAAGGGCAATTCAATTACTAGTTCTAATATCCTTTTTTATTTATTTCAAACAATCATATTTGTTTTTTGCAAATCAGATAGCTTTACGCAGCAGAAAATTAAACAGCAAGAGGCGCATTGTGCGTAGGAAAGTAAAATCAGGCCAAATCTACGAGCTGAGACAAAAGGGGTTAACGCTCGCTGAACCTTCACCTCCATCAAAACTTTTACTCTTAAAACTTTTTTGCCCAAAAGCATCTCAATTCAAATCAGGCTCTTCTACAAAAACGGCAGTCGGGAAAGTACTGAAGAACAATATGCTTTATTGCTCCTTCGCGAATTCGAGCACTGGTGCCAAATTAAGTGAGTTCACAAAGGAATTGCACCTTACGTAAACAAGTGACGCGTATAAACGCAGCTTCTTGCGCTGGCCACTAGCCCCGGCTCTGGGTTAAGGTTAAGCAATGGCACACTTTCTCGAAGAAAGGTCTAAGTCACTGAGAGGAATGTCAGGAGAAAGCAGAAGCACGGATCACACAGCCTAATGCGGACCGGAAGTGCTTGTCGTGGAAATTCGACGGTGCATGGGGGGAATACATTGTGTCCAAGTGCGTCCAACGGATGTCCAATTCCATGCGTGCTTAAGTAGGTCGACTAAACGCATCCATTACTGTAAATAGTTCGGAATTAAGATGTTTCCCTGAAGTGTGTTTGACAATCAGTGGAAAAGACTAGAAATTTTAATTTTCGAAATTGATTTGGCTTTACTTGGAGAACACTTGTTGTTTTAGGAGAATTATAGTTTTGTATCATGGCGAAATACCAGACTCGTAACAATAGGGCGCGCAGTGTTCAATATACAAAGAGCGGGGAAACGGCTTAATAAACAAATCTGTTTTTAAATTATCTGTATCAGTAATCAGAATATATTTACAATTCTATGACAACATTGACCTGACGCGAAGGCACCCTGTGGAATTTTCACTTTTGCTTCTAGTTTTCTAGTTTTAGTTCAGAAGCTGAATATCCTTTTGATGATCTTTTACAGTATAAAGTTGAAGTTTTCATCAATAGTAACTATATCAAGCGTAATACTTAGTAACTCAAAAAAAAAACTTGAACGTGAAAGTTATATTTTGTATCTTGAAGGTTATTTGTATTACTTTTTATAGTTCTTCTGTTGTTTGTTTTTGCATGTCAGACAGCTTTTAAAATTCCTAATTATTGCTTATGAGTTTCAGTTGCTTATATGCTTACTAAGAGTGTTGAATATTTCAGAATATATCAATCCGTATTAACTCGATTGGCGTCATGCAAATAAAAAACTAAAAAAATAAAAGCGTTGACTTTATTTTTATAGCATACAAAGCGTGTAAAGTGTGGTTTCAGTTATTTTGTAATATAACACTGGGCCTTATAGTTTTCGTTTCGTCTCTTTTTTCTTAGTTGACTCTTGTTGCCGTTTGGGCTAGGATTAAGAGTTAGTACTTGTTCTTTATGCATGTTTTCCATATCTTGCGTGTTTTACTCCTTTAATCTTAACTTCTTGCCTCTATCGCCACTTTCAACTTTGTGAATGCCGTGTCCGTGCCAATTTTTCTTTTCTAATATTGTCGTTATTGGTTCTTGTTTCATTTTGTTTTCTTACATGCTTCTTAGTATTTTATACTGTATTTACCTACTTTCTTAAATTTCCTGTATCATCAATGATTCGGTGGACCAAGTGAAAATTGCCACAAGATAGTTCACTAATATTTAATTTAAAAATGAAAATATTAAATGTTGGGCGTAAGTAATAACTATTTTAGGGTCATTCTGCCATACTAAAGTGTTAAACTCTTAATCAGAACTATACTTATTTTACTGAAATGGTAATAAAAACAATTTTGCAGGTAGCTACGGTATCTTTTACGACTTCTATCATTTAGAAGTTTAGTGCTAAAAATTCTTATTATAGAAAGCCTTAATTTATCTTGAATAAAGGGACTACACATATTGTTTAGACCATTACATTTTTTTTCCCTAAAATGTTATTGTTAGTTTATAACTATGAATCAACTGCATTTCCTAATTGCAGTTTGATAAATCCAATATAGATATTTTCATACATTACAGACTTTGCGGATCATATGCAGAATTATTTTACAAATGGAAAACCATTTTACAAGTACATTATGTTTAACATTTTAAAATATCAGATCCAACAGATACATTTCTTTTCAAACTTACAAAGAACTATGACTTGATTTTTAAATCTGTTGAATATAACAAATAAATAACACTATAATCACTTTTATCTGAAAACGCCAAGAAAGTCAAACTTTCAAGTAATATTTTTACCTGACTGCTATTACTGTACTAGACTTGTAATGGTTAACTTTATACAACCTAGCTAATGTTCTTTAACAGATCTGATCACTAGGTTTGTAAGCGATTGTCAAAATGGCGTTTTTAAAATATAAAGGTTATAATAGCTATTTGTGCAACAAGTGCTAAAATTGGATGTTTTTAGCACTTTTAGCACGAGTTTGCACACAGTATTTTTTCTACTGCCTTAAATTTGCTGTTATTAATCCATAAATATCGATTTAACAAAGGTTTGCATTTATGTAATTTATGTCATAGTAAAAAGATGACCGTGACGGCGCAGGTGACTGTTTCTGCAGTCAGTAGCTGTAAAAGTTAGTTATCAAAGGTAATTGTAATACTACACATTTTACTTTATTCATTACGTAATGCTTTAATTATTTAAAAAACACTTTACCTCTAACGAAAGAAGTAACTAGAATAACTTTATAACCTCACTTCCAGTTCAAAATTCTAAATTCAACACCAGCTGTTTATAACACATGTGCTAAAAGTAAACAGCTAATTTCACACTTTTAACACGCTGATTTATAAACCGTCATTTTTAATGAAGCTAGTGCTAAAAGGCCTACTTTTAGTAGTGGTCGTAGAAAAATAGGTTTTATGTTTTAGTTCGACTTTATTGGTGATTTCAGATAACATTTTATACATATCAAGTCATAAAAATTATTCTACTGGACTCAGAAGCTTAAAAGCTTTACAGCCTCGTGATATGCAAATAACTATTAATTGTTGATATAACTCCATTCTAGAAGTTTGTAGAGCATATAATTTATCTCTTATTCTACCAGCGCAAAAATTAATTTAAAAATACCTCTGCAGTATATACTATTTACCAATTAAGACTTTCGTTGCCTTTTAGTAATATGGAAAGCAAAATGTACCACCACACATATCTCAATAAAATTATCCATACTTTTGCAGACGCTAATAGTTAACGCAAAACACTTTCTAACAAAGATTGTAGATTTACTGTCCATGGTACCTTCATAGTACCAAGAGGTAATAAACTATAAATAGGTGTTTTGTAATAAAAAATACGACATGCCCATACACGTTACTGTTCTGTTTTTCAAAATACAGTAAGATCAAAAATAAAGTTAATCGCAGAAGCCATTGAAAACAATAAAAGTTGTCTAATCTGTAGCATGATTTTTGATGATATCGAATTGTAATTTTTTTTAAGTTTAAAATTCATTTTCAACATCTTTTTTAACATATCCACGTGAGTAGAAGTAAAGCCTCTATAGCGGCCATTTTGTTTTTAATTGGGTCAATTAAAATTATCGATTAAAATGATTGATTCAATTAAACCGCGAATCAAATGCTCTAATTAAATGTCCTAATTATATCCGCGATTTTAATTACAGAATTTGATTTTACACATACGATAATTAACCGCATGTAAATAATTATTTAAAATCCCGAATTTTCCGGCGAACATTTTGGATTTCCTGCAGGGTTCGAACCCGCGTCGTCGGGCGAGTAACCTTAGGCCTCTGCCACAGAGCTACTGAGACCTGTTGCTTTTAACGCCTTGCTGCATCAGTTTATTTCCGAAAGATGTTTTTCAAAGTTTGTCGAATGAGCAAGAATTTTAGCAATATTAACTTCCTGTTCTTGAATTAATTAAATTTGTAAGCTAAGTATATAGACAGCTATAGAATTTAAATTTAAAAATTGCGTTTTACTGTGTAATGTGGGTTGCGGCGTCTTTTATATGTCAAACAAGTTTTGGCACTTATATCACATAGGCGCCTGACGGTGAGGCACCCCGCGTCGAAAGGTTCTGAAATGCTGAAAAGAATCGGTATTAAGTCATCACATCCATGCAATTTTTGACGGCATGAAACCCTATTGTAAATTCGTCGTTTTTATTTCGACAGTTATTAATTTATAACGGCGAAATTGCTATGCCTATGAGCTAATAACTAAAAATTACTTCAATGTTGAAATAAACGGGGCCATGTTATATCAATACCATAAAATCGGTGGCCTCTTTGTTTGTATGTATGTATGTGTGTATCTTTGTTCGCTATTTCCTCCGAAGATACTGGACCGATTAAATTGTATGACAGCTTAAAATTTTGCTAATTTTTAGATTTAGATCGTAGGTCGGTTTTTATGAACAATCACTAAGAAGGCTTGCGACGATAACGCTCGCAATTTAAAAAATACGTTACAGTGACTGACATTGGAGCGCTGACAAAGAGACATGCATGTCGCAAACAACACATAGATGACGTGTTACAGAAAAATATTTAATTGACAACAAAGATTGGCTTGAGCGCGTTTAATAATAATTAAATTTCTGGTAAAAGAGGTGTACGCTCGGCTCTCGATCCGATATTTCAAATTCGATTACAATTAATTTAAAAACACCACAATAAAATTTATTTTAACTGTCTAAATTATTTTGAGCATAATATTTATTTTGAAAATCAATAAATCCTGGCAATGTAAAAGCAAGTGGTACGCACATAATAGTTAAATATTAAACAATACAGATTGACCGCGAGAGTCTGAGGTGCTTAAAGTGAACAAAAGCCTGCCAATTTACAAGAAAAAGTCATTGCGTTTCTCAAACAAAGCCCTGTAATTATTGACGACATGACAGATTTTTTTGTATGGGGTGTATTCAACCCCGTTCGAAAAACACGACACTGCACTAAACCTGGTTGTTTACAAGAAAACTGCATTTTGTTTTCTAATAGCGCAAGTTTTACGGAACGACACCCTTTTGTGAAGATACAGGTGGTTGTTATAAATTATAAAAAAAACGATATTTTTATTCAACATGCGATTAAATTTGGATAAAAAACAGGCAATTTCATTGAAAAATGTTCTGCTACCATCATTTCGAGAAGCAAAATTTTAGTTACGTAGGTTCGTTGTGCATTTTTATTACAACGTTTTTGTACAATTGATGAAAATGTGTGTGTTGACCACAAATTAACATAAACTTGAATAAAAAACACGAAATTCGAGATCATGCCACTTAAAATTATACAAAAACGATATTTTTATTCAACATGTGATTAAATTTGGAAATAAAAAACATGCAATTTAATTAAAAAATGTTCTGCTATCATAATTTCGAAAAGCAAAATTTCAGTCCAGTAGGCTTTCTGTTCATTGTTGACCACAAATTAACATACACTTGAATAAAATCGCGCAATTCGACATCGTGTCACTTAAAATTTAAAACAAATTAACATCATGTCAATCAAAATTATACAAAAACGATATTTGTGTTCAACATGCGCTTCAATTTGAATAAGAAACACACAATTTCAGGTTAATACAACGATAGTAGCATGTGAAAACCACAATTCGTTTTACAAAACAATCTTATAATAACGAAAATTTCGTAAAAATAGTTTAGAGTTATTTCTAAAGATAACTTAAGCATAATTTTACAAATATTTTACACTTTTTTATAAATTGAATCGTTCAAAATTCAAATAAATCGCATTTTTTAAAAATTACATCACGCTATTATGAAATCGTAGTTTGATTTATATGGATTTTCGCCACTTTGTATCTGTAAAATAGCTTCCAATACTAATATTTTAGCTTTTAGATTTTTTAATTATTGCAGATTTCTGAAAAATAAAAACAGAGTAGAAATAAAAATCACAAATACTCTGTAATAGAGAAATATATTTTTATTATTTTGTAGAATATTTAATAATATAAAATGTGTAAAATCAAATTCTGTAATTAAAATCGCGGATTTAATTAGGACATTTAATTAGATCATTTTATTGGATCAATCATTTTAATCGCTCATTTTAATTGACCTAATTATAAAAAAGGCCGCCATAGGGGCTTCTCTTCTACTCACGTGTTATTTTAATGAGATCTTTAAATTTGGTTTAAATTACATATTTTTGCATATGTGTGTAGCTTATTATACTCTATTAAAGTCACATGGATAAATAATACAGTTAATTATAGTCCAAATGTAGCTTATATAGTACAGTGTAGACAGTGGTCATATATTTCATGGACTCCCGCGATCAATTTTATTTTTGATAGCTCGGTATAAAAAAAACGAGAAAGGTTGAACGGCCACTTTAGCAATAATCAGTAAGGCCTTGGAATTGGTGACACAAAAATGTTGTAGATCTGTAATTTAAAAATCGTTGTGCTTTCGTCGTGATTATATTTTGATTATTTTTGTGTTTTTATACAGGGTGATTCAAATTAAGTGCGCACCATTGCTATCTTTGTTATTATCAATTTTACAAAGTAGGTTAAATTAGCAAACTATTAGTGTTTTTGGCGCTGATTAATGTGCAATTAATAAAAAAAACAATCGAATAACTAGTTTGCGACAAAATTAAAAACTTTTAGTTTTTTTAATGGACAACCTTGAAATAAAAAAGAAGTCCTTAACAATGCGAGTCCATCTGGTTTTTCTAAGCACATAATAAATTAAAAATTATTAGATTTACAGCAAGTCTTATAAAGGCCACTAATTTGACGTTAACTTTAATTCGCTGTTAAAGCAAACAAAAGCGCATCAAAACTTGTTTACTAATGAATAAAATGTCATAAGCACTTACGTTTTGATGCGCTTTTGTTTATTTTAACAGCGAATTAAAGTTAACGTCAGATTAGTTGCCTTTATAAGACCGGCAGCTAATAATCTGAGAATGCAGAACATGGAACAACAGTCACAAAATACATTGGCATAACACAAAAACTGTATTTAAACAAACGATTTGAACGATACGTAAAAGCAAAGAAATCGCGCATATGTTACCTGATAAAAGCGAATGCGTTTGTTTCTATTCTGTCAATTGCCAAACAATTTATCCTGATTTAGTAAGAACTGTAATTGTGTTTTTTAGTTTTTAATTTGAAACGGTGATACATTTTTCCTCGAAAATGTTTCTAATTTAATATTTGAAATTTTTATTCTGGCGAAATTTTAAGGATTACCTTAAGCACTTGTGCGGCGTACCGTAGAATTTCCGAAAATGTATTTCATTGTCGGGGTCACAGATATAACATGTAGATATGGGCTTAAATTGGAAAAGCATTTAAAATAAAATATATTTAATATGTAGCTTAATTATAAAACAAATGAAAAGAGTATTGAGTAAAATAACACGCCTTTATCATTTAAAAATTCTATTTCATACAGAGGAATTGGCAGTTATTTAGCAAATTAACTTTCCATTACCTAAAACAAATATAAGTTGAAAAGAATCATAGTTATTAATTTATTTTACATGTGAAATTATAAATGATACCAGTTATTTGTCCATTTGAGGTTACAAATGTGATTCAAATTAGTTGTAGATCATGATTTTTGAACTACGCGTTGTTTTGTTAGTCAGGTTTTACCTGCAAAAGTAAACATCAAAATAGATCAAACATAAGTTTATTTCTTACATATTTGGTGTATGAAAAGGGTTAATACTGCATAATAATTGAAGGCAGGCATATTTGAGAACTAATTAACCTAAAAATATGATTTGTAAAATTAAAACGTCAGAAAGGTTGATAAGTAAGAATCTGTAATTTTTATATTTAAAATGCAATTATATCCAGAATTTTGATGGAGTTATAAAATAACAAGAACAAAGTAGAGTGTGTGAAAATAAATTTTAATGACACCAGTCTAGAAAAATTATGCTAAAGATATAAAAATTTAATTTTACAAATATAAATGATAACATGTATCAAGAAGAATTATAATCCCAATAAGAGTGTAATTGATGGAAAAAGTTAGAGTAAAACAATAAGATGTTAATTGTGTATTCGTAAAGCTTAAACAAAAGGTGTGGCTAACGACTGTACGAGGAAGAATCAAGATATAGCTGGTGGAAAGTCTATTTGATAATTAATAACAGAGGATATGAGCCTAAAGAAAGAAAATTTCATCATGTAAGTGTACACAAAATGTAACTAATGAAATACCAGATCTGAAAACAAAAGCAGTAAGTAAAAGAATTAAACTGCTAATTTTAACTAGTATAGAATTGATTATAACCAAGTAACAGAAAATTAACGACAAATAAATTTAATAAAATAACAGTGTTCAAGAAATGAAAATTTAATAAACGATATAAGATTAAACATTATCTACAACATGCCTTTATCCGCAAACGTCACAAAAGTGACAACTTATGTGTCTTTATTGACAAGGTAAAAGTGTCACTTTATCTGCCTAAGCACACAAAATCGTTGCTGTCTTTCTTTCTTTCTATGTTTGTTCGCTATCTTCTCCGAAGATACTGGACCGATTAAATTGTATGATGGCTTAAAATTTTGCTAATTTTTAGACTTACATCGTAGGCCGGTTTTTATTTTCAAAAAGAGTACGAAAAAGTGTTAATATAAATAAACTTTTAAGCAGCGGATCGGAGCATCTGTCGCCGTGGGTTATGGCGTGACAGCTGCTGTGGCCGTGTGCTATTAGCTCGGGTGATTCAGTATGTTCATATATCATTACAGTAGCGCGTCATTTGAACAACAGAGGTTGGCGCAGGGGTACAGTGCTCGCCTGTCACGCGGGTGGCCTGGGTTCGATTCCCGGCCGATGCATCCTTTTTTTTTAAAATTTATATTAATGAAATTTACCTGAATACGTTTGCGGATAAAATAGTATATATTATTCGGAGTAAAAGTGACTTTATGTGGCTTAGCTGAATTATTTGCCTCACTTACGTTCGGCTAAATAAACTTCAGCTTCGCCACATAAAGTATCACGTTTACTCCTAATAACATAATCTACTATTATGTAACATTCAGTATTGAGTTTAATACTAAATTTGAACTTAGAATAATATTTAACGAAATTTATGGGATATTATAGCTATTAACATATCTAGGAATGTTATGAGTATCATAACTGCCGCAGATGTTTTGAAATCCGAGCTCGTAGAGCGAGGATTTTAAAACATCTGAGGCTGTTATGATCATAACATCCGTGATATGTTCAATAGTTTATCGGTTGCTATATGGTTATGGTTGCCATGTAGGGTAATATTCCATTACCTTACAGATAAGTTATGATCTAGTTACCAGCCCACTTTTGTATATGTAAACAAAGGCTTAATATCCTGAAACCGGTAAAAATATAGATTTATTATAATCTCTGAAACTTCTTTGTGGCGTGAATCTATAATTCATATCAAGTAGGTTTAGATAATCAAGAAACGTCAGTGTCAAACAATTCATTGGAGGTTGGTGGTTTTTCAATCTCCGTGAAAAAAGCTAAGTTTATTGTTCCTTTTTAACTGTTAATCGTTGATAACGAGGGCAGATTGTCCCTCGAAATGTTCGTTATTTACATTGTTTAATAATTTTTATTTGCAGAGTGGCGAAATACCCAAATAAGAATATGAATGATAGATTTATTATCAATAAAGAACAATTGCCTGAAATTAAAACGTTACAGTTTTTATTTTGTGTTTGTTCTAATTGAATTCTGCAGTAAACCAAGGAAATAAAGAGTCAAACAATTAATTTTGTTGCAATTGCATGCTCGAGCTGTCCACAGAAAAGGTAAGAAGTAAAACGTGATAAAACCCTGAAATAATAATTAATTTCAATTAAAATAAAATAAAGTTATAAGGACCATAGCATTATGTATGTTTATTTTTAAATTATGACTACTTAATATCTCAATTTTCTATTGAAAAACAAATACACAAATAGACGAAATCAACTTCTACTTGGAAAAGCGATACACAGTCAATCTTCTTATGTTAATAAAAATGTTGCTTATTGAAGCTCCATTAAAATTGACCTATAGAAATTAATAATCGCTAGTGGTAGAAATTTGGCACAAAATTAGCATTACAACAAATTTTACGAGACAGTGAAATTTACAATCACCTTTCGCAATAAAAATACTAAGATAATAATAATGCAGATATTTATTCCCAATAGAACTTTGCAATCATAACATAAATATAAATAAAATGTTTCAAACGGTCCGTAATATGATAATTCACATTCGAAGTGCATTATTAGGATCGGTGAAATGGTAAGACAACAAGATCGGTTAAATTGATAAAAAATTGTGGAATTTTGCTAAGTAATAATTACAAAATAAACCCAGTAGCAGTTTCTAATTTATCACGAAATAACCGAAACAATTTCAAATTTCTTTTTCAAACGTAGCTTCCTTACTAGAGGAAATTTTAAAAATCTGTAAACATGTCAAGGTGACTTTTTAAATAAAATATTGTGGTGTGTTAGCTTTTCTCTTAACTTCGGTCGACCTTCTATATTTTACTTAAAAAATTGTTCTCTATAAAAGTGTGCTTGGGGCCCGTCACTAGCTACAGCGAAGTCGATTTGTATTCTTTAGTAATGAAATGTCCAAATTATCTGGGCGTCAACAAGTTTTATTACTCCCAAGTACACTTATATAGGTGAAAGAAAACTTATAAACTTTGCCATATATATATATATATATATACAACACATTACAACCCTTGAAACTTTAATGTTTGAATGAAAGAAGCAATTCTTTATATAGATTTATTGATGCTTCTGGTTTTGATTAGTCTATTTTCGTTGCATAAAAGGGAACAATAGTCGACTTTAAATTCCTATCTAATCATAGTTCGTATTATAAAACGGGGTACCCACTTAAGCTTACGTCAATTTGACTTTCTAATTTAACGTTAATACTAACAGTTATATAATAGCTAGTGTACAATTAACTGGTTATAAACTGTTGTTACTTTTTGAGAATATGCTAAATATCAGAAGTTTAACTTTACTTTACTTATCTGGTAATCGTTACGTTTGTGAAATCGAAGACTAGCTTCTCATGAGTTTAATCAGCATGCATCACCGTTCAAGAGGATCTGTTCTCCTAACTCCTACTCTGACAGTCGCTAAACGTCAGCGGTCATTTGACCGCAAGTAATCGCACGATCTCCGTAGTAAAATTCTTAGAGATGTTCAAACTAATGCGTTTCCGTCGCCCCCAACTTGTTGCTATAATTTTCAATACGAAAATAGAATCAGATAGTTCCAAAAATACTATACATACCCTGCAATAACAGGCAAAAACTATTCAGCGAATTCCGTAGTTCCCTAATCAGTCGACGACTTGGAACTATTTTTCCATTGGAAAATGATACCCGTTCTCAAAATCTGTTTCAAGCACGCTTCGTTAGTATCCACATACTATTAACGAAGAACGAGAAATCCCGAGTTTACCACATTTTTACCAAGAAACTCTTAATGCACCGCTAAGTTTTTCTTATGTCACGGTTTCTAAAACAAAAACATATTATTATTTTTCTACCCTCTTTTCTTTCTTAAAAACCATTGCAATTCGGATTTTAATTTTTATACGCTTCGACTGCGTTTTTCCAATTGATCGTCTATTCACGGTCATATATAACGTAAACTACTAACGTTAATACAATAGGATTTTAACACGTAACAGGTGTAGTCCACTTAGAGTGGCAACGTTTGTAAATTTCAGAACCATCATCAAGCTTGTTCCTTATCAGTCCAGTATTTATATTTTGGGGAGTTAAATAAAGCTATCCAATCTGATTTCAACAGTTTTTAATATTATTTATAGCTTTATTTCACAATTAATAGCTGCTAAATACTAAATATCCAAATGAATTAACTATAAAATATTCTCGAGGTTGAATACTTCCTTTGAATGAGACTAAATCTTAACAATCCTAGTATATTATCTATAGGGAGAAAAAATAAGATGGGAAAATATTTCTATGGTAGGATACCGTTATTCTATAGCACAATGTTATTAAAATTACTTCATCGCAACTATACAGGAAATTATTTGGTGCTATGGTCTCAAGATTTATTACTGTCAACGAGTTGCAGGCAGCTTTTGAAATATCGTTTGAAACATTTGCAAATTTTTTTACCAGCACTTATTTAAGAAATTCTGAAATATAATGCATGGATGAAATATAATTTTTATTAAATAATCTTCTTGTACGGTTATATTCTATTAGAGATAATGAAAAGAGGGTATAACAATATTTTTATTACATAAGAAAATTACTAATTTAGATATATTTTAATTGAAACGTTCCAGGAATTAATGTAGAACGGGTTTCTTGTAGTTAATTTTGCTTCAATTATTATTTTCCGTTACATTTTAGATTTTATCTTGTACCAATAAAAACCTTTTACGGGATTTTATTTGCGAAAGTATATATCTATTGCCCTTTTAAAGATAATTCTCATGACCCGCTACAGTATAGCAAATACCAACCCACTTTTTGCGGAATAATATTTTAATCTTGATTTTAGATAGCTTACCGACTCTACTCCTAGTTGACATTCATTAAAAGCGCTGAACATAAAATTGTCTATTTGTATTTTAGGCGTGTATGAAGCTAAGAAATAACATTTACAGAAAAAAAACATTTGTATTCTTCAACTTGATAAAATAAGTAAAAAGTAATAGAAAAGTTCGGGGCTCTACAGGGGAGTTAATATTGAGACTCAATAAATCATTGCCAGCTTTGAGGAGGTTTAGGCATTGAGAGCTCCCGGTTGCCAAAACCGGATTGGGGAATCGCAGTAAAAGCCGTTGGAGTTACTGGGGTTTGAACTCAGAATTTATGATTCAGGAGCAGAGACTTCAACCTCTGAGCCACCTCTACTGCAATAAGTACTATACAGTGTATTTGATCTTAGCTGTCACAGCAGATATCTCGGCAATTGTTAGAGATATGATAACATGTTATAGAAGAAAAGTTTTTCTACATTTGATTTTCTATTATCTGCCATAGCCGAAAAAACAATTGAGCATCAAATGTTGTATCTATAGCAAATACATTCAAAATCTTAAATGGAACGTACCCAATTTTATTACATATTCTTAAACTAACTGTCAAAAATTCTCTTTACAACGATATATCCACATGCTATAGTTATATAATCAATTAAAATCACCCGTACATAGATTAAAGCTTTATTCGCAAACGTAGGCGATGAAACAAATGAAATTATTTATCAGCTTCCAGTTGGTCAAAACTGTCTTGACCACATATGCTATTCAATATAAATACAACATAAGAATATGAAAAAAGTAACAATAAATTAGTAAGTAAACTAAGTTTACAATATTTAAGTACATAATATCTAGTTTGTTTGTTCAAAGTGACCTTCATTGCTTGTAACATTCTCGAGATCTGCTTATTAATGTTCTTCTCGCTTTTTTGCAACATATACTGTGTTATTTGGCCACAGGCCCTACGAATACGATTTCTATGATCATCTAGATCAGTCAGTCAAACAAGCGGCCCGTTGCAAGCACACCTGCGGGCTGCACAAAGGACGATTAGCGATTAATTGAAGTAATTTAGATAATTCTGTAATAATTTGTATTAAATGACTTCAATTAGTTGTCGTGTGGGGCTTTCACGACAACACAAATGTACCCATATGGCTCTCGAGCGGCTCTCAGTTTGACATGCCTGGTCTAGATCTTGTGGACAAGTAACATAAACTTGTTGTTTGAGAAAACCTAACACAAAAAAACTAAAACAGAGATCGGGAAATTTTGCTAGCTAGTTGATGGGGCTACCATTTCCTATCCATTTTGCACCAAACTTTTTCTGACGTTTCGTGAATTATGGGAAGGTACTCCATCCTATTCGAACCACATGTTGCTACATATTTCTAGGGATGTATCATCCAAATAATCTTCGAATTCAGTGAAAAAAATCGGTATGTCGTTCCCCATTAAGCTAGATAAAAATAGGGACATACTATAGTATCGCCTATTATGCCAAGCCACATGTTAATGGAAAATCTGTGTTGGAATCTGCATTCCCGAGATTTACGTTGATTCTCCGTATCCCAGAGATGATCGTTTTTTCTTTTAGAAATTCCGTTATTATTGAAATTAGATTCATCGCTCCACAGAACTAAATTTAATAAATTTTGATTATTGTTAAGCCAATTACAAAATATCGCGCTTCTGTCAAAATCACCAGCTCTTGAACATTGTACTAATTTAATTTTATACTGAGTCATTTTATGTTTTTTTAGTATAGGAAATGTTTTATACTGACTTCTTCCTAAATCAACCAATGTTTGGAGTATTGAATTTCGTGGATGTGCTCTAAAATAAGCCATTTTTTCATCATTAGAATAATTATCACTCATTTCGTGCTACTTAAGATGAAAATAGCAATACCTAAGAATGTTTTTAATTGATTAGATAACTATGACATGTGATATATCGTTGTATATAGAATTTTTTACAGTCTTAGAATATGTACTAAAATTGGGTACGTTCCAATTGCACTATCTTTGGAATTCCTGCACTTTTGAAAACTACACCCACAGATGCCCAGAAACACTGGTAAAAACTCCAACACAAATTTGGCTCAACAAATGACTTTTTATTATTAATTTCTGTACAAAAAGTGGAGCTTAACTTGCACCCAACAAGAAAATTTTCAGCTTGTTTTATTAATAATGACAATTAACTGTTTCATAACTTAGTAACTAGATATTCATATGTTCAAAAGAAATTAAGTTTGATTACATGTTTCAACTTATGGACTACAGTTTTGATGTCATGTCTTTGCCTAACTACCAAAATTGTCTTTTTCTTGGGATAAATGTCACTACACTTTGCTCTGCTTTTAATTTTCACTTTGGTTTATAATGCACTGATACACTTGAGTTTATTTAGCATCTCACTAATTGTCTTTCGATCGGTTGCCGTACATTTTTCCATTGCTGTATTGCAATTATTGCCTTGTTTTCGCTTACCTTTTCGTTAACTTGCCGTTTGCTGGCTTATAAACTTTTAATACATAACGCTCATACAATTTCTGTACTTAACAAATCATTCTGTATCATTTTATTCACATTATGTTTGACGTTACTAAGCTCAAATCCGCCAGTTACAAATTAAATTGCATTGGCCCTTCCTAACATTTATCATATCTGAAACTCTGAACGTAACCCTTCTGAAACTTGCTTTATTTCATGCTAACCTTTATCCCTCAAATTATTAGTTACTGCTGCTCACATCAAGTGAATTTATTAATGTAAAGTACTGATATCTGGCAATACATAAAATATTCAATTCTGTGCTCATTGTTGTGAGCAGGAAATCATTATAATATATAAAGATGTAATTTATAATTTAAAAACAATATCTACCAAATTTACGTATATATGGAGTCATATAGACGACATATTAGAATTTAATTATTTTGAAATAACGTTCTTTTAACGGCCTTTTCTTCTATATTTTAGTTTTTCTAATCCTAATCAGTATTCTGTTAAGGAAACCTACAACAAAACTGAAAAGAAAATGTTAGTAAATGGGTTATGAATACGCTATAAAAAATAGCAAATACTCATACTCTCATATTGCAATAAAACTATATATGACCTTTTTTTCATGGTTTAATAGAGAGATATGCAGACTATTTCCTTAGAACTACATTTCCACCTAAAAAGGAAGAAGCTATTACAGCATGCAACTAAAGAATGTAGCAAATTATCATAAGGAACTGGCGTTACTGGTGAAGCACTGAATATAACTAGAAAGCTTTGCACTTTGCACAGTTCCACAATTAGTTTTTTTTTGTTCTAGAAATCTATTCACGCACGCACTAAAGTCAAAGTAGACGGCTTGTGATGACAATGACTGATGTTTTTTATTACTACAGTTATTTAAGATTTTTTGTTTGGTTAACCTTAAAAAATGTGACATTGGAGAACTGCATTTTTATAAATAATTACTATATTCCAAATGCTACAAGCTATGTTTATTTAAATTCTACTACTGATTAAATCAGTAAAAGTGTTTTATTGCAGACTTGGCGAAAATTTCTCGTTTATTTTCTCACAGCTTTTGCGAAGCATTCATGTTCCCAAATGCAAATATCACACTTTCATCACACAAGAAGCGCCATAAAATAGCAAAATGCTTAATTAAATCACAAAAGTCTACTTTCCTCAGTCTGGGGCTAAATTATTCTCTCCTAACGCCCACAAGAACACGTCTGGCCCATAGATGAAATATCTGCAGGTTAACTTGCAGTTTTCAGTTGTCTAATGTCGCAAATTAAACCACTGCCCCCCAGTTTTGTTTGTAAACAATCGATTACCTCGGCATTAATTGCGGGAAATCAGGAGCGCCGTCCTGCTGGAACTCGAAGTTCGCTTAATGGTCCCATTCGAGGTTAATGGCGGCTAATGAAAACCGCAGCATGTCATGGTAGACTGTGCTTGTGAAAGAAATTCCTTTCCAGGCTTCGTGCACCTCTTCAGCAACCGCAACTAGAGCAATCCACGCAAATAATTCTCCGCAGCAGAGCACTGGATCAAGTGAAACTATTATTAATAAGGCGTTGTTGGATACGCAAATTGAGATCTGGGTTGAATAAAAATCAAGAGTCACTGATGTAAATAAAAACTGAAAGTAGCCTGCTTATGTTACGCTGGTGCATTCACTTTTGGAGTCGATTTATGTACTATCAGCATTTTCAATTGGAGATTTAAACAACAAAGAAAATTTTCCTTGCAATATATGATTAATTTGGAGCACATCTAATTGGAAATGTTTCTTCTTTAATGTTCTGGAAAGGCTTTTAAATTTATTGTCTTATAAAAGAAAAATTCAAACACTCTTGCAATCGGTATCAAATACTTCTGCTGTTTTCATCAAAATGAAAGTTATAAACTGCAATAAACATACAATTGTATATTAGAATCATGAGGAACTGTTTTATAAAATATTTAACCTACGTAATTTCCTTTACGTTGAATAATATTTATGTAATACACATAGAGGAAAACCAAAGAAAACAGACAATAAAAACTTTCATCACCAAGAATCAACATAAATAAAAAAGCCTGACAGCATAAAATGGAAGCGCTTTCTTTGATTTATGACAAAAACACGAGACATTTATATTAAGGCTTTTTTTACTTTTATGAGTAACTTATATGATAATGAACTTTTGGATTCTTCTTATATTAGTATAAGCTAGGGATTTTGTAGTCAATTATGATTTGCTGTTCTCTTTATGCCATCGGTTTATAAAAGGAGCTGTCTTCCTCTATATCTTTCTTCGATTCTTGGCATCCATTGTAATATTTTCTCTTCTATCAGTTATCGGTTACTTTTACCATAGTATAGTATATTACTTACGTTTACTTTAAATTTTTTCTATAACATCTTCTATCTTTGTTTAACTACTTCTTTACCAAAGAGCGCCCATTCATAGAACCGTTTGGGGTTGGTTGTGATTTACTGAACGTTTATCATTATATTTGTTTTACCGACGTTCATTTTTAATCTCATTTCTGTTACTTTTTTATTTGAATCTGTTATAATTTCATTTTGTTGTTGGAGATTGTACGATATGGTAGGTAAAATGTTGTCAGACAACGTCTAAATAAATTTCTTCGTTTTCCTATGTTTCTTTTTAAAATACATCTTCTACGGACAAAGCAAACAATGTAGCAGAATAGTGTTGCTCTTATGTTGCCCTTCTTCTTATTTTACTTATGTTAGGTTTAAGAACCTGTTTTTTTCGGCTCAATGTGGTTTGTGTGATGTCGATGCCCAATTGTGTTTTCACCGTTTTAATGGTCTCCTAGGCAATGTACTTCCATACGGTTTCTAATTCATGACGATCTTCGCCATTCTATCATCATTCATTCCGATTGCGTGTTCTTTTCACGAGCTCCAACTTTGTCTTCCCCATCTTACGATGCCTTGGGTTTTACACATTTCTCAGATTACTTCGTTATGTACTCGATCTTCTAAACTTTTCCTGCAACTGCTCTCAATATTTTCATTTCATTTATGACACACTTTAAGATTTGCCGAATGCAATTAATGCAAAAAATGTAAAAGAAATGTAATTAGAGTGTAATTATAATGATCGTCTAGGAAACATATTTTATCCGGCATAAAAAGGAGGTTTAATAAGAAAAATATTAAAGATAGAGGTAAAGACTGGAACTAGTTCTGTGCAATAAATGATTTAAGAATTAATTATTCATTTTATGAGCATCTTATAGTCCATATAATATCATGTAACGTTGTTTACTACTAATAAACAACAATCGGTGATAGGCTACTTAATAGCCAGTAAAGCAATATCTTCAAAGCAGGTAGCTGTAAAAACTCTAAGGTCAGTGAATTGCGCACTAGGCTACGATTCTGAGTTATGTAAATTCAACTTTGAAATAAATTTGAGGGAATATGACCAATACATACAAAAAAGATATACATACGTAACTGAATAGATCAGTAGAAGCAGTAACTAGTACGTCCAGTCTTTATCGCGATCATTAATATTTTTCTTATTAAACCTCTTTTTTATACCGGATAAAGTATGTTCCCTAGACGATCATTGAAGTCACCAACTATAATTACATTTATCTACGACCACTACTAAAAGTAGGCCTTTTAGCGCTAGCTTGTTTCACTAAAAGTGACGTTTTATAGTTTAGCGTGGTTAAAGAAATCAGCTGTTTACTTTTAGCCCATGTGCTAAAAGTGAAGTGAGTTATAAAACTAGAATTTCAAACTGGAAGTGAAGTTGTAAAGTTATTCTAGTTGCTTCTTGCGTTACTGGTAAAGTGTTTTTGAAATAATTAAAGCGTTATGTAATAAATACAGTCAGATGTGGAGTATTAATAATTACATTTCATAACTGATCTTGACCATAGGCGCCGACTTAATGGGGGCCGTCAGGCCCAGGCCCCACATGAAATGATAGACGTGGGGCTGGGCCCCACATAAAATTCCTGTGTTTAAATTCAAAATACATTTTTTATGAAGTAACTTTGTTGTTAGTTGGAGTTGTCTTTTGCCTAGTTTATTTTTATATTTTACGACACCGAAAGGTAAAAGAGGCTATAGATCACGAATGAAATGAAGTAGAATTTGTTTTTGTTTTCACAGAGAAATATTTAAGTTGTTTGTATAATGTGTTTGTGAATAAATCTGTTTAGCATACCTATTTCTATTCTTGTCATTAAATAGTATCTAAGTACTGCTTGTCTATGTTTTTTAAATTTTATGCGTTATTTTTTATATTTTCTGAAACTTAACCTAGATAAATCAGTGGCAAAAATATAGTCAATTGCAAGCGTTAAAACTGTGTATTTGAACCTCAAATTTTTCAAAATTTTCCGGGTAGGCCCCCCGGATCCCCTTTTAGCTGGAGGTACTCCGTACCCCCCCCCCCCCCTACCGACCCACCTGTGAATATCCAATGGCCCCACATAGAATTTTACGAAGTCGGCGCCTATGATCTTGACTACTGTCATTCGCAAACATTCGCCCGCGAGGCATGGTCTACTGTTTATTATGACATAAATTAGAAGTGTCGTAGATGCAAACCTTTGTTAAATCGATATTTATGGATTAATAACAGTAAAATTAAGGTCGTAGATAAAATATTGTACAAAACGCGTGCATAAACGTCGATTTTTAGCACTTTTTGTATAAATAGATATTCTTTTACATTTTTTTGCATTAATTGCATTCAGTAAATCTTAAAGTGTGTCATAAAACTCTTACCTTTCTGTTTTACGCCTTCTATATCTGGCCATATATTAATATTGTTTGTCTTTCTTACATCAATTATTGAAGGTTTTGCTACGTCACGCCAGTAATTCTAGAATCTCATATTGTAATTACAACAAAAGTTAAAGTGGTCGTCTATCTTTTCAATTGCAACTTTTTCTAATACCCGCTAATATCTGATTACTGTATAATTTAGATGTGAGTTTTGTATATTTATCAATACTGCTATACAATGTGTTAATTTTACAAGAAACGTTAATAAAAAACCAAGAACAAAATTGATAACGTTTTGCTCTAATTGACAAAAGATAATAAAATAAAAATGATTGTATAGAATGTGGTTACCGGTTTAGATGAAAACAGAGTGTGGCAAAAATACTGTGAAAAATTAAATATATGCACACAATCAAAATCGAAGAACAAGATGTTACTTGTCATGACTTTGAAACTGAACCAAATATTCTTATGGCTGAAGTGGAAGCAGCTGTACAAAAGCTGACGCGTAATAAAAGCTACGGGTATAGATTTAGTCTTGCCAAAGTTTTTAAAGAAATGATATCCATTAGTTTGAAATCGCTACATAGCCTCTATTAGAGAATCTGAGAAAGCAGTATATTGCCAGACGAGTGGAAAACTTCAATCTTCATCACTCTTCATAAAAAAGGTTCTACAAACAACTGCGACAATTTCGTCTTCTTTCTTTGACTTCTCGCGCGAGTAAGATTTTCTTATACGAGTATATTATTCAGGACCTAATGAACCAGCATCTTACCTAGCAGATATCTCCAGAATAGGTTCGGTTCGTTAAGGGACGCGATACGCGAGAGCAGACCTTGAATCTTAGGCAGGTTATACAGAGGGTTAAAGAATACTACATTCCGGCATACGTATGTTATGCCGATTACAGTATAGTAAGGCATTCGAAAATTTACAATGGGAAAAACTGTGGAATGCATTACTTACTATGGAAGTGCCTAGGGGCTTGATGTTAACTTGACGTATTTGTCTCACTCTAAAGTAATTTAGAGTGAGATGGGACAACGATCTGGTAAGGACAAATACGTCAAATTGACATCAAGGCACCCTAGGAGTGCCTAACGATCTAGTTAACTTTATAAAGGAGTTTGATATAATAATAATTCTGTTTAAGTGGTGGTCAATAAATATCTATTTGACGACTGCATTATACCCAAAGGTGTTAGACAGGGATTGCGTTCTTTCGTTATTGCTCTTTAATATATACAGCAAAATAATAATGAGACAAGTACTCGAAGCGTGAAATGGTGGCATAGCAATTGGTGATACAAAAGTATCAAACCTCAGCTTTGAAGATTTGATTCTCTACGCTATTACATAAACTTCAAAAGATTAATTATAATAAAACCAAAATCATTATAATTGACCGTGAAAACAACGTTTGGCCTCACATTTAAAGCCACGTTGTGAATCGTCTGACCTGGAAGTTTTAACAGCGGCAACTGTAAAAATGAAATTCGACGTCGGGTACAATAGGGTAGGACGGCGATAACTCAACAAAATATGGAAAAATACAAATATCACAAGAAACACGAAACCCAACTTGTTAATATCCTAGTATTTTTCATATTTCTTTATGCCACGGATTGTCAAAGAAGCAGACCGCCGGCGCCGTAGAATCGACGCGTTTGAGATATGGATCTGGAGACGTTTGCTGAGAATTTCTACACGAAATTCGACCTACACAAACTCTTCCACACAGTTTATGACCACAATTTGTCCTCTTTTGACATATCCAACGCAGCGAATACAATATTGATAAACTGGTAGTTCTAGGTAAACTAGATAAGCAGAGAAGACGTGGACGATCATCAAAACGGTGGATACATTTAATGAATGATCTTCTCAACACCAGTTTGAGCGAAGCCTTGCATTACTTCCAGTAGGTGAATATGGCGAAATACGGTAAGAAGAGCCATCGGTAACATACAAAATGAATAATGGGTGACAACACACTTGTCAAGATGTTATGATTAAGAAGAAGAAATGCTAAATAGTAATCACATATTGAATGCATATGGTTTATTTTAAACCAAAGATCAGTTAATTCCTGTTCCATCAAGTGAACGATCTTTGGTGAGTGAGAATATAGCTGACTACCAGTGTATCATTGGTTTTCTTACATCCTTTTTAACGCACTGCTAAGTCGTTTAAGGTCTGAGTACATAGTATATAGTATGTATGTATGTATGTATTGTCGGTAACCTCATTTTACCTTGAAGTATAAGTCTGGCGGTACGATGCTCAACCTGCTCCGGATTCGGGTTACAAAGTGGGAGCGCGTTTTTTGTACTTGCGCAGCAATCATTGTGTGAGGTAATGTGTTGACTTTGTTACTCTCACTTAGGTATACGGTTCTGAGTAGAGTACAGCTAATTTGGTGTCCAACTGTGCATGAATAGTATATAGTAGGTATATAAGTGTATATGGTACCACTATTTAAAACGATGTAAGTAAAAAGATAAAAAATAAGTACTGTAATTTTGTGGTATCTAATATCCCTTTCAGATCTCCTGTCATAACTATAAATCGATAATGCAAGGAGTAGTACAGGAGTAACACTTTTCTGATTCAGGTAGACATAAACATAATCTTGAAGCAAGGAGTAAGTCAATTTTCTGTCAGTTCAAAACCACATAACCAGTTCAAATTCTTCACCAATGGCATGTACTAGGAAGAGAAACAAAAGACGACAATTCCATAGCAGATACAAGCTTTTCCATATTTGGCAGTGACCTTTCACTATCATTGAAAGGAAAAGCAGAGAGGTAATGGTCGAATCGAAGATGCAAGTAAACACTACTTCGAAACGATTTACAAAAGAAAAGGACTATTCTAAGAGGGTAAATAAACGATCGAAGTTGTATAAGAAATGGGAAACGGACCGAATTTCTTGGCACTTTATGCAGGCCTACAAATGTTAGAAAGCAGATATTCAACATATCCGGTTTACGTCAAACCTGTTAAGAAATCAATTAATTCTTCTGGTACAAATTCATGGATTGAATGGTATCAGTGCATGAGAATATAAAGACTATCGTGTGTTAAAAAAAACTCATTCGCAGCATGCCATGATCAAATTGAAGTTTGCCGTAACTTGATTTATACCTTTAAAGCAAATGAACTACCATAAGTCAGAGATAACTAAATTACGTCTTGACCTGGAACTATTTTCCTACAAATATAAAAAACGCTGAACAAAAACTATTTTTATTGACCGTTTATTATACTCGTTGTTGTTGTGTAAATGCCGTCTTATTTTCCTTTTTGCTTGATACAAGTAAACTTAATGCAGTGTAAACTTTACCTGTCACAGTGACAGATGTTTTCATAAACAAAATGTAATCTGACATTCACCTACAGACTTAAGTTAAGACATGACTACATTTTTTTATGTTTCTTTTCAAGGCCTACCCTAAATGAGTTTATTTTTTGGAACACACGATATAATTATCGTTGAAGACGTTAGTAGATGGTTCAATACTTAGAATTGCGTATAGATCTTACTGTAATACTTTACCGTATGTGGATAACAATTTGCTACCCTCGTCTGTTTGAGAAAGATTTTGAGATGAGGGAGGTGGTTCCTTGAGGTAATTTGTTGGATTGAGAAATAGGTAATGCAAGGATCCTCTGGTGCTCATAGGTGTGTCTCCATTACTATGTTGAGAACAATCTTTAAGTAAAGCACAGTTTAGTAATTTAATTTTTGGGTCAGTTCAACATAACAATAAATTCAAATCGAAGAAGATGTAACACATCGACAACATGTAATAGGAAGAGAAACAAAAAACTGTAATTGCATAGCAAGTACAAGCTTATCCATATTTGGCAGTACCGTCTTTCACCATCATTGAAAGCAAAAGCTGAAGGTAAAGGTCGAACCTGAGATGCAAGCAAATGTTGCTGGAGCAATTTGCGAAAAACGACCACAGCTCAAGCCCCACAGTGGGCAAAAAATCGAAGTTGTGTAATATGGTCGAGGATGCATCGCACTTTTGGTTTTTACGTCCATTGCCTGGCGTCCAATGAAAACGTCTCTCGCCAGGAATTCTTTAACCCTGATTGTAAGAAAGTGCTCTTACACTGACTGGCAATTATCGCGCCTTAGCGACGGCTGCATAGAGGCGACTTTTGCGGCGTGTTTTAGAGAAATGCTTCAAAACGCACGTGTTTTAAGACAACTGCTCTAAAAATCAACATTAAAATTTCTCCGATGTGAGGCCGACTTCGTTTTTACTCTCCGTTGTCGCGCTTCATTTCCAATGAACCACTTCGCCGCGTCTGGCGAGTGTTAGATTTGGAAGAGCTCCGGCGATCGGTTTACATAATTAATGTGTCGGTGAATCCTCCGGAGAATCGTACGGTCCGGGCCTGAAATTCGGTGTTAACAGATCCGGGAACAATAAGTGAAACCATAAGCTCCGCTCTACTTACGATTGGAAAATGCAATTTAATTGTCTTAAACAATTCGTGGTGTGCTTCGTTTTTGTGGCTCTCATTGAAGGCTTGGAGAACGAAATTAAAGGTGAGAAACTGCAATCTGGCGGGCTAATAGGGGTTAATGCTATTATCATAATTCGCCATAATTTTACACTGTCGTGGGAAACAACAATGCAGCGTTTACATGTAAATACCAAATACAAATAGCAATTGAAATTGCAACATGTTTTTGCACAGGCACTTTTGTGTCGTTAGCTTAGGACGATTTTCTTTGTTTAGAATAAAATACATAGAATTTAATTGACATATTGAAGGAAGAAAAGCCAATAATATTAATCTATAATTTTCAGAAAGGGAAAAATAACTAAAATTAATAAGCCTAACAAATTACATAAACATATTTGTTTTAGAAAAGTCAATCTGAGAAGCACTATTAACCACCCATAATGTAAACAAAAGCTGCTCAAAACAGTCTCAAAAATCTAACAAAGCAAATCTATATCGATGGTATATTGGGTCAGTTTAGAAATGATTAAGCAATCAGTTTTCACTTGTTTCAATCCATTAACGAACAGCATTTTAAAGGAAAGAGAAAGGGGTCCCGAAAACGAGCAAAACGGTGCTATTACGGCCGAATTCGATAGCTACAGAACCCAAATTTGCTATTCTCCGAGTAGAAAGTACGAGAGAAATTATTTTTTGTCCCTGGTCTAATGGTATTGACCGCAAATGTCAACAATTAAGCGATCAAGCAGGTCGTTAATTGGGTTGTTTTTTGATTCGCGGACAAGCGTTTCTCCGTGCAAAATCGTATTTCAAAACTGCTTTTAATTTCAAATCCGTTCTGCTTCGAATCACGTATCAGTTAAGTAAGTAGATAGCAGCTCATGTGTCAATATGGGCAATTATTTTGAAACGACGGTGTCGAAAGAGGAAGTGCTTGTTAGATTAGAGGTCTTTGTTTTGAACAAAAGCTCCTAACGAGGTTTACAATTTATAATTGTATAATACAAATTTCAAGATTATAGCAGAAGGAAATAACTAGGACCTGAGGAAGAACCTAACCAGGTATGATTAGTTCCCGTTCTAACTGAAACAACAAAATTTAAATACATTTATTAAAATTTTGCTGACTGAAGCAAAAATATTAGAGTAGTAAAAGGTGATGCTTCCATCAAACTTTAGAATCCACTCAGGTCTTAAAGAGATACCCTCTCGATAATAAATTTATAATTATAATTATACAAAGAAATTTGTTGTATTTTACTGATTTAAAAATAAAACTGAAAAAGTTTTAAAAACAATTTAATAATTTTCTGCAGATGTCATTTGTGTATATTTTCCCAGTGTGCACCTGCCCGGTGCATTAACCAATTGGTATTCATATCAAGGTCACAGTTTCTCCAACGTTTCCGTGACTATCTTCTTACGTAGAATGAAGTTACATTACAGACGAGCATTTGAATAATGAACGAAAATTGGGATCTCAACTTGATACATCAAAGCAGCTCATTTCAGATTGGAATATTTCCAAAAATATAAATGTACCAAGTGGTTATTTCAGAAAAATTGCAGAACCTCCCTTAAATTATTATGTTCACATTTTGCAATGTGCATGCAAAACTCATCATTCGGGAAGAAAACAAAATTAAATATTAGTTTAAGCAAAGAGTATTATATTACAGTATATTGGTTTAAGTTCACATTCAGTTCACTGCTTATCCAGTATGCAACCCAGTTTACGGACGTGTTCTCTGAATCTGAACTCAGGTTCTGTGTTCCATTTTGCACCACGTGAGTTTGAAGTAGCCAATCAGAAATAAGTTTAGTTTACATCGTATCATGCCATTTTGGAGCTGCAATTTGTACAACACGAATTGAATACTACCTATAGAGTTAAACTTAACGCTAAAACTTAAAGTGATTTCTCAAACATGCACAGTAATAATTACTATTATCGATTACAGTAACTCTTAAAAATTAAATTTTTAAATTTTGGGTACGAATGGTCTTTAACATCGAAATGTAAACGCTGCTAAAGATGATGTATGTACTTACGCATTAAGAATACATTCAAAATCAGAAAATCAAGCATTTATTGGTTACAATATCATTACCTAAAAATATGAAACTTAACCAAAAATGTTATATATTTGTGCACAAAATGCAGCTTCTCGTTATTATCTGAATGCCAGTAACATGTCATAAATGCAGAAATAAATAATTTTATCTACGACCACCACTAAAAGTAGGCCTTTTAGCGCTAGCTTGTTTCACTAAAAGTGACGTTTTATAGTTTACCGTGGTTAAAGAAATCAGCTGTTTACTTTTAGCCCATGTGCTAAAAGTGAAGTGAGGTTATAAAACTACAATTTCGAACTGGAAGTGAAGCTGTAAAGTTATTCTAGTTGCTTCTTGCGTTACAGGTAAAGTGTTTTTGAAATAATTAAAGCGTTATGTAATGAATACAGTCAGATGTGGTGTATTAATAATTACATTTCGTAACTGACCTTGACTACTGTCATTCGCAAACATTCGCCCGCGCGGCATGGCCTGCTGTTTATTATGATATATATTAGAAGTATCTTAGATGCAAACCTTTGTTAAATCGATATTTATGGATTAATAACAGTAAAATTAACGTAGTAGATAAAATATTGTATGCAACGCGTGCTAAAAGTCGTTTGTTTTTATTTTTATTATTTTTGTAAGCAGTCAACAGCCGTTAGGTCAATTATAGGCGTCGCTGTACATTTTTATGGGGACTTCCAACCCCACTAACGACTGTCATGATATTATTATGACATCCGGGACCAACTATTTCCGTGGCAGCCGTACCACGAGGCGCCGAGAGAAGCAGCCGTAAAACTCCCATCTAAGTTCTGACCAGAAAGACCGTTGCTTAACTCTACTGATCGTACGTGGACGCTTGTTTAAGCTACACCACCCGGGACATGTTATGAAACTCAGCCTTAGGCTTCATTTCATAATTTTCATTTCTCGTGCATAAACGTCAACTTTTAGCACTTGTTGCATAAATAGCTATTATACATAGCTAATATACAACTACAAAAATATGATTCAAGCTACTTTATACGAATTTGTCGTTAATAAAAGAATTATTAGGATTACTTGACAACTCATGACCATTATCAGCAGTCATGGAGGACTAAACCTACTAAACAGTGCATACAAACTATACGCTAAAATAATTAATGAACGATTGATAAACATGACAGAAGTATATATTACTGTCACAAGAACAAACGGGTTTCCTCAAAGATAGGTCGTGCACAGATAACACCTTTCCCATGAAGCAAATTATTGGAATACATCGTAAACACAACAAATAAACGTACGTAATCTTCACAAATCATGTTAAGCCTTTGACAATAGAAATAAGAAGAATTATGAGCAATATTAGATAGACAAAGTATTTTTTACACTTGATTGAAGTTACAAAAGGTTAATATGAAAATATCAGAATTACCCTCGATAGCAGATATATAATATCAAGAAGAAATTATAACAAACAGTGAGCTCAAGCAGGGATGTAGTCTTTCCATCCGTCATTTAGCATTTCTATTGACGAGGCTATTATAAGGGAATAAAAAATAAAATAGCTGAATTCACAGATCTATCGTTTTAAAAAATGATGCTGATGACCAGGTAGTAATAACATACCTGAAAAACTCTTCAGAAAGCTATATATTATATGATCTGTAATAATTAGAGTTACAACAGTAATAAACGATAATATAATAGAACAAGTATCCTTCTCTGGGATTAAATTGGTTCAATAAGATATAAACGATACGAAATTCTTTTTATTTGTATTAGAACACAAATTACAAACACATACAAGTACTTCAATATGTAGAAAATACAAATACAAAGGCGAATTATATATAAACCAACGCCGGAATCTGATTGAAAAGTAAGCTGAGGACTTGACCAAAGTCTTCGATTCGCTTAAAGTAAGTCAAGTCGGCTTTGGTCAAACTAACTCAAATCGGGTGGAGACGCAATGCTCGAAAGTCAGACAGTCTATCCTTATATACAAGTCGCTTCTACAAACGAAAAGACTCCCTATTTTTTGAGTATAATAGGTATTGTCATCTGGGCATGGGCTGACTATATTGTCGTACAAGGGTTGCTCTCACTTTCACCTGGACGATGTTTAATATTCTCGACTCGGGTATATGGCCCATTGTTCGATGGTCCGATAAATCAGTTTTTGGCGTTTTTAGAAGGTTCGCTTAGCTCGAAGTAAACTAATCAAATATTTGACGTCAAAGCGTTTTTTTAAAGCACAGGCATAATTGGCTTAGATACCCACTGGTTTTATTCAAATCGCTGCACCCCGAATTTCACTTTATTAGTGTATTTTGTAGAGCAATACACACAATTGACTTTGACACTTACTTGTTTATGGGTTCCGCCATACTCTTTGAACGAACTGCTGGGGGTTACGATTGGGGTCAGAAGTGGAAGATCGTATAAATGACAGAAGGTTATTGGAAGTTGAAAGACCTGGCTAAGATATATTTTGTATGCAAAACAGGAAGCAAAAGTAGAATGTTTATCAGTACTGAAGCATGAGTACCAATATACTGTTATGATATGCAAAAGGTAGTTTTAAAATATGGATGATAGAAATGATAAATTTGGAAGGTTAATTATAATCAAATTCTAAAGGGTTGAATAAAGATTGGGTGTAAAGTTCAATAAGAATGATAAAATTAATTAAGACAATGAGTAAGGTAATTTGAGGTATAAATAGCAATTGAGTATTCAAATTTTGATGGTTGCAGTTAATTTTAATAAGTTTCAAGTCAAGGATACAATTGACAAATGTATTTGTTATAATAATAAGAATTGATAGCATGTAATAATAGGATATTTAAAATTTATAAGAGGGCAAGAAGAATCCATATATATAATAAACTTGTCCGGGAAGCTGGTCCGTCCGGGACGCTGTTTCAGCAGCCAAACCGTAAGAGATAGAGAAAAAAGTTATAAAAGTTATACGTTTGAATGGTCCTGTCAGGTCAGGAACCGAATTTCAGTCACGTGACACTTCCGGTTTTCGAGAAATCACAAAAAAGACCGTTTTTCAAATAGAACGCCTATTAATAAAAACTGTTTCAGCAGACAAACGGAGCTGAGACCCTCTGCGCCTTAAAACCTCGATCGGTTAGGCAACCACTTTGACACCTTCCAGGTCTGGGTACAGTTTTTATTTAATACGCGTTCTATTTGAAAAACGGTCTTTTTGTTATATTAAATGAGACATTTGCCTCACTGGATTGCTTGTTGTATCTAATAGAAATGAAAATTTTGTTTAGTCAGTTGTAAAAACAATCTCGTAGAAAATGTACAAATAATCTTGAAATGTTTAATTTTGATCAATAAAAGTTAGAAATTATGCCTTATTGTATAGTTATTTGGTAGTATACAAATTAAAAGGCTATTAACAAATCTACTAGGTGCGGAAATGAAAATGAAATAATAATTTATTAAAACTAAACAATCAGTGAAGAGATTGTCTAATACAGTGAATTAAATAAAAAGAACCAGAGAAATACCGAATTGGAGGAAATTGGATTTATTAGTGAAGGTGACACATAATTAAATATTCATTGGTTACATTGGTGGTTGTATGAAAGTGAGGTCATTCATCTAGAAGGAGGTTAGTAGGAGTGCCAGCTGGAGTTGGACAGCTTCTGTGGGAGTTGCTGAGTGCAGAAGACTATCTAAGGAATAAACAAGATAAGATCAGATTTATATATAAAGCTGAAACTTACCAGGAGTCTATTGGCGTGAAGGTGACGTTTGATGAGGGGAGCGATACCGGATTCTGCGGACGTTTGGAGTTGGTTGACAGGAATAAGCTATAGGTGTTGCATAAGGTGAACATCGGGATCTCTTGAGGATAGGAGCAGTTGTATTTAAATATTGGCAGTGTGAGCTGAAGAAGTGATAACGTTTGTGTTAGTAATTAATATCAAAGCATTTTGAATAACGAACAATATTTAGAAAGAGTAAAATACAAAACAGTACTTACTTTGGTGAGTTAATTGATAGTTATGTCAATGTAAAAATAGATTTGTTAATACCTGGTTTGAGTAAATGTAGAAGGCAAGTTGACATTTGATGTCATTAAATACCTAGTCAAGAATAAAAATAAAAATTTAAACTTCAACTAATAGAGATCTAGATTTGGCGAACCACCCTGAATAAGAGTACTTAATTGAAATAATTGATTTGAAAGTAATTCTAGGTTTACTAATATGGTGCATTGCATTAATTAAGGGCAACATCAAAATAAAATAGTCACTACATAAATTATATGACTAGTTCAAATGTGGAGCTATCACTAAACATAACAATACATACTCCAAAAAAAAGAAACAAACGGAAGAGAATAAAAAATAGAGAACAGAGGATAAAACATACAGGAAAGAGCAAGAATAGAAATAGAGAGAGGAAAATAAAAAGAGGGAGAAGAGGATTATGCATGCCGAAATTGTTTGACAATTTCAATTATCATACCTGTGAACCTGGTACCTCACAAAATCAATTGAAGAACTAGAATACTAGGATTGAGTGTTGCAATTGTTCGACATTAATTTGTGCATAGACGCTATTACTACACGAATTGTCAACCCATTTGGAACAATGTGCGGACTTTTGAAAATAACACGAATGCAAGGGCATCAATAATTGCAACACAAGAGCGGGTTACACATATTACAGTCGATTTTCAAACTTATAGCAGCCAAGAAAACTATAACGTAAAATTCATACAGAAAATTGTTGTAGAAAACTTTATAGAGATATTAAATAGCAAAGCATTGGGAAAACAACAATCATCGGATCTAGAAATTGAAAACATCCTTTGGGAGAAAAAAAGGATGTTGACCATTACGGCAAGACACTTCAATTAGAAATTTGTATATAATGTGTACCAGTCGCAATCGAAGCCTATTGAAGTAAAATATGAACTTTTACGTAGTGCGTCTGCTTCAAAAAGTAACATAGAAATAAGTTATTATGGATTATTTTGCTAAATGGCATGAGCTGGTAGCTCATCCTAACCAAAAGGCTACAATCGTAGCAAAAGCTTTGCTAAAAGTGGCTAACACGGTATGGAATTATATTAGAAATTTATACGGATCAAGGTCAGAAGTTTTCTCAGGAGCTTTGCTTATCGCTGGGAATAAAGGAAACGAGAACGACTCCTCTAAACACCAAACCCGATGGAAATATTAACGTTTTAACCGAACAATGAACGATTACTTATCAAAGGTTGTAGAGAACCATTACAGAGATTGCGATACTTATTTAATGCGTTTAGCGATAGCTTATAGAGTTTCCTCGCACGCTATTACTGCAATATCAACAGCAAAAATGATAATTGGAAATGAAGTTCTACTATTTGGTGTAACCCACCCAATGCAAGAATATGGAAGGAGGAATTGGTGCAAGAAATACGTAATAAATTGGAAGTTATTCATGATTTAGCAAGATACAGCATACAGTAGGAGTTCTGAGAGCTAAGATACGATTCAAAAAGAAATGTAAAACGTTTTAAAAAAGGACAAGGGTTTGCAGAGCAGCTTATGAAAAATTGGGATGGACCCATATACAGTGGTAGAAGAAGTCAACGACAAGAATTATAAGTTCACCTAAAGTAAAAATTGAAAAGATAAGGTTACACCGTCTAAACTATTTTAAATTTTGCCATACCGGCCTTTAGAGGACGTTTTATCATTCAGTATAGCCTGCACAGTAAAGAAATTGCGTAATTTGTTGAAATTTAAAAAATATATGGCCATCTTTAATAATTCATCGTCCCAGAACAATTAACTTGCGTCTGAAATACCAACTATTAAACTACTATTATCCATTATACGGAAGGGGCGATAATTATATATAACAGCAATAAGATGAACAACAAAATAGAATGCTTGAGTAAGAAAGAGATGACTATACAATAAAATTATTTTAGTAGGCATGTTTAGTTGACTTATGTCATAATTAAAATAAGCGTCATGCCTTCTCGAATATTTACTACTATGTTTATCTCTTTCTTACTCAAGCAATACGTGTTATTTTCTTGTTCATGTTATCTCATTGCTGTAATATACCGGGTGCTGACTTGCGCGACGCACCATAGGAATTTGCATAGTAAATTCTTTATATTCAATTATTTGCTCCTCTAATTATTTTAGAGCTAAAGTGTAAATACATTTTTTGTAGAGAAAAGAATACTGCATATATTCATACTGTTGCTAACAATTTTTCATTTTCCGGAATCGAAGGAATGCAAAAAATCAAAGTAGCATTTTTAGAAAAATCAGTGATGCCATGGAATTATTGAAACAAGTCAATGCCAACGCAAGTGCGTGCGGGGCGATCATCCAATCACTGTTCTGAACCTGCACCTACAAATTATTTAATAACGTGCCTGTAGCTTTAAACTTAATGTATCAGTCTATTAATGGTTGTACTGTTTGGAATTTGCCGATACGGATATTTTACAATAAACAAGGAGCTTACTTAACGAGCGTCTCATAAAACCATTTTTGTTATGGACAAGGTCCAAGTACCTTAGAGATATTAAGCAGAACAACATTAATAATGAAGTATTATAAACGTCAAACATCAATGACAAACAACACATATTGTCGCTCCACACGCACTTGCGTTGGCATTGGCTTGTTTCAATAATTCCATGGCATCACTGATTTTTCTAAAAATGCTAGTTTGATGTTTTGCATTCCTTCAGTTCCGGAAAATGAAAAATTGTTAGCAACATTATGAATGGGTGCAGTATTTTCTCCCTACAAAAAATATCTGTACAATTTACCTCTAAAATAATTAGCTGAGCAAATAATTGAATATAAAAAATTTACTATGCAAATCTCTATAGTGCGTCGACCAAGTCAGCACCCGGTATAATTGTGGCCCCATCTATTACGACTACTTCTCTATAACTAAACAAAAATTTACAAACCTTCGTTAATGCATTGACAATGAACTTGGCTAATTTTCAAGTTTGGCATAAAATTTGCAAAATCTGAAATAGTTACGAGGGATAGAAATAAAGAAATTTTTAAAATTGTTCACATCTGTATTATTATTGTTTGTTATACGCCACGCGAAACGTTATTGCGAAGTTCTACTGCATAGCAGATCATTAATAAATAATACGTATACCACAAATTTAAACTTTCTCAGCGTCATGTACAATATTAATCTGCAATTAGATAAAGATGTTTAATTCGATATTACATACATTTTTGTTTACATAACTTTAGAAGATGTATTGCTTATATGAGTAATTCTTTATTACATTTATAGCTGTTTTAAAGGGATCTGAGAATTACAAGCCATCCGCTCGGCGGCTCCGCATATTATTGTTAATAGTTTATTTTGTTTACGCATGAAACGTGCGTTAATAGCAAATATAACAACTGGAGCAAATATGTTAATATTGTTTTTATTAGGGGAACGGGGCAGTGTGAAAAAGAGATTAGATACGAATATATCTTTGAATTGTTTAGTTGATATGCATCTTTAGTTTTGGGTTAATTGTTCAATAAATACCTTTTAATAGTAATTTATTATACAAGACGATAAAGTTAAATTTTATCCACGAGTGAATCGTTTAACGTCGAGACGAAGTCGAGACGTTAATGATTCAAGAGTGGATAGAAATAACTTTATCGTCGTGTATAATACAATATTTTTTTCTATAGCAAGAACTTTAACAATTTCAAAAGAAAATAAGGACAGTCAATCACATTTCAAAATGTCAGTAGCTAGATTGGGTTGCTACGGTAATACGAAGCTGTCATATTTAATTTAAACAAAAGTTAGAAAATTAAATTACTTTATCTATCCTTGATGTTAAAGTGCTACTTTATCTACCCTTGCTGTTAAAGTAAAACTTGACCTTTTGTTTTGAGTTGATAAAAGCGCACTTTAACATGTGCTATAGAAAAAAAGAATTTGTTGTTTGGGGAGCTTTTACATTGTCTAAACTAAGTAACTTGGCATTTGCCGTAAATATACGTATATGTATTTAAAATATAAATACATATACGTATGACACCATCAATTTTTATATTACAATCCCACATTAAATTTTAGAACAAACAGCTGCCACTAATATTCCAACCCTGCCAGTGGTCGTTTTTAAAAATACATCTCGAATCGTTTTATCATGTCAAATTTGATAGATCTTTCGGTTCACCATTGTAAGTAGTTCGCAGATTTTGACTATGCCACAAAACTATACAAATGTAAACGATTATTTAACAAATATCGGTAAAAATTATATATTTATACTTTTGCCACGAATAACTCTTACTATTTATTTTCAGACTATACGGACAAGTACGTGTTTCCTCCTCCAAAAATGAGGTTTTTTGACGAGTTGGGCTGTAAGTATTTCAATGATATATACTGTAATGTTAATATTAGTTACCCCTCTAATTCTATGATGTGTCAATAGAGGAAGTGGAAACGCCTAGCGATCAGAATTGCATATACAGCTTGTCCCACTGTATGTTTAATGAGTGAAAATTGTACGGTCTTCTATACTTAGAACTTCAAGGGACTTGAGCTGCCAATCGCTTTGAATCATTTCTAGCTTGTACACCAGCCTATTATGATCTATTAAAAAATCAAATTTATTGAAATGTACATTAGCACATACACCCACATACGAATTTTTGTCGCAAAAAGTAAAAAATATTTATAGAAACAATAAAATAAAATATGTTCGAAATGAACTAAACTGTAGTAACTTTTTGGATAAACAATTACATTTTACTATTTTTTGGGGTATCTAATGCGTGGTGCTCACCACATCACCACGTGTCATGAATTTGACACGCGACAGCCGGGTGTGATAGCGAGGATACGGAAGCTCTGACCTTCCGCCTTGCAAGCCAAGCTCCTTCATGGGGTGTTAGTGCCTCACCATTATTATTATTATTACGTGGTTTTATGTTATTAAGATCGATTTCGGTTTAAAAAATTGTACAGAAAAGAAAATCATCAATACAGAATGATTTTGTTCGGATGATGAAAAACCGTGTTATTACGACGTAAAGTATGTAAAATATCCCTTGCTAAGGTAGGAACTCCTTAATCTCAGCAAAATTCTAGTAGGGCTTAGACCATATGACCATAGCAGTCGTTTAAAGCATCTGGTACTCATCATTCCTAATGATTACACCTTGTCCACAACACACAACAGCAACGAGTGAGCCTCAATGGCTAATCATATGTTGTCTGGTGTAAATTAAGTAAGACATGCAGTTAAGTTTTATGTCCTATCACTTAGTACTTATTTTGAGGACATGTTTTTTAATTCTTAAATTGTTTTAAAAAATTATTCTCGACAAGCAATTAAAGGGTGACAGCATTTACCTACCAATTAAGAATTAATAACGAGCACAGAGCTTTAGCGTGGGCTAAACGGAAACTGCAAACTTGACACTTTTCCGGGAGGAAAAGGAGGCGGCAGCTGGAAAAGCCACACGACCCGTTTTATTGTTTCACGATGCTCTCAATTTTGGGCCAATTATTTTATGTGTGCCAACTGTGATGACAGTGATGTTACGCGTCTCCCATTGTTCGCGACAATTCATTGTTCTTTAATATTCTGTGTCACCCTAAGTTACACACTTGGAACATTTTATTGTTTCGCTCGGTCTCTTATATAATAAATTACTAATTTGCATAACTATTTACACTTTATGAATCGAAAACGAGGCGGCGACAATAAGCGAGCTGGAAGGAAGCAATTAATGCGCCCTGTAATAGGTTCTACTCTGTTTGTACTTGCCTAAATTAATTCGCTAATTTCAGATTAATCTGAGTTACTTCGAGGAGTAAACGGAACGGTGCTATTAGCAGAAACCGTTGGATTAATTGACTAATTAAGGCTGAGCACGTGTAAAACAAAAATTAGATTTACCTCCATTGCGTTTAGAGATATTTTAAACTTACTGTAACTTACAGATTAAGTAAAGGTAACCAACTGGAAAATTATATATAGTTTGTAATAAACAAGACATAGAGTTATAATGAAAATTTAGAGTAACTAAAAAAGAGATACATTTAGCTGCATTTGAAATGTTATTGCATGTTGATTTCGATTTACTACTATCTTCTTTATTTCATTTTGGAACCATCTTGTTTATTGGCCGTCAATAGCAGGCATAATATGGATTTTATGGTCTTAGAGCCTATAAAGTTACTAAGCAGCATAACGAACACCAAAAATGTAGTACAGCAGCACCAACAATCTGCATAGAAACCATAGCACATTAAAAATTCACAGCGCCAGAACAAAGATGACGCAATAGTTTGTAGCCGAGATACTAAATCCTTTAATTTGGCTATTTTGAGATCCAAAATAAATTAAAACGTATGTACTACGTGTATAATATAAAACTTCCTGCGATAACCTATTGATTATGCCCTTAATACATAAATAACTATTTTTGTTTGCACGTCATTTACCACTTTCGCCTCCAATTGTCGTTTAACATGTCTAGATAGATTGTCCACCTGTACCTTTGTTGTAATTATATCTCTATGACACCTTTGCTATACTTCTACACCATGCCTTCATTTAAAATCGATTAATGATGTTCCTACCATAGACTTCTTCACTGTTAACTGTGCGCTTTGCAGGTATTGGGTCGGTATGTCATCAGCTTAGGTGAAAAAAAAATAGAATATTATTCTACAGCAGCTTGCTTCTCGCTTCAGTGTGCTGTATATGTAACTGCTAAATATTGTTAAATACTTGAAGGCTCACAGCTTATGATTACGGAAATTGTCAATCCCGAGGCTTAGCTGGGTCTACACTATACCTTCAACTTGTCTTGAGTAGACGCCTTTTCTTTCAGTTTTTCTATTTGGTCGTCCTTGACCAACTTTTTTCTTTTCCGACCACGAAGCTATTACAGTACTTGAGGGTTCGGGGGTCTTTCCTGGTATAAAGGGAAGGCTATACCTTTTCCTCATATTATTACGATATTAGCAGATGAAATGGTTTAAGAACTGACGTAAAGAAATAACTGTTTTTAAAATATGGATAATAGTAGATATACATAAGCCTCGAATGGGACAGTTTTAATAGATGGTAACTACAAACCAATTATGGAAAAACAATTCAGCAATAAAGCTCAACTACATCGCAATTTCGGATGTACACGAATTAGGGACAAAGATACAATTTTAAGAGACGAATTAGGAAACGTAAGATAAACATTGCTCTGATGACTGAAAGAAAAAAGACACACAAGATCTCAGTAAATCTCAAAAAACAAGAGCAGCAGCGGGGATGGCTATATTAATTAATAAAAAATGGACTGATAATATAATATTCTACGAGTGGATAGAAAAAAGAATTATGAGTATACGATGGCGGATGAAAAGAGGATAACACGTTAATATGCAGTTTTCCTCAGGAAGAGGGCGGAAAAACGATAGCGAAGCATTTTACAGTACACTGCAGAGACCAAGACTTGCAGAGGAGGAAGAAGAAGAGGAAGGATAAATACTGCCCATTTCAATTTTATTCGTTTCTTTAGCTGTTCTTTTTTATTGTTTTTTAACATTCTTGTTTGTAAAAAATGCTCGTCTTATCTCTTATACACAATGGTGTTGTTAGTTATTTATCAATTTATGAAACACAAATAACAATTATGCACTGTGTATTCAATTCTTGCTATCTCAGTGACGGATTTTTATTTTTTTAAAGTGCGAGTTGAACACGCTTTCTCTTCATATCTTATACTTGCCCTTACCATCTTGTATCCACTTCCCGGAAACTTGTTTTAATGTATAATTTACGAGAGTGTTATTAGACTAACGATCCGCTGACTGGTTATTTAGAAACTGTTCCATATACCAGGATAAAGCCTCAGAATCAGGCGGATATAATATAAAAACTAGTAATTCGGTGAGTCAACGGAAAAAATCTAATTAAATATAAGGTATTGAAATGTCAGTTCTTAGAATAGATATGATCAGGAAATGTTAGCATTTCATAGCCATTACATTATGTTAGCTTTTTACTTACCTTTAGGTCGGCGTTCTATATTTTTAACTCAACAATTGATCACCATAAAAGTGTACTTGAGGCCGGTCTCTAGCAACAGTGAAGACGTCGCGAATTCTTTGATTAAGATGTTAAAGGCAGCGCCAACAAGTTATACTCAGGTACACTGATATAGGTCAAGAAACTTGTAACTTCACTTTATATCTAATGAAACAATTATCGAACTCAATGATTGAAATTAAAATGAAAGAGAGTAATAACTAGCTTTATTGTTACTCAAACGTTGATCATTATTCAATTACTCTACTATTTGAACGGGGTACCCCACTTAACTTAAACCACCAATATGTTTAATGTTTACACAGCGTTTTTATATGCAAAATATCATCAGAAGTCACTTATCTGTTCGTGGTTACACTTGTAGACGTTTGATCCCTCCAATGACTCCTATTAAATGTCAGCTTGACAGCCCCAAATCGTCAGCTGTCATATGCGGCAAGTAGGCCCCAAAACTGCCTGATGACTCTCAGCAGACTAAACTTTCTGTAGGCTTTCCTGCCAATGCTAGTTGCCTGTTAACAGGCAATAACTATGCAAACGTTAATTCGTGGTTTCCTAAATCGCTTCTAAGCTCGAATCTATATTCGTCGGAAAAGTGATTCTCGCTTCTAAAATCTCCTACCAGGACGGTTGGCCAGTAATATTCCCTACTATAACCAAACCATTTGAAATGGCGCGATTATCACCAAATAACCCACGAAACTTCTTGCACGTTCAAATGCTGTCACACGTTTTTTTCCAAAAAACCAAAAACCGTTGTTTATTTTCCCCCTTTAGTAACGACCATTGCCAATCTGATATTAATTTTTATGAGCTTTTATCGCATTAATCCCACTTGATCTTTTATTCTCTAATTATATAACGTAAACTACTAGTATAGTGCCAAAATGCTTTTAGCACGTAACAATTAATATAAATTAAATGACTAAAAAGGCAAAGCAGTAGTAGTAGCATGACCAAATTAGAAGAGTCGCGAAAAAGCCTTGTTTGTGAGTGAATGTGTTTTCGATCGCATTTCAGGTACTAATACGAGCATAATAGTTATAAGTTATTGTAACATCAACTCTACAATCATCAGGTTTAACATTTTAAATTTATATCGTTACAACGTAAGTCCATAGTAGAATAATAGTTGTAAACCAAGTGCCGTTCACTGCTAGCCTTGGGCTAGCCTAGTCGCATCAGCTGTAAATGTTGTGTTATCACAATGCCTCATCCGTATACAGGGTTATTTACGTAAGATGACGAGCCTGACCAGGTAAAAATGCAACCCAAAATACGATTTATAAAGCTAACTGGAGCTCTATTGCATTAGCACCTCGAATTTGACATAGACTGTTTACATGTCATTGGTGGAACTGTAATTCTTTATAAATCGTATTTTGGGTTGCATTTTTACCTGGTCAGGCTCGTCATCTTACGTGAATAACCCTGTATTAAAGATACTATACTTCACTATCGAGCCATTACAGTTCCTGGGGATGTTCCAATGGAAGGCTGCATTAAATCAGATAATACTTAAAACAAGACAAGAATGAAAAAATATATATTCCTGAACACGTTGACCACCCCAGTGATAAAGGTAACATACAAACGTTGCTACTGCGATAACCAAACGCAGCAAAGTACCTCCGATATTTTTACAAAATGCTAATAATAACTACCACGCTGTCTTTGCCTAATATCAAATCTGTAGTTAAAACAAAATTTCTACGCTCATCATGGATGGCAGTTGCGAATAAATTTAACTGATGCTGACGATTGCCGTTTACTTACCTATCATTACAGTGCCAATGGAGAAAAGATTGTATACTATACTTTCCGCAAACCTGATAGCTTGAATCTTTCCGCTATAAGCAGAAATCTTTTTAGCTCCATTATAACACAAGAAGTATTCGATGAACTCTCATCCCAGCAATTTGCGGTGGTGAAAGTGACCAGATTACTTAGGAACAAAAAACCAATTCTCATTTGTGCAATCGAATTAAATAATACCGAAAAAGTGAAAGATATATTCCAGTTTAATAGATTACTGCATTGCATAATAAAAATCAAACCTCGACCGACTAATAAAGGCAATCCCCAGTGCAGAAATTGTCAACGCTTGGGGCATACTAAAAACTACTACCGACTCCTAGCTCGCTGTGTTAAATGCATAGGTAAGCACAATTACCCTAAATACTCATCTTTCATTGAACTAATTCAGTCAGTTTCGAATATGTTAACTCCTTTCCACGAACAAATTAAAGCGTGTATCTTATCACTTATTGCAAGTATCCTCAGTGGTAAATAATCAGCTGCATACATTATCAAATCTCATTATAGCTAACCATAATGCTAATGGACTAGCAAGACAAGGAACCTTAGTGATTGCTTTTTTAGCTAGACACAATTTAGATATCTTAGCGGTTAGCGAAAGGTTAAAAAATGAAAATTCTACAATACAACATATTCTTATAGCCTCACGTTGCGGCGCTTAATTTATATGCACTGATGAACAACATTGCAATATGTGTTGCATAATGTAATTATTTTACATGACGAAAATTATTTGATATTTTTTAGCTGTTACGTTTGACTGTACGAATTCTATTTAGTTTTAGACAAATTCTCATTTAAGAGGAATTCAAGTAATTCATATGCCCTTTTTACGAATGTTTAATATTAAGTTTTTAAATATTTCTAGCTCAGCAGAACGTGATTACTCTCAAAACAGGTCGGTTCACGCAATATCAATACTGTTATGACTTCCGAAAAATTATTTGTTTAATGAAAACTTACTTCAAATTTATTTGACAAATTCAGTGAACGTCAGTGTCACTTCAAATTATGCACGTGGAAATCAAACGCAAATACCTCTTTATTACACTACCTGTCATTCAATAAACATGAAATAGTTAGTAGCCCCTTTTTAATTACCTCACTTCACTCTTTTACTGTTTATTTTAGTTTGCTCAATAAATACCTGTAGCTGTAACTCGTCTGATCTGCTTTTCAATGATCCAAAAACATACCAACTGCTTACAGAAATTCCTCAAGCTGCAGACTAACCCCAGTATAGGCTCAACCAACTGTCAGGCACTGCAAACACCCTCTCCTTCCCACATCTTCAATCATCATACAACTCAGCAACTTCGACAAGATCCTCTAGCAGTAAATAAAATGTGACCCCTCCAAATAAGACGTTCAAACCCAAATAATGTGAACCTCGATCTGGTCCAAGTCATAAGACGTCACTCCAATAAGAATCTCAACAAAGTATAGTACTATTAGATGAAAAATCCTTTCCAATTCTCAATATGTCCACTCCAGAAACCTGATGCGTTCTACTTCCAGTGAAGGCAGCTCATGCTATCCAATTCACATGGTGTAATTAATTAAAAATAAACTAGGTTCAAGATCCAATTCCAGAAATTACTTGAATGTCTGTAGTATTCCAAATTATGGTCCTGCTACCATACACATCCTCTCCATATCTTCATTATATAATAATCTTCTTGTTTTAAAATTTGCTTTATTTCGCTTTTCAACAATTTTGTATTAATTATACCCTTTCATACACCAAATAAATTAACAAAATCATATTATGAAAGGGTTTATTTTAAAATGTCAGCCTTTTACAAATTATTATAACATCTTTTTCTATCAAAATTTATTTGTGTACAATAATTAATTAATATCGCCCTAGTGATATTGTGTTTGCATATTTTTTACTATTCAACACCCTATATACTCGTAATCTATTATCACATTTAGCCAACACCTTCTATATTGAATGACATTTTTCAAATAAGTATTTGATATCAATCTCCACTCTGTTTCAGGTAACATTTAAATCATGTTAGAACCTTTCTGTTTCTTATTTTTCGTTGTTCAACTGAATTCAAATTCGATTCCGTTATTTTACCAAATACATGTTAATAATTCTGATATCTTTTTTATACCCAAATTCATCTTTGTAAATTAATAATGAAATATTTAAAAAAAAATTTTATTATAATATCAAACCCTTGTTTTACCTGTTTTAATATCATAACTTAACTTTCTTATGTGCAATCCATTACAATATATTGACAAGATCGAATCACGGTGGTGCATCAAACACTTCTTAAACGTTTGTCCTCGTGATATAACACTTAGAAGCCGTTGCGGTCACACTGGCACTTAATAATAACAAGAAGGTCAATGTAATTACAGTACACAAGCAGCCCAATCGGAGAATCAGGTTTGCAATGGACAAACAAAGGATCAATAATGATAGGTTTTCCGGGTTATGCCGTGGTCGTCGATTTGAACTTGACGTTTCGCTGCTCATGCTGTCAGCTTCTTCAGAAGTTTTCTAAAGACTGATGTTGGTGCCTTTTGCTCCTGGTTATATACCGAGAAGCCGTTACGGTTGGCTGCTCATGTAGATCTTGTATGTTAATCAGATTTGTCGTTTTTCAGCTTGGTTGCTCACGTGAAACTTGTTTATGGATGGATTGGTTTTGCAGAGCTACCTTCCATGTGTTACTAAGGCGATAGCCGTCTTCTCGATTGAAATTGTTTGGATTTTTAATAATTTCTAGGGATTCCCGAATAACACGAGGGAAGCATTTTTTATTTCTGAATATTATGTTTACGGAGTCGTAATTTATTCTGTGGTCCCCTGGTTCTAATAAGTGTTCTGCGATGGCTGATTTTTGTATGGTTCCAAGTCGTGCGTGGCTCTGGTGTTCTTTTATTCGACATTGGATGCTTCTTCCCGTTTGTCCGATGTAAGATTTGCCACAGGTACATTGGAGCTGGTAAACGCTTTCTGTCTGTAGTCTGGGCAAAGAATCTTTGTTGGAGGGGATCAATTGTTCGACCTTTCTTATTGTACCATAGCGGACTCCAATGTTCTTTTTATCTAATACCTTTCTTATTCTGTCGGTTACTCCGGCGATGAAAGGAAGGCAGGCGTAATTAATAGGTTTAGGTTTAGGTTCTTTCGGTTTCATGGTATATTGGCACGCTTTCTGATGTCTCGTCGACTGTAGCCATTCCTGAGTAACGCTTCTTCCACATGACTCAATTCCTGTGGTTTACTGTCCTCGTCACAAATAGCGTTGGCCCGATGAATAAGAGTCTTGATCAAAGATCGCTTTTGTTGGGGATGATGATGAGACGAAGCAGATATCAGTCGGTGTGAGTCTTCTTTCGATATACTGTATGGCTTAATCTGTTGTTAGCGGTTCGTATTACTAACACGTCCAGAGAAGGTAAGCGTCCATTTTCTTCAGTTTCCATAGTGAATCTTATTTTGGCATGGTGGTTGTTTAAGTGTGCCAAAAAAGCTTCAAGAGCTGCGTTTCCATGGGGCCATATAACGAAAGTGTCGTCGACGTAGCGGAACCAGCATTTAGGTTTGAGATGGCTGGACTGAATAGCTTCATCTTCAAAGGCTTCCATAAATATGTTAGCAATGACTGGAGATAACTGGGATCCCATCGCGGCACGTTTCTTTTGCTCGTAGTATATTCCTTCCCAAAGAAAGTAGGTCGTCGTGAGGCACATCCTTACTAACTCTGGAATGTCTTCTCGAAGTCCTTGAGGAACGAAGCATTGTTGTATAAGATTTACTGAATCTTCTACTGGTATATTGGTGAACAGGGATTCCACATCGAAACTGACCAACATGTCCTGGCCCGTTACTTCCAACTCAGCCAACTCAGCCAAAACTTCTGAAGAAGCTGACAGCATGAGCAGCAAAACGTCAAGTTCAAATCGACGACCACGGCATAACCCGGAAGAACCTATCATTATGGACAACGGCCGTGAAAGCCTGCATTCGACTAAAGGATCAATAGCTATGAAAAATATCTGAACTCCAGCCTAGCGATCCCACGACGTGGCAGGCGACAAAATGAATATTTAAGCAAGCACCCCTACTGTCTACGATTCAAGTTAATGATGGTGTTTGTATAACTGGACAAGACAAGTGCAATATTTTTGCGACTACCTGGAAAAAACGTTTGCTACTACAATACCAATAAATAACTAAGATTTTGCAAACTAACTAGCAACTTTTCTCAAAAAGCTCTGGAACGATAGATCCTGTTTCTCAAGTCGGAATATAATGATTCCCTTCCTTTTAAAAAGTCTCCTGGGCATCATATAAAGTTAATTTCGTTGTAAAAAATATTCCGAAAAGGTCATTACTCTTCTCGCTATCCTATTCAGCGCTAGTATAAAACTTGAATATTTCTCGAACACCTAGAAACATGCCCACGTGCTTCTCTTTCCTAAACCCGAAAAGAACCATCAAGACCCATGAAATTACCGCAACATAAGGCTTCCCCCAACTATAGCCAAATTATTTGAAAACATTATTCTCAATAGGCTGACCGGAAATAAAACGTTACCAGCTTTCTAATATGGCTTTTGTAAGAAATACGCAACCACACATCATTTATCTTGCGTTTTAGAAATACTAATAGAAAATGCATTTGAGAAGAAACTACACGGCGTAGCCATTTTCCTAGGCGCCATTAAAGCTTTCGACCGAGTTTCGAGTGACGGGTTTCTATATAAAATTCTTAAAGCTAAAAAATCTGAATATATACTATGCGTTACAAAATCATTCTTAACGGAACGTTCATTCGTGATAAGACTAAACAATTTCGAATTATGTGAATATATATTGCGGGATACCGGTGCTTTCAGTGTGGTATGGCCGTGATCATATTGTGTTAGATTATCGCCCCGTATATGCCATGATTTCGGTTAAAGAGAATTCGTAAAAGAAACGGAACTAATAATTGCGAAGCCTAGAAGCAGGAAATCGTTGTAAAATACAATCAGTGATTCACCAATACCTACCGTTAGCGGAGATTTCGAATGGAGTAGAAAGCACCGATAATGTGGAATTTCAGATTTAAATGTGAAAAAGGATAAAAATTTGTATCCGCATCTTTCTATAACTTTAAAGAAAATCTTAATTATTTGAAAAGGTAGATACCAAATAAATATTAACAGAAAACAACTTTCAAAATACTCGTATTAACAATAGCAACGTAAGACTTGAGTAACACATTTTTCTCATGATATATGGTGGTTCTGAAGAAAAGAGATATCCAACCCCTTGAACTGTGTTATGTTTAGGTTGCGCCTTCACAATTTTCAGAATTCTGTGCGCGACATCTATGTTTCCGATGTTTGTAGTACAGGTTTTGAATTGGCAGCTTTCTCCTCGCCTACTTGCTTTTTGGACAACTTACTTGTGGCGTTGTGGACTTACTTGCGGATATGCGGACTTACAGCGACTCGAATTTTGGTTTTTGGTTCTCACCGCGGCTGTTTCCTTTCTAACGCCGTGATAGTGACTTTGGCTTAGCGTAAAAACGGTCCAGCGGTTTTTGCGGGCATGCAAGTTATGATATTTTGCCCTCGTTGAATGTGCGGATGATGCAGCCCTGGCACTTGTATTGAGAGCTATTTTCTCACCCCGAGTTGGTGTATTTGAAAGCGCTGCACTAATCATTATCTACACATAGCCCAAATTCATCTGGGGTAAGTCATTCGAAGCTGTTCGCCCCGTGTTTTAGCGAAAGTATCCATGATTCTATCTTAGGTTTTTCTCTTTCTTTAGCAGTCAGTCCTGAGTCCCTAAAAATCGTAGGTTCGAAGCTTCCCAAAAATTGCAGTCCTCTCCATTAAGCACGTCGGCCTTGACCGGTTTGAATGTAACACCTGCAATTTTGACATACACGACATCACATAAGCTCCCCGAGCGTGCAGAGAGGAATCAACCAGAGGAAACTAAAAACAGGGTTTGTTTTTCTTTTTATGAGTGAAGTTATACTACGCTATGAACAGTGAATCGGTGGTGAAGGCGTCACCCGATTTCTACCAAAGCCAGTCAGAGTTTCGGACTCCAGCCACTATGTACAGTCGATTTACGAGTTGCGTACCTGCTTGATGATTTTCCAACCACGGAGTCGATGTTGATCGCCACCGCTTTTGTTTTAAAGTTGTTGTAGTTTATATTTGTGCCTCCGTTTAACCTGATTTGTAAGCTATTGTTTGCGCAAGCAGGGTTTGTTGTGGTGCACCTTACATTGGCCCATAATTACTTAAAATCTGTACTAATAATTGCCCCAAATTTGTACTAAATGCTACTGAGTTAGACAATTATAGTGTAATATCAGCATTCGGGTGTCATTATTTGTTACTGCTACCTGTGTTTGTTTTGAGCTTTTATTTCAGACTCTTTGTGCTACTTTGAGTTTACGGATTCTAAGTTGAGTGCCTGGATACACTTGTCGTTAATTGGTAAAGATTCATTGGCGCCCTGTTAGCTTTTAAGCATTTGTTAGTACTTAAAAAGCTGCATACCGTCTTCCTGAACTGGCCGGCCGGCAATTGGATCAAAGTAGTTATTAAGTTGGTTTTGTTTGAGATAATTAGCCGACGAATCGACTGGTTGTTAACAACTGATAGGGTATAATTTCTGCTACGTCTCTATAAAATTAAATATTTATGACAACTATAAAAAGAATTACTACTTACAAAACGAAGCAATTTAGCAAGGTTGTGGTTTGTAGTAAAATCTCCACAGGTGGTAATCGTAGAAGTGATCATTCTTAGTTCTTGTCATAGTTTAAGAATATTATTTATGGGTTTGTTATGTTATTTTGGAAGTTTCGCATCAATCTATTTGTATTACCAACTTAAGACCTTAAAGTTTGTACGTAAAAAATTACTAAAGTTGAATGGTTTATATCGTAGTCTAAATATGTAGTTTTTTGTATAAGTGTATCATAACAACTTTGAATAGCAGGACGTGAAATGCTTCACTTAATCCAAGTATCTTATAAAAGCACAATTACTAAGGTAAAACCTTACGAAATTAAGGGTGACCACACCCCCGTCAACTCACTGCAAAGCAACTCTACGTTTTATTAGAAGTAATATTTTCTATAATTTCTTTTTATATCACAAACATTCAATTATTTCTATGCAAAAACTGGGTACGTCTCAACTTTATTAACGAGCTGGAAGCTTATTGTAAGTATTTTAGATTACCCCGTAGATTGTGTTGGTAACTTTGGAATTAAGTTGATAGATTCCACACTACATTACTTCAGACCAGTATTCTAAGAAAGTTGTATAGTATATAACATAACATTTTAAGTTAATTGAAATAACAGTATTTCAAAGGTATTCTTTTAAACTATGGTAGATGAAAAACTTTTTGAAATTGCAAATAAATATTGTGGATATTAGAGATACTGCCCAAAACCTAAAAATCCCAGGATTTTTATGAAAAAATTTCATTATGATTTTATAATTTACTAATTACTTTTTACGCTTGCTCTACAATTCAGAAATACCTAAATATTAGATATAAGAAGTTGCTCACTTACTTAGCTACCGAACCTTGGCTAAAATTTTACGAAGAATTTTCTAGGAATTTATTCGAAACTTACTAATAATAAACAACGACTAAAAAAATGCTACAAAAAATATGTTCTACATTATTTGCAAATCGCTTTAAAAATACTACAAAATCGTTGAAAGGTGATTGCAAACTTGTTGAATATTCACTATAACGTTATTTATAAAAAGATATTGAAAATTCGCTGCAAATTTGTCCAACTTTTCTCCGATGCTCAAAAAAGTACTATAATTTTGTCAAAAAATTGTTGGTTTTTCCTGAAAATTTACAATAACTGACTAAAAATTTTCGAAAAATCTGTTTACATTTTGTTAGCAAATTTACTACATTTTTTCTGAATTTGCCACAAACCTTGCTGAAAGTGTGATACAATTTTGATTTAAAAATTTGCAAGTTGCAGAAATTACTTAAAAATTACTTCAAAGCATTGTGGGACGCTATAGACACAACTTAACTGCCCCAAAACCTTTTATGAACTTAGGAATAAAATGTTACGGTAATCCAAAAGCAAATGTGCTGTACAACAGCATACGAGTGTAATCAAAGGGCTATTGTTACTTAAATTTCGTGAATTGAAAATAACGCTATTATTTAAAATTAAAACCTATAGGTTCAACTACAGTATACACTTAAATGATGGTACATTTGATTTTGAAAAATGTATAATTTGACATTAGAATTCTAGACCAATGTGCAAGAAATCGACGCGACTGGTACCATCAATGACGACAACTGCATAAAAGAAAGCAGACGAATTTCCAGGGTACCAGAACTATGTTTCTAGAACTCTCTGTTTTGTTACTGCAACAAACACAAAAACGCTAATGCAAACAAAGCCGTTCGGAAATTATACATTACACCAGAAACGACACTCCAGTAAATTCCACCTGGTCACGACATTTACATCCGTCTTGCACTGAAGAAAGTTTATGTAGCAAGGCCAGAGTGACAAAGCAAAACCTTTGGGAGTTTTCTAAGAGCTCGGTTGCACTGCCGTCAAGCTGTAGGATGCAAGTAAAAGTGACACGGTTTACAATAGATAATTGCAGGGAAAAAATCACTTTTATAGGAAGAGATGCTAAAGAGATTCAAAAATGCGCTCAGATTTTCGGCTTTTATCACAATGACGACCTACAGTTAAGTAACTGTAGCGAATTTTGCGGGAAAGAAGATGACAATGGGTCGCGTTTCCGTTAGAAGACAGCCATGACCGTGGACACGAACATCCTGCTCGATCAAGAGTGACGCTGGGCGTTTGCTAAGGTAATGATTGGGCAACAGTCTGATCATCGTTTCCTAACGATGGCAATGTCTCCCGGTTCCGCTACACGCTTTCGGTGCTAACTGGCGCACTGGTAAAAGTGAAAGAGCTGGAATTATCCAAACAAACAAAGCACAGCTTTCACTGGCGAGGAGCCGATAGGCCATAAGTGAATTACACTAAACGCTATAAATAGATCAGTTTCACTAATTATCGGGGGCCTCCTCCGCGAAGCGCAGTCGGGGGATTTAAGAACTTTCTTGAGATGGTGCTCGTTTTGGTTGAACTGCTTGGTCATACTCATGGTTTACGCTCTGCAGACCCATAACGGATTCATGTGAAAAATGTCATCTAATTTGTGCCTCTGACCACTGTACAACGTTACAAATCACTGAGCAGGAGTACGTTTAAAACGGTTAGCTCCAGTGTAATGCACTTTAAGAACTAGTTTTCCGAGGTTGCATATTTTACTACGTTTCTTATTATGTTACTATCTCAAAATGCGTCTTATTTTTACCTCTATAGCTCAGGAATTCAGTGGATTGTTTCACGTTAATAATATAACTATATCTTCTTTGGCCGATGGATTTTGTATGGTACTGGAGCATTTGTTCTTCCATGCGGTTAATATGTTATTGCCATTTATATGTTTATATTTACAAATTTCTAGTTGCCGGTGTATATTATTATTATTTTCGTCTTCATATTTTAGCTTCTGGCAACTTAGATATCATTTAATTCTTTTTGTGCTTGTATATGCATTTTTCTATTAACAATAGCTACATCAATGTCATGCAGATCACCTTGTAATGTTAGCGCAGAATATCCAAAATTTGTAATAAATTGCACAAATACTATATAACTTCAAATTAAATCTGGAGAAGACAACGCCCATGCTATTCACAAATAATGCAAATTCATAAAGTCACTAATGCAACTCATTTCTGCAAGTGTGTAAGTACTTGGCTACACTTTGCTGCAAAAGAGACGAATGTACCGCCCTTATACAAAAGGCGAGCGCAGCCCTGACTAGATCAAATTTCTCGGCATTTGTTATCATGGGCAAGGATCAGACAATGAAACAAAATGGAGGAAAATACAAAAAAGCGCCAGTCGTCAGCAACGACAAAAAATTGAACTCAGTCTAAATAAAACTCACTGTGTTGGGCTTTCAGCTTACATTAACGTGGACTCTAGAAAGCTATCAGGTATCGGTTGAGTCAAATAAAACGTAATATACCAGTAGTAGGGAATAATATCGAGACCTTAATAGCCAAGCTATTTGAATACAACTGAATAATAGCATCAAATCATTATATTTCGTCAATGGCATCTGGACATAAATAGTACAATTAATTGGTTCAAAGTGGCTGCAAAAATGTTAAACTCGCTCGGAAAATTCAAAATGCACCAGGTAAATGCATGTTAATATTTAAAAGCTACGTAGCAGTACCAAACAAGGTGCTACTAAGTTAAAGTAAACTGGTACAATTTGTTTTAGGAGGACAGAAAAATGTTAACGCTGGGTCGATAAACGCAAAACAACTCGGGAAGTTACCTGTTACTAAATTACTCGAGAGCACAAAAGAGTAATACAATGAATAAAGTTAAATATTGAAAAGAAATGATTGAATTCTTCCTTAAAAGTAAGTTACGCGTTTCAAATAGCATGCAAGGTTGAAAACATTTAAAAGAGTTAAACCTAATAGCATCAGGAACCGATCAGTGAAAAGCTTATATTAAGTGAAAAAAGCAACATGTGAGACTTTTCCAAAAAGCCAATCTGTAACATGAACCCGTTGCGAGTTTGTGTCGAAAAGCTTCGCGATAAAACAAGCGCAACCAGGATAAACAAATGCAATGCCGCACCAAAGAATTGCTCTTTCGCTGTCTAACTTAATAACTGGGACAACTTTTTCTCCGCCCTAACGTAGCCCTAGACAGCTAAATTTTCTGGAGCAGCCCTACCGAAATGTATCTACGGACAGAAACAAAATTTTGTAGTCGCTCAAGAGCGAAAAAGCGTTGGGAATTTGCGAACAATTTCAAACGCTACAAGCAGAAGCGGTCCAGGTGGTAATAAAATATTCTCGGACAAAAGTCAGCCTGCCGGAGCCAACTAATGTATTGCAGAGGAACGAGAGTAGCGTATTTTCAAATCGCCTAATTGGCAACACTACACCAAAACAGATAAAAACCTACCTGAGGCCTACGATCACGTGCAGTGAATAATGAAATTTTCAAGGTCAGCATCTCCGTGTAAATAACTGTGCAACCGCTTCAGAAATCTGGAAAAACTCTCTAACGCTCGATGACTTTGGAAAATGGATGGGGAGCCAAATCACAAAAAATTACCCTTACATCCAGTACTCGAACGAGAGAAAGTGAAAGAAAAAATCATACAAAACTTGTAAAAATATCTTAGCGTTCTTAATAATACTGAAACAATAAAAGGAAATACTTGGAAATGTGAATAACATCCATTTTTCAGTAAAAAGCATTTCCGGTGGTGGGATTCGAATGTCCGACCTGCGAATGCGATTTTAACGCTAGGCAATAGTTCGACCATTTGTTTCTACTCATCTTCGAGATACAGTTCTATTAAACACAACGCACTTATTCGTAGTCCTTTGTTGTCTTTTATAACATTTATTCTGTATCTGTTGGGTCCCATTTTCGCCAAGGCTGTGTGCAAATGATCACTTTTATTTATTTCCCAGTTAAAGCAAACATCATTTTAAAAAGTTTTTAATGTGCTGACCTTGTACCCCTTGGATCCAAAATATGTCCTTTTTCGTCAAGGGTAAAAACGTGAGCAATGTGCAAAATATTACTTTCATTTAAGTAATAGTTCTCTGATAAATCAGGAATAGGTAACATTTTATTTTTTAATTTTATCGTCTTACTGAAGGGTGTTTTTTTAGAGGCGGAGAACTTTCAATTGAAATAAAACACAGAAAAATGTTTTTAATATCCATGACATTGGCTTTATTTGAAAGATAACTTTATGGCATTACTGTTTGAATATGATTTCGGGTATGTGACCACCGCGGCTGGTGCTTACATGACGTAATCTGGAGGTCCAATTTTCACACACTCTTTGCAGTAAATCAGGCTGCATTTCTGCAATAACGCGTCGAATGTTGGCTTCCAAGTGCTCAATTGTTTCCGGTGTATCGGCGTAGACATGTAATTTTACATATACCCAAAGAAAACAATCTAATGGCGTCAAATCGTACCAACGAGGTGACCAGTTAACAGATCCGCCGTGGATCTGTTAACTGGCCACTTTAGAGATATGTACAGTTGCATCTTTCAAATAAGGGCAATTTTATGTATATTAAAAACATTTTTCTGTGTTTTATTTCACTTTAAAGTTCTCCGCCTCTAAAAAACACCCTTTACAACAAATATTGTTTTGAGTTATACCGGCAACACACACACAGACAGAAAGACGAACACACGGAATTGAGAACATCTGTTTCTCATAACACCTACTTGTTATTTGTCAATAACAGAACTGTCAATCTCACTGAAAAGTCCCCCATAACAGCCATGGCTGTTATAAATTTAATAGCATAGGTCCTTACTAATCCTTATTTAACTTTTGCATTTTAATTGCGCTAAAATTTCAATTTTGGTAGGTGTTATGAAAAAATATTCAACGACATACGGCCCTTATCGCATCTAACTAACTTGGGTAAATTCCTTAATCTCGGCCTGACGGCCTCGGCCACAAATTTATTCTCGTTTGTTAGATGCCTACGAACGGCCTTAGGTCGTTAATAACTATTTCGTCATCTAGGAACCCTCACACGTGAAGATCTGAAGAAATCTCCGAAAGTGATTTTGTTAGGATTATACTTCCTTCGTCTTTTAAACGAGGGAAGTAACAAACGAAGTTGTGTAATTCTATTACGCTTAACGGGGCTGAAAGTGAAAGTTTGCATCTTAGTTACCATGACCAAAAGTACAACTTTACGTCCGGCCGGAGGTAAAGTGGAAAATGCGGGCGGTAAAGCAAACACCTGAGAACTAAAGTAACTCTACTGCCCGCGGTTTACTTTACCGCCCGGCGGGCTGTAATAAACAAGTCGCCGGAGTGCGCAGGTGTTTCTAAAGATAAATCATTAAAGTAATATAATTAGGCCCAGTTGTACGTAAAACTGTGTATGTATCTTGGGCCGAAAGAGCGTTTAGGTACACCCTTGCACGAATAAACGCCCTCCGCTAGGCGTCAGGTTTCAAACTTCGTCCACGGGGATAAACTTTCACTTTCGCCTCTCTATTCGTAAATTAATATAACATAAAAATGCGATTGAAAGATAGTATGTTGAGATTCAATACTATAGACTTTTTACGTAGAAGCTCCAGAGCAAATATTCAAACTGATTGTATTAAACAAATTATGACAACTGACAAAGTATTCATCAGTACCATAAAAAGTAATCGCTGATATAGCAACTGAAAGATTAATAGAGAATGGACCTTTTACTACACAGAGAATCAAGATATCCTATAATATACAGTTGGAACGGAGATAGAAGAAACGAGGACATTCACTGCCAACATAGCAGAAAGGAAAAACTGACGATGCAAATTGTGTAGAATCTTTCCCATATACATTATTGATAGTATGGTAACAATGGAAAGATGTTTTGTCAACTCTTATGCAGTACGAGGGCGTAAACACTTAACAAACAAGACTCCGTTGTGAAATTTGGGCTTACATACTTATCATGATTATGAACCAAGAAAGAGGAATGAATAATCGATTGAGTTTGGTGCTTTGGGTACGGTCATTTAATTTAATTCTATACGAAGAATTTGGAATCATAGCAGATATATTCTAAACTAAATCATTGCTTCAAGAATTATTGAATAAAGCTCCAATTGATAAGGAGTGTTTCATTAGCTGTTATCCACAACCACAATATCAATATTGCCTTACTTGCCAGACTAAATCCTAAGTGAATTGTTTCTAAAATTAAAGATACATAATTGTTGGAGAGCTATAACGATAACCGTTACTGGCCGATTAAATGCCCAATTAGTGGTTTCTTGGGGTTGGGCGACTTCAGACTTCATTATTGTTATATTAAGTACATAGACATTACGTAACAATAGTTATTTTTGTATTAAGTGCTCGAAATCGGTATTTTTTGCAGCCATGAGGATGTCACTTTTAGCTGAGACCATTAGGTCGAAGTAAAAAAGTCATTAGAATGCGCAAAAAAAACATTGATTTCTGCCACGAAATACATACAATATTTTTACTATAACCGGCAAAAAACTGTGAAAAACTAGTTAGTACTATAGGAAAACTCCAATAACAACCAACTCCGGTCAGTACAGAAAAATCATGTATTTCCCCTATAACTCGTCAACATCAAGTATGGTTGACCCGATTGAGAATAGGTAATGCTCGACTAACGCACGAACACCGATCTGTAACGTTTGCAATACATATATAACAGTGAACCATTTGATTACAAACTGTGAAAAATTCCAAGAGGAACGAAAAACGGCTGATATCTCAGAAAAAAATTAGATGAAGTGCTAAGCCATGACAGAAATAGCATAGCAAAGTTAATGCATTTTCTAAAACTTAGTTGTTTAACAAATAAATTATAAACATAGATCCTGGGGTTAATAGCCATAGTAGTTGATGCCCTGTAAATATTTGTAGTAATAATAATGGTAATAGTTAAGTTACTACTATTTTTGCCTTTTTAAAGCATGGCAAGGTTCGCGTATCGGTAGTAATACGTGAATGTCGCCTGGTTTGGTATAGTTGCAGAAAATAAAGTATGATCAAAAGTTATTTTCATCCAGTATGGCTATGAAATATTTTCTAATTTATGAAAGCAATTACGTTTATACTTAACTGTCAAATCTGACATTTGCTTTTCAAGTGACTTATAGCTGCATTCATAAATTAGGAACTATTCCGCAGCCCTACTAGGTGAAAATAATTTTTGATCATACTATATAGACCAGGAGCCATAACACCTGAATTACTGGTCATAGCGGCAAGCTCGGTGGGTAGTAAACCTTTTTATATTGCCCAAGTAAGTTGCAAAAACGCAAGTATGGCAGCCGAACTGCGGTTAGAAATATTAACGGCGGCTTTGAAAAATTTAAATATATTTTTTTTTCTATAGCACATGTTAAAGTGTGCTTTTATCAACTCAAAACAAAAGGTCAAGTTTTACTTTAACAGCAAGGGTAGATAAAGTAGCACTTTAACATCAAGGATAGATAAAGTAATTTAATTTGCTAACTTTTGTTTAAATTAAATATGACAGCTTCGTATTATCGTAGCAACCCAATCTAGCTACTGACATTTTGACATAAATAACCAATATAATACTGAGATAGAAGAAAATGTTGATTGGTGGGACTGGAACTGTCATGGCGGATGAGTTCTCCATGCCCGCAAGAGGCGCTGTTGTTGCATGTTCTGTCAAATTGGTTGCATGATCTGTCAAATTGATTGAAAACTTCAAGTTATTTCCAAACATTCCTTAAAAACGCTGCGTGCTCAACTAAAATAAACGTGTTTTTGTGTTCTTGTTCTTGTGTTGTTCAAAAGAAAAGTTGTTCTCGTTAATTATTGTTGCTTGTGTTGTTTCTTGTGTCTGTTTAATTTTTATTTGATGTAAACTTTCAATTGTGATTTTTCGTTCGTTTATAAGTTTTGTTTGCTCCAAGTTATCAATTAAAGACATAACGGGAAAGTCTGGGTGTGCAGTTTTTAATTGTATACCTAATAAATATGATTCCCGTCATCGGTTTCCAGACCCTATGAAAAAACGTGGACTATTTCCACTGTGGCTTCAACTTGTAAGAAATGTACGATTACAGAGTGAAGACCACCAATATATTTTCAAAAATAAGCGAATATGTAGCAAACACTTTGTCAAAGAAGATTTTTGGAAAAACACCACAATTAAAAAAGTTTTACGCAGTGTTATCGACGTTTACCCTAAGTTGTTTTTGCCTCAACATTCAGGTAGGTGTAGATTCTTTTGCTAATTATGAATTGTTGTATAAAAGACAATTTAAAATATCTTAAAATCTTTAGATGAACTACGTACTGTTCTTCAATCTTATGCGAGTGGAGAACACCGACATGAATTGTTTGATGACCGCGTTGATCCCACATATAATAAAACACCGCTCCGAGAATTCAATAATCCTACGTCATCTCAGACCGTAGAATAGTAGAGCATCCAATGATTCCTGCTTGTTGCAAGTCCCCCATGAAGAGACCTTATAACGATACAAATGGAGCACCCCCAGAAACACCCATAAAGAAGAAATGCAATAGTGAGCGTTTCGAAAGAAGCTTGGGTAAGCAAAAGGAATTTAATCGCTGCTATCTCTAAGGTCCCGTTTGTGCCGCTCCATCATTCCTTATAAAAATAGAGTAGATTGTGATCGACTTTATTCTGTACATGTTCTCGATTATATGACAATAAACTTCTGAGTCAATTAATACAGCATTCCAGTCACATATTTTGTATTGCTCTGATTGTTATAAATTAACCCTTTTTTCAAGTAGTAAACTGTATGCACAAAACTGATGGCATCAGCTTAACTTCAAAAAAGCAGTTTAGGATCTACTCTATTTTTCCCTTTGCACTGTCTTTGTAACTGAATAGCTATAAAGGGCTTCTACAGATTATTTTGACTTTTATTGTTCCAGGTCGTGGAATACTGTGTGGTCTAGGAGTGAACAAGATGTTGGAATTGTGTCCAAGAGCAAGAACCTTATATAAACAGGCGAGTTATTACAGAAGAAGAGCAGCTTGATTAACCAAGAGCAAGTTGAATTTTAAAGAAAAATTGAAAGCAAGTGAAATGTAAAGCCGAGAAATATGCTTCACCAATTTGGCAAAGGATTAAAATTCTACAGCTTTCCATTTTATTAAAAGGCAAATTGAGTGCATCGAAAGAAAGAAAAAGGGCGAAGATTTTCTTTAGAAGACAAAATATTGGCATTGGCTCTTTATAAACAGAGTCCCACCACGTACAAATTATTATCATCAATATTTGCTTTACCGTCCAGAATCACCCTTCTAAAACTACTCTCAAGAGTTCCAGTATTTTCGGGAATCCACCGTGCCATATTTGACGCACTTAAGGGTGCTACCAAAAGGATGAAGTCAATAAACAAATATTGTGTTCTTATCTTTGATGAGATGGCGTTAGAACCAAGTGTTCACTACAACCAGTTCCAGGATCAAATCGAGGGCTTGGAAGATTGCGGATCGCACAAAACCAGGAACATAGCGAACCATGCTCAGGTATTTTATTTCATTTTAATTGTTCTACCTATATCGTTTAAATTTCTCGGTTAAGCCTGGTGAAGGATTGACGCGAACGTGAAAGTTTACGTTCGCATTACTTTAGCACGTATTAATAGTATATTTTCCACTTAGTAAATGCTTTAAAATATGTGTGACTGCAGTTCTTTTTCTACTTCTTCTGATATCAGTATCATAGTTGTTTAAAACTTGAATTTAAATATGTTTCAGGTATATATGCTCCGGGGTATTGCGGGTAACTGGAAACAACCTGTTGGATACTATTTCGTAAAAGGGGGTGCAAAGAGTGAACAAATAAAGAAAAACGTAGAAGATATTATCAGGGAGGCACATGCAGCTACTGTAATACTTTTTTGCGTTTCTTATCTGATTCCTGTATGTTTTTACAAACTTGTATCTGATTTTGTAAGTTATGATTAGGAAGTTGTGTAAAATGCAAATGTTCTCTAGATGTTAGCAATTCTGGAGTAAACCATTTATTTTGAAGTTTATGTTTGCATAAATTAAGTGGAGGTCTTGATTTCTGAAATTTTACCGCCTAAACTGTTGAGTTAATTTTTCTTTGTAAATCACCAGAAGTCTAAGACATAGACACGAGACGTATGGCAATCAATACTGTACGGATTTGGGTAGAAGTAAAAAAAAATTGTAGTTTTTCAATGCAATAAATATTTTACAGCTCTTCCACTCGTTTTTTTCTCTATATTTTAAACCAAAACTTATTTTCCCCTGATACATACGTTTTGAAAACAGAATCAGGTAACCATTAGAACAAGAATTTTTGTTCTTAACTGATGTTCCTCGTTTAAATTTCCCGCCATTGGTTCTCCATTGATACGAGAGGCGTATCTGACGCTGTTCCTTTAAATTATACGGCAGATGTCATTCTATTACTTTTGGGTTTTCTATGCATTTGAAATGTCATTATTTCTTTGAAATTGTTAAAGTTCTTGCTACAGAAAAAAATATTGTATTATACACGACGATAAAGTTATTTCTATCCACTCTTGAATCATTAACGTCTCGACTTCGTCTCGACGTTAAACGATTCACTCGTGGATAAAATTCAACTTTATCGTCTTGTATAATAAATTACTATTAAAGCGGCAAGATTAATTTTCGTTGTAATCGATAGACAAGGTCTCTAACCCAGACGGAAATTATGTGCCATACTGATAAGAAGAGTATAAAGGGCCGCCATACTAGGTCAAACTGGTAATTTTTTCATTGCAAAAGAAAATAATAGCGGCAAGATTCAGTTTTTGTTTACTACTTCATTTAAGTGTGCAGTAAGCGAATCGTAGAACTTCTTCCTCACTCCACTGGATCGGAATTGAGCCGGGTGGCCATTTGATGTTCGAATACAATTAGTGTCGCCTTTATTTAAAACTAGGCTATGATAAGAATAACAAGACCAAATACAAGTGTCTCAGAGTTAGCATAATGGGTCCACATTAAGGCCTAAACGCAAATAAACTTAGTTCACCTTCCACTTGTAATCCACAAAGCGAAATCCAAAAAATGATGTTGCTGTTGTAATATGAAAGTATATGCGAGAACTCCTGGCATCATGTTTTATAAAAAAAAAATTATAAAAAATATATATTGATAACATTAATTAATTAGGCATTTGGTTTTAATAAACTGACAGGAATAAGTTTAGCTAAAAATTGTACAAGAATTATTTGTTATTGTATTTTTTGTGTTTTGTTAGGGCAAATAGGTCGTGAAAAGAGAGAAGAATAAATCGATGACAAACACTAGACAAAAATGTATTTAAATTAACGTAGCTTTTACTTCCAGATATGAAGTAGGTTAACATAGTTTTAAGGTGTAATCCTACTCAATTTATACGATTTAACATCATTGGAAAAGTGAAAAGGATATGTGGCCACCATATTTTGGATTGAAGTGCACCTACATACTATTTTTATGAAAGCATAACATAAAAATTCTGCTTTAGGAGGACAAGGGAATGATCTAGTCGGAAATTAATTACATGTCGGGCTAATTTCAATTTTTTTAATAATTATTTTAAAATTAGAAATGCTCAGTGAGAACTTATTAAATTATTTATTGGCTACATAACAAAACATCTCGTGATTTTTGTTTGTAGAATGCATTTTTAAAGCCTTTTTATCTAAAAAATATTTTTATATTACTATATATCTAAACTGGTGTTTATTTGTCAGCAGGTAGTTGAGCATATGAAAATATTGCTTGATTGCTTTGAAATATTTCTACCCTATTATGCAGTCGTAGTTCGAGGCAAATTGAGATTTAATGATTTGGAAATCTGCACTAGGAGACTACTTATTTGCCCAACTTTCTATTTAATTGTATAGTAAGAACAATATTATTATTCCACATTAGCAGCACCATTTGTAATAACACGAGTGTAAGTTCTTATAAATGAGATTTTAATAAATTAATAATAGGAAATTAGTTTTCGAATAAGACGTACTCATTATATGATAGTAAAAGTAATGCTGTGCTTAGAAATGCCAGGTTGTTCTGACTAGAACGTACCTATGTTATTCTGTCAGAAAATTGAGCAGGCAGCGTAAAGCAAAATTAACTTTCAAATGCCGAATGGTTCTGTTTTATTAAAAGTTTGTTTAGTATATTTTAGTTTAAACGAATTATACATGTATTTACTTCACATTACATAATGAAGAGATAATTAATAAAGCTGGAAGTCTGTTTTCGACTATTTACAAATTATAACATTTGACTGAAAGATTTTATGCAAAACATTCATGTTATTTTCGTTAATTTACGCTGTTTATAAGAGTATAAAGAACAGTGGCCTAAATGAAACGTTTGCAATTTAAATATTAAAGCCAACTCTGTTATTTGAGAGAAACTCTAATAAAAATAAAAATACATAAGTATTATTGATAAGTAGCACCACATAATATTGTTTTCAGATAGTTAAATAAAACTGCCTTCCAGTGCCTCAAGTTTGTGTAAAATTTCGAGGCTTGTTATGTTTTAGAAAATAGAAATTAGTCGTCGTCGTCTAAATTACTCCAATTTAGTTAACTAACTTCATTCAGAAGGAAGTAAAATTCCCAAACACGAATTTAATAAACTTAATTTTGCAAGAGAACTATTAAACAATGCCTCAATTTGCTGCAAAAACTAAAATGTCGAAAATTATGCTGTTCAAATAAAGTTGACCAACTTCCGCCCCAACAACGGTTTCTCATAATTCGCCTTTGGTTCTTTCAATTATTGAATTTCTAGAAGATGCTCTATAACTTAAAAATGCCACGATTAATTGTTAAATTTCATTAGTATGTTAATAGATGGAAATGGTTGGCATTGTTGAACTAGAGAGCAAATTCGATTGTTATTACTTTTACTGAGGTTATAATTCCCGATGAGGTTTACAAAACAACCATTTTATTAACGCATTTGGTAGCTTTCGACACCTGAACAAACCTTGGAAATTGAAGATTGCGTTAAGTTGTGTCAGCAAATTAGCGATCATCTCATTGTCCTTTGTCGCATAAAAAGCCAATAAGAAATTGTCGGTTTCTGCGAGCAATACTGCAAATCCTGTATAACTATTAGGTCGGAAAGTAGGCCAGCAAGCCGATTTCTTAAGGCATCAATTATGTAACTACGAATTTCGACTGCTTAGAAACGTCTTCAGAATTTCAAGGTCGAAGAAATTTATTCTCGCTGCGATATCCCATTAGTGTCTAAACACAGTGATCTTGAAATGCCTGAATTATTGACAATAGTGTACCTGCGGAATTTATTAAAATGATGTGAATTAAGTGGGCTTTATTATGCCCATAATACTTTTGAATTGGTTGATAAAGTTAGTAATAATAACAAGATGGTTTTTGCGTTCCAAACTGTTGAATTTTTAACATCAATGTATGAGTAACTATAAATAACGACATACCATAATACTTGTTAATACCAACAGTGAAATGTTCATCCATCTTCAATAGGCGATGTCGTTATGGCATCAACTACTATAGAAGCCACATAAATATGGGATTTAAGTAAATACTGGAGTTTTTCAATTACTAACTTAAAATTAAATGAGTCCCAAGATGTAGGTTTTTCTACGGATTGGTAAAAATTTTAAAAATATCATCTGGTTTACAGTAAATTTATTTTCGTTACTGTTTAAATTGACCAAATTTTCGGAATTTTAATATACTGATGGGGCCAAAATTATACACAGTGGGCCAAAAGAAACAGTACAGATTTGATAGCCCCGTATATTACTTGTTCGCTAATATCTTTATATGATTACTATACCACCGAAAAGCTCAATTTTTATGGATTGAAATAAAGCACTTTTATACCAAACACATAGTAGCGATTCAATGTTGTTCGTGGTTAAATAAAGCCATGCAAAAAATGCTGTTTTTAATAAAATTATTATTTAGAACTTTAGGAAATACAACAGTAATAACAAATACTATTTGAATAATTATTAAATATGTTATCTAACACAATGATTCAATATGCCCATAATTGTTATCAACAAGCACTTGCTTCTCAGGCAGTACTCAATTATGCGTACCTAACATTTTCGACAGGACTTCAATTAATCAAAAACGAAAACTAAAATCACAGATACTAAGTCAGGTTGATCAAATAACCAAACAAATAAAACAAAAGTCATTGCCTACTAGTTTTGTTGCAGATTTAATTTAACATTATTAAAAGCTCCCGTTTTCGCATGGCCTTCATTAAAAGTCAAATAAAATCGAATTGAACAGTTGTATTATTGCAAGTAAAATATATTTTCAAATCTCCAAAGTGTAAGCATTTCGTTTTTCCAAGAAACATTTGAATTCAATTATTATTGGAAATACAGGGAGTTTATTATAACGCGCAATATGTGTAAATGCGTTTATTTTAAAATGCAATATGGGAACGTTACTGAGTATGTAAAAACATAATATATTGTACGGAGGAAGGAATGCTGTTGATCAAATAGTATAAAGACTTCAGTTTACAGCAAGTATGTGGGTTATTACATGCCCTGTTTTCTTTCTGATGCTTCTTTTTCAATAAAATTACGGTTCATGTATTGCATTTTAGAATAAACGCATTTACATATGGCGTGGCGTACCCTTAGAAACCAATAGTATCAATCAAGTCCTTAGGGAAACGGGAATGCCACATTGCGCGTTATAATAAATTCACTGTATAAGTATTTACACTTTGTACCGTTTCTTGGCCCACTGTGTATATAACAGCAATGAGATAACATGAACAAGAAAATAACACGTATCCCTGAAAAATAAACATAGTAGCAAATATTCGAGTAGGCTTGACGTTCTATAACAAATGTCAACTAAACATGCCTACTAAAATATTATTTGTCGTATAGTCATCTCTTTCTTATCCGAGCTTTCTATTTTATTATTCATGTTATCTCATTGCTATTATATACAGTAATAGTATATTATTATATGAGCGATTATGACAGCCATTATTCACGAAGATGACATTTGCGCCACAAGCCGAAGGCGCGTGGCGCAAGTCATCTGAGTGAATAATGGCCATAATCGCGAATATAATACGATATTTTATCTACTCCTATGCAATAGGAGCCTTGTGTTCATATTTCAGAATTATGACATTTGTGACAGCTGTTAACTTCAAAAGTCATTTAATAATAAGAATGAATTTTGTGATTGGCTACAACCTATTGAATAATGAAAATAGAATTTTCTGATTGGTTGCAATTTGCAAACTATTGAATAATGAAAATAGAATTTTATGATTGGCTGAAAACCGTGAATTATGAATCATAATTCATGGCCATTGTGCAGTAGGAGTAGATAAATTTATTTTAATGCGCAATGTGGTATTCCCCTTTCCATGAGGACTTGATTGTTACTATTGGTTTCTAAGGGTGCAATATATGAACCGTAATTTTATTGAAAGAAAAGCATCAGAAATAACAACAGAGCATGTAATAACCCACACACTTGCTGTAAACTGAAGTCTTTATACCATTTGATCAACAGAATTCCTTCCTCCGTAGAATATATTATGTTTTTACATACCTACTCAGTAACGTTTCCACATTGCATTATAAAATAAACGCATTTACGCCATGCGTGCTATAATAAACTCCCTGTACATAAAATTATGGCCCCATCTGTATATAATTTTTAAGTCCTACAATAAATGCCATTAAATGTTTTGGTTCGAGAAACGGTGAAATACCTAGTTAAAGAACATATCAGTAAGCACCTCGGATTTGAACCAAAGACTTGCATTTGCCTATAGTAGTTTATTACATGTATTACCGTGTTACCCTATTTCAAATTAGGAAAAAATGTGTGAATACCTAATATTTTTAAATTCTGATGATTATATTTACAATAATTTTTGCCAACGCAATTTTATAATTTCAACCTTTACTAGCGTGTAATGGTTTTTTGTATCAATATGGAGGCGAAAACTGTACTTCACTTCCAACAATATATTTTTTGCACTCATGATTTCAAAATTAATATTTCTCGGTCATTCCCGATGCGCCGAAAATGACTTTTCTCGCACCGGGGTGTTTTTTACTTTCCCACAAAAACTATGGCAATTGTGTGTTCCAGGGGCGCTGTAAACGTCAACAAAAGCTAACAGGTGCTAGGATACGTATAAAAATTTAGTAATTTGTGCTGCCAACTCAGTAAAGTTGTAAAACACTAAATAATATTTTTTTTTAACTTTTTTAAATATTTTGAGTTATTCGTTACAAAAAACATTGTACCTACCTCTTTCGGGAAGAATTTTCCCGAATTCGCACTACATGCAGCACTCCCTTCGGTCGTCCTGCAAACAAAGTGCTCATTCGGGAAAATTAACTTCCCGAACTTGTTAGGTAAATAACTATAAAAAATTCAAATACAATAATAACATTTACACTTGTACATATTATAATTCTAAATCAATTTTTGTAATTATTGTTAACCAGATGACCACAAGGTATGGTATGTTCCTAAAACCTTTCGCAGTTATCAATAATAACTTAAAATTCCAAAGTTGTTAATAATAAGAAGTAAAAACACAAGTTTTGATGTCGCTTTAGCAGGGCCGTAACTAGACAAACTTTTATTGTAGGCAAGCCAACATCTTTGCGCCTCTCAGTACACTAACGATAGCGGTGACAAAAATACTAAAGTTATTGTATAGCTTCTACATTTATTTCAGGATATATGATGTAATGTATTCAAAACACACAGGTAGGTATTCAAAAATAAATCCAACATTTTTAATTCAAAGGCTTAAAAATAAACAATTAAATGTTAACATAATAAAATATATCACAAATAGAATAGGAACAGAACACAAGATTATAAAGCACAATTCTAATAAAGAAATCTGTAAAAGGCTTTTCTAAGAACTTCCCTTGTAAGTGGACGTTGTGATACTAAACATTTTTAAAAAGCAAAGAAAAATAATAATACTGAAACAATAAAACATTTGCTAATTTTTCAAATAAAAAACATTACCGGTGGTGGGCGAATGCGAATGCTATTTCGTTTCTATCCGCCTGACTCACTGGAAACACTTACTCTTGTCCCTGTTTGACTCTTTTTACATTTACCCTGTAATTGTTGGTTCCCATTTTCATCAAGTGTAAAGCCTGAACTATGTGTAAATTATGACTTTTATCTATTTCTAATGTAAAACAAAAATAAATAAAAATGTATTTTTTAAGGTGCTCACCCTATGTTTGGTCCACAATATGCCCTATTTTGTCAAGGGTAACAACCTGAGTTATGTGCAGGATATTACTCTCATTTAAGTAATAATTCTGGAGTTAAAACAAAAACTGAAAGAATTTTATTGTTTAAAGTGCTCACCCTGTATATATTTTACCGAAATATTCTTGGTTTCGTGCCAGGAAGGTATATAATCTGCATGCAAAATATCATCTTTCTCCAACAATTAAGTTTTTGAGTAATACCGCCAACAGGCAGACAGGCGGAATTGAGAAAATCTGTTTTTCGTTATCTAGGGACCCTGAACCGTGAAGATCGAAAAACCTTGGAAAGTGATTTTTCGCGATTACAATAATAAGTACATATTATTAGTTGCCTTATGGTGTCGATGTGGTCTACAGTACTAAATCCCCTTCTGAAGCCTGCTTGCTCGCGAGGTTGAAAATCGTCTAGCTTTGTCGTTATCCTGTTCATCAAAACTGTGGTGAACAGTTCGCTAAGATGGGATATTGGCGATATCGGGCGATAGTTCTTTAGGTCTTGTATGTTTCCCTTTTTAAATATTAATACAATATTCGCATTCTTCCAAGAGTTGGGGATTTTTCCGGAATCGAGACAAAGATTAAACAACATTTCCAGATGGTGCAGTATCTTGTTGCCTCCGTGTTTAATCATTTCGATTATTACATCGTCGGGCCCAGTTGCTTTGTTGGACTTCATTTGTTTAGTAGCTATTTTTATTCCGTATTTAGATATCGGTGGTAAATCTTCCTTGTGGTGTCTAGTCAACTGTGCCCTTCTGTCACTTGATTTTGGGTTTGGTTCCGGAGCTTTTGAGGAGTACAATTCTTTGTAAAAGCGTTCTAACACTTCGCATATTTCTTGGCGGTTTTGCACTGTTTTTCCCTGTTCGTCCATGAGGCATATGATTTGTTTGCTTCCAGTTTCAAGTTTCCGTCTGAAGACTTTTGGTACTTTGCTTTCTTCTATTGTTTCACTTATAATTCTTTCGTTATATTTTGCAACATCTCTCCTGACGTTCCTTCTTATTTCTTTATTAAGTTCTTTCAGTTCAGCCTTTGTCATCAGCCCTTTCTGTGCGTTTCTTTCGCTTATTAAGTATTTTGTTTCATTTCTCAGTTTACTGTCCGTTGCGTGTTGTTTCTTTGCTCTCGCTAAGGACTTTGCTGCTTGTACAAGATTGGCAGCGATGTAATCGTTCAGCCCATTTACGTCGTCTGGTACTGCAGAATTATTTAGTGCTTCTTGAACTGCTTTTTTATAGTCCTCCTCATGTGCCTTCAGAATCTTCGAGGTGTTGTGTGTGTTTGTATTTGTAGAGTTTATTAGAGTTTTTAACCAATGTGTTCTTCCAACACTGACATATGCCTCAGAGACCTGGGTACCAACCAAAACAAACATTGAAAGACTGAAAATATCGCAGAGAAAAATGGAAAGGTCAATGTTGGGTGTACGTCTACAGGACAGGAAGACAAAAGAGTGGATTCGAAACAAAACTAGGGTGGAAGACGTAGCTGAACGCATCGCAAAGCTGAAATGGCAATGGGCCGGACATCTGGCAAGAGGGGAAGATGAAAGAAGGAGTAGAAGGGTGATGGAATGGCGACCTATGACGGGAAAAAGAAACCGTGGGACACCCCGAGCTCGATGGAGGGACGACATTATGACAACAGCAGGAACTCGGTGGATGGGAGTTGCCACAGACCGCTCAGAATGGAGGCGTCAAGGGGAGGCTTACATCCAGAAATGGATATAAAAAGCGCTGATAATGATGATGATGATGATGATGATGATTTAAATATTTATTCTTCCATACGATCCCATGTAATGCTTTTGCGACTCTATTCGCTTTGCTGACTTGCGCTAGTAGTTGCTGATTTGTCATTCCATAGCTTATTATATTAACTAGCTGAAACCCGCGGAATATGCCGCATCTAAAATGTACGACGAATGTAAAAACTTGTGTTGCACTAAAGAAAGTTTTAAAAGCACGCTAGAGATTGGCAGTAAGGAAAAGTTCCAAAAAATATATTTTCAAATAGAAAGTCTCTGGAAAGGAAACGCTCGCCTCTGGAAGGCGCCCTAATTAATACGACGTTGTTGGAACGCAGTAAAAAAAATCAGGAAAGAATTATTGCTCTTATGAGATCCTATGTGAGAATTATTTGTGCCACCGAAATAATTTTCAGCTGCTTGCAATCTGTGTTTCTTCTCAGGTTTAAGCCGTTGAGGCGTTGAGCATCATAAAAATATAAATGCGGTAACTCAAGTCTCCAGTTACGCCGTTACTGTTATTGTTAAATAACTCGATTAATTATTATTTCTTTGTCATTTTAAACTGGCATTATTATTATTATTATCTCTATAATAGCGCCAGCGTGGCTCAGATGGTTAGAGCATCGGACTGCGGCGCGGAAGTCTGGAGTTCAAATCCCAGATCGATGCCTGGCGGGCGGCCTACCCAGTCGCTTTAAATAATTGGGAACTTGCGTTCGAAAGAACAAGGGGTAATAATGCGGCTGTCTAATGCGTGGTGCTCACCACATCACCACGTGTCATGAATTTGACACGCGACAGTCGGGTGTGAGAGCGAGGATACGGAAGCTCTAACCTTCCGCCTTGCAGGCCAAGCTCCTTCATGGGGTGTTAGTGCCTCACCATTATTATTTCTATAATAGCAACCATAAGTAACTGTTTATAATGTTTATATGCTAGCGAGTTAATTTTCTTTTTAAATCGCTATTGAATTAATAGTAGATTGTTCTACAAGTTAAGAAAAGTGAGAGTTTTCCAGCGAATGTAAAAGTTTCACGTGAGCATGGAAGAATCACTTTTCCAATGTGTTGAACATGCAATTTTTCCGTGTAGTTGACAAAAATATCTTTTTTCTTCAAACGGCAGTAAAATATGGCATAATACTGCTGGATTGATGATGCTAAACTGTCACTTTATTGCCAAGCGGCAGATAATATTATCTGCCGCTGACGAGATCCAGTAATTTTCTTCGAATTTTGTTCACAAAGTTGTAAATAATTTGTTATAAAAACGTTTGAAGAAAAAATACTATATGTTATTCGGAGCAAAAGTATCTTTATGTAGCTCGGCTGTACTTATCTGCCTCGCAAGTTCGGCAGATAAACCGTCCAGCCTCGCCACATAAAATATAACTTTTGCTCGTAATAACATAATATACTATTTAAATAATTTTGATCAAAGTATGGAAGCGCAATGTTTACTGTACTGTATAAATACAGAGTCCGGCAACGAAACGGGGGTGGAAGATATTTCTAAAACTATGAGAGTTACATGAATATTGTGTATATAAAAGTTGTAGGTACGAAAGTGGTGAACATTACTAAAATATGTTTGATTATACAGGGTGTCGCAAAAAAGTATGGCGAATCAAACTTACTTTGTTTTAAATAGAATGCCCTATATTTGGGTAGCTTAAAAGTTTTACATTTTTGTATAAAGTTGTATGGGTCTAACGTCAACTGTTTTGGAGATATTAACGATTTTATGCAAAAAAATGCTGAACTTCAGGCGGCTGCTGTAAGCGACAGAAAACAATTGAATGAAGGAAAAAGTTACCAAAAAATTATGATTTTTGTAAACTATCTTTCAAGTGTAAAATGGTGGATTTGGGTATTAATGTTATACAGCGTGCTCAATATTTGCAAATTTAATAATTTCGATTTTTTTCAAATAGAACGCCCTGTATATTTTTGTATTTTTGAAGAGCCCTTTTAATGAGCTTTCTTTCGATATGTTACTTCATACTTCTAAGATCAAGTGTTTTTCAGATATGCGTGTTTGAACATAAAAACAATTTAAACCCCTTAAGATGCTTTATTTCAAGGGATAAAAAACAAACGCCCTTACAATAGTGATTTAAACGCATGATCTCTCTAAAAATAAAAACACAAAACCAGATTTAGAAAATATAATTTCAGTCAGTGTTGATACAGGAAATAATAAACACGAAAAAACCGATAAATGCAGGAATAAATTAATTCCACGGTCAAATTAAATCAGATAAAAAAAATAAAAGCCAATACACCAAAAGCTTATGCATAATTACACTAAATGTTCAAATAGTTCTCCTTTCCTGCTCTTAGTATTAAAGCTGTACAGACAATTCATAATCCGCAAATATAATTAGTTTGATTTATTTAAATAGAACACCCTGTATATCCCTGTACTTTTAAAAAGTACATCTAATGAGCTTTCTTCTTCCACTTCATTTCCTATCTCAAAATACAGTCGATTTTCAGATTTAATTTTCTCCTGCTTTTTTTCGCTTTTTTCGTATTGGTTATTTCTAGTTTTGAGTTCTGGTTGAATTTTTGTATTTTAAGCTTGTTTTAATTTTTTGTTTGAAGAATTCAAGTGTTTAAATCATTATTTTAAAAGCGTTTGTTTTTTATCCCTTGAAATAAGGAATCTTAAGAGGTTTAAATTGTTTTTTATGTTGAAACTCGCATATCTGAAAAACAGTTGAACTTAGAGGTGTGAAGTAACATATCAAAAGAAAGTTCATTAAAAGGGCTCTTCAGAAATACAAAAATATATAGGGCGTTCCATTTGAAAAAAAATCGAAATTAAATTTGCAAATATTGAGCACTTCGTATAACATTAATACCCAGATCCACCATTTGACACTTGAAAGATAGTTTACAAAAATCATAATTTTTTGGTAACGTTTTCCTTCATTCAATTGTTTTCTGTCGCTTACAGCAGCCGCCTGAAGTTCAGCAATTTTTTACATAAAATTGTTAATATCTCCAAAACAGTTGACGCTAGACCCATACAACTTTATATAAAAATGATCAGTATTTCAATAAAAAACTTTTAAGCTACCTAAATATAGGGCATTCTATTTGCATAAAAATAAGTTTGATCCACCACACTTTTTTGAGACACCCCATATAATCAAAACTATTTTAATAATGTGCACCACCTTCGTACCTACAACTTTTATATACGCAATATTTATGTAACTCTCATAGTTTTAGAAATATCTTCCACCCCCGCTTCGTTGCCTTTTTTTAATGTCACCAGTGGCAATGTGAAAAAATAATACACTATAAGGAAGAGAAAAGCATAATTTTTCCCAAGATGTGAGTTTGTAGCTCAAGGGCGAAGCCGAGCACTACAAATACACAGAAGGATAAATGGTGTTCTGTCCTGCCGTGTATACATGGTGTTAGGGAAATGAGTGCAAATATTTTAACCCGTAATAGAACTCGCTAAACCGAACCACTTCTCTATTTATCATTTTTTCGAAAAATTCCCTCAAAATTGAGTTAAAATTCAACACAATTTTACTCTAAAAATGCATACCTACCCGCATATGGAATAACATTTTAATTTAATGGCACAAGACACAAAAACATTTCTTTGACTTCTAAACCAACAAAAACTGCATAGATACCAGTTGTGGCAAAAATAATGCCACGAAATCTCGACAACAAGATTAAAAAATGTTCTAATAACTATATAGTTTCAAAATTTGACGATGAAATACTAAAAACTTATAATACTTCACAGTCACTAGGTATATTTGAGCATTCACTAATTTTTTTAATATTCTGCTCGTATTTACCACTGTTATAAAAATTCAAACGGTGAAAATATACCTTACACAAACATTATTCTCTACTACCCAAAATAGCAAGACTAATTGTTACAGATACGATAGTTGTTTAAAATTTAAAGGGAGTTAGGTACCTAAACAATAAACAGTGAACAAAAATTCATTTTGTTTATAAGGGGATTTTCGAGTGAGCTAACTTCTCCGAATGGATAAAGTCCCTTTATTCACGTGTGTCATATTAAATGGTTTCCAAAACACTATTTTTCACAATTCGTTAAAACCTCTCACCACACAAATATTTAACAACTGCTAAATACTTATTTCGACAGCCAAGCTGTCATGATCAGTAGCTACGAAAACTTATACAGCAAAATGGCAACGATATGCTCGTGACCAAATCACAAATGGAAGTGGACGATTCCCGCACATTTTACAGCTAATTATAGTGTTTGACTCGGAGGGCCTGGCCGAGGGCCAATTAATATGGCCGACGGTCATTTAACTTATAAATAAATCATACAAGATGGAGGAAGGTATAGGTACACCGTCTTTGTTCAAAAGTATATTATGTCAGTTCTTAAAAATGGCCAAGCTTTCAAAAGAAACACTACTTACTTATATTAATGTTTTATTTGCTTGTTATAGACCAGATCCAGGCATACAAAGTATCAGGTTGTAATCATATGGTCAAAGTGTTACATAGAATTTTGCCGAGACCAACAAGTTCCAATCCTAGCAAAGGATCTTTTACATGCTAGACACCGTAGTAGCTTGGGACCTACAGTTTTACATCACTTCCGAATGATCGCATGCTGTAGAGGTTTCCATCCGCTTTTTTACTTCCTTTTACAATAAAGGAAGTATTGGATTCACCCCAAAAATTCGAAATTGAGTTTTCAACAGATCTTCACGTTTTAGAGTTCCGTGAACCCAAAAAACATATTTTTTGTTATTGGTCTGTCTGTGTGTGTGTTTGTGAACAGAATATCTCAAAAATGAAAAAAAGTTATGGGGTTGAAACTTCATATATAAGTTTTGTGTACTATGTAGATGCGACAGCAAGCTTTTGAAGAAAATCGCATAACCGGAAGTAGGTGTTTATTCTTGTGATTTGTCAGTTTTTTAAAAATTTTTCAAAAACGGCTCTAACGATTTATTTCAAACTTCACATTTTTATTACATTTTTAATGTGTATTAATGTGAGATAGGTGATTTTCCAGTTGAATACTTCTAAAATGGGTTTCTTTTGTTTTTTTTACTATTTTTTTATTAACTCCTATTTTAAATAGAACACCCGGTATATTATTACATTTTTGAATTCAGCTTAAAATTTTAGAGAAAATTTGTCTCTTCAACTAACGCTCTACTTTGTACCTTTTTTGTAGAATTGGTCATTTTTGAAAATTTTTGACAAATGCTTAAAAATTTAAAATAAAATTTTTGGTTAATTATAAGATCACTGTAAAAGGAAGTTGTGTGCGTGTATCACAACAGGTTTTTAATTTTTGAAAACCTGGCCGGGACCGGGAATCGAACTTTCGAGCCTTAGATCAGTAGCCATAACACTTAACCACTGAGGTACTGACTGAGCCTGGCACGAATACGTTTCTAAATTGAATAAACAATTTTAAGTAAGTAATCGTGTTACCTGGTTGTGTACTAGTTAACACAGTAACATGCATGTATTTTATTAGTTGCTATTGATTATGGACTGTTTTATGTACCAGTGAATAATAGTTATTCAAGTACCAAGAGTCAAAAACGCTGGTTACGTTTGAGGAACATACGAGATCTTCTGTACTATTGATAATTTAAATAGGTAGCTCCAGATGATATAAATTCTTGTCAATAAAATAAAATCAAGGCAATTATGGTAGTAGTAGTATTATTATAGCTGAATAGTATTTTCGTAACTGTGATTTTTATGTATGTATGTATGTATCATCTGTAACCTCATTTACCTTGCGGTATAGAGGCTGGTGCTTTATGCTCTGGCATCTGGCGGTATAATGCTCAACTTGTCCCGGATTCGGGATACAGAGTTGTAGCGCGCCTTTGGTGCTTGCGCAGCAACCATTGTGTGAGGTGTGTGTCTTGGCGATGTGTTGACCTTGTTACTCTATCTCTTAGGTCTGTGGTTCTAAGTAGAGCACAGTTAATTTGGTGCCCAACTGTGAATGGTCTCACCGAGCCGAATTCCAATCGCTAAGGCTACGGAAAAATTCCTTCCCCCGCGGGATTCGAACCGAGGACTTGCTTAATGCAAGCCTGGCGCTTAACCAACTGCGCCACTCGGCTTCTTGGTTTTTATGAATACGTGTTTATAAACAATATCCAAAATGACTTCAGCAGCCGATAATTTTATCGAGAGAAAAAGACTTCCTTTACGCCTGGAAATGATGTCCAAATTCATATTATTGATCGATCGTACATAAAGTAACATTTTATCTACTCTCATTAAAATGTTGCCTTACCATGGAGATTTTCAAGAATAAAATACAGCTCTACAAGTAGGTATTAGAAAAAATATTGGAATATGTATAACATATTCACCTCTTATTTGCACAACTGGAGGCAACGATTTAAGTGTATTATGGTGGTTTAGAGTTTACACTAAAATACTAATGTCATATATAAAATGCTAGATTGTGTAGCTTCAGTTCTGTTCCAAATATAGTTTTTATTAAATGATCCAGCGTTCTATAAACCTTTACTTAAAATAACAACCGGTGATGCATATCTATATAGTACGTTAAAATTCCAAAAATACTATCAGACCAATAAAAAATCAAATTATGTGTATCTTAGCTCCGATGGTCCAGAACTAACATAGAATCAGATTCAGCTGACAAGTGGATTCTGCTGTGAACTATAACCGCAAAATACATAGAAATTGACTTTTACTGGTCAGCCAGCTCTAACACGTCCTTCTATTGTTAAAAAATTAAGAGAGTATACTTATTACTATCCCTGCTGGGCTTAATGCTAAACTCGTCCAATGAGGGTGGCGCTCCAAACTTTATTTTTTACATAAGCAAAATGACTGGAAGTATAACAAAGTCATGAAAACCGCTTGGCTGATTTTTCCTACAAAAAATTGTTTGTAGACTTGAAGATCTTGCTGTCGCTAGACATCAGCGATCTAGAGCAGTAGTATTCACTCTTTCAGTCCGCGTGCATTTGAGTATATTACACCCCAAGATTATTATTCAATTTACCGATATACAGGGTGTCATCAAAAGTGGGATCGATTTTACAGGAATATAGTGATATGGAGAAAAACCAGAGAAAAATGTATCTACTTATACAGGATGTCCCCGAAAGGTCTGCACAAAATCATAACACATATTCTTGACGCAACAATAGAACTATTTAACCCAACTTACCTCTATTCAAAGTTGCCTCGTTTAGCCGCTAGAGGGCTTTCAAAATGATAAGCTTTTTAAATAAGTCGAAAAATCTTTGATAGATTTTATTCATTTTTTGGCCATGCGTTTGTACCAGTAAACTATAGCTTTTTGTGAAATAAACCCTTATCTCGAAAATTACAGGGTGTTTAAAAACTTTGTCACAATAAATTATCCATCCATATTTTTTTAACCCCCTGTATAATCACTACCAAGGTTTTTTTTGTGGGTAGCTACTTTAATTTATAAGCTATTTTCTCTTTTACAAAATTTTAGTTGGGTAAACGGTTTGGCCACAAAATATATATTCTACATCTCTACAAGCCTAAATCAGTAATTAGATTGACTCTCAAGGTAGGTCATGAAAGGTGCTGTGATCATATTTGATGAATTGGCAATATATGGAAAGTTGACAAACATACAAAGTTTGGTTACATTTTAAATGACAAGTAATAAGTAACGGTGGGTAGAAGGATTCCGTTTGCGCAGTGTTCAACTTAACACCATTATTTCCGCAATCCTTTTAGCATTCAAGAACTGATAATACACCATATCGCAATGTTGCGTACGCCTCTGATGTATTTTGTCATTTAGCTTAAATAAGGTTAACAATTTAATGTCAATATGATAGATGTACGAGTAAAAATGTTACCAATACGAAACTTGGAAATTACTATATTCTAACATTAGTTTCGATTTTCACCGCGTTTCAATCTAGCTTCTGTAACCTGTAACTTAATACTAGGCTTGTAGGGATTTAGAATAGTAATTTACGTTACAAGGCCGGAAAACGACTTATTAAAGTACGAGTTTAGATGTTTACGGACGAGGCGAGGAACGAGCCGAGTCTGGAATTTCTAAACGAGTATTTTAATAATCTTTTACGGCCGTGTATCGTACAATGTTTTATTTCATACTGTGTTATATTATCGTCTTAATGACTTTAATCCTCTATAGTCTATATAATAAAGGAGAACGATCCAGACGTGTGTGGCCCCTTCGCAGAGGGGCGGTGCCCCTATGGCCCCTTTGGAGAGGGGCGGAACCCCGACGGCCCCCTTAGAGAGGGTCTTTTTTCCAATAAACGTGTTTTGATTTAAGAGATTTTTTGTAAAAAAATACAAGAAGCCGGAAAGCGTTGTCTGGCAACACTTTCCGGCCTTGTGATGTAATGTCCCACTTTCCGGACTCAAATTAATGACGCAGTCATATTTTCCGGACAGTATGAAATAAAATATTTTTTGTGGCTAAACCGTACACCCAACTAAAAGTTTGTAAGAGAGGAAATAGCTTCTAAATTAAAGTAACTATTTAAAAAAATGGTAGTGATTATACAAGAGTGTAAAAAATTTAAAAAGTTAATCATATTTAAAGCCTTCTAGCGGCTAAACGAAGCAACTTTGAATAGAGGTAGGTTGGGTTAAATCGTTCTATTTTGGCCTCAAGAATATGTGTTATGATTTTGTGCAGACCTTTCGGGTTCGAGGACACCCTGTATAATGATTCTTCCTATAGTGACTTTAATAGTTGTGCAAATATTTTAACTGGTAAAAGAGGACGGTAAAATAACATGTCATGTTAACGTAATATTTGTGAAAAGTACCAAGAAATTAATGTCAACCATGCTGAGATTGAGACCATGTCAGGCCTCTCAGCTTTGGTAAAATTCATTTTGTGATATTTTTCAAAAATATTATGTTAACATGACATTAATACAAATGTTTGAAAAACAGGCTCCTTTGGTTTTTAATTATTACAATTATTTAAACTTATCTGTTGATCTCAAACTTTTTTCGAAAAATTTTAACCTGCTTTTTTCGAAAACAAAGTTTTTGCATAAGATATTATTGAACTAATCATATTATTTTACCGCCCTGTGTTACCAGTTAAAATATTTGCACAATTATTAAAGTCACCCTGTATCGTATAGACAGGGTGCCCAATAAATATACAAAATTGGTTAAATTAGTAACTGTAAATATAATTTTGAAAAACACATGATGCCGTGATCAAATTTGACCTAAGACCCTGTCCCGCACCTTGTAGAAATATTCTAAAAAAATTGAAAATTACCAAATTTTTCGAACAATTCCATAATTACAGGCAAAAGAATAAAATAAGAAAATGAGTTCTTGTAGAACATTTTTGGTAAAAATCAATAAAATTAAAAAAAAAAGTGTGTGACCATGACAAAAATGGGCACCGTGTATATAATATACATCATTAACATTTTTGTCCTGTTACTGCATGCCTTTAAAATGTCCCTTTTGATGACATACAGCAAGCATCTAAAATAAATGATATAGTTTACATCCGATATAATATGTTAAAGTTTAATACATACATACATAATCTGTAACCCCTTATACCGTTTACAGTGTCGGGGTGCCGGGCGCATTAAGGTTTAATATTGTTTGATAATTAAGTTTTAGTTTTAGAAATACATACCCCGTTAAAGATCTTTTTCTATCCCTAGAGGTACGTGTACTCCAGTTTTAATTTTATTCCCCCAGAACCTATTCATGTTGTCCTTTCAATCAACCGTTCTGGAAACAGCTGCAAAAAACTATCGTAGCATGGCTATATGGCAAACGGCACTCTCTGAAGCCTATCTTCTTAACTCCTATATTACGTTGGATATCGATTGGATAAGAATATTGTTTTGAACTGGAAATTGCACAATTATCAATGCATTTTGACGTTTACTATGGATAGCTTTGACATCAGGGCTCTTCGTGAAGAAGTAAACCTCGAGGTACAGTAAGGAGTCCAAAAATTCTGATTTGGCTTTAGACAATTTTGCCTATAGTCTTGACGATGAAGAGGAGCCAGCTCATGACTCCCCATTAGAAGACCATTAACCCTCCGCCTAATTGCTAAGTCCCCGAAAGTATGCCGACTGATAACGCAAGCAGCTTTCACTTATTCGGGCAAGTGCCATCCGCGTCCTCGGAGCGTCTTCTGATGGTCTCCACATCTGAAGCTCGAAAGTGGTTCCGGTGCTCTACATGTCGTTAGTAAGGAGGTGAGTGCGGTGCAGTGAACATGTGCCTCGTCCTCAGGGAGAGTTGGTGTGTGGTGTTGGTGCTAGTGTTGCTGCTGAGCTTCGTGGACACCATCCCCAGCCAGCGGCAGACGCAGGAGCTGATGCTGCTCGACGCTCTCGGCCGCAAGGGCGTCGTGGGCTCGCTGGAGAACACGCAGGGCGCCCTCATCGATATGCTGGGCAGAAGTAGGTCGCTCTTGGATTCGATTTTGCAGGAACTTGCGCCAGAAATGCCGAAGTTGCTCGGAATACGTAATGATGAGCCCCACAGGGCGGAAGGTTGTTAGAGCGTTCCTGGCCTGCAACGATGGCTTTGGCATTTTTAATTTAAATTCTTCCAACTATAAATTCCATGAAGTTCTGTTTGTACAAAAGCTCACTAATGACTTAAAATAGTTAAAAATACTCTTTGTTTCCTCAATAGTTCAAGTGCTCATTTCTGAAAAGCCAAACATTATTTTTGAATACATATGCAGTACAGTGGCGTGACTTCGTTTTTCCAGTTCGCTGTGAATCTTTCTAATGGGCTTCTCCTGCGTTTATTAAAACACAAGTACTCTTTTATTCAGGCTACTGGTTTATAAACAAAATGTAAAGTAGCAAATATTATCATTTAGCGTTTATTCATAAAACATCAGTTAAATCTTGTTTATGATTTCCATTATCAAGGTGGACTTTGATGAATCTCTTTTTTAACTCCCCACGAACATACAATTTCTATTTTATCTAATACCTATGGCCACAGGAAACAATAATTTACGCAATCAGTATTAAATTAATTGGGAATAGCTTGGATTACTAAGCGAACTTAGCTGATCAATTTTCTTCAACTCTTACTAGAAGTCTTTACAATGGTTTTTACTACAGTTTGCAGAATCAGTGTTTAATTAAATTTAAACAAGGATGGAAAATACACAAAATCATAAAACTTAGTAGGAATGAAGAGGGTGCATAAACCACCCTGATCATTATCTTGTTTGTACGTACGTACAACCAAATAAAAATTTTAGTAAGCGAAGGTTGGGAAAATACATTATAATATATTAATTTGAATGTATTAATTTAATTGTTGCATCGATAACAAAGTATGCTTTTCCGATATACTCGCTTATTAATTTTTTATTATTCTAATGTGACGACATAGACGTTGAAAGTCAATTATTGTACTAGCAACAGAGAAACTTTAGATATGTTAAAATATTTCATGAACAAAACGATTTTTAAAGTACATAGCTGAAGAAATGCTGTCGGTTCTCCTTGGACCCAACAAAAGTTACGCTACTGAAGCAGTCGTTTTTATAAATCTTTCAAGTTGCTATTATAATATGAATTACTTTCATATAAATTCCATATAATTTCAAGGACAAATTAAGCCTATATTTGCAACTATTCTGATTTGCATGTAATTAATATTAATGCAAAGCTTGGTTGGATTTTCAAGAACTTAAAAATATCGCAAGTAATTATAATAATAACACAATGGTACATACTAGGCCTTCAATTAGTTTATCTATTGTCAATATATGTTTATTTTGTTCCATCAGTTTAGGGTTTATGTTTACTTTTTATCGTAAAAAACATCATTGCACAAATCACAACAGCAAACTAATACAAATCTAAGAAACTGTAACAGTAAACTAGGTAGAAGGTTCAGTTCCTCTACGTCATAAATAGCGAAATTATTGCAAATAAGTTTACATTAAGTAATACAACTAACAGCGGTTCTGTACTGTGGGATAACTGGGCGAAATACTGCTACAATAAATTAAGCCCGGTTGCAGTGGATAATTGTCTTTGCATACTAAATCATACATTTACAAGCTTCACATTTGGTACCATCTTATTATAAGCTTAAGGTGTTGGTTAGAATTTCAGTTATAAGTTATAGCTATTGTTTATAGTTAATACTAGTTAAACCTAATGTTACTAAACGTATCTCACGTTTATTGAAATTAATATAAAGTTATGAATTTTAATAGTGGAACTGATTAGTCCCTGGAACTATGATATTTGCTTTCAGTAAGCAATAAAACTGAATATGATTGCAATTTCACTGAATTTGCAAAAGAATTAAATATCTTAATAAATAATAGCTAATAAATGCTTCAGTATATGCAGTTTTCTATAATATAAGTTTCTTCAAAAAGCAAAAGGGGCTTCCAAGTTCAATGCTATAATTTATCACCAAGTAGACATTTAAAATCAACTTATTAATTTAAATTTCTATAAAAAATTAATACACTTTTACTTAGGTATTTATTTTGAAAGTATACGAAACTTGTTCCATTTTCCTTAAATTATGGGGATTTTAAAGAGTGTTTAATGTATTTTCTATGTTAGTTTTTTTCGTTATTTCACTTTTACTTAAATATGTCGGTTCAGTTTAGTCCAACTGATGTGTGAATTTAGATTACATTCTGGAAATATGCATTTTTTGCATTTTGCTTTACTGATTTACAACTTTAATATGTGATGCTTTTTTGATGAAACCATGCGCATCTACAATTACAGCTAGTAAAAATGGTTTTACTGAGTATTTTAAACCTTGAGTTAGTTTTCTGAATTTTTTAAATACTGCTATAAAAGAGAATATAAAGAAGTTAAATAGTACCACTATTATTTCTACTATTACTATAATTTTCACATACAATATTTATTGATGTGTGTATTTTACTCTATAAAATTGTTAGTCTTCGGAAGATGGCAAAGATTGTTTCTAAGTAAGCTTTAATGTATAAGTTTAGTCGAAAATAACATCAGGATAAATTACTGCAGCTCCATTGAGTAATGTTACTATGTATATAGATTTGAGAACTTTAATAAAATTATAGATGTGGATCAAATACTTTTTTACAAATTTTTATAAATCTTTGAGGGGGCATTTCAATTTTATATATTGATGGCTTTTTGCTAAATCAATTCAAGATTCAGTGGTCTGCAAAACCGAGTTTTACTATTTAATATTGGTTTATTAAGTTTACGCTATGCAATTATAGCTACAACAACGTCCACAAATAATTGCATATGTAGTTAAACAAGCTACTCAAACTAAATTAGTAATGTTTTGTATTTTGTAGTAATTGTAGAATCTCACTTCAAAGTTGTATAATTTACCTTACTAAGAACATTTTTTGCAAGAAATTGCAGTTGGCGCCTCCACCAACCTCTCGTAACAATAATCCTGACTCTATCACACGGCATTGTTGGATGTTATTGATTACAATTTATATTTTAATATTTATGCCATTCCAGTAGGTTACCTATTAAGGCCGCGAAAAAAAAATTCTATAATAAGCTTGTAGAGCGTGTAAACAGATGGTTAGCCTGCCAGTTTATTCTCTTAATTATAGCTTACACTAGTTATAAAAATTTCCTGCAAATGAGTTTACAAATGATTTTAAATTTAAATTAATAATGCAGTATTAAATACAATCTCACATTACAATCGATTAATGTACTACTTATCAGCCATAAGTTTTGAGTTAGTAAATTTTGGTTGCAACAAATTATATTAGAAAATAGGTGCAATTAGAAATGTTAGAAATAAATTATTATCGGATATTATAATCGACATAATCTAATTTTTTGGGTTTTTAAATAGCTGAGTTATAACAGATAAATTAATTTTTCCAAAAACAATGGATACAAGTTTTGTTCATAACGAAGTTTAATCGTGGATTGCATTTTTAAATATAGTTGAAGGTCATGTAAGTTCAAGCGCTACGGTCTGGTTATAATACGTAATCTTATAAACACAGATTTAATATAAATAACTTCAAATATCTACTTAAACTCACTATATCTAAACAAATTTAGCATTTTGATGTCAGATTAAAGTATGTATTTGCATAATGATAATGTACACGTAGATTAAAAGCTTTTAACTTAGACCAACAGCAAATAAAGAAATTAATTTTATAAAAAATATCAATATCAATCAAGTGAATGTAATTGCTATGCTTACACGTTGTTAATGTTACTTTTAATTTAGCGTTAACTGAAACTCTCTATTATTTTATGAGAGACAAAAGTCTGGATTTAAACCTTTACAGTTCGTACAACGATCAACCTAATTGGATTTATTATTCCAGTATTGACGGTTTCCTTGAATTTAGATTAGAAAGATATGAACATTAGATGGCGCGAACAACTTATATGCATTTTTACGGTTTTAGTTGATTTGGTTATATTAAATATGCATTTTTTCAGTTCGTGCTTCTTTTAGTGTAAAAATTTATTTCTAAAAGAAATAGCAGACTATAACTGAAGCTGACCAAACACATTTAACAAGAATTACAAATTATATAAATATGGTCGTAATACTATATTTCCTCGGTTTATCTGTTTCATCATTTTGTTATACCTGTGACATTTCATAAGCAATCTGAACGGTGTCGGCCCAGTTGCGCCCGGCCCACTTGCGCCCACCGCCATTTTCGACCCATATGCGCCCTAAAAAAATGTCAACGGTAATTAGGGTCTCATTTGCCTCCAGGCTTGCATCTCATTAGTCATCAGGACACCCGAACTTAGCCGACTGACTAGTGCGGCGGTCTTCTACCTGCAAATTACTTATTAGAAAAACACAAAATTTAACAATTTTTCCCTTAGCTGTCTTAACTTCTATGCGTTTCTGTTGGTACTTTAATGTTTGTGTTTATTTGAGATTTAGTTTAAAATTTTAGTAAGAGTTTTTACACTGGTATCAAATTTATTGATTAATAATTCAGATGATTAGATTAGCGCATTTTATCAGCGTGGTAGTGACACCTAGTTTTTGAACATAATGTTATGGGAATTAAACAATATACTCGTATTTTAATAAACGAAAGGAGTTACTTAGTCGAGGATAGGGCGATAGGTTAACAAAGGTTGTACTATTTATAACTTTTTTTAATAGTTATTGTCAACTAAGGTCTTTCTATTTTAGCTGACCTTTGCCTGTGTTTCATTTAGTATAAAAAGAATGTATGGTTTATTTGGTAGAATAAAGATAATATTATTATTAAATATACGATTATTGTTTATTGAATCTGGCAAAAATGACTAAAAGCTTTTAAGTCGCTATTATTCGTAACAGACAATACAGCGTCCCAAGAATGTGTGGTTCACTTTTTAATAAAAAAAATCTGACCAAAATTTCATCTATGCTTTTTTTAGATTTTGACGCTACTGTTATTGGCCTTAGCGTTTTTTAATTACTTCCAAAATCTGATCAGGTCTAAGTTAGGATCCAAACGATTTTTGGTAAAAATTTGTTGAAATCGGTAATTACAGTAGTTTTGTGTCAATATGCCCTTCATTTATTTTCTAAAGATGGATGGAGAGCTATATAAAATACGAGTATAAATAGTTACTTAGTATATTGCTTAATTCCCATAACATTATGTTTAAAACCTCGGTGTCACTGACACGCTGATAAAATGCGCTAATCTAATAATCTGAATTATTAACTAATAAATTTGATAGCAGTGCAAAAACTTACTCAAATTGTAAAATAAATCTCAAATAAACACAAACATTAAAGTACCAACAGAAACGCATAGAAGTTAAGGCAGCTAAGGGAAAAATTGTTAAATTTTGTGTTTTTGTAATAACTAATTTGCAGGTAGAAGACCGCCGCACTCGTCAGTCGGCTAAGTTCGGGTGTCCTGATGACTAATGAGATGCAAGCCTGGAGGCAAATGAGACCTTAATTACCGTTGACATTCTTCTGGGGCGCAAATGGGTCGAAAATGGCGGTGGGCGCAAGTGGGCCGGGCGCAAGTGGGCCTATATCATCTGAACAACTTCTGTGAAGTTAAACATAACAGAAATTATATGATTTGTAAGCTGTGCTATATACAAAATAAAATCTCTTGCTATTACAGTCATTTCACTGCTATATCTGTACATCTTCCGGAAATATTCCAGATATTCTAGAAAAAAATAATAAAAATTAAGAAGATTACTTGCCTGTGCGTTCACACTAGGGAATAACCATTTTATTTTTGCATTTTTAATGTCCTTGTGAGAGATATTAATTAATAACCTAACAATGTATTGCAAAAATATAAATATGCTGAGACGATATTGCACAAAAATTCTTGTGCAAATCATTTATGAAAGCAATATTTCTGCAAATTGATTCTATCGTATAGTTAATAGAAAGCAGTGTTCTAAAAATTGGGCCTTTGGTACGATTTTAGAATGCATTTTTATATAGAACGTCTCTAAAATATTTACGATTATTATAAAACTATTCTTTGTAAAATATCTTAACCTTTTCAGTTAAGAAGTTATATAAAGTGTTTGTTTTATTTTATTTTTGCGTTAAAAAGAACATCTTAAAATATTTGCATGTTCGATTCCATGCTGATGGAACAACCGCCGCCGCCATCAATTTAAAATTCACGCGGAATTTGAAAGAGCATAATTTAATATGTGAGTTTGGAGTCGGTTGCAAAGTAAGAGCAGCCGGCAGAATAGCTAATTGGAAACGAAATGCACTAATTCCACTGCACACAAAGTTAATTACAGTTTCTCATCCGAACGCGAGCGGAATATCACGTTCGCACCAGAATTTTGCAATTAGTCCCCATTTTCGAAACAATGTCTGGCGTTTGCGGCTGTTCCATTTGCGATCGGAAGACTCGCTCTAAAATATGCATGATTCAATCTGTGCGCTTATGCTGAATGGGATGCTTTTCCAGTGATTCCCCAATCGTGCCGCTACAAAGGGCACAAGTACGAGTGCGGCCTGAGCATCAGTTGCGTTTTGGGGGGAGGCCGCCCCCTGGACCTCTGTTCGGGAGGCATGATCTGGTCATGTTGCATCGACAGGGACACTCACTATCCTTCCCATACCCCAGATCAAGGAGTCCTGAATAATGCTAGTAAGTATTGTGGTAGAGGAGTGCTTTATTTATTTTGGAAACACACATATCTATGTATCTACTAACAATGCGCTGCTGTCAATGGACCACTCAACTTGTGCACTGCAAAAGCGTGTTTCGGTGCAAACGGGAATTTATACAAACTGAAGTTAGTCCTGGCTATCATTTTTGCAGCATTCAATATCATAACTGAAACCAAAGACTTTAATATAGTTTCTCCCTCCTATTATTGGTTTTAGTGTTTTGCTATAAACAAATATTGTAAAAGAGTCTTGAATAAATTAGCGAATAGACAATTTCTAAGAATTAGTATACAATTTGAATAAAACGACGTATTGTTAGTAAGCTTTCGACAAAAACGGTTTGTCCATTGATAGCGATGTTAAAAACTGAGAGAGTGAGAGTAATGTGAAGTTAACACTAATTTTATTGGTATCTATGTAATGTATGTGATTACCTGACCTTGTATTTGTATATCTAATTGTAATGTGTAAAAAATTGAAATACATTTTAGCTAGTGGATAATAAATATAAATATATTAAACAGTGCTTTCAGTTCACTAGTTATTTATGTATCAAGAGAGTAAAACAGGCGTTTTTGGTCGCTGGCGTGAATGTTATAGTACGAGGTGCAGAGTACCGAGCGCTATAACACAAGGATAAAAAACGCTGATCTAAATGTTAAAAATTGAGATCCATATTTTACAAATCGGTGCCAATGAAAACACGGCAATTCCTGCAGATGTTTCAGCTGAATTGTACCTTTGTCACTATGGTTTTTATTAATACTTACGTGTTTATAAATAATAACTAAATAAAATGACGTCAGTGGGCGAAAAAATTCTTTTTCCCCGATAAAAAGAATTTTAGCGCCCGCTGACGTCATTTTTGCGGGCGAAAAAGGAGTTTATGGCCGCAGGGCGAAAAACACTTGCGTTACGGTTGTTAATAAGGTCTAAAAGATGTATATTATTGGTCGATTCTACATAAAAATTGTAGAAAAGCCGCAATGTTTATCAAAAACTAATATATGTTTTTGTATCTACCCGTTTTTACAAAATTTATATGATAGTATCACACTACAAAGCAACTGGAAACAAGTTTGTATTTCTAATACAAAAATACAAATTGTGAACGTTTCCATGATTTCGCCGACATCCATAGGTATACACAGAATATTTCAGTCTATCGTACATACTTTTATGAGATTTTGTAGTTTAAACTAATAGCATCGAGTGAACCAATACATTTCAGATCTACATAGTTGTCTGTACTCTAAATTCATTCATAATTAGCCAAATCGATCTGAAATTTATTTGAGCACTGGACATATAACTTCACTCGAGAAAACTCTAGATCATAAAGGAATTTGGACTAAATATGGCCAACATTTTAAAAATTTTCTTCCTGTCATAGTTTCTGTGTATAAGTGTTTTTTACATATCATGCTTAATGCATGTGGTACCCAGTAGCTTTAGATAATTACATATGTTCAGTGTCACTTTCCTAAATCAAGAAATATATATTTGATAACTGCAATAGCTTTTAAACCAAACGGTTATCGAGATACAGGGTGTTTAAATTTCAGTATTTTTAGGTGTGTAGTGATTTTTTTGAGGAGGGTGGAAAAAATTTAATGATGTTTTCAGGAAATATTACTTAAGACTAGGCATCTTTGACTGTTACTCCCATTTTAATAAAAATTCCAAATCAACAACATTTGAATTTTTTATAACTTTGATTTTTGGTCGCTGATACTTTTTAGTTATGGAAATCAGTTTGCTTGTTATAGTATTATATAGATTTGTAAATTCAAAACGACAAAAATACTAATAACCCAATAAAAATGTTTCAAGAGTACTTTTATGACAAATTAAATGTGATTAAAAATTAAATAGAAAAATTTATCAGAATGATAAAATATGGCAGGAGCGTATCAAATATTCTTGAAAAAGGGTACAGCTTGTTCGGTTTCTACGCCACTGGAATGTCACATTGAAATAAGAGAAAAGTCAAAGATACTAAACTTAGTCTTAATTAATATTTACCCTGTAAATTTTAACACCCTGTATCTCGATAACCATTTGGTTAAAGACATGTTTCCAGAGGTGTTTTGCTTTTATATTTTTCTGAACTACCCTGTATATCTCGGTACCTATATATCCATTTTCTTGAAAGTTATTTTAAACAATTGTTTATTATTTAGCATTTCATTGCAAGACTATATTTAATTATTAGTCTTTTAAACAAAAGCGCAACGTGTATAACACTAATATTTGTTTAAGTGATAAGGTAACCATATCTGCTGTAAATTTCATTTCTTTTCAATGATATACAACTTTAGCAGACTTAATTAACTAAGTATTTGCCTGTACCGGGAAACTAAATATTTATTTGATTTTTTAAATAAAATATATGCAGAGTGTTAATTAACTACATAGATAAACTGTAAGGGGTGATTCCTTGATCAATTCTAAGATAAAAAGTTCATACAAACGTGGGTTCTAAACGGCTTCGTTTTCAAGATACAGGATGTTGAAGTTTAAATAAAAATTAGTTTTTTTTAAATATGGAAAACTCCTAGATGTATTCTAATGAAACTTGGTGTAGATTAGTATTTCATCAAGTGGCAAAGTTTGGTTAAAATAAATTTAATTTATTTCCACCAGTGGCGTGCATCGGAGCCACCTCAGTTACCTTATTATAGAAAAATCTGGTACGTCACTGTTTTTTAGCCAATACTACAAGTTTTTTAGTTTTATTCCTTGAAACTATACAAAAGATGTATCTTTTATTTTTTTGATAGAATAATCTTTTTTCGAGAAAAACGGAAAAATCTGTAACAGCAATTTCGTTCATTGGACGTTACTGGGACCTAAACGGCTTCGTTTTTAAAATACAGTATAAATAAGTTTTAAAAAATTATTATTTAATAACAAAAAATCTTACAATAGCTACAAAACTTTTTGGAAAAACAGTGGCGTACCAGATTTTTCTAAAATAAGGAAACTGAGGTCGCCCGGATGCACGCCACTGGTGGAAATAGATTAAATTTATTTTGACCGAAAAATGCCACTTTATGAAATACTAACTTACACCAAGTTTCATTAGAATACCTCTAGCCGTTTTCCAAATTTTTGAAAAAAAAACATTCTTGTTTAAACTTCAACATCCTGTATTTTGAAAATGAAGCGGTTTAGGTCCCATGTTTGTATGAACTTTTTATCTTAGAATTGATCAAGGAATCACCCCTTAAAGTTTTAATTTACACCCTGCATATTACTGAGATATACAGGTTGTTCCATCGGTGAACGTAACATTCAGCAAAAAGTTATTTTTTGAGCAACCGTGCTGAAAAGTTGATTTTTGCCGATGTCATTACTGCTTCAAAATTCGATTTTGCAGCCGTTCCTATTTGTGATTACTGTGATTAGTAACGGCCCCAAAGACAAATAACGCGGCAGGAAACTTATGGGCACGGTTGCAAAAAAATTTATAATGAGTTTTTTATTATAAATATGCATTGAGATTGCACAAAAAATGTGTATACCACGCTCGCGAAATGTTTGGCTTCCTCGGAATAATTTGGCGGACTCGGCTTCGTCTTACCGGCCAAACATTCCTCGCTACGTCAAACAGTAATTTCGCGGCCTAGCAATACAAATAACTATTAAAGTGCACTAGGTACATGGTGATCTACTAGCACAAATTCAGTTCGAAAATACTAAATTTTGAATATAAAATCATGATCAGGGACTGTCAAAATATAACTGGAAACAGCCGATTGAAAAGATAATTTGAACACCGGTAACAACAATAAAATGAATGTACTCAATTACAATACACTGAAGTCCTTAAATAAGAAAGATGCTTTAAACCTATTACATAAAATCACTGCAAAAATTTGATAATAAATATTTAATTTAAGTCTAGTGTAATAAAAATGCTGAAATTACGAAAATTGGTTCATCTTGGAGTGTCCTTTAAAAAACCGAACTGGAATTTGCTGTAACATTATTAGGGAAGTCAATATTTGAACACTCTTAAAATATCATGGAATTTGCTTTGCGCCCGCCTATGCAGCCCCTGTATATGGCACATTCCATACTTTTCGGACTTTAAATGTAAGTATTTCCAGTGTGTATTGGGTAGTAAATGCATACTTAGTACGTTCATATATAATGCTCAAAATAATTAAAGGATATCTAATGAAAATAATATTTTTAAAAACATGCCCATAAGATAGCATCTGCAATAGTTTTTATATTTCAGGTGTTATAAAATATCGTATAATTGTTTTGAGTAGTGTAGATTCAAGTGGGTTTGATTTTTAACGCTAATTTTTGGAAACTGCAAACTTCGATATAACAGTAATTAATTGTCGCGATTTAAAATTTAGATTTTTGAGTAAAAACGATTCATTCATATTTTTCGGCTTTACAGATGAATTTTGACTTCTGGCCGAAATTCCTAGCTCAGCTAACGTTTCATTCATTCGGAAGTAAACTTATTCCATTTTTTTTCTTTCTATGATATTATTGTTTGTTAATAATACAGTTTCAACTATATCCTGTTAACTAGTTTTGATACTGTTTTGCATATCGAATATAGTAATGTCGGATATAAAAGATTGTTAAGTTTATTATAGTTTTATAATAGAAACCCAGTTTGATGTTACATTCGGCAACTACAGCGGCACCTGTTTGTTATCCATTTAAATAAAGCATCCTGAGTGGTTTACACTTTATAACATTTTATCTGAAAATGCATTTTGGGGCCAAAGTTTTACTCAAATACAGGGCATTCTATAAAAAAAGTACGTTCATCCTGTATAATCAAAAGTATTTTCTAATGTCCACCACTTAAAAATTTTACTCTTCATAGTTTGACAAATACCTTACAACCCTGCATTGTTACCGGACCCTGTATAATGTATACTATACATACATGGTATACCAAATAAATTGGAGCACTTCTTGAGATTGCAACTTAATACGAGTATACGCATATCATGACAATTCCGATAGTTATAATGCCAGTGTTTTGAACACTAGGGAAAACATACATCAATCCGAAAAAACCGGGAAACACAAAACCAAGCCAACTGTAGACCAATCATATATTTACTTACACAATACAAAATAATCACAGTTATCATCATACAGAAATCTCACGCAACATTCAATACTAACAGAAGAACAGAAACGTTTCGGAAAAAATAATCAAGGATGCAAACAACAAGTTATAATAATAATAATAATAAATGCTTTTATTAGATCGCTTTCATACAAAAAAAAAGATAGAACAAAAATCTGCATATAAACATATTAATATCATGCGATCTAAAAGGTACGCAATCAGGTGGAAGGCCGCAAATGGCCCACCTCTGGTCTTCCTTGCGAACCTTTGGGGATTGTAAAAAAAATAATCAAGCGTTGCAAACTATGATTGAAAAAAAAATGATAAGCAAAATGTTAGACAAAATATCAAACAAAATATCATTGCTGATCGAGTAAATAGTGTTTCAGTTGCTTTTTGAATTTGTTTACAGTGAGTTCCCTTAACTGCAATTGGAGAGAGTTGTATACCTTCGAAATGTTGTAACTGTATGATCTCTTATAAGTTGCCATCCGGTGTTTTGGAATCGTGATTTGATTAGCTCTGCGAATATTTATTTTATGAATATTAGATCTAAAAATTATTCTTTTATATAAATATAAAGGTAATTTAGTTTTGATTATTTTATGATACAAACACATAGAATGAAACAACCGCCTGTTTTGCATATTTAGCCACCCTAACTCCTTCAATTTATGACTTACGCCATATCGTCGACTTATTCCAAAGATAAATCTTAGACAGCAATTTTGAATTCGTTGCAATTTTTTAATACAAACACTGTCCAAGCATGATCCATAAACAGTTCTACAAAAATTTGCTTTAGACAAAACTAAAGATTCGCATAACATAATTTTCAGCGACATGTTTAAATACTGTCTATTGGAGTAGAGAAGCTTTAAGTTGTAAAATGCATTTTTCACGATCTTTGCTGTCTGCTGCTTAAATCTTAATCCAAAATCGAGATCAAGTCCCAAATTTCTTGCACAGTCGACGATTGTAAGCGGTACGTTGTTAATATTAATATTAATTGCCACACCCGCAGCCAGGACTTCGGTTCTAGCTTTCGTACGGCCAAACAGCATCATAAAAGATTTACATGAATTTATATTTAAAGAATGATCTTCAGAAGCTTTAACCAATGTATTCAAATCTTGGTTGATATTTTCTATAGATTGCAATAATTGATCAGTGTTGAACGAGTAATACAGCTGGGTATCGTCTGCATACAGGTGATAATTAACAAATTTTAATTTCTTGTATAGCCTAGAAGTATATATGGTACCTATATAACAGCGGTCCTAAAATTGAGCCTTGTGGTACTCCTTTAGTAGATTTTAAACCATTTAAAGTTACTCTCTGTGTTCTGCCACTTAAGCAATTATCAAAAAATTTCACAGCAGTTGCCCCCAGGCCAATAAATTTTAAAATACTAAGTAAAATTTCATTATTTAAGGTGTCGAAGGCCTTCGAGTAGTCCAACAGGATCAATGCAGTTAATTTATTATCATCTGTAGCACGAAAAATAATAGACAGTGTTATGATGAAACCGACAGAAAAACAACAGCGAAATGTGGCGACATGCGTGCATCTAGTATAAAAAGCTTTTGCCTCCATATCATACAGCTTGTTACTCAAAACACTGAATATCTACAAAATCTATATACATATAAAAGGCTACCTACATATAGTCATGAAAACATAGAGAACAACAATAAACCAAATAGACAGAGAATCAGGCGAAATAAAAATTAATACAAGAATATTTCTTAGCGCCTTGTGGTTTTGCCTATGTCTCAGTTCACATTCAAACACACTCAACAAAACAACATATGGCTTTAAAATATCTAAACGTTTGTTGTGGTTGCGTCTCTGCTTGACATTTTCATAGGCAACGATCGGGCGTACTTCATCATCGACCGTCGTGCAGCGTACCCTTTATGGCACAGCGATAAATAAGCATGATGTGTACGTCTTGTTAGCGAGTTGTTACAGCGTCTGACTAACAATCGGATTCCCCAGGTTCTAATTCCACAGACGATAATTATTTTTCGTTGCGAATTAGAGTAATTTGCATTGCTAAGCGGTTGCTTTTGCTGTTTCAGTATTAGTAGCAACATTAAGATATTTTGCACATTAATTTTGAACACTGCTTCTATATTAAAGGCATTAAAACATCTTCTGTAACTTTTTCCTTTACAATTCAATTTTAAAAATTAAAAAACTATTTTAAATAGAGTAAGGCCATCTTCGTGCCACCTGTGGCGATCTAAAAGTTAGTATGGCTTTAAAATCACACATCAAAATAAATAACGACATACAATAAACCATTAGCTCTACATGGATAATATCAAAATGTTTGCAGTAATAGAGTAATTCACAGAAGATATGGAACTGGAAACACCCAACAACGAAACACTTAAAAACATGAACCCCAAAGAAACATACAAATATCTTTGGGTTTGAGTAGTACCCTTGGTAGTACACAATCATAAATCTCAAATGGAAACAGAGGCTCACACTTATACTCAAATCATACTCAACTCCAAAACACTTTCAAAGCAATAAACACATTTGCAAAACCAGTTCTGGCATACTCATTTGGAATAATAAAATGGTCGAACACAGATAACGAAGACTTAAACAGATTAAACAGAACCAAACTCACAGGACATCACAAACTGCACTCAAAACTCGTGTATTGAAAGACTTACAGTCAGCAGAAAAGAGGGAAGAATAGATCTAATAGACATAGAAGCACTACATAATGCACAAATAGAAAAATTAAGAAAATAAATCCGGATCACTCCATCAAGCTATCATCATAGCCTACAAACAATATACACCACCTAACCTAGGACAAGAAAACATAAAAACACCCAATCAGGACAGAAGAAAGATACACGTAATTGGCCAAGAAAAGCACTACACTGTAACCATTACAATATCATCAAAACCCAAATATAGACCAACTCTTCCCAGACACAAAAGGATTAGTTTTCGCAATACAAGTTATAGTAATAGCTACAAGAACAGAAAGTGCCACCAAAACAAACACACACTCACAAACAACATTCAAAGAGCCATCATACTTAAAACAGTAGCAATAGTCAGACAATTTCTACGTTAGTAATAGAACATGTGACTTGGTAAAAAGCCATCGCATGATCCAACCAACCATGACAATGTGGGAAACAATAACCTAATAATAATAATAATAATACAGCATTATAGGTCTGGCAGACCCTTGGCTTCAAATATCTTACGATCTCTTTCCATGTTATTCTGCGTTTAGCATTCTCTTGCCACTATTGTATACTTCCAGAATGTCTCAATTTGTCCTTCTATTTGTACTCCTCCAAATATTTTCTGCAGTGTTTTTCCCAGATATCCAGCCATGTTTCTTCTTATTCGTTAAGAATGCAGGTTTCCCAATCAGCACTCGCCCTCGTATTATTGTCCCATATATTTTTAATTTTGCTTTTTTCAATAAATGCTTTTATTTATTAATTTTTTAAGTGCTCGTACTAAGCTGCTATCCTTTGCTAACATTTTATTTATTCCTGTTTCCTCTTGAAAGGTATTCGTTAATATCACTACTAAGTGTGTTACTTTCTCGAAGTTGTACTCCTTATTGTTTACTGCCTTCAACTTGATTGGATTTATCTTTCGTGTGGGCGCTGCTTTCATTTCCATGTATTTTGTTTTATCTTCATTCATCATTAGGCCATCCTCTCTTGCTTTGCTCTCTAATTTCTTTTAAAAAAATTCTAACTTGTTCCTTCTTGCCATCAGTACCATGTCATCGGCATAGGATATCCACTGTTGCCTGTTGTTGTAGATTACACCATTTCTCTGATTTCTATTTCTAAGATCAAGTTAAACAGAGTTGTTGACAAGGGGTTTGTTTGTCTTAATCCTCTTCTTACCTCAAAATCCCTAGATAAACTTAGTTTCTTAGTCAGTTTATTTTTACTTTTTCGCAGGGTAATTTTTACTATTTTAATTAAGTTTTGCTAGTGCCATATACAGGGTGTCCCAAAAGGAATGGGACACCGGTTACTCATAGATTCCTTCGTCTTCTTAAAGTGTCTTATGCTTTATTTACATGGTTTTACATTTTACTAACTTATATTACAATAGTACTTAGAACTAAGTAGAGCCAGTAGAGCCCTAAACCTCAATTAGTTTGTCTTGGTGCTGCTACTTTATGGAAGGTGGCGCTGATGGGATATGTAAATATTGCAGCACGTTGACGATTTCAACCCTTGAATGGGGTGGAAACATCCCGGGGATAGATTCGGCGGCATCGTGGTGGTATCCCGTTGCCTTCCAAGACTATTTTCAGGCACGAAAAACGCTAATATACGTGACCCCAGCGAGATTCGAACCTTGCCACCTAGAGGAACGTGGATCAGTATCCCATCAAGCTAAGCAACTGAGCCACGCTACCCCCTATAGATTACTTAGGTTGTAATAAATCGATTAAACCTATATATCTTAGTACACAGTCTCTCCAGTAAGAAGTTATAGGGCCTTAAAGTTCAATTTCTTATTTTTATGATAATTTTTACAAATGTAAAGATATCAATTTCAATGTTGCTACACTTGCTTACCGTAATACTATAATAGTTATTTACTATACAAGTGGGATAACAGCATCATTAATATACGTGTGTGTAAGTTACAAACGAGTGCGTAGCACGAGTTATGTAAGCACACAAGTATATTAATGATGCATTATCACACATGTATTGTACACAATTTTATCTACGACTGCCTAAAATTGAGAAAAGTGCATTAAGAAAAATGTCAGATCTGTCATTTTCAAAAATATTTTAGTAGGCAAATGTCATTATGTCATTCATTTGACACTATTTCAGTTACATAATGAAGTCATTACACAACTCAGTTGCGTAATGAAACCATTACATAACTGAGTGGTGTAATGAGCTTCATTACCTAACTGAAATAGTGTCAAATGAGTGACGTAATGCGTTACTTATCCCACTGGAGTAGATAAACTAATATAAACATTTTCATAAACTAGATTTGACTGTAAGAGGCACGTTACTTACCTTTGAAAACTTCTTTTACCTCTAACTTTGTTATCTGTAACATTTTTGAAATTTTAGGCTATCGTCCGAAAGAAGATTAAAAAGCGTAAATATAAAGTGCTGTTAGTTTATAAGCGTAAAAGCAACCGTTTATCTTAAAATTAATTAAATGCTGTTGGTTGTCATTAAGACATGCAGTTATCAAGTAGCCATGATCACAAAAACAATGGGTAGTGATGTGTGATCTAGTAAACAACAATAATAAATCAATTAATGACACTGGTAGCATAAAAAACAATATTTTATGCATACAAAAATGCCATGAGATAATGGACATTTCAGCATTGGAGAATTTATGCCGCAGAATTTTCGTAAGCACAAAGGAAACAAAAATGTATGTTAATAATGTCATTATTGTTTACTAGATCACAATCAATATCCATTGTTTTTGTGATCATGGCTAGTTGATAATTGCATGTCTCAATGACAGCCAAAAACCTTTGATGGGCATTTTAACGCAAACGGTTGCTTTTATGCTTATGAACTAAGAGCACTTTATTTTTACGCTTTTTAATTCTCTTTCGGATAATAACCTAAAATTTAAAAAAATGTAACAGGTAACAGGTAAAAGAAGTTTTCAAAGATGGGTTCAAACTTTCAAAGTGCCTCTTATAGTCAATCCTAGTTTATGAAAATGTTTGTATTAGTGCAATACACAACAGTAAGCAAGTGTACTTTAGTGTACCAACATTGAAATCGATATCTTTACATTTGAGGAAATTAACACACACAGAAAAAATAAAAAAATGAACTTCAAGGCCCTATAACTTCTCACTTGAGGGATTTTGTACTAAGGTATATTAGGTTTAATCGATTTATTATAACCTAAGGAAGCTATGACTAATCGGTGTCTTATTCTTTTTGGGAAATCCTGAATAGTTTATTTCATAATATGGAACTCTGTATCTTTTAGTAGATAACTATTGGGTATCTGTGCTGCTAAAACATGTGTTGAGTTGCAGCCTAAACAGTGACTTTGGAGTACCGCGGCCTACACCTTATACAGTGTGCAAATAAAGTTACGGATAAATTCATTAACTTCGTTGATATTCATTTTTATGAAAAAATCTCGGACGGGTGTAGTGATTTTGACCTAGGGAATATTTTCAGCTGATTTTCAGTTTCTTATGTAATTTGTTTTTTATGATATGACATCATCGACGTTTTTTTAATAGCAACCTATATTTTTTTATTATTGATTTTGGTAGTACTTTTTATGTTCATTTTAATGATATAAAATTTTCAATATCTTACATCTGAAAAAAATCGATAAAAATGGTCTTAAAGCTTAAATATTAAAAACCAATGAAATGGGCAAAATAAATCTAGTTACCGGTGAATAAAACAAAAAAAGATTAGTTACATGTCAGAATTAAACAATTTGTAAATGTCATAACAAAATAAGCGTTTTTTGCTTTTTCTAAATTAGAATTTACCCTTAGCAAACTAATTTATTAATAAAAATGGTTTTTAATATTTAAACTTTAAGACCATTTTTCTCGATTTTTTTCAGATGTAGCACATTGAAAATTTCATATCATTGAAAACAACATTAAAAGTACTACCAAAATCAATAATAAAAAATACATGTTATCATTAAAAAACGATGACGTCATAACTTTTAAAACAAATGACGTAGCAACATAAAGGTGGTTGTAGTGTATGACCTATCATTAAAATCGCTATACCCCTTCAAGATTTTTTCATAAAAATTAATATTAACAGAGTTAATGAATTTATTCGTTAGTTTATTTCCACACTGTATATGAACGATATTGGTGTTTCTTTAGACTAAAAGAAATTGTCATTATATTTCATTATTGCCTACATTGAAAAACAGAAATAATTTCGGAATGATCGCTTCAGAATCTCAGCCTGACAGTAAAAAAAACATTGACGATGAACGCTCAATCTTGGACGCTAAATGTTCTTGGTGGAAATGTAGCTTGGTGCTGTGAGCTTTTAAAGTTTTGTGAAAGCTCGACCTGAAATGGTATTGAGTTTTTTCATTACGTTTAATTTAATTTTTTAATTAAAATTTAAAAAATCCTAGAACGTACTATATGAGTTTATATGAGCAAATAAAGAAATCATAGGTGAAAATAAACCTATTTCACTTTTATGTAAATCACTTAACATGAATCACCTGGTATATATTTAAAACACTTTGAGAATTTTTAATACAGATTTTAAGTTCAACATTTCTGCATTGAGCAGAAATATTTCTCTGTTGTCAAAAAATAATAACACATTATTAATTATTAAGAAATAAGTCAAAATACAGATTTGAAACGTTTTATGTGATACAGAGTTCAGTCCTGTTGATTCTAAATAACTTCACTCAAGAATTGACCCAAGGAAATTTTATCCTATAGAAATTACTCGTTTATTTACAACCTAGAAATTCCAGAAATTATATTTTGCTGTATAGTTTATATTATGGACAATGGACATTTACTTCGATGTCGCAGACGTAATAAAAAGTCACCATTCGCAAAAATCGGATTGCAACTTTCGCCAAATTACTGCAAATTTCGCCGTTGATGACTGCAAAATAGACCGAGAAGGCGTTTCTACGTCTGTCCTTGAATTTGCAAAGAAAGCCGCAGCTTTTTCAAGTACTGAAGAGCTGTTCTGGGAAAGGTGCGGATATCCTGCGCCTTTGGAAACGCCAATTAATCTCTCCTTAATGCAGTTTTCGAAAGCACCGCGATTACGCTCATAATGTATATAAATTTTATTAGCTGTCATTATAGAAACTTAAAAGCAAGTGAAACTTCGCCGTCTCACGTGGTTGTACTCGAATGGGTTTAACAGTGCAGCGAACATATTTATAAAGTTGGCAAGTTTGTAAGAGCACTTTTATACCCCATTTACAAGCCGTATTTCGTTTTCAATTTTCCCCTCTATTTAATCCACTCAAACCACTAGAGTTCCCTAAATTAATTTTTATCCTACAGCTTTTATAATTTTTATATAACTTCTATAGATACTTTATTTAGTAAATTAGGCTTCCCGGCATTTCTGTGCATTTTAGTGTGAATATCTAAATCTTGCATTAGACTTGCTTTTAAGAATTTGCTGTATCATTTGTTTGGCTGAAGCTGTGAAGTTAGCTTTGCCCCATAATCGCTTTTAAACCATCATTTTACTTGCATGCTGCTTTATATTTTGTTTATAGACTATTATTATTTGTGTATAAATAGTGAAAATACCATAATAGTAACAACTAGATGCATAAAAATAATAAAAAGGAACACATTTTCCAGATGCCAATTATTTCAGTTACAATTACAAACATTTTGCACTAAAAGAACTGCAGTCTTATATTGGTTCAAGGCTTTTAATAACATATTTACTCAATCAAAATCGTCAACTAACTTAAAAAGTAGTAAAGTAATATTTACGGCATTCTAAGGATCTTCTAAGGATAATAAGAAATTCAATACTGAACTAATTATTGAAAAAAGACCATTCTATTTCAGGGACTTCCTCGTTAAGAAAATACTAAAATTTTAATTTAAATAAATATTACCTTCCACCTTTAAGCTAAATAGATTAAGTGGAGCTGGTACGTTTAAGTTTCAAAATGTTCACTTTTACCGTTTTGCGATGGCACTAGTTTAAACAAGATTTTAAAATTTTATACATTAAGCATATGTTTTCTAATAAGCATTAAACATAAACCCACTTACTGCTAGCTCGTAAATTAGCAAAAAATAATTTACGAGCGATTTCACAGTAGCTGAACAAAATCTAACATACTCAGTAGAGGTTAAGTAGCTCTCGGACAGATTTCGTATTAGAACATTAACATAGTGAAATCGAAAAAATAAGCTTTTGAGACTGCAGTTATTGCATTACTACCTGTTACAAAGGAAATTTGTTTTTACAGCGTCTATATAGAGAAATTTGTATAATTATATTTATAACAAGTTGATAAGTTTAATATTGTGTATATTACTCCCTTTCACGATAAAGGAAGTATTTGATTCACCTCAAAAATTCGAAATTGAGTTTTCAACAGATCTTCACGTTTCTAGATTCCCCTGAACCCAAAAAACATGTTTTTGTTCATTGGTCTGTCTGTTTGTGTGTCTGCCTGTGAACAGAATATCTCAAAAACGAAAAAAGGTATGGCATTCAAACTTCATATATGTACAGTGTGTCCCCGGATTGAGTTCACTATAGGTATAATCGACAACAAATTTTACAATTTTATTTTAATGTTTTGGGATCCCGCCTGCTTGGTCTGAAAACAATTTTAAGCAGAGTTTTAATTTTTAGAAATTAAGTCGGCCATGAAAAATGTGAAAAAACTATTTTCTTTTTAAGTAAACTACTCTTTTTGTTCATGATACGGCAAAATTTTGTTAAGAAAAGTTGTTTAAACCGTTATTTTTTAGATTAAACAAATTCCATTTATTAAAAATGACGGTTTCATCTAAGTCGACAGATATTTCTGAAATTTTGTATAGGGCCACAACTTCTCATTCTGAACAACATTTTTCAATACAATTTTTTTGTATCATGAACAAAAAAAGTAGTTTACCTGAAAATAAAATACAATTTATTATCTAAAAAATAATGGTGTTCTCTAAGTCAACAGATCTTTCTGAAATATTGCATAGGGCCATAATTTATCATTCTAAACAACTTTTCTTAATAAAATTTTGCCGTATCATGAACAAAAAGGGTAGTTTACCTGAAAATAAAATAGTTTTCGCTTCCTGCCAAGGCCTACTTGTTTTTCAAAAACTGAAAATATTCTTAAAATACTTTTCAAACCAAGCAGGAACGAATCCCAGAACCTTAAAATAAAATTCAAACATTTTTAGTCTATCTCACCTCTTGTAACATCAATAAAATGTACAGCGACGCCTATAATTGGCCTAACGGCTGTTGGCTGAGTACCAAAATAAATAAATAAAAAATAAATCCTGGGGCACACTATTGTATTTTCTTTTCAGGTAAACTACCCTTTTTGTGTATAATACGGCAAAATTTTACTAAGAAGAGTTGTTCAGAATGGGAAATTATGGCCCCATACAACATTTCAGGAAGTTCTACCTGAAAAGAAAATAGTTTTTGCTTCACTGTCAAGGCCAACTTGTGTTTTCAAAAACTGTAAATATTCTTAAAATTCTCTTCAGACCAAGCAAAGAGGAATCCCAAAGCATTAAAATAAAATTATAAATTTTTTTGTCAATTATACCTATAGTGAACTCAATCCGGGGACACACTGTATAAGTTTTGTGTAATATCTAGATGCGACAGCAAGCTTTTGAAGAAAATCGCATAACCGGAAGTATCGTATTGACTTTTGTGATTTTTCAGTTTTTTTCGATTTTTTCAAAAACGGCTCTAAATTTTTTTTCAAACTTTACAGTTTTATTACATTTTTAATGTGTATTGATGTGAGATAGGTGATTTTTCAGTTGAATACATGTAAAATGAAGTTCTTTGATTTTTTTCATATTTTTATTAACTCCTATTTTAAATAGAACACCCGGTATATTATTACATTTTTGAATTCACCTTAAAATTTTAGAGACTATTCAACTCACCCCCTTCAATTTAACTATTCACCAATCATAATTTAGTATTTATGTCATTTGCCACTAATCAGCGTAAAATTGTGCAGCAATTCCGCTAGCGGTATTGTATATGACAATTTTTTTCTCTTCCTGTGACATTTATTTAACTTCCTGTAAAATTAATCAAATATGACAAACAATTTAATTTACGTTAACAGATTTTTATTTTCAAAGAGGACGTGATAAAATTGAGTAATTACTAAGAAATGTCAATTTTGTTCGTTGAATAGTCCTTCAAATGCCGCTTGCAGCCGACGAATTGCATGAATTTTTGTCAAAAATTTTCGGCAATTCGTCGACCGCTCGCGGTATTGTATATGAAAATTTGTCTCTTGAACTAACGCTCTATTTTGTACGGTTTATGTAGAATTCGTAATTTTTGAAAACTTTTGACAAAAGCTTAAAAATTAAAAAATATATTTTTGGCTAAATCTAAGATCACTGTAAAAGGAACTTGTGATGTGTATCACACCAGATTTTTTTACAGTTCATATGATAATGAACTATCTATATTACTCCTACATTTAAAATCGTACAGTGGTACGTTGAAACATAGCAACTATTACTGCATAGCAACGTTTTTATCATGAAAATTCTTTATTTTTTACGGTATTAATTGACACTAAAGGTACAATTACTTAAATTTGAAAAAGTAATATATCTTGACTGAATAATAACTTAAACTGCTACCGTGCTTCAATAAGTGAAAATCTTGGTTGCATTTTGACTTTTAATGTCACTTTTATATAAACATGTAATATTTTACATGTTTATATGGAATGTGAGAAAAATAGTGTACGGAAAGTGTTAGGAAAGTGGTTTTCCACAACTCGTATGACTATGTAATTACTCCCTAACGTTCGTGCTCAAATAAGCCACATTTGTTCAGTAATACATCACTGCTCTAAACTATACTCTGTTCACGAAACTCCTGGGCTGTCAAAAATAATTGTTTTAAAATTTCTTGAGTGTACTTATAATAGTCACTTTTTTATGGATTGTACTTCAAATCTAGTGACTAAACTAGTGATAAATAAAGATAGGTTATGTTCGATGGTTTTATGTCGAAAGTAGAAAAATATTAAACACAGTTACAAATTGGAAATGTAAGTATTGAATTTTACGCCAAAACGCACCTAGGGCTGTAGTGCTACAGAAAAGGAAAGAGAATAAGAAATTTATAGTGGATACTTTTATATTTCCACAATCAGTCTGTTGTTTCAGAATCTGAAGAGAATTCCATGTCGGACTCATCAGTATCAGATTCAGTTAACGATATTATGACTGGAGGAATATCCGCCACACTGCAAGTGCGCATGTATTTTATCCAGTCATTTTTAATAAGTGTTTCACAATGAGCAATACTGTTCTTCCACATTTGCTCTGTAAAACTACTGAGAGCTATACGCCATAACTTGTCAACATTATCTTTGGATGAAGGTTGGGATTGTATATGCGTGTTGTAATAGTTTTTTTGCAAATGTCCATGCTAACTCTATGTGATTATACTGGCACTGGTAAGGTGGTAAGGAGGCAATCTAAGAACGGCATGCCCATGTTGGGATAGAAACTCATCAACAACATATGAATAACATATTTTTTGTTGGTGGTGTTAATCAGTGACCTTATAATTTCTCAAAGTTGGTCTTTGGTGCATTTTAAAAAAGATACTTCGTTGATAGAGACAATTACAAATTGAAATGTCACTTTGACAAATAAATCAAATTTTGAAATTTGGAAGTTTCAAAATTTTGCAGTGTTTCCAAATGTGAAAGTAGAAAGTTACCAACGAAATTTTAAATTTGCTGCCAACTTAAATATAATTATTACAATTTGACAGCCCAGGAGTTTCGTGAACAGACTTTATTTTCGTAATCTTATATATATTTCTAAAAGTCCTGACTGACTGACTGACTCATCAACGCCCAGCCCAAACCCTTGGACCTAGAAAGCTGAAATTTTGCACAGAGGTTCCCTTTATGATGTATACAAGGAATAAGGAAGGATATTTCGAAATTCAACCCCTAAAGGGGTAAAATGGGGGTTCCAATTTTGTATGGAAAAATAATATTAAATAGACATTTCGACTTGAAACTTCGTAGGAGTACTCCTAAAAACAAATAAGCAAACACGTATTTCGTGATTTTCCGAAAATCAACCCCTTAGGGGGTGAAATGGGGTAAGTAAGCCTAAAAATCGATATGGGTGTCGTTATTGAGGTTTATTGGGACGTTGATTGCGAAAATGGCATTTATTTTTAAGTCCAAGACGGTGAACATGACATAAGGGAAGAAACGGGACGGGACTAGACTGGACGGAACGGGACGGACTGGACGGAACGGGACGGACTGGACGGAACGGGACGGAACGGGACGGACTGGACGGGACGGGGCTGAGCGGGACGGGACTGGACGGGAAGGGAAGGGACGGAACGGGGCAAAGCGGGACGGGGCGGGGCGGGGCGGGACGGAAAGGGAAGGAAAAAGATGGGATGGAAGGGGAGGGGATGGGATGGAAGAGGAGGGGCGGGACGGGACGGGAAGGGACGGGACTGGACGGGAGGGAAAGGGGCGGGACGGGACGGGAAGGGTCGAGACGGGGCGGGGCGGGGCGGAACATTATTTAATACACAAATAACGAACCTCGCGCGAACGAAGTCGCGGGTAAAAGCTAGTGTAACATGTGAGCAAATGAAAATGAAATCAAGTTTGGCATTGAAAAAATTGAGTCATGTGCTCTATTATTTCTGATGTTTTTAATTTAAATATGACAGTTATTGTAATAGTAAAAGCGTCAAGTTGTTTAAATTGCAACGTCGAACACTTTCAACAGTTCTTATAACTTAATACGTAATGATCGATGTACTAGCAGATATAACATTGTTTAAGTGTTAGTTTGTATGTTAAATTTCAAATTAAGTTGGTCGTCGGTGACAGTTATGCAATGGTTTAGGTTATGTATGTGCATTTCATTCTAGAACATCAACATAATGTGAATTAATAATCGACATATGTTTCAATTTTCAAAGCCAAGCTTGATTTCACTTTCGTTTGCTCACATATTAGTAATATTAATAGCTTAAGATGTAACATATGATAATGTACTTTACTTACTTAATCCAGTGACTTCTAGTGCCATTACTGACGTCGGGGTAACATATAATAATTACAAGACTTAAATTCTTGATTGGAAGAAAAAATTACTTATATACAAGTTGTTCAATATATCACGGAATGACGTTGAAATCTTTTAATCGTTGTTGTTGTTTCGTTGCTATGGCAAATGTTGTTTGAACCAGTAATCTAACTTTTAATTTGCAGTTGGAACATAAAGTATTTCTGTGTTTATTATAAGATTTCATAATAAACTTCTAAAGTGATTTTAACGTAAAGCAGGGATTATTAAATTACAAACCAGCAAAGTACCTATAAAAAGACACTGCCAGAAAATAATTTTTAAATTAAAACTCACAATTTCCTTATTGCCAAACACATAGTCTGTCACTGCCTATTGTTGTCAATTATTTCAAAATTCCTAGTTGTATCACTGAATTACATTTGTAATAATAGATGCTTCAAACCAAATTTACAATTTCTATGAAACTTAGCAAAGACAACAATCGTATTCAAAAAACAAGTTAAGTTATAACGATTTACCAACTGAGGAAAATTCAAACCAAAATTGTGATTTACCTAATTACTTTTAAACCTGTAAATAAACAAATAATTGCAAGTACTGCAAACGCTATTGCTGAATATGTATGCGTGGCTTCATTTTCTACTTCCTTTGTATTGGATTCACCTCAAAAATTCGAAATTGAGTTTTCAACAGATATTCACATTTTAGAGTCCCCTGAACCCAAAAAACATGTTTTTGTTCATTGGTCTGTCTGTCTGTCTGTCTGTCTGTCCGTCTGTGTGTCTGTGAACAGAATATCTCAAAAACGAAAAGAGGTATGGCGTTGCAACTGCATATATAAGTTTTATATACTATGTAGATGTGACAGCAAGCTTTAGAAGAAAATCGCATAACCGAATTCAGCTTAAAATTTTAGAGAAAATTTGTCTCTATTTTGTACCGTTTTTGTAGAATTTGTAATTTTTGAAAACTTTTGACAAATGCTTAAAAATGTAAAATCAAATTTTTGGCTAATTATAAGATCACTGTAAAAAGGAGGTTGTGTGAGTGTAGGTAGTAGGTTGAACTCAAATAGCTAAGACTAGGGTGTATAAAAGGGGAAATAAGGTAGTTAAGTTATTTGTTTCTAATTATTAGAAATAACAAACTGAAAAATGTAAAAAAAAGGATTTTGGGGCTAATTAAAATATTGAATATAACCCTGTTTTATTTAAGTAATGTTTAGATAATATAAAAAGGGTAAACAGACAAATCTACGAGGTGAAATAAAAGTCAATGTAAAATAATAACCAGAAAAAGTGAAGAATTAATTAATTATTGGTATATGGTAGAGGAAACTAATGGATAGAAGAATTGTTATACACAAGTGAAGCATTGAGGAAACATACTGGGATAGTTTTATTGGAGAGATTACATTTGACATGTACATAAATCAAATGGGATTACGTCAAGCTATTTGTTGCGAGACCTGTGTGTTTGGCAAGGCCATAAAAATGCTACCGGTCGTGTATCGTATAAGATTTTTTAGAATACTGCATTGATAACTAGCGTTTACATAGTTACAAACGAGTCTGGTAGATAAAATTTATCGGCCTAGACCAGTAGTAGTTGACAACGGTCTTTGATCCGGCTGTTGTCAACTACTACTGGTCTAGGCCGGTAAATTTTATCTACCGGACTCGTTTGTAACTATGTAAACGCTAGTTACCAATGTAGTATCCTAAAAATATATTTAAAAAAATTACAAAGAATTTTACACGGGGCGTCACTCGTAAGTGAATATTTTGGAACTAAAAATATTGAAAATATCAAACCAATTTTTTTAATGTGTTCACCCTGTATTTGTTGGGTTCAAAATATGCCTATATTTGTCGAGGGTCAAAATCTGAGCTACCTATAAAATATTACTTTTATTAAACTAATAGCTCTTGAGTTACAGCAAAAACAGACAGAATTTAATTTTTTAATGTGCTCATCCTGTATAGTGTCTAAAAAATAATGGGACACCTATTGGTCATATATTCTTTAGATTATAATAAACTATTTAAACCTAATATACTTTTGTACAAAGTCCTGCCAGTAAAAGTTATAGGACCTTGCAGCTTAGGTTTTAATTTTTAATTTTTATGTTAACTTCGACAAATGTAAAGATATCGACTTCAACTTTGGTAACCATAATTACTATTATACTATACTTGACTGTAAGAGCCGCTTTACACTCTTTAAAATATTTTTTTAGCTCTAGAGCCTTGTTGTATGTAATATTTTTTTGTAATTTGAGGTTAGTATCTGAAACGGAATTAAAAAGCTTAAATGAAGTACTATCAGTCTATGAGCTAGTTACCTTGAAATACCTATTAAAGTTTTGGGTTGTCATTAAAATGTGCAATTATAAAGTAGCCATGATCACAAAAACAATGGGTGCTAATCGTGATCTAGTGAAGAACAATGATAAATCAATTAATGACGTTGGTGACATAGACATTTTTTCTTTTATGTTTAGGAAAATGCCGCCACTTTTCCATAAGCATAAAAGAAAATATTTCTATGTCACCAACGTCATTAATAATTGATTTATCATTGTTGTTTACTAGATCACGATCACTACCCATTGTTTTTGTGATCATCGCTACTTGATAATTACCTACACGTCTTAATGACAACTCAACACTTTGAAAGAAATTTTAAGATAAACAGTTGCTTTTACGCTTTACGTACATTATTTTTACTCTTTTTAATTTTCTTTCGGATGATAACCTAAAGTTGTAAAAGATGTTACAGATAACAAAGTTAGAGCTGAAAAAAGATTTTGAAAATAGCTAAAGTGCCTCTTGTACTCAAGTCCAGCTTACCAAAACATTTCCATTACTGCAGCACATAATAGTAAGCATGTCTACCACTAGAGTTGAAATTGATATCTTTGCATTTGTAGAAATTAACATAAAAATAAGAAATACAAAATTGAACTTTAATGCCCCATAACTTTTTACCTAGAGGATTTTGTACTAAGTTATATTAGGTTTAGTCGGTTTATTTTAACCTAAGAAATCTATGACCAATCGATGTCCCATTCTTTTTGAGACACCCTGTATAATAATAACGTTCCTATTATACTGAAACACCAAAAGAAAACACTTAGTAATGCGAATTACATCAATTTGCAGATAAAATAATATTACAGGACGTGGAATTCGAACTCAGCGCCTGTAAAAGCGATTTTAACGCTTGGCAGTAGCCCACAAGCAACTCGGGCCTTTGTCACCTCCAGCCATAAAAGGATTCCTGGCATCTGCGCCGTGCGTCTGTACTGTATGTAACATGCTTATTGGTATCCATTTTTGTCTCTTTTACAATATCTACCCTGTTTCTGAAGAGTCCCATTTTCGTCAACGGTAGAACCTGAGCTATGTGTAAATTCTTATTTTTATTTCTCAGTTAAAGCAGAAATAGATAAAATATTATCACCTTGAATATAATTGACCAAAAGTTCCTTTTATTTCCTGCCAGGTAGACATACAATTCGCATGCACAATATCTACTTCCTCCAATAAATAGTTTTTGAGCTATACCGTCAACAGATGGACAGGCAGATAAAATTGTGAAAACACGTTTTTCGTCATCTAGGTGCCCTGAAACCTGAAGATCTGAAGAAATATCGGACGGTGTTTTTTTTTTCACAATTACAATACTTTCCACGTTTTTTTTTTTTTGACGAGAGAAGGAAAAAAGTTATTTCCGTGGCACCAAACGATAAAAAATGTAATGGTTATTTCAAAATGTGCAGTAAAATATTGAACAATTATACTTCAGTCGTACTTAATTATATTCAGAGAAAGTTCTATAAAAACACATCACTGGTAAGTTATAAAAAAAATATTTTAGAAAATCGCACGACAACCATTAATGACCAATAGAAAAATTAGTTCACGAGCCGTAACCAAGACAACAACAAAATTTCTTGGAAATTTTTTGTAGGTAGACATTACTTCTTTTTAGGGTTTGTGTCGTTACGATTTTCTTACCGAATCTGCATTCGAGCATTAATTCATATCCGGAAATTATATTTCGTGCATTCCAACAACGTCCTAATTTGCCCTCGCGTCCCGCTTGGGCAAATTAATACAACGTTGTTGGAACGCACTCAAAAAAATTCCGGAAAGAATTAATGCTCTTATGAGATTATAAGTGAAAATTTTCTACCAGATTAACTTATTTTTTTATAAAGACATAAGACATAAAGTTATTGGTAAGTAAGTGTAAAAAGACCAATTAGCGTTGTATTGATTCTCCATATTGATATATTTCTTGCTACTGTGCTTCCTATTTTTAATTTTGGTGCACTAAGACATGCCATTTCTATTATATTTCATATATCCAACTTTTGTATTTATTGCAGTATGTCTTTTTAGAAGTGTCTAATAATAATGTCGGTTGTTATAGACCTCTTACCAAATTAATTTGAGTATAGTTAAGAGATTTATTAGCGCACCGCACTCTTTTTGTAAAAAAATAGAGTAAATTAAAGCAAAATTTATTGAAGTCGATAAGGTATTGAACAATACACGTTTGCTTATGGTACTTAACGAAATTCGTTTGATTGCAGCAAAACTCGGCTCCTCCTCTCGTTGTGGCAATCAAACTCATTCCGTTAAGATGCTCATAATAAAACTTTAATATCTATAACAATACGAAATGTTATCGTTTTAATTTTAAAACTGAATCCTAAAGAGAAACATTTGGAATTCGAGCAATTTGTATGTTCATACCAATGATTAAAATTCGTTAGATAACGAGCACACTATCAAAATGGTTACTCAAAGAATATAAGTACTTTTGTTATAAATGATATATTAAGCTACTACACTTTTAAGATTCCAAGGTTTTTAGTTCTTTTTAGAAAATATACAGTGCGTCCCCGAATGAAATTCGCGATAGGTATAACCAGTCTAGCCCTAAGGTCACTATATCAATAAGGTACCGCCATTAGTGATTTTTTATATCTATCCTTGTCGCACAATTTTCTCCAACTGGGGATAAAAACACATAACCTAACAGATTCCCCACTTTACAAGTGCCATTACACCAAAAAGAAAATCCCCAAAAAGTAGTGTCTTCCCTATTGCACTTGGGAAATTTGTATTTGTTATCCTTATCTCACAATTTTCTCGCATTCTCACGCGAGGAATGGAATGGCGGTACCTTATTGATATAGTGACCTTATCTAGCCCTGCTTGCTCCAACATCGACTATTATCAGCGTACATACATCAAACAAGTAGAGACACTCATGCCAAATGTTGAAATCTGTCTAGAGTGCCTGGGGCAGTAACTTGGGGGGTATTTCTAAGCTTGACTATCAGATGGCAGCGCAAAATTCTACCAATCAGAGCCAGTTACTAGCTCTGCTACCAATCATATGTGATAAAGTAGTGGCGCCATCTGTTAGTACTATCGGAAAGTACCCCCCAGGAGCCGTTCAAGGTCATCCAAAGCAAAGGAACCGACAATGAGTGTATCTACTTGTTTGATTTATGTACGCTGCTATTATCTTACCAAACTGTAGTTCAAACATCAAGATGGCCGAATTAGCACAAGATTTCGATTAACAAAATAAAATATCTAGTTGTATAGTTAGTTGTATGTAGTTCCCTTCATTATTAGATTGTCAGTATTAACTGTCTAAAATGTGTACAAATTATTTAGCAAAATATATTTGCTGTAAAATGTTACGAGTTGAGTCAAATTTATGGTTACACTTTTGTGTTTGGGTTGGAGAAAAGTGTTTGCCTGACAGTGATTTTATTATTTTCAGACGAAGCAATATTTTCGACCAATAAAGTAGTTTCTTCACAAAATTGTCACGCCAAACGACAATGCAGATGACAGCATTAAAAAAATATAAAATTATAAAATAATGTAGAAAATTACTTTGATGAAATATATTTTGTGGAAAGACGGAAAGTGTAGCTTTAGCAAAATTAACAAATTCTCTGAATAATAAATTTAAGGAGAAATAAATGGTTTATTTGAGCCACAACCATATTCACCAGGAACTTCGAACCTAACGAAGAGCTTGACATCGAAATGTTTGACAATCATTTGGAAAGAATTAAAAAGGAGTTATTTTTGAATATGCCATTTCTTATTCATGAGATGTAATGAAATTTGGCATACAGCTTTAATTCTGAATTTAGAACGTTCTATTTCTACAAAATATTTGCATAAAGCTAATAGAAAGACAACTTTATCTACAACGATTTATATTCTTGGTCATTTTGCTGCAGTTTAAAAATCCATGTTAGACCAAGCATGTCTAATCTGCAAAATAGTAGAATGGTAGGAACTGAATGCGCGGACATACTATATAAGAATTGCAGTACTTACAGAAAAGAACTGTATAAATATTTATTCCTGGTTATTGAAGAAAATGCGACATGTATGAAGTTATTATGTAAATAGATTGCTATAATACCTATTTTGTTAAAGTGCTAAATTATTAAATGTTTCTTTTATTTCAGAACATTACATAAGCATTACATAATTACTTCTGTAAATCGCTTGCGATTCAATAATAGTTATTTTTATACAAGACGATAATTGCATTTTATTGTTATGTATAAAATTCTATTTTTGTCTATGGTAGAGATTTTAAATAAAAAAAAATTGAGAAAAACCTAAAAATGATACCTTATCTATCTTTGCTGTTAAAGTATTACCAGCGTACATAAATCAAACAAGTAGAGACACTCACTGCCGGTTCCTTTGATGTCAAAATTCCGATTTGGATGACCTTGAACGGTTCCTGGAGGGTACTTTCCGGTAGTACTAACAGATGGCGCCACCACTTTGTCACATACATGGATATATGGTCACATATGCTTGGTAGTAGAGCTAGTAACTGGGTCTGATTAGTAGAATTTTGTGCTGCCATCTGATAGTCAAGCTTAGAAATACCCCCCGAGTTACCGTTGCAGGCACTCTAGACAGGTTTCAACATTTGGCATGAGTATCTTTACTTGTTTGACGTATGTAGGCTGGTATTACGTTATCTACCCTAGTATTACTTTATCCACTCTTGCGGTTAAAGTGCTACTTGATCTACTATTTTTAGTTGAACAAAGCACGCTTTAACATTTGCTATACAAAATAATATTTTTTCATAGCTGTATCATCATCCAACCATACAGAGTGTGATTAGAAAAGTTCATGACATCCATATTTGCCTAGTGTCATGACAGACACAACAAATGTTGTGCGTAGACTTCTTATTATACTCTGAAGTGGATAATAGTAATGGTTTGACCTTGAAAGTAAAGTGTGTTTTTGGTTTTCGAATTAAGGTTGGCATGACAGTTACATAACCAAAATTTCTGAAGCAATGTCAATTCAAATAACAAACAAGAAATACACATCAGTGCAACATAACTTAAAAATGCATTTGAAAGGTTAAATATCTTAGTAATATGTTACAGAATGTATGATTAAATACAAAACAAAAAATCACATTTTGCTTTTAAGTAGCAGCCTTGTATACAAAGCGAACTGTACGATATGTAAGCTATAAGAGAAGTAAATAACCGAATCAGTTAACGAAGATCACTAACCAGACTAACCCTAAGCAGACACATTCCACTTGGTGGGTTATTATCCACCGGACCCTCCGCCGGACCCGGACTCCAACAGCGTGGATCGGCCGCCCTACGGGCCCTTCTACGACGAGCCCGAGCAGCCCTTCAGCGATGATCATCATTACTCGCCACCGCGCGATCATGAGATCGACTACAGGGGTAACCTAACCCGTTCGACATAATTTAACACCGCTTTGTTTCATTACACGTGCTTTTGCTTGCTGGTTTATGGGATTGTCAGCTTGATTGCTTTTGTAATATGTAATATGTACGGGATTGGTATGTTTGTATATATATTAAGTCAATGCTGGGGAGTGAAAAAATGTACATATTTGTTTCAGGAAATACTACAATGTGCCCCATTTAACTATATTTTTTATATTAAAAAAACAGTGATTTGCAATGTTGACGACTTGTATAGATTCCCAAAGAGGTTTTAGGAACCTTTATAGGAGTCTATTATGATCCATTAAAAAATGAGATTCTTTAGAACGTAATCTAACCAAGATAGGTTGGCATTAATTTCAAAATATTTTTAATAATCTCAAACGCCAGTGACACGAATTTTTTTTCGAAGAATTATTAGGAGCAATTATAGTCACTTATAATACCATGAGTAGTCAAAGTTATGTCGAATATTTTTGCTGTGGTATCACGAATGTCCATTGTGCTTAGGTTCGATTACGCTAGCACTCGTCCTAATCCCAAGCGCCATGGACATGAGTAGTGATACCACCGCAAAAATAATCTACTTAACTTTGACTAAGAATGGCATTCGAGGAACTATTCAATGAACCAAACTACTTTTTCAAATTAGTTTTCAGTAAATCTAGCAACACACTATGTAATTTCTATAGTAACAGAACACTAATATTGACTTTTTCTAATAAAAATCACATTTGTTTAAAATATTCACTTGAATGCCTTCTAGGAAGATATATCTGCTGATATTTGTTTGATTGGTCAAGAAATGTAAAATTCTGGATTTTAATTGGTCACTTTTTGACAGATGACAGGTAAATTAAATAGTCAACGAAATATAAAATGATATAAAACTAAAGTTCGATTAAAACAGAAATTTCCTTTTATATATTATCCATAAAAAAGTCTTTTCGCGCTTTTTCAATTTGGTACTTTGATAAACTTAGCTTCGTTCCAAAATTGTACAAAAATGATATCAGTGCACAGCTTCTGCTTACCTTCAATTTTTGCATAGCTTTTTCCAATTCTTGTCTTGGTAATTCTGTTTCTTTCTTTCTTCTTCAATATTTATTCTATTCTTTTTGTTCTTATGTTACTTTCTCTTGTTGGTATTTAGTCATTAGTGCCCTGAAAGTATTTTCTTCATCTATTCATTATCTCTTCTTCTCTTTTTAGTATTTGCGCTGTTTCATCTTAAATTGCCTTTGGTGTCGCGTTTTTCTTTTCTCTTAGTTGCATTACCGTTCGATAGAATAGCTTTCTGTTATCTTTTGATCTATTTTCCACTTTGTTGCCGAAGTCTTTAGACGCTGTATTTTTTGCCTCTATTATTTCGTTTCTAGCCGCTTTCTTGCTTTTTTTATATTCATCATAGTCTTTCTTTTCCCTTGATTTAAGGTACTCTCTTCATTTCTTCTGTCCACCATGCGGTTTTTTTTCTATTTTATTATCTACTATTGCTGTATCACAGTATTGCTGCTTCTATAATGTTTTTCTTTAATTGATCCTATTTTTCTTCTACTGGCAGACCAGGCTCTCGTTTTTTGTATTTATCTATCCGGTATTGTTTTGTAGTACGTCCTTACTTCCTATTTTTTAATTATGCTTTTTACTTTTTCTTCAGTGATCTGTTACCTTTTTTTCCATTCCATTAATAATAGATAATGGTCGCTTTTTATCTCAGCGTTTGGTTTTACCTTTACGTCTTCTACCGCAATTTTTCTTGCCAGAAAATTGTCAATGATAGATTTTTCCTTCCTTAATGGTTCTCCTCTTGTGTATTGATAGGGGTCGCTGTGTGTTAAATTTCTAGTTATTACTACCAACCCATTTGATACACATAGCTCTACTATTTTTAAACCATTTACGTGTTATCTTTCTTTGCCGTGTTTTCGCAAAAACTCTTCCATGTAATTATTTTTGTCTTCCATATAAGTCACCTATTATAATAATTTCGTTGTTTTTTATCTCTTGTAGTAAAAAATAAATTATTTTGTTTTTTCTTTGGTCCATATGTTGTTATTAGTAGTAGTATTATTGTGTTTTGCTTGCTTTCTGGTCTTAATTGTTACTGTACTCCTAGGATTCTTTAATTTTTATGTGTGGTTTCCACTATGTTGCATATTTTATCCTTTCTTATTAAAAAACCTTTCTCTTGTTCTTGACCTTTGCTTTTTCTTGTACTCCTGCCGTATATATCCAATATTATTTTAGTATTCTTTTCTAGTCTCCTACCTAAATACTATAGTACTACTATTTCCATTTCTTCTTCCTTACCGTAGAAAATCTTCACATTCCAAGTTTCTAATTTTCTGCATTTGTTGCCGTTGTCCTAGTCGTTACACGGTAATGATTTTTTGATATCTCCTTTTTCGTTTGTCCCATTTTCTTCTTTACTCCGTCGTTTTCCAGGATCCGTATAAATTCTTTGTTTTAATTGTTAACTGATGGTACCATACTTAGCTCGTTATGTTCCTTTTTTTCTGCTATTCTCGTGCTATGCTCCTGATTTAGACTTTCTGTCAAGTTAAGTCGATTGCTAAGCTACTGAATTTTTATGAACTTACCCTGGAAAAACTAAAGTGTAAAGTATATTGATTCATAATTACTCCAAACATTTTTCTCTATTTTGTTTTGCAATATCATCATTACTCGCGTTGAACGTCAATATAAGCCACTAGGATTGCAAATCGTATGATTAAAATTATTGAAAAAAGTGTCAATAATAAAGGGCGGGGGGGGCACCGTGTGTGTGCTTATTATGACGGTACATTGTAAAGTCTAATTTCCTAAATCCCATCCTGAAAATCATGCATTACTGTTAAATTTTTAGGTCGGAAAGTATTTCTTTATTTGGCGACTTGGGAAAATTTTTCTTTATAGGCCTATTTTGGAAAATTGACGTGCTGATGGGTTTGCAATATTTGTTGACCGTGGTTGCTAAGGAAATCAACTACACATTTTTCTAGATTTTTACGAAGGTATAATGCTTGTTTGTTATGTAATGTTTCAATATTTAGGTAAAATTAAGAAGAAACGCGAGTGCCTAAAATATGTTGAACGTAACTTATCTCGAAAGGCCCTTTACTGGACTTGTAGGCTTTCGCCTTTGCCATCGATCTGAAATTTGCTTACGCGTCCCGTAAAGTTCTTCTTTCCGAACTTGTATTTAAACTAGTATTACATTAACTTGGTATAGACAACTCATTACAATTTTATTTAGAAAAACTATGGTTTACCACCTCGTATTTATATAACCTTATTACTTTTGTTTAAAACAACATAGCCTTACTAAAGGTCTAGGAGAAAAGAACGCGAAAATAGCCAGCATTTTATATAGTGCCAGGAGCATTGGAAACCAGCGCAAATTTAATTAGCATTTTTCCATGTTATACATTTGAATGAATACAATTTTTGCAAATAAATTCTTCTTTTTAAGTGTCATATCCGATTAAGGATGTCGGCGAGAGGACAATGCTATATTTCTAAAAAGCTTGGATTTATAAACTTGGTCACTTGTAACTTCCCATTGTTTTCAAAGTTTCTATAGGTCTTCACAAGCCTATGAACATATTCCATTAAAAAAAAACCGTTCCGCTGCAGTAGAATTTGATCCCAACCCCTGAAGCCGAAGGGCGAGCACCCAATTCGCAAGGTTTGCTTCATCTCACCTGTTAACAACTCCTTGTTAACAAAATATCTAATAAAATATTTGATTAAACTAGAGCTCTCGAAAAAACTGCGTGTTAACTCAATACAAGTGCAGTGGAAAAATGCTCAAATTTAATAAATATAGTAGCTCATTCTAACATTGAACCAAAACTATTGCTAGCTTCTATTGCAATTCCTTTTTTCTGGTTAAAACTTGACAGTAATTTCATCTTTATTAACAGTTGTTGAATAGTCAATTTCTCTAATTATCAGTATATTCGAATATAGTTAAAAAGTTAAAGGAATATCACGTTTTTAGGCTATATTAAGAAGCTTTGAACAAATAAACACATATACAGTGTGATCAGAATAATGAGTAACAAAGGGGAAACTTTTTTATTTTCCATTTATTTGAGAATTGTGTTCTTGTTCTCTGCATTTTCTAAAACTCAAAATAAATTTGCTAAAATTTAATTATCTTCCTTTCGCTTACTTAGCAACAAGAAAATCAATCGAAATTAGTGCTAATAAATTAATTTTTTTGTCCTAAGTGAAAAACACAGATATCTTCCAAAAAGTTTAAAAACAAATGATCCGAACATCAACAAGAATTCACAACAATTTAAATTTTTAATTAAAATATTATACTTAACAAATATTAAGGATAAAGTTGTTGAAGTTTTCTTTTTACTTCCCTTGTCTAAAAGACGAAGGAAGTACATATTGTAATCGCGAAAAAATCGCCTTTTGAGATATCTCTTGATCTTCACGTTTTAGGGTCCCGAGATGACAAAAACAGGTTTTCTCAATTCCGTCTGTCTGTCTGTTGGCGGTATAACTAAAAAAAAAACGATTTGTCGGAGGAAGACAATATTTTGCCTACACATTATATATCTACCTGGCATGATACCGAGAAAATTTCAAACAAATATATACAGGGTGAGCACCTTAAAAAATAAAATTTTGTTTATTTTACATTTAACTTAGTAATAGATACAAGTAATAATTTGTACATAGTGCAGGCTTTATTTTTATCAAAAATGGGAGCCAATAGATACAGAATAAATGTTTTACGATACAAAAAGGAGTAACAAATTAGCGCGTTACTAAATATAGCTGCGACGCAGGATTTCGAAAGGTCGGTGCTTCGTGGCGCAGGTAGAAATTCCCCGGTCCCTTACAATATCACACAAAATGTTGGGGCTGCACACGCGGTCCGCCTACCGTTCGAATTCAACCACCGGTAAAATTTTTTTTTATTTGAAAATTTATTTAATTTATTAGAAACGTGAAGATATTTCTACTCCTAACTTAATTTGATTTTTAAAATCATTTAGTGTCAGAATGAAGACGAGGGAAGTTCTGGGTAAAGCCTTTTACAGATTTTTTATTATTATTTTGTGTTTTAGTATACTTGTGATTTTCATGTTAGCCACAATTTTTAAATTTTTTAATACTAATTTCTATTCACGTCAGTGTCTGGTTGCTAGGTGAGCGAAACTTAAGGTTAATAAGTACATGCTTATGGTATCTGATAATAAATTAACTTTAAAATATTTCATTTTCCTTAATACACAGGGTGGTACGAATAAAATAAGAAAAGCCAGTGAAAATTGGCATTTTGGTGTATTTAGAAAAATAAGGGTGCTTTATTCTTAAGCCATTTTCATATTTTTAAACCTCTCCCGTATACGAAATGAGATATTTAAATTTTGGCAAGTGCAATTTGAGTTTTAAAAGATGCAGGGACTTCTATCAAAAACAAAATGTTCTAATAAATAGATAATAAAAAAAGTTGCCCCTTTGTTACCCTTTATTCTGATCATGCTTTGTACAAGCATATGCGATGAGCCTGTATCATTTATGAATATTTATTAATACAGTGTTTGAGGGTTGTCCGCAAATATTAATTAAGAAAGTTACTTATCAGATAATTTCGGAGGTGTTCACAGCCACTGTCAGTATGTAACAAACGACTTCGGGGGTTTGGACCGTGTCATTGTTAAGGTCGAAGAACTCAATGTTTCACCTACCTGTTTCGTAAGTTGCTTCACCAGGAGAAAAGCGAAAGAGCACGGTAACACAAAGTGTAAACCACGCCAGAGGCGAAACGCTGGTTACTTACTGGCGATTTTTAAGTTTGCCTTGCATTGGTGAGCAATCATCGCAATTTCCCAAACTATACCAAGCAAGTTTTTACTCCAGTATAAATGTTAGAAAAATACATAATGGCAATGATGAAAATTACTACTCTAAATTATTGTTTGTAGTTACAATCACTATATTATTTAGATTGACTGTTCTGTAATTGTCTTAATAACTGAAATTTAGGAATGAGTTTTGATATCACTTATACCATTTTAGTTTACGTATTTATCCAAACTCTTAATATAAAAAAACAGGTACATTAAAAACGTGTATTTTGTGTTAATAGTAAGGACAAAATATGTAGAATATTTATTACAACATTAGTTAACAATATAAGACAACTAAGGTACGTACAGTTTCTGTAGTACATAGGAAAAATACGTTTCAAATCTTGTATAATTTTTTTTTGTATTGGCGTAACTTAAATAAGTATTTAATAGTTTTTAAAATGGAAAAAGTTGAGAGACAAAAAGCGTGTTCCACTAAACGGGTAATTTGAAAAGATCTCTTGGATGTGGCTTTATTAGATAATGCATTCTGCTGTAAAAGTTTTTTACTTTCTGCATACTTGGTTTCTGCACGCTAGCAGGAACCTTGAGGCGCCGTTGATAATTTAATTTCGGAGGTAGTTTTAAAGTGACGAATTATTTATGTGTCGGTGCACTTTGATTCCCAACCTAATAACGGCAATTTTGAGCTACTGCTGTCAGTTTCTCAGCAGCGTCCGCCCTGTCAATTGTTTCAGGGATAATCTTGTTAAAACTCTACCGTAAGTCGTATGCTGTCAAAAGCAAACCAGAAGTTTATTAAGTGACTTTGGGTTATTCCTACATACAAAGTATTTATAAAAATGTTAAAGAATTCTGAAGGTAAAAACGAATAACTTGAAAATTCAATTATTACATATCTAAAACTTCTTAGTTAATGAGAATTATTATTCAAAAATAGTTTGTAGGAAATCCATATATTGTTAACTGAAAGAATTATTTAGCTAAAAATATTAGTTGAGATATTTAAAAAAATCAGTTTTCCATATAGTGCCAGAAATTGTTATAGTTATTAATATTAAAATTATTTTTTATATGAGATTCATAGAAAGTGCTCGGCCTTGCACATGATTCTAAAGAAAAAACAGTAGTTGAGAGCTTTAGAAAAAATTTAATAATACGAAATGCATGTATGATATATTTCTATACTGTAGAACTTGTAAAATTTCTAGAAAGTTAATTAGTTTGCAAATTAGTGCAACTTTTAAGAAAGTTGCTATTTAAGAATTCATGTATTATTATTGTATAATGCCTGTAATTATATAATATTAAACAAATTAGTTTAATATTAATGCGGTTTATGACGCAGAACGGCTATTTAATCGACACTTAGCTACTTGATGTAATTCAAATCACTTACTTGATGGACATTCCTGCTGTACCCCTCGGCATGTTGAAAAATTCTATTTTCTTAAATCCTGGAACAAGAGTTTGTATTATTACCTTCAATTAGATGCAATTGTATTGAAATTGTGCAAAACTAACAATATTTTTTTAAATCACAAAAATACCATAAAAATAACACAAAAATATGTTCTTTGCATGCAAAAGTGCTAATTAACTTTGAAATTACTAATTTAATTGTGCCTACAAATAATTCTGGATATAGACAGTGGTCATGTTTCCATAACAGGCTTAGTATTAATTCAGTTAAGTGATCCCAGAACTACAAAGTTCTCTTCAATCTAAGTTCAAGCCAACACTCCATGAGGCTATTTCTAAACATTTTCAACAAATTTCAATATCTTCTTCCTTCTATTAATTCGTTTCCAAACTAAGGCTAGTAAAAAGTAGAGCTGGTCAAACGTTTGCTTCACAGTCTTTACGCAATTCGCTACGAAACAATGAATATAGTGCGAATATATTCAGGTGTAACGGTTTAACCAGCAGAACTCGTACACTGACCAATGGTTCTAGCAAGAAAGTGAAATGGTATGGAGCTAATCTCAAAAATTTCCGGTAATAGTAACGGCATACGTAACTGCTATTGTTATTATAAATTAGTTCCAGTTTTTTACATTCAAGAACAGTAAGTTCTGAGAAGAATCAAGAATGTAGGCAATTTCAGCTTTGGACGTTTCATAAGAACGTGCTTTGATTATTTTTAGTTTGTTGACTTATTCTATTGAAAAATTAGTGTATTTCTTAATTTATAAGTGATAAACATTTTATACATTTTCAAATTATCACATAGGATTAAGAATAGGAACTGCTGTATTAAAATCTGTTTACTTTAATTAAACTTGACAATTACAAGGTCTATGAAACTCGTATCGTATCCAGTGGAATGACATCTGCCAAGGGTACAACTAACGCAACTTATTTTATTGTGTTTGTAAATAATGTGCGTTAAATTACATATACATCCTGAAATTATAGCAGTGCTTAATTGTCATTTCCGAGATCTCCGAATTTACAGAAAGCAATAAAGTTAGCGAAGTTAGAAAGTTTGTGTCTGGGCTTGGTTTAGCAATTTAAATATTCTCACAATTTTCTATGCCGTACCAGTAAATGCGGTGTTTAGGAATTGTATCTTTTCTCATCTGTTTAGATACATAACTGTCAGGTAGCAACTGCATTTTCAAAATAACGTTAAATTAATAGCACATTAACTCTGCCATGTCAAGGAGCGATTATCACTATATTTACATAATAATGGCTGATTTTGGATATTAACCGTTAAAGCGTTTTTTCGAGTAGTCTATTAAAACAAAATTTATGAGCCCCATTGATCAGAAATTGTCTTGAAACATTTTTTTATTTTCAAGTTATATGGGGACCGCTGTAAATAAACATATTTTATTATTAATTCACTTTTAAAGTAATTTCTAGTAGGTAACAATAAACTTGAATGTGTGACAGTGGAATGCAGTGATATTTTTTAATATATTAAATGCTTCTCTGTCGTGTTCATCTGACAAAACAAAATTTGTCATTGAGGACATTTTACAGTTGTAGAAATGGCTGAGCATCTAGCTACACTAAATCAGAGGGGAATCGCTGTGTGGTCATCTAATAATTGGCATGGTATCTTATCATTATACTCGTTCGTTGTATATGTATGGTATATATTCCATTAACATATCTGATAATCAATGCCAATATATTTCCAAGGAATCGGAACATCTGCTTGTTTTCAAAAACAATGTAAATATATCAAGTTACATTTTCGAAACGGATTTCTTCAGATTGAAGCTCCCTTATATATACTTCTCGTACTAAAACATCCTAAAACGTGCAGTCCAGATGTCTTTTATGCAATGAATGACTCAACTGTCAGAAAAGCTTCCAAACTTTGGAGTGACGTAAAACCAACTACGGCCACAACTGAGTAATCAAATTTGCGACGTCACTGATTTGCCATACGTAAACAGGGATTGTAGATCACGGCATAAACTGTTGTATTGGTCGTCAAACGGTTTAAATATCTATGAGAAGCTTGTGATGGTTTTGCACAGAGCTGTTTATCTCTGACAATAAAAAGCATAATTGTCGTCTTCCAAACGATCGAATCATTCATCTCCTTCGCCAGTGCTTCCTATCGTGCTTTGCGTTTTTGTCAGTTATTCGTCTTAGAATGGTTTCTTCTATTTCGCCTCTCCATGTTTTTCTGAGCTTACTACTTTTTGGTCTGTGTGCTGGTTGCATTGATTTTTTGGGTCATTCCTGGTCATTCAGTCTTATAACGTGACCAAACCATATCAGATGTCGTTCATTTTCTCTGTTACATTTTTAGTGCTTTGTATTTTGCCTTACATTTTCATTCTTGACATGGCTCAGTCGTTATATTTTGGATTTTTTTTTAAAATAGTTCATGAAAACAGCTTTCAATCGTGATTTATTTCTAACAGAGATTTTCTAGGGTTTACCTCTATAAATTGTTGTAGATTCAACTATAGCATTGTATATCTTGGTTTTCACCTCATGTTAATTTTACTCGCCTTGTATTTCCATTTTTCATGTGCTTAACGACAGGCTTTATCTCATTTGTACTAATGTCTTGCACCAGAAGATGTGTCTAGTTTTATTCCTCTTTCTCCCCACGCCAATGAACTAGTTACTGCTCCCATGTATTACACAAATGCGTGGCATAATGTTGTTGATGCTCTTCCCAGCGTTAGCAACTCGTGTTCCAATATACCTGTTTAGAACTTCACATTTTTTCTCACAGAGTAAATTTTTTGTTTCAGTACTTTCTTCTTAATTTCTCTATTCGTTCCGGCATCTAATTTTTTATCCTCAGCATTTCAGCCACTTTTCAGAGCTTTTATTTTGTTATATGCGACGTCGTCCCAATATTTTCTCTTTAATTCCATGTACGCCTTTCCTTCCCTATTTTTTTACAGTTTGAAATTTTGATTTTATATAGAAATTTAGTTGAATTATCCCGTGAGGTCTTTAGACTGCATTTAGGAACCTCGATTTTTGATAGTTCTCCTCGTTATTACTTTGCTTTAGATGTGATTTGTTATTAACTATCACCTTTGCTGCGAAGAGGAAGTAATCAGATCTACATTCGGCTGTTCTGTAGCTATACTCCTATGTTTTAAGATTCGGTTGTTGCCACTGGTGTTCGACTATAATGTAGCCAATGATGGAGGACACATTTTTAGCGATACTCACTACGGCACTATACGATGAGTGTCCGTATGTCCATTTAGACCTTTTGATAATATAATTTCCTTCTGTTAGAAATTTCTTCAATGTAAAACTTGTCTGTGTCTGCTTACACACCTATCACTATATGATGCCCATTTTTTAAAATGTCTAATGTTACGAGCTTTTTTTTCACCTGCCGACTCATCAGAATTACATGATCTCGTATAATCTTTCCGCCAATTTTTTTCCCACTTTTAAGGCTGAATAATTACTGATATACCTCTCTTTGTCGTTGACCTTTTTTCACTCCGTTGAAAATGTATGAATCTACCGGCATATTTTTTCATTTCTTTTGTACTTCTTTAAGTATATTTTATCGCCCTCTCGTCAGCTACACACAACGTAAACCATGCTAGTCGATTTAGCGGTACACTCCAAAAGCTGTAAGCATTCATTGCAGTTTTGTTGTAGCAAGGTTATCGGTAACTGTCACCACTTGTAAAACTCACAAATTGACCATTTAATCGAGAGTACACAAGTGAGAAAGGAGGGACATCTTGCCCTCGAACCCACTCTAAGGGCCGGTTGCAGAAAGCAATGTTAAGTCTCGTGTTAGCTAACACCGCGTCAAAGTGAACAAAATCGCATCAAATTTTGTTTACTAATGTATTAGTTACCATAAAGATTTGAGATTTGATGCGATTTTGTTCACTTTGACGCGATGTTAGCTAACACGAGACTTAACATTGCTTTCTGCAACCGGCCCTAAAAGGGCCACGGCCAAAAGAAAATGTAAACATAGATAACAATATGACTCAAATTAAAGATGTTCATCGAGTAGCTTAACTTATATTAAATTTGAACTAAATGGGAATCTGGCAAACACATACAAAAGCTCACTAAGAGACACCTATCAAAAATTTTGTTAAAGAGTTTCCACGGAACTTCCACCGCAAGGGCTCACCACAGAGTGGTAAACATATCTTAACGTTCCTAATAATACCGAAACAATTACCGCAAACATTTGGTAACAAGAATTACATCAATTTACAAATAAAATAAGATGGAGCCAATGGGATTCAAACTCGGAACTAGGAGAGCAATTGGGATGTGAATTGAAGCTCGCAGACGTGAGTCAGACGTTTTAGGGGCTCGTACCGTGACGTACAATATTCGTTTCTGGGTGTGTTATAAATACACTATAGATTTTGGTTCCATTTGTGATGTTTACCTTGTATCTGTTGGGTCTCATTTTCGTAAAGGGTAAAACCTGAGCTATGTGCAAATTATTACTTTTATCTTTCCCTCAGTTAAAGCAATTTTTTTAGGTGCTCACCCTGCATATGTTTGACAATATTTGTGTGAAAATCGCTGTTTGGCGACTTTCTAGGGATCGATATTCGGGATGTTAAAGTGTTGAGACCAATTATCAGAAAATAATATCTAATTGCAAATTAATATTAAAGTGTACAAGATGCTGAAAAGGTTCCAAACTGTAGTACGTATTATTTATTAATGATCTGCTATGCAATAAAACTTCGCAGTAACGTTTCGCTTGGCGTATAATAAACAATAATAATACAGACGTAAACAATTAAAAAAATTGTTAAATTTCTATCCCCTGTACATTTTTCAGATTTGCAAATTTTATGCTAGACTTGCAAATGAGCAATTTCAATGCATTAATGAAGGTTGTTAAATTGCAACTTCTATAAATTTTTAAGTAAATATGAAATCTAAAGTAGCATTCGAATGTAACAATTTAATATGTGTGTTGATTATATAGAGACACTAATCAAAATAGAGCAAGATAACAGTAGATTTATAATGCTCATCTTTGTAAAGTTTCGCTATACTTAAAATTATCCAAACCTTTATTAAACGCCTGTAAACAGATAAAACCTTACAATTGATTTTTTTAAGACTAAAAGTTGCCTTCTAGGTGTTGTGCTGTAATATCATAATTAATTTTAACAAAAGAATTATGGTTTTATAATATATTTTTCCCAAGCGAAGTAAAGTGAAACAATTTGAACGCAGCAGGTTAAATTTTAAATTTTACGTATAACCAAGGACCTGGTTTTGTCAGAGAGCATCAAATATTTATCATATCGAGTTACGTTGCCGACATTGATAAATCAGTCTGCATTTCCTTTGCCTGCATGAAACTGGGGCAAACTTCTTTGAAGTTGTATGAAATTCGCGAAGGCATACGATCGCTGGTAGTAGACATTATGAAAATGAAGTTCATGAAAAAATGCATGTTATACAAGTTTCAAATTCTTACATATATTTTTTTTCCACAATAAGATCATAAAATCAGCTAGATACTCATACTTTTAAGAAACACATTAAAATGGAGTAATAAAAAGTGGAAAAATCGACTCTTAACGAATTAAGACACCATAACACTCACATTAAAAATTGTCAAAACTTTATTGCGCGTGCACGTAGTAAACAGAACTAAAAACAATGAATAATAACAGCAGGTTGCAAAATGATAGAATGCTTTCTTCACTTAAGTAATTATTGCTTGAGGACAAACAATAACAACTTCTTTGTGAGCTTTAACTTTAACAACGAAATGGGCAAAATCAGCGGCGCTTTAACAATAAATTTAGTATTACATCTTTTTCTGTCGATTTTATGGCTCTTCACAGTTCAATACTAGGAGATTTCTTGTCTGAATTTCCGGTAAACCGAATAGGAAGCGGCTGATACAAAACACGGATGTTTGCGTTATCAGTGGATCTGTCAAGTCATTCTCTCAGCCGGCCATTATTCCTGGGTAAGATGCTCCAATTTTTCTTGAATAATTGCGTTACTTTCCCAATTTGCTGCTTTAAGACAAAACTAGCGTAACTGATTGGATAAGATGCAATGATACCAAATAATGCTGGGAAAGTACCAATTAATGGAAAGGATGTTTGCTCTTACCTAGTGGTCATGGTAGATAGTTTACATTAGAGAATTCCAAGCAATTGCCAGCTCCAGTACTTAAGACTAGTTAATTAGAGCTGTTCGAAGATTACAAACCTGCACAAACAATAACTTATTTTTCTAGACTTAAACTTTATGGTTCTCCTATTACATAACCTAACCCTTCGGTTATGCAATTATTGCTCCTGACAAAAAATATATAGCTTGATTATCATATTTTACGACGCTCGGATGCCCTATTAAATTGCAAAAGCCAGATCTTAAAAACTTGAATAACTTATGAATAATGATAATGGGAATTGCAAGAGCTGGCCCTAAACGCCGGAGTAAATTAAAATTAAGTAGTTATTCGGGCTGAATACAAATTTCAAGCCGAGTCTGAATAATTTTCTGCCCTTAAATCACAACTTAGTTTATTAAATCTTGATGATTAAGGTAAAAGGATTCAACTTATTTTGTAACTCTTAATTAATTGAATGCTAACATTTTCCAACGGGCTATAAGGTTGATCATCTAAATGTGCAAATGTGTTAAAATTGAAGATTTATTCCTGCCGCCTTTAACAGTTAGTCTAGTTTTAGACTTTAACTTTACTCAGAAGTTCAACTAATTTCATTTTTTAGCTACAGCTACTGAATAAAGTATATTGATCAATTAATTGTTCTTTCTCAAATTTCAAGGACTTTAAATTTTTGCCATCAAATTTTAGGCAAATAAAAATTGTTCAGTAAAATTGTCTTTTAATTCAACACAGAAATATATTTACATTACTAAATTCGAGAATGAGGTTATTTAATTAAATATTTATAAACATCCCAAAATGTTCATTTATTTCAGATGATAGGCAGTAAGATATTCAAATTACATATCTTAATTCTATTTAAAAGCTCTAGTTTCCTCTAATATGGCTGAAATACACACTGCAGAATTAAATTTATTTATACAATAATTCCATGTAACTTAAAAATTTTAGGTTTTCCATTTGTTTTCTATACTAAATAGTTGACTGAAAATAGTGTCCATAGTTCAGTTTCATGTAATTCCAAAGTTTAAAGTTCAATTTTAACATATTGTCAATCTCTCGGGTAATCCACTTATCTTATTTCACAAATACAGCGTTAAGCCAAGTATTTGGAAATAAAGCAAAAGCTTAACTAGAAGCGACCACATTGGATAATTCGGTTTAAAATTAGTAGAAAGGTTACTCGACATTTTTGACAAAATATTCAGAAAAGCCTTAGCTTAATTTCTCAGATATTTTATTTTAATTTAAAATAATTAGTTGTACCTAAAAATTGGACTAACATATATCTTCATTAGAATTAACTTGTGAACAACTTTTAGAAATTGTCCTTTTCAAATTTTGGAATATATTTCAAGTTGACATCAAACAGATTTGAAATTTTAGATCGTCAAATTATTTGGCGTAAAAATGCCATTTAGAATTTCGTGTCAAAAATGTCACTATTTATAGATGACGATTTAAACCTATTATTGTATTTTTCTTTCACAACTGCATCGGTTAGAAACCCATTCACAGTAAAGTAAACTTCATTCGTTTCCACAGCAAATGCACGCCGTTATTAGTAATGGACGTCACTTGTATAGTGTTAGCCCAATCATAATAGATATCGACCTCAAAAAATAATGTAGTCCTAATTTTTGGCACAAATGTTCCTTAGTCTTCTAAGAACGACTATTTAAAAGTCCCTCAATCTGGGGTGCCGGCGTCGTATCATAGAGACTGGCAATTTTAATTTATAAATTAATATTACTCAACACTGTAAAAAAAGAAAAGGTATAGTGATAAAGCAACCCAGATAAAAACACTTTTATAGTTTCAAAGTTTTGTATTTATATACAGAGTAATGCAAGCAACAGGTTAAATTTGATAGATGCCAAAATTAATTCATAATCGTAGAAACACAATAGCTTCCATATGCAGTAACGTTATTTTTCATGGTCAACCCTTACACATTTAACTTTTGATCATAATGTAGTATTTATTTATTAATTAACATAATTTTGCAGTATTCACTTGATGATTGCGTTTGTTTAATCAAGACACAATAATACAAAATATAAATTATAAATAATGTAGGGAACTTTACTATGAGAACAAACTTCAACACCTGTAAAAGCAACTGACCGCAAATGAGCCTTCTGAAAGAATATATTTTAATATATATTTAAAAAAAACTTGGCATATGCAACGATAATCACCATGACATACCCAAGAAAATAAAAGAAATTACAACTAAGTAAAGAAATAACAACAAGATTCTAGCAACATCGAAATTATATGTCGAACCACATTTTACTTCAGAGTGCCCCAACGAGCACACAGTTGATGAAACAGATGCACTACTCTCAATTATGAAATGCGATGTAGATAAGGCCATCTTATCTTTTAAAAATTAAAAAGCAACGGGCCTTGACAACATTCAGAGAGAAATACTAAACTCATGTGCGAAGCGGACAAACAGTTTCTGGACACTTTTGCCGCTCTCTTTAACAATATAGGCAACAATGGGGAAATCTCTGAAGCCTTTTGTTGCAATACCCAAGAAACCAAATACAAAAGTCTGCGATCAACACCGGTTGATAAAATTAATTAGCCACATTTCAAAAGTGTTCACAAAAATAATCCACAACAGGATACCCAGCAAATGTGACGCAAATATTAGTGAATCCCAGTTTGGGTTCGGAATTCTCTTGGTACAATAGAGGCCATTTTTAGCCTGCAAGTATCAATCCAGCGTTATAGGGATATGAATAAGGATGTATATCTAAGCCTTATTGACTTTGATAGAAGTTCTTCAAAATGCTGATATTGATGGTAAAGACATCCGTATTATCTTTACTGAGAACAGCCGCACACATAAAAGTAGGCAACTCATACACTAAAAATATTAAGATTAAGAAGGGGGTGTGGCAGGGTTGCATCTTGTCAAAAGAGAAAGTATTTAATAACATAAGATATGCCGATGATACAGTTATGCTTGGCAGTGACATCGATGAACTACAGCACCGCATGAGAAGAATACGAAGAGCCAGCGAGCTGTATGGACTTAACCTTAATGCGTCAAAAGCGAAATGGATGTTGATAAGTAAAAATCAAGAACCGGCTAGACAACTTATATTAAATAATCTGCTAATGTAATATGTGAAACCATACATCTACCTCGGAACAGTAATCAACACAAAACGGGATCAGATTATCGAAATTCGTTCCAGAATCGAAAAAGCCCGGATATCATTCAATAACATAAAGATATTTACAAGTAACGACTTACCCCTCACCCTGACAATAAGACTAAGCAAATACTACATATTCCCTGTTTTGCTCTATAGAAACGAGAACAATTAAACACTAATGAAGAAATTGGATGCTTTCGAAATGTGGGTGTACTTTCTTATTTTTCGAATAGCCTGGACAGGCGACGTCGCCAACGTGGAATGGGAAAAGAAAACGAAATCACACAAAATGTTAAAAAACAAAAGCTAAAATACATTGGTTATATAATGAGGCAGGAGAAATACCGCTTACTGCAAGCGATAGTCCAAGGAAAAGTTGCCAGCAAGAGAGGACCAGGGAGAAGAGAGTCTTGCTTACTTAACTTACAGCAGTGTTTCGATCTGTTCAGATACTATTTAGAAGTGATACCAGTGAAGTTAGAATTGCCAACATTCGAAATGGATAGAGCACATAAAAAGAACCTGTGCATCTAATTCTTCTTTGAGAATAATGCATAGCATAAACAACTGCCGGTTTTTAAAATTGAATAGCAAGCTTATCTCATGTGTAATGGAAATAATCTGTAAAGGGATTTACACGAAACTTCTCTAGCGCGAATTAGATCAATTTAAAAATTTAAAAAAATGTAGCCCGCTTGGGTTTGAACTCCCAGTCGCATCTGCGTAGCGATTACAACCTCATCGACTTGTTGTACTGCGCCATCCAGACTTACTGGAACGAGTGCGGCGCGCATCTCTATTACGCAGAACGGTCTTATTATTGAAACGTTTGGACTCTTTTGTGACATTATTCTGTATCTGTTGAGTCCTATTTTCGGCAAATGTAAAGCCTGACCTATGTCAAAATTATTACTTTCATCTATTTCATAGTAAATTTAAAAATAAACAAAACTTAATTTTTGTAAGGTGCTTATCCTGTATATATTTGTCTGAAATTTTCACGGTTTTATGCCAGGGAAATATATAATCTGCATGAAGAATATCGTCATCCTCCAACAAATAGTTTTTGAGTTATACCGCTAAGACACAGACAGACAGACGAAATTGAGAAAACCGGTTTTTCGTCATCTAGGGACCCTGAAAGTGAAGATCTGAAGAAATCTCGGAAGGTGATTTTTTCGCGATTACAATACTTCCTGCGTCTTTTAGACTAGGGAAATAAAAACAAAAATACTCGTATGCTGTCAGTGGACGCCAATTTTGTTGAGCATGCATCTTTCCTAATCAAATCGTATTTGTATTGTTGAAGCGTACTTAAGAAAGCATTCACCAATTTTGCCTGCTTAAAAAGTATAGTTTAAAATACCCGTTTGGGCACAATAGAAGACCTGAAGAACAGAATATCTGAACATATTTTTGTGTTCCACATTTGCTGAGACGCGTTATGGATACTGCCAACTGTACATTAATGAGCGTAAGAATATGTTGAGTGTGACGATGGATATTTAAGCGATATTATTATTAAATGTGAGCCTTATTATAAATTTTCTATCATTCTTCTGTTGTATTACATTTAAATAAACTTCTTTTGTTCAGTAAATGTATTGGATTAAAAACTGTCAGTTATTTATGACACATATACCTGGTTCTCAACTTTTTTATCGTGGCTTCCACGAGAGTTTACCACATCCGTGAAAGTCTTCTTCTTCATTAGCAGTATTTTATTTTTCAAGGTTCTCCTGGCCTTTTTAAGAGATGATATAACCCCGTAGTTTCAACATTTTTCTGTGGCTGGCCATTGATCAATAAACTGCTCAAGTACAGGTCTAAAGAGTAGCTTCAGCACTGCGAAAACATTAAGTATTATAGTGCACCCAGAATGTGTAGTTCAAAACGTGACCACCGAACTTCTGTAGATGGCGCCAAGTGGACAAGCCGCCACTGTGCTACAATGCTTGGAAATTTTGCTAAGTGGAAAATCGCCACCTTTCGCCAAAACCAAATAGCGCATGAAGGTGCTCGGGACCTTAGCAACAACTTTGCCCCCTTTCAAAATTTCGATATCTGTAGCCGTTCGAAAGTTACAGGCGATCCAGACAGACAGACAGACAGACAGACGGACGGACGGACGGACAAAACGTTCGCATAAGTACGCTGAAGCTACTATAATAACCCCTTGGGGGACTACGGCTATGGCTTCCGTTGGAAACCATTGGTCCAAAGAATAGTTTAGTTTCATTTACCCCAGTTTAAAGTTAATAATTCAATTGAAAATATTTCTATTTAGTGTGCTACCTACTCATTAAATATTTAATGTTAGCTTCTGATTTACCTTTCCAAATAGCATCTGAAACAAAACGCCATGTGTTTTCGAAGTATTTACTTGTATTATAGTGTTTTTGCAACTTAAATATTTAAGTGAAATTTTTATAATTATAGTTTGCGTTTGTAGCGTAACAATAAAGGTAGCCATTTTAGATATTGCTTAACAAAAATTTACAAAGTGCCGCTGCAAGGGAGTGGATAATATGCGTGCACATGGGCTACAGTCTAGACAGCTGAATCGATTTTGTGCAAATACTATATTTGAATGTTTCCGAGATCAGGAAATCATAGTAGAAAAGGGAAAACATTTTCTAGTTGCGGTTTCTTAAAAATTGCCTACAGTACAGTACGGTTATAATTTTTTCCGCCAATCGTACTAGAACTGACACATTATTGACAATATTTTGTTAAGCAAAGTCAAACATTCCATTACATCAGCCGTTGCTAGGTAATTTACAATAAAACTGTACAGGAATAATATTCCCGGCCTAGGCAGGGAATATTCGAATACTGTTTCCTAATTTTTTTAATTACTCGTATCGATCGGAGGAAAAATAGTATGTGTATCTTGGACAGAAAGCAACATTCCCAGACTCCTGTTAAACAATATTCACAGTCGTCTGGGAATGTTACGCTTTTCGTCCTAGATACACAATGTACTATTTTTAACAAGGGCCTTATTATGTACCATAAATAATGATCCCATTTGCCTCACTCGTCAGATATCTGTATCTCACTGTACACTGCAATATTTGCTGTACCATGTTTTCTGAAGATTCTAATTTTAAAAATAACGATTTACGATGTTTTGATTAATAATGTAGATACATTTTCTTGGAGTAACCTAATAATTGCTTCTAAATAATCTAAAAGTTGTAAATTGTTGTTGATAAAAGTTTAAATGAAGCTTTTTGAATATTTGTTTGACAATGCCGAAACATTCAAAAGTTACGTGACTTGTTTAATTTACTTTAAAGGTACCTGGGCTTGAAAATGTAGATTGTTCTAATGTAAGGTTTTTCATTGAAATTTTATTATAATAGTTTACAGATCAATTAATTTTGAAATTTAAAATGTGTAATTTCGGATTTTAGAAAAAAATCTATCGGTTGCCTTCCAACTTTACAGAGTTTTATTTTAATATGTAAACTTTGCAGTATTTGGGTATAATTTAAAACTGAAATAAGTTTCCCTTTGTCAATCAAACAATAATTTTTGTACGTAAAGCCCAGAATTTAAACTGAACGTGATACAAAAAACCAAATCTTTATTTCTTTTAGATGTTGTGGGCACTAAATTTTGTTTTTATTTTGCTCGGGGCTATATTCTAAAACGTCTCTGCTAGAAAATTCCCTGTCAAAAACTAGGTATGTTACAAAATATTACAAATCCGCTTCCACACTACTCTTAAGGAGGTTGTTGTGACAGCAAACAAAGGGTAAGTCTCAAGTGCGTATAGGTTTATGTTTAACATAGTACTCACCTTATTTTCATTTGCAATAATCTCGTCTTTAGATAAATAAGGCTGGTTGTAGTTATCTAATGGTTGCAATTATGTAGTATTAATATATGGGTACACTTGTCATTAACAACCGCCCGAATAAATTACTTGTTGGTATCTGGCCTTACACAGGGTGTCCCAAAACGCATCGGAAATATTTCAGGAATGAATTAGGATATTTATTTAGAGTCGAAAAGTTTATATATACTCCGTTCACATCTTATTTTCAGTAGTATTGCACAAGGAAAATATTCAATTTTAGCTGTTTAAATGGAACTTCAAATAACATGTACAATTACTTTTAGGTTAGAACGAATTTTAGGTTAGATATTTGTAAGACTATTTACAAATGCATTTTATACAGCATACCAAACATGATTTTGGTATCTTTTGTCTCCTTAGTTTCTAGCTTTTAACATTTATGACTTATGACCATCATTAAATGTACTTCGCAAAATTGATTTAAAATTGAAATAAGACTTAACAAAATATTACATGTTAATATCAACAAGATCAGTAACATTCTAGCTAAAATAAAGCAGACATTTGTAAAGCTTCCTTTATTATTGGTCTGCTTTTGTCAATATTGATTTTTTTTCATATTAAGATATACATTGCTAATTAAATAAAAAAGTATGCTCAAGACCTAATATAATAAATAATTATTATAGTCTGATTAAATCCGCAAGTTGCGGACGTTTAACGTTGGATTTCTCTCCCTTAGTTTCTCGGGATTTTTATTTTTAGAGTGGGATTTGCCTTGTTTCTGTAAGTTTATTTGGTTTTCAGTACACATGCTATTTGTTTTTTTTTTGGGTTTTTAAAGTGTTCTTCTTATTGTATTGGGATTGAGTTTTTTGGGTTAACTGTAGTATTTAAATTTTGTGAGACTGTTAATTTTCAGTGGTAGTTAGGTAGTGGAATAGATTTTATCTAATTATTTTCTTACGGTAACTTTCGACGTTAGATTCTTCTTTTGCTTTTATTTACTAACTCACCTTTGTTTACCTTGAAACCTACTTATTGGATATGCACATTTAAAGCATGTACATTTCACTTGGACTCTTCCCTTAGTGGGGATGTTCTTATGAGTTAGGGGTTTACACCGGTGTAGTTACCTTTTTAATTCAACACGAACCCTAGACTTGAGTGCTCAAGCTTAAGAGAACAGCTTTCTATTCCTTCTTGATGGTTTATTTAGATAATCCCAAGTGTCTTGCAATTTTTTCCACTTTGCTTTTTGCAAGTTTTAATAATTACTGAGTTTGTTGATTTGGCTGCCCGTGTATTTCAATTATAAATATTTTTGGAAATGTATGTAGCTTTGGTAATTTGATTTACGACTACTATTTTTCTTCTTTTGATATTTTCAGTTGATAACCCTAGGTGGGAGCTATTTTCTGTTCCCATTTTGAAAGATTGATTCTTCAATTTAATTCTGATGCCTGAAGATATACTTTTGGGGTTCCTTTGTTAATCGATTTAGAAGCGGATTAATCCCCTAAAATCGTCGGTAATTACTTTGAGATTTTGTGAAACAAGATATTATAATATTTTAGAAGCAACTAACCTTTTGGCCGCATGACATCTTACGTAGAGAATTTTTTAACGCCCTATTTCCACGTTGTTTGACGTTGCATTGGATCTATTTTAGACCTTCAATTAATATTCAATCTGCAATTGCTCTTTAATTAACTACCCAGGCATTTCTTTATCAACGTCTTGATAGCGCTCAGTTTTTGATACGTTTCGTCTAACTGATATTGCATATCGCACACTGGGGAAAAGCGTTGCCATATAGTATCTATTCTGGCCCACGAGCAATCTCCTACTTGTATATTCGTTTGAGCAGCTTCCAGCCTTCGACAGTAGTGACCGACGAGTGTAAAGGTTAGAGATTTTGTACTGAATTTGATGCATATGTGTAATCGTTAACTGTTCTTAAAGATTATATAAGAGTTTATGCGTTTCTAGCTCTTTTTATTGTTTAACCTGTTCCACTTGAGTCTGTAGTTAAACTTATGACCAGCTTCTGTAGAAAAGGCAGTTGCGATTACTAATTTCTTAATTATCAATCGCAAACTGTGCTAACTCAACTGTTCGTCTGTTTCGTAGAGCAGCAGAAGAATGGCAGCGGTTACAAATTTTTGTGAATGAGAGGATGTCACCCGATTAAGATGACCACTCCACTCACCAGATATAGATCCAATTGGACATGCCTGGGATGCAGATATTCGACAAAGTACACAACCGTCTTTACAAAATTGAAAAAATTCAGCTTGGGACGAGTGGAAATTGATATCTAAAGATCTCTTTAATAAACTGGTACATAATAAGTAAAGTTAATGGTATGTATTAGCTCACGATGGAAGTAATGATTACGAATTTTGAGAAAAAACGTTGACTTTTGATAACTTTGAAGATTTGTAAGAATCTATGTTTAAATTTATTATAATAATACAATGAATAAATTATAATTTCTCCAACAGTTAAGTTGGAGTTATATTCTTGGCTTCATAGTTATTATTAAATAAATAATTTAAATAAAAAAAATAAAGTCAGAAAGAACATTAATTTGTGGAAACGAGCTATATACGAAATTATATTGGTGTGTAATAATGTTTTATCATATGTGTACATCAAGAAAATAATATGACGTGACCTAGTTTCTACAGAGACTGTTACGTAATAAAAGAGTAATAAATAACAAAATTTACTGCATCTTGTGACTTTGATGCAAAGCATGCTCTGTATCTGCTGATAAAGCATTTATAAATCGACTATTCGCGTACCGTAAAAATTTATTTATGTCAAGATTTTACTAAAATTTATAGCAGCAGATATGAAATTGCTCGATGGCATCAAGCAGGAAGACCGAATTTCGTGCGAACGCTTCGCGCCGCTGCTCGCACCATCACTCTTGCTAAACTTGCACAACACTTTTCCTAACCATAACAAACGGCTTACACGAACTTGCATTCTCCTCCTTAGCCGCAGCTCACGGAGGCGACATAAAAATGCTTCTGAAGGGTCGAGCGCCGCACCAATCCCATTTTCTGTAGTTAAAATGTTCCAGGCTGCGGCGAGCTCCACACCAGGAGCAATCGCATCGTCGGGGGCCACTCCACGGGCTTCGGGTCTCACCCCTGGCAAGCGGCCCTGATCAAGACGGGGTTTTTGTCGAAGAAGCTGGCCTGTGGCGGCGCCCTGCTTAACGAGAGGTGGATCGTTACAGCTGCCCACTGCGTCGCTACGTAAGTTTCTCATAACCTTTTTTTCAGTAGCCGGAAAAGCACAAGAAGCAAGTGCTCATCAGCAACACAATTGCTGGTCGTTCATGTTTTTTTATTTAATAAGCTTTGACCTTTGACCAGGAAAATGTAGCATTTAGGTATAGTGATCTATGTCTTAGGGAAGATGCTGTTGCTAAATTGTTCTCTACAGTTGTTCGAAAGTAAATATTCACCTGTCAATCATAAAGTACAACTTTATAGTTTTTAAAAAGTATATTTCAAATTCTTATGTGTGTCGCATTTTCTGCATATAAAGACACTTTAGGTTTCCAGTGACATATCTTCTTAGCAACGTAGCCATATCTCACATATGTACGCCTGTTTTGTTAGGAAGATATGTTAGTGGGAACTTAAAAGTGTCCTTATATACAGAAAATACAAATCAATGAAAATTTGAGACATATTCTTGTTTTGGCTTAGAAGGGCAGCATGATATGACAAATATTAAAAATAAATATATCCATTCATTTCTGTTATCAGCCACTAGCTATTACAGGAATGGCTGTGTGAGCTTTCACTTGTATTTTTAACAAATTTAATCCCTAACACATGAGGTGGTAGGGAACACTACATTGGCGGTAATCACGGTCTGGTTTGTCGTGATCATGAATATGCCTAGCTTTTAAGTATTATTTTTATTTTTTTTGCCTTATTTTAAAACCATTTTCATGTAAAACGTGGAAAGAAGTGGGATATTGCGCCGAATAGTATTCGTGAAAATAATTAAAGCAATTTTTTGTATGCTTTCTAATAGTGCAATATTCAAATAATAATAAAGAGAGAGAACTCGCAGCTTTAATTTGTAGAAATTACAGCAGTTTTAATCTCTACAAAAAAGTCACAAATTGGTTAAAACCCCTCCCCACACAAATATTGAACAACTGCTAAATACGTATTTCGACAGCCAATCTGTCATTATCGGGAGCTACGAAAAACTTACACAGCAAAAAAGGAAACGATATACTCGTGACCAAATCACAAATGGAAGTGGGCGATTTCTGCTCATTTTAAATCTATTTATACTGTCTGACCCTGAGGGCGTGGCCGAGGGCCAATGAACATGGCCGACGATCAATGTAACTTCAACAAATTATACAAGATGGAAGACGATATTGGTCCACCATCTTTGTTTAAAAGTTTATTATCTCGGTTGTTAAAAATGGCCGAGCTTTCAAAAGAATTTAGTTGCTTTGTTGAAGTTAACGGCTTTAAAATTTTTAGGTCATCCTCTTTCATACTATGACCCGTTTCGTAAATATGTTGGGCAATACTCGATTTTTCGAATCTGTTGAATCTAAAATGAGCTAAATGCTCTTTAAACCTAGTACCAACATTAAGACGTGTCATAGTATAAAAGAGGATAACCTAAAAATTGTAAAGCCGTTAACTTCAACAAAGCAACTAAATTCTTTTGAAAGCTTAGCCATTTTTAAGAACCGATATAATAAACTTTTGAACAAAAATGGTGGACCAATACCTTTCTCCATTTTGTATAATTTATTGAAGTTACATTGACCGTCGACCATGTTCCTTGGCCCTCGGCCATGCCCTTCGGGTCAGACAGTATAGATAGATGTAAAATACGCGGACATCGCCCACTTCCATTTGTGATCACGAGTATATCGTTGCCTTTTTTGCTGTGTAAGTTTTTTGTAGCTACCGATGATGACAGCTTGGCTGTCAAAATACGTATTTAGCAGTTGTTAAATATTTGTGTGGGGAGGGGTTTTAACAACCACAGGCTCCAGCAGTGTTTTATTCTACAGAAAAGGATTACTGTCAACGCCTTATGCCCAATGAAACTATGTGGGCATTCTAAGGAGTTATTCCTTAACCCTTGAGTGGTCGCATAAAGTCGTTTTAGACCTCTCTGACTTTATATTGCTGCAACTTTTTATTTGTCGTCAATGTATTTATGCATCAAACAGATCTGCATCGTTTAACAATGTTAAGGCAATTAAAGAATTTAGAAAAAATAATAAGCCTCCGTCCATGGACATAGATGGTCTTCGCAGACTTCAGGAAAATATTCGACACATTCGAAATATATGCGATTACAAAGGCACTTGAATATGTCTTCAAAGAAGTAAAATGGAGAGCAAGTAACTCAACATTCAAGGGAAAATGTCACTGGACTAAAGGACATCCTAGAAGAGTTACAGCAAGAATCTGAAAAGATGGGCTGAGAACTAAATATGTCAAATCAAGAATATACACAAGATACGATAACTGTAAAAGGACAAAACACCGGAACAGTAGAAACATACATATACCAGGAACAAGCAGTGACCGTGAGAAAATTAAATCAAGAAAACGAAATAAAACGTAGAATCAAACTTAGCTGGGATGCATTTGAAAAATTTAAAACATGTTCTAAATAGGAAAATACCGTTAAAATTTAAATCAAAAATCTACTATCAATGCTTATTTTTAGTCACTACATATGGTGCAGAGAGCTGAGCTTGAACAGAAGCACCATAAACAGGATACCAGTATACTAGAGGTTCATCAAGTTGAAATTAGTAGAAGTTACCCTAAGCTCAGCACTTCAGCTGAAAAATTAAAAACATTAGAACTCCATCAGACGTCGACCCAAATAGAATTACAAATTAACTTGAGTAATACCAAAATAATGAGTCCCGAACAAATACAAATAATCACCGAAAACCAAACCCTGAAAAATATATCCAAATGCATTTATACCTTGGACATAGAATTCAATTGGGCAAGGAAAACCAAACTGCCGAGAATTCTCAAAAAGGACTCTGCTGACCAGCCTTTGTTGGTAAACTGAGGTTCATTCTAGGATCTCATAATGATATACCAATAAATCTGACGCGAAAAGTCTACAATCAATGTATATTGCCAGTTCTTACATATGACTTCGAAACAATGGCGTTAACACGGAAATCCTAACACATCCTGCAAGTAACGTAGCAAGCGATAGAAAGCATCATGCTCGGAATTAGTTTGAGAAATCGAGTGCCAAATGAAGAGATCAGAAGAAGGGTATCACAGATGTGGCAAGAAGACAAGACCAAATCGACCAACAAACTGATAGTTAGGCGACCAAGAGGGATCAAGAGAAGTGTGGGGAGAACCCAGAAGAGATGGCGAGGCGATATGCAGAAAGTAGCAGAGAAGAACTGGATACAAACAGCCTATAACAAAGAAATGTAGAAAGATTTGGAAGAGGCCTACATCCATCTAACCGCTTAGATTTGGCAGAGTACGAGAGCCTATCTTTCCTGAACTGAATTCTCACCGTGTGACGCACTACAGCTGACATTTCTGGATTTAATAGTTGTTGCGGTTATACATTTTGTACAGACGTGCCCTTACTTATTAGCATAATTTGAAAAATTACGGGTAGATACTGGTCTCCAATTATGTTTATTGATTTTAGTTCTCCAACAAACCACACCCGCAGAATTTGTTTGAGGAAGTATTTTCAGATGGTTGTTGTAACAACGTTATATTATCTACTACTAATCTAAAATATTATTTTATCGTAATATAAAAAATGTAAAAATCTACGTGTTTTTATAAAAGTAAAATCTATGTTTTACATTAACTGCTGGTGTAAAATGCTCTTAATATCAACGACATATCGGCGTCATATAAAGGAGGAAATAATTCAAGACAAAGTGGAAGGAAAAGGGAGGATAATGGCAGCAGCGAACAGGATACAAAAACCGAAAATAGGTGAAAGATTCTTCGACGCGTTAGGGGTATAAAAGGATGGTGAAATGCAAACTTAACGTAAAGCAGCTGATGAGGCAAACATGAATTTTATTCAAACGTTACCAAATAGTTGCAGTAGTTAAGCCTGAAGCTGATCTATCTAACACATTTGTTACAAAATATCTATTTATTAATGCCACAGAACGTGACTATTTATATGCAAGGTGTCCAGATATTTAAAATTTATAGAAAGCATTTGTACAACATGGCGGAAGAATCGTTATGAAAAAGTAATTTTATCCATACAACCCCTTGGGTCTAGCCACTCATTTTTTTAAATGGCAATACCCACCTTGTGATGTAGTGAAATTTTGTATACCTAGTTCATTTAATTCACATATAAAACATTAAATGAAATATTCCAAATGACTGCCATTATTATGTAGCTACAAACTTACCGTTATTGGAGCAGAGAAAATCCTCATCGTATTAGGCTAGTCAATATTCTGAAAAAAACATGTTTGGGCAGGTACCTTGGCTACTCGATTATTGGTTCGTTATTTATTAATGAAACTTTGAATGGTGAAATCTATCTTGGACTTTTAGATGAAGCAATACAACCCCTAATAATTGACGAACTAAAAAATTAAATGGATGAACAGAATTTCATCCATTTCCAGCGGAATGAGACAGTTTCTGTAAGGGTCTGGCTAGACCAAAATTATCCATGAGAGTGGATTGATACAAGAGTACCATTATAATGGCCCCCAAGATCTCCAAATTTGATCACATTAGGCTTCTTTTTTGGGGTCACTAAAAATCTGTTGCCTGAAAAATTCAGCTTCAGTCCATGGAACAACTGCTACAACGAATACATAATTCAGGAATGCCGAGCGATTCCGCGCCGAACCTTAAAAAATGTTCTCAAAGAATTTGAAAGTAGACTTTACTATTGCTACAGAATAATGGAAATCATTTGGAACATTTAATATAATATTTTTCAATGTGAGCTAAAACGATTGGTTCTTAACCTTTTGAGTTTTACTTCATAATTTTTCCGAAATGAATCAGGTAAACAATCAGATATCACAAGGTGGGTATTACTATTTCAATTCTTTTTGTTGGGGTAGCCAGAGCTCAGGGGGCTGAATGAGGAAGGTCTCCTTATGAATCACGATGAGTCTCCCTCCATGTTGTAAAAACGCGTTCTATAAATTTTAAATATTTTTATCTACGACCACTACTAAAAGTAGGCCTTTTAGCGCTAGCTTGTTTCACTAAAAGTGACGTTTTATAGTTTACCGTGTTTAAAGAAATCAGCTGTTTACTTTTAGCACATGTGCTAAAAGTGACGCGAGGTTCAAAACTACAATTTCGAACTGCAAGTGAAGTTGTAAAGCTATTCTAGTTGCTTCTTGCGTTACAGGTAAAGCGTTTTTAAAATAATTAAAGCGTTATGTAATGAATACAGTCATATGTGGAGTATCAATAATTACATTTCGTATCTCACCTTGACAGCACGGGCGTGGCCAAACAATCGCCAGCGGCGTAGGCTACTATTCATTATGACGCAGCGTCGCAGATGCGAACCTTTCTTAAATCGATATTTATGGATTAATAACGGTAAAATTAAGGTCGTAGATAAAATATTGTATGCAACGCGTGCTAAAAGTCGTTTATGCGCGAGACATGTTATGAAACTCAGCCTTCGGCTTCGTTTCATAATTTTCATGTCTCGCGCATAAAAGTCGACTTTTAGCACTTGTTGCATAAATAGCTATTTTCATTTTCAAAGCTATAAGACATTGTATTATTGCGAATAGAAAAAATGGAAGCACCATCGTTCATCTAGTACTCGCCTTCTATTGATTTTAAACGTTGTAATTATGTCTTCCATATCATACTGACTTATAAAATGTCACTTTGACAATTAGTTATTACAATAATACTGCAAAGCGACGACTATGATCTGACCACCCTGCTGGTACCACATTTGATGTCGAATATTTAACCGGACATCTTCCAGTAATATCGGCATCGAATTCTATAGAAAATAGTCGTAATTTTCGATATTTATACGTTATGGTAATTAAGATGTCCCAATTAAGCGATTTAGGACAAAACACTGGGTTATAGTAAAATAATGGTGTACTTATTTGTGCATTATAAATTTGATTTTTACATATTCCAGTACGCATAGAAATTCTCCATATACTTAATGTCGGATATTCTTCTAATAAATTAGGAATTTGCTCCTCATTGTTTAAGGATATACGAACAATATCTTGGCCAACCGCATGTCCTGTGTTCTCTTAACGGCTGATATAAATTTGTGAAAACTTCAGGTATAGCTAATCTCCTGTCAAGATACCTTCCCCTGTATTCTTCTTGCGCCGCCAGAGCATTGCCATAACACAAACCATACACATACACAATATCGCAATATCCGCGTTCGAAAAGAATCTCGGCACTGTAATTAGGTATCTTAAAACACTTTTTAATACAATAATTATCACTATTTAAGTTTTTTATAATTTGACAGTTAACACTGAGAACAAATTATTGTTTTCCAACAATTATGTTTCATTGTTATGAAATAAAAATAGCATTCATGGCCTAAGTAACGTTGGCCCGAAAAATGATAAAATCAACAATAACTCGTTAACGGTTGAGTTTAGGATCTATGTTTATCTAGAATGTTTGACTCGAAATGAGTTACCCAATTGATTCGTAAAATATTTCTGATACGTTTTGAGACACTCTGTATTTCTGTGTACACAGTCGGGGTGTTTTCAAATTCTTACTCTACAAATTTTTTCAGACTGTATGACGATGATGCTGCTGACCACAAATACCAATACCAATACGCTATGAACCATAGGAAATTCCTTGTTAAATTTTCGATGCTAGAATATTGGCTCCCCTATTAATTCTAATGCCAAAGTGTAAATACAAAAATACACTGAAAAGTTTTAGGGTCACTTTAGTCTGTGTCTAATTCAATTATTATGCTACTTCCAAAGTTTTCTTACAAAGCATAAAAGTGAAAAATATGCAATTACACCTTAACTAAAAAAGGAGTTGCCATGGAAATTGAGCATCGCCGGTGTATTGATTTATTAGCGTTAATTTACTACTTCGTCAAAAAGTTATCATCTGATCACATTTTCATCATATTTTCAGCGTACATAAATCAAATAAGTAGAGACACTCACTGTAGGCGATTTTGATGTCAAAAATACCGATTTTAATGATCTTGAACGGCTCCTGAGGGTACTTTCCGATATTACCAACAGATGGCGACAGCACTTTACCACATCAGGCTTGGGATAGAGTCTCTGTATAATATGAAAATTATCTTATTTTCGACTCGTTGTTTTGTCATCTGGAAGTCAAGCTTAGAAATGCCCCCCCCCCCCCCTCCGAGTCGCTGCCCATGGCACTCTAGACAGATTTTAACATTTGGCATGGGTGTTTCTACTTGTTTAATTTATGTACGCTGGTATTTCCTCATAAGAACCATTTGATACGCAAGATATTATACCGGTATTTATTGTTTTATTAAATAAGTTAAATCATGCAAGAGAATTGCGAACGTGTGTCAACTAAAACAACACAGCGCAGCGGCGACGCTGAATTTCCATGGCACTGTTATTGCATATTTTCAACTTTGTGGGAAATCTTTGAAAGTAACGTAATAATTGAACTGGACAGACTAAGTGGACCCGTAAAACTTTTGCATTTACACTTTGACTCTAGGATTAATAGGAGAGCCAATATTTTATCATTCAGAATCTAACATGGGATAACCTAGAATGATTTTTTAAAAACTGAATTGCAGAAGGCCCTGGATTACCTGAATCAGTTGGCAGTACTAAAGTGTATTGTCAATCTATGTCAAATTCGAGATTTGTAGGTTAAGTTTTCCGTCAGTGTGTGTCAAATGACAAAAAAAACCTAACCTACTAACCTTGAATTTGATATAGACTGACAATGCATTTCAGTACTGCCAACTGATTCAGGCTATCCAGGGCCTGCTGCAATTCAATTTTTAAAAAATCACTCTGTATGTTGCTCAGCCAGCGTATACACATGGTACCTGCTGATGGTTTATCTGTTGTCAAACATATGATTATTTTCACTGATTTCTGAAAAATAGCACTGAATTTGCATAGTAATATCGAAACTGCTTTCGTTTTGTTGGTATTATTTTTATATCCCACCATTCTTAATAGATATGATGAAATTAGATCAGCAACTAAACTTCCATTTTGATATTTCTTCCCTAATTAAACAATGGTTTTAGTTATTGAATGTTTTTGCAAATTGATAATCTTCTCTATTCTTTCTCGACTTGGTAGATTGATTTAGCCTGAATTAACTACTCGTTTTCAGTTCGAATCACAATGTAACTGAAGACAGTTGCGCAGAGTGAATTTGCAACTGAATGTACTTACTCTAAATAATATTATCAGATTTTGCTATTTTCTAAAAATCGTTAATGCAGGCTTGAATGCTGTTATTTTCGCGCAACATTCTTTTGAGGCCTATCTTGTGTTGTTGTGAGAAAAGCATATTGATAACCAGACTTTGATTTGACATGTCTCTAACTGAAAGATGAATTAATTGTAAATTTATGTTTGGCCCCAAGCAAGAATAGTTTTATTCTTATCATCCACAACACAGTTTGACAATAATGGTTATTTATGCAATAGCCAAGGTAGGTTTGTTAGAATTTTTAAGCGTTGAAATCCACTTTCGTATCGTTCGAAATTTAACGTAACCTCCTCTATAATTAAATATTATTTGGTACCGTTAAAGTTGCTTTTATCGACGCATGGTTTTAATCCTGAGTTTCCAGGACAGCCAACGGAAATCTGAAAGTGCGATTGGGTGAGTGGGACGTTCGGGACCAGGAAGAAAGATTAGCTCACGAAGAATATACAGTGGAAAGGAAGGAAGTTCATCCCTCTTATTCGCCTTCCGACTTCAGGAACGACGTGGCTCTCGTGAAGCTCGACAGAAATGTTAGATTTAAGCAGCACATTATTCCCGTCTGCCTTCCTGCACCCAGTGTAAGTATTCTTGTGAAAAGCTTGTAAAATGCAAGTTTTGAAAAGTTAATAAGAAAGTTAAAACTTTACATTCACGGATGCGGTTTCTAAAGAAATTAACTTTCCTTCTTTTTTAAAACTTCGCTTTTAATACATTCAAGCATTCTAAATAAGAAAGAAAGACGAACGAAAGAACATCCAGTTACAAAAATAAATACTTTTTATATTTTACAGGTTAAATTACTAGGCAAAAAAGCTACAGTAGCGGGTTGGGGTAGAACCAGGCACGGCCAAGCCACGGTGCCCTCGGTCCTGCAGGAAGTGGACGTGGAAGTCATATCCAATGACAGGTGCCAGAGGTGGTTCCGTGCAGCAGGAAGGCGAGAAACTATTCACGACGTCTTCATCTGTGCAGGATATAAGGAGGTAACGCTAATTTTTTAGCGGCATCGGAATATGCATGCTGTTGTTAGTTGTTGAATAAGGCAAATTTCCGAGTTTCCAAATTCTGTAGAGACTTGCACTGTAGAGAGCTGCACGCAGAGTTTCTGAATAACAAAATTCAGAACAGTTTCCAATAAATAGAAAAATATATATAATTCGCGATCATAAGTTTTAAATAACTCCGATTATTGTTAGTTTGATACAGTAAAATGTCGATTAAATGCAACTTAAAAAGTAAAATACAGAAAAATAGATTTGATATCAAGTTACATCATTTAAAAGCATGCCATGCCTTCGTTAAGTTGTTTTGCATAGTAAGAGTTAGGCGTCTATTATTATTTAAACTCAAACTTATACAGGCTGATTTTTTTATCATGTAACAACTTGTAGCCAACTCATTATGCAGAAGTATGCATTATATATGCTTCTGCATAATGGGTTGCCTATAAGTTGTTACATGATAAAACAAATCAGCCTGTATAATTTATAATAGCATGAAACGAACAGAACACTGATGATCGCAAAGAAAAGACTATTTTATTAACAGAGAAAGTTAGGCTTTTTCCACAATAGAGTCGTACAAATCCTATACCTAATCTTCATAACCTCTAACTGTACTTGAGTAAAAGTAAACTACAAAAAACGTTAGCAATTAAAACTGAATTTTCTCTAATAATGACTATTATAAAAAAGAAATCTTAAAAAGCCGTTAACTTGGAGTTTCTGATATGGCATTGTTCGAAGAGGAAACACATTTTGACTGAGCGATGTTTAGAAGCGCACAACTAAAAGTGCCCAGTGAGGCTTTTTACCATATAGAACACATTTTCTAACAGTTCCCGCCGTTGTTATTTTAAAAAAGGGACGATATCAACTTCTCAATTCTCGTGATATGCCATCCTTTAAAATATTTTTAAATACCCTAAAGACACTTTATAGTGTTTACCGTCTCTTGTCGATTCAGGAGTGCTAAAACATTTAAACTAATCGTTCGTTTTTATTTTTATTTAATACTCTATATCTAGTTTTCTTCCATGAATATTGTCGTTGGGTGCTCTTTTAATATTAATACACTTTTTGTATCATGTTGTAACCTTAAGGGTCGTTTATATGTATGATACCTCAGGTAGTGCCTCAGACATTTTTCCCAATTATCTGTTTTCTCTCCTTCATTTTCTCTATACATATTAAGCAGCCTTCAAGATTGGTAGTAATAATGACAAATAATATATATAAAATAACAGAAACTAATATCTTAGCCACAAATAAATTACGTACCACAACACGGGAGGTGGCCAGCCAGTTATACCAGTTATACAGGGTGTGTTAAAACGAGAATATTTACATCACACATTTCCATGACAAGTATCAAGCAAGTTTCAATTTGTTTTTAACCCGTTGGTTATTGAGTTATTAATGGTCTTAGTTTCAGTTCTCAAATGCTTTATGGTTGAGAATCATAGTGAAATAATGCCAGTAACTTACAGTTCAACAAGTAAAATACATATCCAGGTATAACTTTCGCTTTTTCAGTAATTAGTTTACTTATAAAAATCGTTTTTAAAGAACTTAACAATTTTCAAGATATTACAGCACGGAACGGAATGGAGTTTATTACGTGTAAAAAGCGTCATTAACGTTAGAATTTATTTTGTGCATAATTCTTGGTCGTGTAAACGTTTCCTGATTTCGTCAATATTCCGCTGTCTGGTGCTAATATTTGGTTATCTGCATTGCGTTCGTTTTGTTCCGAGTATTTTTATCGCTTATCTCGATGGACAGGCAGTCCCTTGTTTCGATCTATAAAGATACGACACAATGATTTGCGGCTGGTATAGCGCTTTCTTCCTCAAGCAACATTTATGTAATATTTGTGCTTCAAGTTCGCCCATTAGCCTGTAATGCAGGCTTCATCAGGGACTTTTGAAATTTCAGCGATGTCGCCTACTTGGAAAGGCGTGGAGTGCATTCCCTTCTGCTTGTGGGAGCATAATTTGATTTTGGGCCAAATCGTTTGAGTTATCCGTTAGTGAACCCTACCAGCACCCTCAACCTGCGGCAGCGTAACTGTAATAGCCGGCTTTGGAGGCTATTTAATTCACCCACTGCAGTAGCCCGATCTCTCAGATAAGTAGCATACGACGTAATCATAACTGAGGTATTGATATTCGTACAACAAGAAATGTAGAAAAATTAGAGCTGTTTTTAGTATGCAATTTTACATTTTACTGGTTAGAATTTTTAGTTAGTAGTTAGTATTTATTGTGGGGAGACTGATGTCAAGCAAGTAGACCTTCATAGGCTCGTTTTGCCAGCCCCGTTGACAAGGTAAAGAAATGCAGAGTACCAGGTAAGTTAGTACTACTTCGAATTTTGCCGAGACTTAGGAGTTCCAACCCTAGCAAGGGTTCTTTTACATGCTACACATCGTAGTAACATGGGACCCACGGCTTTACATCATTTTCGAATGATGGCATTTTGTAGAGGTTTTCATCCACATTTTAAATTTTTTAAGAACCACACCGGGTCTGGGGAACTCTCGACTCTTAGATCAGTAGCCAGAATGCTTAACCACCGAGCTATGGACGCCGGCGGTTTGACTTTTAATTACTTATTCAATAATCATTAGGTGTTATCACTAGTGTGGAGTGCACCTTTCGTGCAAGTAACGCCTTTAAGAACTATTGTACTGGCTATTTTATCCAGCGTTGATTAATAAATCCAATGCACCGTTTATGTCACTTATTGTCTGATTTCGTTACTGCTACCTGCTATATTTCAGATGTTGTGTTATTGCCTGCTGCGATTATACTGAGTTTATAAGTTCTCGACCTACCTGAGCATATTTGTTGTAATTGAAAAACGTGTTGGCGCTTATGGTATTTCGTAATTACATCATTTAAAAAATCTGGTGTGATACACGCACACAACTTCCTTTTACAGTGATCTTATAATTAGCCAAAAATTTGATTTTAAATTTTTAAGCATTTGTCAAAAATTTTCAAAAATTGCAAATTTTACAAAAACGGTACAAAATAGAGTGTTAGTTCAAGAGACAAATTTTCTCTAGAGTTTTAAGCTGAATTCAAAAATGTAATAATATACCGGGTGTTCTATTTAAAATAGAAACAACGCTTTACCGGGATTATTGGAGAAAGTACCGTATTTTCCAAGGTACACATGTTGTTGGATGGAGCTCCAGCCCACTGGGGGTTCAAATAAAAGAATGGTTAAATCAACACTTTCCTGAGAGGTGGATCGATTGTGAAGTCCAATATTATGGTCCACAAGGAGTCCTAACTTAAATCTCCTAGATTTTCTCTATTGGAACATTTTGAAAGCTCTTGTGTATTTAACAAAAATTGAAACCGAAGAACAACTTATTGGAGTATAAATAAAGCAGTTCAAGAAATAAATAATCGTAACATGCTGCAAAATGTAATGAGAAACATTATTATCCGATATACCAAATGTTTAGAAGTTGCAAGTGCACTGTCAGCAGCATTTGTAGAAAAAAAATAATAAAATCGCTGTAGAGTTGTAGAATTCCTTGATCATTGTAAGTGACGTTCTAGTTATTTACTATACCAGTGGGATAAGATCATAATTAATATACGTGTGTGTAAGTTACAAACGAGTGCGTAACACGAGTTATGTACAAAATTTTATCTACAACTTTCCAAAATTGAGAAAAGTACATTAAGAGAAATGTCAAATCTGCCATTTTCAAAAATATTTTAGAACGAAAATTCATTATGTCATTCATTTGACACTATTTCAGTTAGGTAATGAAGCCATTATATAACTGAGTGATGTAATGAGCTTCATTACCTTACGGAAATAGTGTCAAATGAGTGACGTAATGAGTTACTTATCCCACCGGAGTAGATAATAGGCATTTATTATACAAGTGGGATAAGAGCATCATTAATATACGTGTGTGTAAGCACACAAGTATATTAATGATACATTATCACACATGTATTGTACAAAATTGTATCTAGAACTGCCTAAAATTGAGAAAAGTGTATTAAGACAAATGTCAGATCTGTCATTTCCAAAAATATTTTAGTAGGAAAATGTCATTATGTCATTAATTTGACACTATTTCAGTTAGGTAATGAAGCCATTACACCACTCAGTTAGGTAATGAAGCCATTACATAACTGAGTGGTGTAATGAGCTTTATTACCTAACGGAAATAGTGTCAAATGAGTGACGTAATGAGTTACTTGTCCCACTGGAGTAGATAAAAGCATATTACATACTGATTAAATTTCAGAATTAGATAATACAACCAAGGGTAACCCGATTCATAATCTATTCGTCTAAGATTAAATTAGGGTTAGAATCTTCGGTTTAGTTTTTGACATAGAATTGTGCATTAGATAAAAATAGATTAATATGCGATTAACATCGAGTATCCGCAGAATCAAAGTGTTGTGTTTTTAGAAAACACTGAATTCTAGGATACTAGATTATAAGTTATATGTGTATATTTCTGTCTAACGCATACAAAGCTAATAAAAAGCTAAAATAAACTGTATTATAATTGATTTAACTGTCTCTGTTAACATTATCCACCACCAATCTATATATTCTAGGGTACTGTGCTAATTCCTTTTACTATTTTTGTTATGCGTCGACAGTTCATGCTTAGTATTTATACAGTGTGGAAATTATGGAGCGCATAAATTCAATAATTCCCCAAATTTTTGTTACCGGGAAAAAATCTCGAAGGGGTTCGTGATTCAAATTGCAGCGAATATACCAAAGCTTTTTTGCAGATTTGTATACCATTTGTTTTAAATGGTATAAAATCACCCATCTTTTTTAATGACAATCTGTATATTTTACATTTATTTCCGTGGCAAGTTTTAATCTGTTTTTGACTGTATAACATTTTAAATAGGTTACATTAAAAGAAAAAAAAAGAAAAACGGCCTTAAAGTTCATATAGTAAAGATGAATGATATTAACAGAGTAATTCTAGTTACCTGGGTTTGGAATATAAAACTTAGTAGTGATCACTTCTTTCTTTCACAACAATTTCAACATAAAAAAATCTGTATATGGCTTTACTCAGAACTTCCCGCGCAAGTGAACGTTCTGACACTAAAGAATGTTAAAAATCAAAGGAAAATAGAAGCAAAAACATCTTCCCATTCGTAATAATATTGAAACAACAGAAGGAAACACTTGGTAATGCGAATTTAATCAATTTCAAATAAAAAACATTACCGCCGATGGGATTGGTACTACAGCGCCTGCGAATGCGAATTTAAATCCGGCGTCTTATCCACGGGCCCATCGAAAATGGCCAAAGAAAAGTAAACATGAAAGGAAATGGAAAATAGAAACAACGAAAATAAAACAATATAAATTAATATAGTTGAAAAAGCTGGTGCAAAATTTTATTCATTAAGGGAACATTGCAATATCATGGCCCAATTATGAGACAAACAAGAGCGAAGAAGTATATCCAGAAGGAAATGAAATTCTTTACACATTCAGCTTCATCAGAGGAAACTCGTTCAATTTTATTCGTTTAGGTTTAATATTTTATTTTATTTTGCACTCAGCCAACAGCCGTTAGGCCAATTATAGGCGTCACTGTATATTTTATGGGGACTTCCAACCCCACTAACGACTGTCATGATGTTATTATGACAACCGGGACCAACTATTTCCGTGACAGCCGTATCACGAGGCGCCGAGAGATGCAGCAGTGGAACTCCCATTCAAGTTCTGACCAGAGAGAGCGTTGCTTAACCCTGCTGATTGTACGTGGACGCTTGTTCAAGCTACATCACCCGAGACCTAAAAACAATGAAAATAACTGTTGGTACTTGGTTCGGTTCTGTATCGATATGTCGCAGTCGGATTCCAAAAACCGTCAGTTTGCAAACTGACTAGTCAGTTTGCAAACTGCCCGACGTTTTCTAAAACGCTTTTAAAAAACAGATCGTTTTACAATCGGACTGAAATTTTCAGTCAGTTTGTAAACCGCGAACCATGCCTCCGACGGATTGTCAACTATTTAGCTATTGATATAGCTGTACTATGAACTATCATTATTTTAGAATCTGCCGAGATAATTTCAGTCAGTTTCTAAAACAAATAAAACAATACTGTTTTATTTTACATTATCCACTTTATCCATTATAAAATATACCCTGAAGAAAAACACATTTATAAAATTATATTTTTTATCATTTAGGTATTATACATTAAAAAAAATAACAGGTAAGTATAACAAAAAAACAAATAAAATAAAATTCTTTTAAAAAAATGTTAACAAATAGATATTGTTATAGATGCATTAAACGAATAACAGTTATAAAAATAAATAAAATAAATTTCTTTTTAGAAAACACAAAATTTAATTACAAGAAGTTCTTTACTTATTGCAGCAAGGCCCGCTTAAATGGCACCTGCTATTGCATTTTTGAAATGCTTTAAAACAAAAGCATTTCTTTGTATTGCATTGATTTTTGTTTGGCCGGCAAGCACATTTTTTAAAACCTTGGCCGCCGAACTTAGATGAATTGGACACTGCTTCCCTTAATGTTATAATATTGTCTGACGCAACATTAAATTCTGTCGAATTAAGTGCTGTGTTTGGGATTATTTCATCCCTCGAAAACCATCGGTTTAAAATGCCCTTTTCAGTACCTATTTGGTACACACCATTTTTGTGATCAATAACCATGGCCAAAATATTTTTGGGATCAAGAGGGCTACGATCAACTTTGGGAACGTTTACGGAGACATGATCCCCTACACTTATATCTTTTAGTTTTTTCTTTGTAACCTGCAGCATTTTTTCTGCTGCTCTTTTCTGCCCATTACAGGAATTCAATCTTTCCAAATGAATGATTTTTTCTTGGGAACATAGCCTACACTTTTTATTTATCGTACACTCTGTGCAGCTAAGTATTTCTACTGGAATATTAGCAATGTCAATATTCTCAATATCCTCGTCCACATAAATAGAATCTTTAGGTGGGTTAATGTTTTTAGTGCCAGACATCGAATTTTCAGCAGTTTCATTAGCATCGTTTTGGTCGGCTATTTCCTCCTCATTAGCTTGATTGCTATTGGCTTCAAGAAGCAACACATCTTCTAATTCTTCCTCAGTTGTAATATTTTTAAAAATTTCAGATGGCAAATCTGTGGAATTAAGTCCAACTTGAAAATCAACCCCAAAGAGAGCTTTGTATGGCGATCTTCCGATTGTTCTATGAAAAGATGAATTTTTATGCCATTGTACGTAATAGCAACCAAGCGACCAGTTTTGGGTATCATTATCTTGAAGCCAAGATCGTAACATGGTTTCTACATCTTGGTTACTTCTCTCTATGCTTCCTTGACTTTGTGGATGCCGAGGGCGACCATTTATAATTTTACAAGCTGGCCAATTAGACGCCATTTCTCTAATAATTACGTTTACAAACTCGCGACCATTGTCGCTTTGTAATATTTTGGGTGCACCGAATTCTAGAAATATTTTTAATAATTCAGCTGCCACATCCTCTGCGCGTTTCGATTTAAGAGGCCGTAAGTGCAGAAATTTGGTCAGGTGATCCTGATAATTAAGTAACCACTTATATTCACCATCAGGTGTTGATTGAAAATCGATCAAGTCGACCTGACCACGATGGTTCCATCCCTTAGTTAAAATAGGTTTGACTACAATTCCTTTCTTTATCTGGCCTTTCTTTTCCGCACAGCGTTTACAACATTTCACAAATACGTCCACAACAGCCCGAGGAATGTAGAATTTAGATTTTAAGTACGCCGTCATTTTATCTCTACCTCCATGGCCCGTGGATATGTGACACTCCAACAGTTTCCCATAAAAATCTTCTACCGGAATAACAAAAATTATTGGATCATCATCATGTTTCCTTTGTTTTATAATTTTTTTTATGCCACTTATTTCAACGATGTCATATAAACTGCCATAATAATATTGTTCATTAGTTTTTCTATTAGTTGCAATCCGCCCTTCCATTAAAATGTTTATGACATCATTTATTTTTTCAGATGACCATGGCTTTTTCGTCTTTTTACCTAAAAATTCATTCTACAATTACTTACCTACATTGTTAAATAAGTTTTAATAATCGGCATGACAACAAATTAGCTATTAACAAATGCAAGTTACTTTTTTAAATTTTCAATATCAATAACCCTAACACGATCAAAATTCATGTTTAAACTTTAAAATATAACAAATTAACAATAACAAATTAATTAATAATATAATTATTCCTATTTCAATTAAGTTTATTCATTATTTAAATCCTGATGATGACAGACGTGTTCTGTCGAAATATATATTGAAGCACGAATAGTTATTTTAATTAATTTGGTTTATCTACTCCTATTAAATTATATTCACATTATAAGGACATTATGAATAATAATAACAGTCATAATTTTGCAGTAGTAAATTATGAATTCATAATTCACGGTTTGCAGCCAATCATAAATCTCTATTTTCATTATTCAATAGGCTGTAGCCAATCACAAAATTCATTAAAATTCTATTTTCATTATTCAATAGGTTGTAGCTAATCACAAAATTCATTCTTATTATCAAATGACTTTTGCAGTTGACAGTTGTCACAAATGTCATAATTCGGAAATATGAAGACAAAACTCCTATTGCATAGGAGTAGATAAAGTATCGTATTACATTCGCGATTATGGCCATTATTCACTCAGATGACTTGCGCCACGCGCCTTCGGCTTGTGGCTTAAATGTCATCTTCGTGAATAATGGCTGTCATAATCGCTCATATAATAAGATACTATTATTTTAAATTACAGTTACGTTATGATACAAGTAAAGTAAACAGCTCTTTTAAATTTTTACGAAGAACCGTCTAGTTGTATTTCTTGCGTACCACGTTCGCATGGTAACTTTCACATCAGTTCGTGGCGAAACATCGTTCTTTAATTAAATTGGTTACATTACTTTAATGTTCGTAAATATTTAAAAGAACCGTCTAGACGGCTCTCTAGACACTATCACAAGTAAAATAGGTACCTTTTATAGGTTATGGTACTTACCGGAATAATAATTGTCGAGTTCTCGATAAAAAATATCCTTGTCTACAGGTTGAGGTGTGTTAGGTTTTGTAGGCCCTTCGACGGTTGTTTCCATATTCATGTATCAATATAAGACAGTATATAACTCGGTATATACGAGTAGTAACAAATAAATTTGCATTAATGCCGCTGCTTACCAATGCAGACACAGCTGACCATTCAAATAAGCGGTAAACACTTGACACTCAGTTTAGAAGATTTGACAATGCGGCGGATGCGTATTCCGCCGTTTACAAACTGACTGGAAATTTCAGTCCGATTGTAAAACGATCTGTATTTTAAAAGCGTTTTAGAAAACGTCGGGCAGTTTGCAAACTGACTAGTCAGTTTGCAAACTGACGGTTTTTGGAATCCGACTGCCACAGATACAACTTAAAATTGCTATCCTAAGATGTATAAAAAACGACTATATTAAGAAGTTGCTAGTGTAGGACCACAAAGATGCTGCTAATTGTAAATTATTTCAAGAGATACGCGTAGCCTGCAATTCCGTGCTTCAAGTTATAAAGAAATTTCTTATTCCGTTAGGAAGCAATTTGCAAATGAAACTGTTTGTTTTGTGTTTTATTCAAACCTTCTCAGCTTTAACAGTGTAAAAACATTCGTAATACAAATTTGCTTTCAGGGCGGACGGGATTCATGCCAAGGGGACTCAGGGGGTCCTCTGACAACGTCCATCGAAGGCAGGAAGACGTTGATCGGCCTCGTGTCCTGGGGCATCGGTTGCGGCAGGGAGCATCTTCCTGGCGTCTACACAAATATCCAGAAATTCGTACCGTGGATAGACACCGTCATGGGTTAAAAGAACTGTGCCAGTTAGTGTAAAAAGACAATCCGATAGTTAAATTATTAAAAACTTATACTACAATTACGAGTGAACGAAGACTAAAGCAGAGTTCAACAGAGTATTTATTCCGTTTTTCTAATGATAAGCCTTTTAGTTTTCTAATCCCAAGTGACTGCTTGTATGTTATTGTGTCGGTTCTAGAAAGACATTAGTGTAAACGTCGAGCTGCTGGAGAGTTTTATACATTGAAACTTTGCTATTCTTTGTGTCTGTAATCTAGTTTAGAAAGTCGTTTGTGTTTCTCTGCTTTTATTTTCCAGAGATCTCATTATTCTCAAATGCCGCGCATTTTCTCCATAATTCGCCAATTTCCTCTCTCATTCGAAATTCATAAAGAAACGGCACGTGGAATAAAAATTCCCACGGCTGCTCAGGCACTTTGGTTAATTACCAACACAATGTACCAGGTTGTTTATCTTTTCAATCGTCAAAATTGCTGTATTTCTACAGCCGAGCTGTATTAGGAATTTCGGCATGGATTAAACAAATATATTCCCCAAAGCCCAAAATGCGAATACGAAATGTAACGCGATCGAATTTCAATTACGTCTGGAAAGCGTCAGCAGGGAGAAACCATTCCATTCAATTAAGAATTAAAATTCAGTCTGCATTTGCCGGCGTTGTTGTTTAAACATCCCGAATTTCCATTTTCAGTTGTAATGCAATTATAAGTGTTTGAATTAAATTAAACGAACTCGCTAAGCTAAGTGTGTAGAACTTCCATTTTGTAATTTAACAGATGTAAGAATGCGATTGATGCCACTGATATGTTTTTATAAGAATAGATTATTTTTAATAATGAGTCTTTCACTTATAATTGTTTTTAGTCTTGCAGCAAATGAAGGACCACAGTATGATGCTTATAGCTTACCAAGGCGTTCTTGGAATTGAGCTTGAGCAAAAAACGACTTTTGAACGTCGATCCAATTGTCTGGGCAACTATATTACATATTTTCCTTTTACATTAGTTTCTTTGAGGCTTTATTAAATGAACTACGAGGAATGAACTGTTGAGATTATGGCGATTAAATAAAAAAACGTTCTCACACGAAAAATACGGTTGAATCAGTTCGAAATATAATCTTAAATATTAGCTTCCATCTGTTAAAGATGATAATCATATACTACATTTATCAGCTGAGTTCTTAATTGCAGTGTCAATTCTTAATTTACGGAATCTTCAAAATTCATTCAACAAAGATACGAATTTTTCGATTTAAAATAATCCAAAAGATACCATCGTAATGACACTGTGAGTTGCAGTTTGAAAATTTATGAGTATTTGCTATAGCATAAAAGAGCGCATCTTAGAACCAATGCTAAAAATTCAAACGATCAGCAAATATATACAAAACCACCTTGCGTTTCAACATATTTGATTTTAGATTCCCTAAACAGAACTTTAATAATTGGAAATGGTATATCGCTGTTAAATCTAGAAATCGCAAACGCGATCAAGAGGTAAGTCCTTAGTTACATCGATGTAAGGAAGACTCAATGCAGGAAAATTATGCAACAATTTCAACGCCCTCTAGATCAGTTGTCAGCTGAAAAATGCAATAGTGAGAGTTTTCAGGAAAGTGCTCTAAAGCCATACACTATACATTGTATATTGTTTTACTTTTTACCAACTCGGGTAGAACATGAAAATGCATAATAAGAATGCCTGAAAAACTATCCTCCTATCTCGTAAGCAACATTGCAAAATGGCGGGCAAATTTCGATATGTGTGTTACCCAACAGTGCATTTTGACAGAATTTTTAAATTTAAATTTTAGGTTTGCGTAGAAGATGAACATGTAGAGTCAAAATGTCTGAAGAACAACCTCCTGTTGTGCAAGGTACATACATAGATAAAATGGTGGGCAAATTTCGATGTGTGTATTTGTCCATGTGTGCATTTTTCCGGAAGTTTTAAATTTTTATTTCATATTTGGATAGCAAATTAAAAATTTGAATAGAAAAGTCTGCAGAATCACCCTCCTATCTAGTAAAGAACAAAGACAAAATGACGGATAAATATAAAACGTTTTAAGCAAAATTTTAAATGCTGTCTATGAGTTCCTCTGAGAATCCTAAGCAGCCAAGCTTAGCATTTTCAACTTGGTATATTTAAATTTGTAGGATTCGCCAAGAAAATAGTAAGTAATATAAGTAATAGAAAGAAATCTTCTATACAAGGTTTATCTCATCGATAGTACAAAAATGTACTGCGATATTGCACGCCTAACTAAAACGAAAACCTAAGAATCATTACTTTCTATCTGTTGTATTTTTCTGATAAAAACCATTCAAAGCTGAGAATTAACACTTATTATTACATGCTTAATAACAATATAGCTAAAATATATAGAAGGAACACTTGTCTGGCAGTGCTAACCAAAGCAAACTGCGAATCGTTTCTATCATTTAACCAATTGCTTCATTTACACTATTTATTTTTTCGAGTTTCAACAGAAAAACGTGTGGCAGCGACGTCGTATATTCCGTTCACATCTTTTTGGCATGAAGGTTGGCCTTGGATTTTTGTTGTTAAGTAATTTTGATTTTGTTGTATAAGCTGTCTAACCTCCAACACATTTTCTGTCACTTGACAGAACATAATATTGTTGCCAGATGGACTACTTACTTTGATTATATTTTTCGTATAGATTTCAACCAATCAGAAGGCTGGATTTAGTTAAGTTATCTTGTATAATTTCGATTATACAAAATCGATTATACTATAGTAACTTCACTAGGCAACGCACTACATAACTTTTGTCAACTTGATGTTGTTTTCACGGAGATGACTTTCAGCTAGGTTAATACAAACAAATCGACCTGCCAATAAAATATTTATTTGATCCTAATATTAAAATTTACTCAAAAAATAATCAAATCGAATACAAAGCGTACTTCAAACAGGTTATACGTCTCAAACTTCCTGCACAATAACAAATCGTGTCAGTTTGACAAAATAATCCTCCCGCTGACGCGGTCGGATTATTTAATCTGTCAAACTGGCACTCTTTTATTATTGTGCAACAAGTTATCGACATATAACCCGATAATATCGAAGTACTTATAGTATTACTTCTGATAGTACGTGTGGAAAAATGTTTAAAATCTGAAGTACCTATTGCAAGACCTTCCACGTACTTAATTAAAAATGTCTCTAGTTACACAATTACTGAAATTGGATACATACATAAAAATGACTATTTTCTATTCTACTTAAATATGACAACTTTGCATTTGAAGGTGTTTTGTCATGTTTTCTAACTTAAAAGCATTTGATAACCATAACCTCAAATGTAAACCTCGTTTAAACACAACAAAGTAATTTTACACAGCTAAATTGGGGAAACTGTCATGGCCAACATTCATACCAAAGAGATGTGAACAGAGTATATATTGGAAGCACTTATTTGTTGGCACTACATTAGTTTCTAATTTTAAATGTTTAAAGTTTTCATCTTGCATGGATGGAAATTTAACATTTACCAATACAGATAAAAACATTCGTAATTTCTAGGAGCGACTTATGTCAGTCAATATAAACCTTATACTGAGTAATATTATGAATGCCGATGAAGTAAAATCAGCTGCTAGAAGCTGCTTTGAAGAATTCAAAAAGGTATGCAGGGGCACAAGTAATTTCCATATAATTTAAAAAGTTGGAAAATATCTTCTGTAAATAATTGAGTTTATTATACACTGTATTATCGTTAATGGTGTCGGACGGATTGCTCTCGACTGATTAACTCTCGACAGTCAACGAAAACAAACGCAGATAGCTACATACGGCATTTACATGACGATTTACTGCATTTGCAACTCGCTATTACTGGAGTTAATTACTGTGATTTTGTGGTATGGAGTAGTATAAATTTTTTCCGTGAAAGAATACATTTCAATGAGGTATTTTGGGAAAAAGAAAGCGATATTGCTATGAAGTTTTTTAACAATGTGATTATGCCAGAACTTCTCGGTAGGGCATCCAATCCCGGGATCCCAAAATGTCGGTATCCCGGGATCCCTAATTTTTTTATCCGGTATTTCAATCCCGGTATTTTTCCCCAATACCGGAATATTCGATATTTCTGGGATTGCTTTTGTGTGCACTGCATCGCAGTTCGCAGAGTCTGCGAATCGCCTTACCCGGCCTGGCCGGCGCCACACATGGAGCAACATGTTGATAGATAATAATTAGTAGATATGGTTCAGGGTAGTAGCAGTTAGCAGATGTGTCCATAAACAGCGTAAACTGTGTTCAGTTGTGTTGTCACTGTTGCTTGCATATTTACTTACCTATTATACACCTATAATACTAGAAATACCGGTTCTGAAAACAGAAAATCCCGGTATTGAACACCGGAAATCCCGGTATTAAACATCGGAAATCCCGGTATTGAATACTGGAAATATCGGTACTGAAAACAGGGAATCCCGGTTTGAACACCGGAAATCCTGGTATTGAATACCGGGATCCAGATAGAATTTCTTCAATACCGAAATCCCGGGATTGAAAATTCAGTTCGGTATTGGATGCCCTACTTCTCGGTAAATATTTCACAAATAAAGCAGTTAAGGATGCTGCAGCTAATACTGATTGGAATGTATTCAAAGAGTCGTTAAATGTTAATAATGGTACAAATGTAATGTTTTGTAATAAAAGTAGTAGTACGGAAACAAGGACCACTGCTCTCGTAGCCACGCAAACTAAAGATAACAGTATATATTGTTTGTGTAAGGGTCCTGATAATGGAACGCCTATGATTGCTTGCTGTAATTTGCATTGTTCCGTGGAATGGTTTCATCTGATTTTTATTGGTTTAACATCTGTACCTAATACTGAATGGCATTGCCCTTTATTGTAGTATAAGTGAAAGTAATAGTATTTTGTATTATATTGGTATTGGAATATAAAATAAAAGCAAATAAATATTTGATCGATTTATTTATTATCACTTCAATTGCAGTACTGTAAAATAAGTAAATAATAATAATAATAATAATAAATGTTTTTATTTTCTGTATATACATATAGAAAAAAATATATTAGTGTAAGTATTAATATGGGGCGGAGTTCAGTGCGTTTAATGCACTGCTCTTCCACTCAACCCCACGGTTTCATCCAAAGTAAAAATATATTTAAAAAATATATATATATATATAGCGGAAAGGCGCGTGTTATTAAAGAAATTCTCAATAGTCAAAGAAAAAGGTGATTACTTTAATATGATAGGTATGAGTTTCTAATTGTTATATGTATTATTAGGATTTAATATAATTTGAATTTTGTTTTTCTAAAAACATCATGTTTTTAAAAGCACGACCGCTGCGATATGTGAAAAACGCAGGTCTATTTTTAAATAAGTAACCGAGTGCGCCAAGTAGCTGCTATAGAACACTGCAGTTTAAATTGAAACTAAATGAATTAATAACAGATTCATCCATTTTCAAGTATTCTATAATGTATATTGGTTATTTATATTTATACAGTACAGTAAACATTGCGCTTCCATGCTTTGACCAAAATTATTTAAAAAGATATTTTTGTCACTACACGGAAAAATTGCATGTTCACGTAAAACTTTTACATTCGCTGGAAAACTCTCACTTTTCTTAACTTGTAGAACAATCTACTATTAATTCACTAGCGATTTAAGAAGAAAATTAACTCGCTAGCATATAAACATTATAAACAGTTACTTATGGTTGCTATTATAAAGATAATAATAATAATGCCAGTTTAAAATGACAAAGAAATAATAATTAATCGAGTTATTTAACAATATCAGTAACCGCGTAACTGGAGACTTGAGTTACCGCATTTATATTTTTATGACGCTCAACGGCTTAAACCTGAAAAGAAACACAGATTGCAGGCAGCTGAAAATTATTTCGGTGGAGCAAATAATTCTCACATAGGTATAATCTCATAAGTCAACAAGAGCATTAATTCTTTCCGGATTTTTTTTTTACTGCGTTCCAACAACGTCATATTAATTAGGACGCCTTCCAGGGGCGAGCGTTTCCTTTCCAGAGACTTTCCATTTGAAAATATATTTTTTGGAACTTTTCCTTACTGCCAATCTCTAGCGTGCTTTTAAAACTTTCTTTAGTGCAACAAAAGTTATTAAATTTTTCCTACATTTTAAATGCGGCATATGCCGCGGGGTTTAAGCTAGTTTAACAATAATGCATCATTTTAACGTACAGCAAATATATTCTCTAGTCTCGACATCAACTCGTGTTCTTTTAAATCTGGTCTGTCCTCTTTAAATTCGAAGTGGAATCGTTTAATGGAAATTTTTTGTTGTAACAAAACTATTTTGAGCAATTTGACTTTTCCTTTGACGGAAATTAATAGTTATTTATTAGACGAGTGTGGAATGTTACACATTAGTCACGCAAGAAATATTAGCCACGAGCCGTTAGGTCGAGTGGCTAATTTTCTTAAGTGACTAATGTGTAATTCCACATGAGTTTAATACAAAATTTTATCCAACACCTCCATATATTGTTCATGTAGGTAATTATTTTGAAAATTTATTTGACAAATAAACGGGGCTGCGCCCGCTATTGCGAGGTCTACCCTATTCAATTTACCACCATTTTTAGGCCTATTACGTTGGGCCATTCCGTTCTGTTACACACTACGCCCCTGCCTCCCCCAGCCTTCCACCTGATCAAAGAAGGGGGCCCTCGGGGATCCGCTCCTCTCCAAGGGGGCCCTAGGGGATCCGCCCCTCTCCAAGAGGTCCTTGGGGCTCCGCTCCTTTCCAAAGGGACCCTTGAGGCTCCGCCTCTCTCCAAGGGGTCCCCGGGGCTCCGCTCTTCTCAAAGGGGACCCTTGGGGCTCCGCCCCACTTCAAGGGGGCCCTTGGGGCTCTGCTCCTCTCCAAGGGGCTATCGGGGCTCTGCCCCTTTCCAAGGGGGCCCTCGGGGTTATTTATGGCTTCTATTACTTCTTCTAGTCTGAATTTTGCTTCTTGTTCATTGTCCTCCTCCGCCCTTTCTACCTTTTCTTCTTCCTTATCGTGGCTGTCTGATTGTTCGGTGCTTAGCAGTTCCTCGAAATATTCTTTCCAGCGTTTCATTATGTCTACCTTTTCGGATAAAGTTCTACATTCCTTAGTTGTAATCTATTGGCATTTGGTTCCTTTACCCTTTCTCAGCGTTTTCAAAATTTCATTTCTGGTTATCTACACTATCCTTTTCCATCTTCTCGCCAGATTTGTTTTGCTCTCTTCACCAGTTCTTTGACCCTTGTTCTCTGTTCTTTATATTCTGCAAAGTGTTCGTTGGTTTTGATCCTTAGGTATCTTTCCCATTTTATTTTCTTTATATTTGTTTCCGATTTTATCTCCTCGTTCCAACAGTGTGTTTTCTTTTTGGTTTTGTCGCTGTTTGTTACTCCGCAAGTTATTTTGGCTGTGTTTACTATGGTTTCCTTAAATTGTATCCATAGTTCTTCTAGATTGTGATTTTCTGCCTTGCGATTTATTTTTCCCATTTCTTTTTCTATCTTTTCTGTATATTTATTTGCTGTTTCTTTTTCTCTCAGCTTTATGACCTTATTTTTGTTTTCCTCTGTATTTCCATTTCTACTTCCTTTTTGTTATCGTTGGTTTCCATTTTTTTATGCGACCAGATAGTGATCAGTGTATCTGTACAGTTCAGCTCCAATTCTTGCTCTGTATCTTGTATTTCATTTCTGTATTGTTTGTTTATTATTACATAATCAATACTTGATTTCTCCTTTCTGCTCACTACTTCCCTGGTATACTTGTGTATGTCCTTATGTTCAAAGAACGAGTTTGTTACAACTAGGTTATTACTTAGACAAAAATCAATTAATCTTCTTCCGTTACTGTTTCTTGTTTCTTCTCCGTGTGATTCAATTGTCTCTCCTGTTTCTTCATCTTTTTATTCTTCCGTTTAGGTTACCCACTATGATGATTCTTCCAGTTATATTTTCTACTACTTCTGATAATTGCTCCCGAAACTGATCTTTTAGTTGTGCTCTTTCATCTTCTGCCGGTCCGCAGACTATTACTATCGTCGTTTTGGTTGCTTTTTCTAACTTAAGTATTCTTTCTCTGATAGCTACACAATTTTTAAGGTATTTATGCATTTCTTTTTTTACTATGCAACCCACTCCCCCTCTTGCTCTCTGCTTTTGTTCAACTCCCGCGTATATTAGTATATTACCATTTTGAAGTATTTTCTCTCCATTCACTTTCCTTTTGGTCTTCGTTACCATAGTATACCCATTTTTGCCTTGTTAAATTCTGCATCCAGTTCATGTTCCTTTTCTGCTATACTTCTTATGTTCCATGTCCCTATCTTACATTTCTTACTCTTTTGTTTATTTTGCTTTTTGTGTTTTATCAGTTCGAATCCATCATCTTTGTCAGGGTCATTACTAACGTTTTTTGTTGTGTCTGTGCTTAACAGTTTTTTGTCGTGCGTGTTATTTTCCTTAACTGTTCCTCCAACCCGCTATTTGGTGATCTCACACTGACAGTTGTTTTGTTACTCTGCGATCTGCGTGCTTTTTGTTTCTCTTCCTAGTTTTTCTTCTCCCTCGTCCTTTGCCTCGTATACCTCATTGTTAATTACAAGTGTATTCTGATGTTTTAGGTATACTCTATGTCCTTGTTTTCTGGCCTCTTTCATTGTTGGTATCAGCTTTTTCCTTTCTTCCATGGTTTCTTTTGTATAGTCCTCATCTATCCAAATATTGGTCCCCTTCAGTTTGTTGGCATTACTAAGTATTTCCCTTTTTTTGTTTCCGGTAATTAATTTCGTTAATATACATCTTTGTCTATCCGCTTTATATCCTCCAATTATTTTCACTTCATCAAGATCCTCCTTATTAATCCGGATTCATAATTTTTGTATTACTATTATCATCACTCGCTTTGTTTCCTCTCCATTTTATTTTTCCTTGTCGTCCACACCTCTGATTACAATATTTTTCCTTCTAATTTCGCGTTACAGTCATTCAATTTTACGTTCTTGCGCCATTACGTGATTCTTTAACTTAGAATTTTCTTGCTTCATCCCTTCGTTTTCTTTTATTATGTGCTCCAATTTTTCATTCATTATAACTAATTTTTTACATATAGCCTCGAACATATCTTGTATTTTCCTCCTTTCATTGTTATTTATATTTTCAGGTTCCATTTTTAACTTTTGTCTTTAGTTCTGGTGGCTTTATTAGACAGCGATTAGTGACGTTCCCGGGTTCTCACTTCCTATGTTTTGTTTATTTCAACTGCTCTCTCACTTCCTGGTGGTAGGTCGCTTGCGTACGGCGATGTTGGGTGTGTTGCTTACCCTCAAAATTTTGGCTCGCCTCCCGTTATGTGATATTAATTTCGCTTATCTATTTTTTGCATACAATTTTCCCCCTTATTAGTTTTCTTAACCTCCAAAGTTCTTCTTATTTATAGCAGCTTTACTCACTATTCTGTTATTTATCCTATTTTTAAATTTTTCCAGTTTTGAAGTACAGCTTGCTCTCTCTGCTTCTCTATCTTTTGCGTTTTAAAAATCTCGATTTGGCCCAATTTGGACTTTTCTTAATCCAATCTTTTCCAAAACAAATACGGTTTACTTCTATTATACTGATATAGTTCCCTCAATGGAGTTTATATAAAGATAAATTAATAACCGCACTAAAGCACTCGCAAGCGAATAACCTACCACCGATGAAACAGCACTGGATGACATCGGAAACGGTTGAATTGGTCAATCAACGTAGGAAATTGAAAGCGTCTGGCATAACTGCATTAAATGCTCTAAAACATTATAAGAGCCTAAGTAAGGATATCCAAAAGGCATGTCGAAAAAACAAAAACAACTACATTTCAAAAACGTGTAAGACATTCAAAAGCATGCAGATAAAAACATCACGCATGGGGTGAGATGGAAGAGCAGACGTATGGTAATTACGTTTGATTTAATCATTATATGTAGAATACAACTGGCATATGTACTGAATCTCGCCCTAACTATAAATCTCAATTCTTTTTTAATGTATTTTGAGTATATATTTATTACTATTATTATCTATACAGAAAAATTAAAATACTAGCCCATACATTTAACTCACACACCTGAGTAACAAAAACCAGAAAGGGATTGATGTACCTAACCATAACGAAGTTCTGTCTGGAAGCAATACTGTGAAAATCTTTACGGAAAAAGAGTCAATTTTAAGAGAAGAGGTAATGAGTACTATATCAAAACTGAAAAGTGCTAAATCAACCGGTATTGATGAGATCACTTTGAAATTATAAGAATGCTGACTGACGAGGCCATTGATATTTTATACTCCATCTGTGACAATGTATGGCGCTCAGGTGTCTGGCCGGAAGATTAAAAAACTTCAGTTCTAGTACCACTGCACATGAAAGGGTCGTCTTTAAACTGCGATAACTACCGCCTAATCGCTGCTATATCAAACGCCAGCAAAGTTATGCTTCACATTACTCATGAACACTTAAAATCCTACCTAACATCTCAGATCTCTCATGAACCGGCCGGTTTTATAAAAGGTAAAGGTACTATACTCGGGCCGCCGAACAGATAGAGTGGAGCAGGCAACCCAAATAACATATTACAAAGGTCACTTGATAATATTTTAATTATAATTACTCAAAAGGATCGGAGATGCCGACTCTTATAATTAGAACTAATTTCAATAATTGTCATTAAATAACTTTTTGAGGTTATGATGCAAATAGAAATGTCGACCAACTTAAAAGTCAAGCCTGACATTTGCGCACTTGTAATTGAAAATGTTTAAGCCTGTGGCCTGGCTCTTCTTAAATCTCATTATTGGCTGCGGCGTCGAAACCAAAACACGTTGCCCGTGATATGGTTAAGTTTGTAGCGTTTTTTCTTCGGAATTCCTTTATTCAACCATTTACAAGGACTAAATTGTGCATCTCTACTGCTGTTTTCACAGTTACATACAAGTATAAAATATTGACTTGTAAAGTAGTCTCTTAAGGAACTTTTAATTATTCATAGAGCTGCCTGCATTATGAGTAACCGTAAGAAACTAATTCGTAGTCAAGAACGTGAAAGAATCTATAGCGACTATTGCAATTTTACTCAGTCGTTTTGCATGAATGGGTGACTAAAGCAACCGATGTTGGCTTAAATACAGTTAAGCGAATTGTTAAAGGAGCCTAACAAAGTGGCGGAAGAAAATTTACTTCTCCAAGAAAACAAATTACTAAACTTACCCCAGGTCTTCTCTCGATCAATATAAAGAAGAAGTAATCTCAAGTGTGATCTATAATTTTGCCATAAAAAGAGACCTACAATGAAAGCTGTATTCGAAGTCGAATAAAATGAAGGGGGGTGTTAATTTCACTGATAAATTACATTCCTTTAGGCGATTGGTACATAAAATGGGTTTTCAATAGAGAAAATGTCAAGACAATAGGCACGTTCTAATAGAAAAGAGAGAAATTCCGGCAAAACGTGTTGATTTTTTAAGAAAATATAAATGTACTCTTATCTGATTTAACTAGTGAAGGTTTTGGTTTTCAAAAGTTTGGTCTAGACATGAATGCAATTTTTTCTATATGCGATTAATTTTAGTTAAGCTATTACTGAGATTATTATACACTTATTTAATTTAATGACCATACATACGAATTACCCTTTATATGGTGTTTAGTTGTATTTTATCAGTTCTAACTTTTTTTATGACTTCATTGGAGACCATATTAGATGAATAGAAGGAGTAAATCAGAAGCTTTTCATAAAGACTGCATTAAAGGAACTGCTAAGTTTCCAAAGAGATTATGATTTGCGGCTGTATGTCAGCTAACGGACTGTTAATTTATTTATTATGTACACACTGGGGCGTAAATAAATCACTATCAAAGTTTTATTGCTCAAAATAATGTTTAAATAATAATTTACCCATTATAGAGGGGTACTACTGAAATACTTGATCAAATTATATCACAATTATTGTTGTAAAGCATAAAACAACTAAAAATTATATTCCCCCTTCAAAAGTTATAATATTAAAATAAATAAATAAATAAATAAAAATATTAATTATATTTTATAGAAGCTTTATGTGTTGAGGCTGGTAGCAGTCAAAGCAAATAAAGCCATTTTTATTGCGAATAACCTATAAACTTTATTTTCAAACGAATACTTATACTGCAATAAAAGTAACAAAATTAGAAAACAATAATTTAGTAGAAATGTAAAAACTCAAGATTGAGGTATAATTGTGATGCGTTGGAAATAATTCTTCCATGGTTATGATGGATGAAAATCACAAGTAATAATTAAATAATATTGCTGAAATGTTTGATTTTGTTTTTTTTATGTGAGTAGGCAGATAAAGTAGCAACAGTGGCAAATTTATATGCCTAATCAGTTAAAGCATTACCTTTACCTTTGGTTATAATTATAATTAACGCCTTCACTTTGCGAATCAAGTCACAAGTTTTCACTTTTATGGTGTTTGAAAATGAACATATTTTATTTAGATTTACAAAATATAAAAATTTAAATAATTTCTAAATAACTTAAAAATCTGGTGACTTTCTAGTTTCTGAAATTATTTTTATATGTGAAGCAAAGAAAAATACATAAAATACAATACAAAAAAAAAATAACAGGCAATTAATCAAATAAATGGTAAAATAAGACAATATAGATTCCTCTAATGGTTAACAACCTAAATTGTCTTCAACGAAATCATCTTCTTGTTCAGATGATAGATGAGAACCAGATTGTCCTCTACTGTAATAATTATTTCTTCTCTGTTATCCATAATGTATTCCCACTTATGTTTGTAGACACTGCACATATATTCTTCCATTCTTGCACACTCACACTTCCAAAATTATTTTCTGCAGAAGTGTTAACATCGTCTAATTTGAATGTTGTATTATTTGTAGCAACATAGTTCTTTACTGACACCCATATTTTCCCAATCTGGTTTAATTCTGGATGGTAATCCCCCCTTGGTAATCGTAGGACTACGTATGACCATGTTCCGCTAATAATTTCTCAATCATATAACTTTTATGTGTAGGTTTATGTAATTTTCTTGTACCATATAACTGGTTTTGTTTCATTCAACTTAATATAAATGTTTCTTACTGATAACCACTTTTGCATGTCTGCTTTTTCCAAACAAATGTTGGATTCGGCTCAGTACAGACATTGTGATACGATGCATTATCGATGACCAAAACCGACTTTTTTGAAGATTTGCCAATAATTTTTCTTTCAAGCAATTTACATAATTTTAATGGTTTATTTCATCGTGGCAATTATCTGTCTCTTAAGTCCTGATTTAAACATCAGGAATGAATTTGGTACGAAATCTTTTCTACCTCCGGCATGAAGAATAATCAATTCTTGCGCTTTACTGACGAGGGATTTAAAACAATTGTTTGTACCATCATCACAACATTTAGAACAGTATGGAAGCTATGCAAGTACGTTTCATCAGTGTACACAATATTTCAGCATTCGGCTTTATATTTTATCTTAAGAATTCAACACAATTTGCTGGAATTTCTCTCTTCTCTATTAGAACGTGTGCCTGTTGTCTTGACATTTTCTTTATTGAAAACTCATTTTATGTACCAATCGCCTAAAGGAGTGTAATTTCTCAGTGAAATTAACACCCCCCTTCATTTTATTCGACTTCGAATACAGCTTTCATTGTAGGTCTCTTTTTATGGCAAAGTTATAGATCACACTTGGGATTACTTCTTCTTTATATTGATCGACAGATGACCTGGGGTAAGTTTAGTAATTTGTTTTCTTGGAGAAGTAAATTTTCTTCCGCCACTTTGTTAGGCTCCTTTAACAATTCGCTTAACTGTATTTAAGCCTACATCGGTTGCTTTAGTCAACCATTCTTGCAAAACGACTGAGTAAAATTGCAATAGTCGCTATAGATTCTTTCACGTTCTTGACTACGAATTAGTTTCTTACGGTTACCCATAATGCAGGCAGCTCTATGAATAATTAAAAGTTCTTTAAGAGACTACTTTACAAGTCAATATTTTATACTTGTATGTAACTGTGAAAACAGCAGTAGAGATGCACAATTTAGTCCTTGCAAATGGTTGAATAAAGGAACTCCAAAGAAAAAACGCTACAAACTTAACCATATCACGGGCAACGTGTTTTGGTTTCGACGCCGCAGCCAATAATGAGATTTAGGAAGAGCCAGGCCACAGGCTTAAACATTTTCAACAAGTGCGCAAATGTCAGGCTTGACTTTTAAGTTGGTCGACATTTCTATTTGCATCATAACCTTAAAAAGTTATTTAATGACAATTATTGAAATTAGTTCTAATTATAAGGGTCGGCATCTCCGATCCTTTTGAGTAATTATAATTAAAATATTATCAAGTGACCTTTGTAATATGTTATTTGGGTTGCCTGCTCCACTCTATCTGTTCGGCGGCCCGAGTATAGAGAACAAATACACAATCTCCGGAAACTCATCGCAAAATCTAGAGAATACTGCAATATGTTTTGTTGATTACCACAAAGCGTTTGACTGCGTTAGTTGGGACAAACTGTGGACAGTTTTACAAGTCATGGATGTGCCTAAACTTTTAGTTTGTCTAGTTGCCAGTTTATACAATTCCAGCCAAACTTTGGTAAAGATTGATGCTGAATTATCTGACCCTTGTTATATTGCTAACGGTGTGAGACAAGGATGCCTCCTTCCGCCATTATTATTTAACACCTATGGCCTATGGCGAGTATATATATTTGAAACATTTGTATTATATAAAAGATATAATTCAATTTAAAATAGAGTAGCCAGTGCAATATATAAAGTGTTCCATTTAAACAAATTTAAATAATTATATTGGCAAATTCTGAACTCTCTGTATAGCCATAATACCCATAGAACGGAGAGGGAGATATTGAAACATTAAACATATTTAAATATACAGATTGCGGCAGGCAACTAGGACCATAGCAAAAGCAAGGGGACCTTACATGTGGCCGTAATTGCATTTAAATTTTTTTTTAAATTCGAATATATACCATATTTATAATGATCCTAACGACCTACCTCTATCGTACATTGATTTTTATACGTGCGTCCACAAGACTACGCACCATGGCGTTGGAGTGATGCTAGTTTATTTTAAAGATCTACTCTTCCGATGGCAATTGATAGTCAAACGGTTGCTAAGCATTGACCATAAAAATTGAATTTGCAAGTACAAACAAAGTGACTTCCGAAATGATCGAACGTTTTTGAATGGTCTTAGTTATACAACGTATGAATAATATGTTGGTGGCACTGTAAGTCTATGTCAAATTCAAGGTTAGCAGGTTAGGTTTTGCGTCAGTCTGTTCAAAACTGACGCAGAACCTAACCTGCTAACGTAGAATTTGATACCATATGTCAAGTTGAATACGACTTAATCGTTTATTGCCATTGTTTTCGTAAAAGCAAGAACTGATCTTTGGATAAATTAACGTTGCTCTGATTCCATGGTGCGAAACCCTGTGGACACACGGTATGTTAAACACAATTACGGCCACATGTAAGGTTCTCTTGCTTTTGCTATGGTCCTAGTTGTCTGCCGCAATCTGTAGTATTTTCATGTATTTGCTTTTGTTTTATTTTAACTCTAATTTTATTTGATCCTGGAACATTTCTCAATTTTTCGTGTTTACTATTTTTTGTATCAACAATGGCTAGATTTATATTTTATAAACCTGGTTTTATATTTTATTTGGAGAACTCGAGCGTTTAAATTAGTATTTTAGTGACGTTGCTTATTATACCTTGAAATACAGAATTTACATTGTTTTTTGATGCTAGAATATGCATATCTGACAAACATTGAATTTAGGGGTATGAAGTAGAGTTCCTAAATATTATAAGAGTTGAGACAAGTCGGGAATAGATGATGATTGGTTGTGATCCATTGTGCATGCGCAGTTGCGTCTGAAATTGCACCAGATTTAAGTCCTATAGTTGCTGTAGAAACCAGTTCTGAGAATGTCACATTTGACACATTTTTATTTGACTTTAGGTCTAACACTGACTAATGCAAATGTATTAATATGTGTTCCATTTCTACCTGACAATAGTTCTTTAAATAGCATATCTTGCAGAGTTGTAAGTATGTATATGGAATTTACTTAAAAATTAGTTACCTACATAATTATTTTTCTAGAGTTTTTGAAATACGGGTTGTTGCATTTTTCGCTTCAAAAGTAGATTCGAACGGGACTTTATATCAATTGACACAAATTCCCAAAAACGAGAAGCAAAGAGCTGAATAATTCAAAAATATAAACTGAACACTCACAAGTAGAACCAGACTCGGTGGGAAACAGTGCGTTTGGGTGGCAAACGAAAACTAAAATCCAATGCTGTACCTACTTTGTTTACGTTGTCTCAACTCTTTCTCAAAGATTACTTATACAGGATCCATAGTAGATACCTACCATTGTAGTTTCATAAACGCTTTAAATTAACCTTTTTTGAAATTGCAAAGTGACAAGTAATTAAATTCATAGGTGACACATACTAAGAAAGACAACTCTGGCCTTGTACGTTATCATTTATTTTTGGAACAGTAATGGCGGCTGACATTTGCGTTGTCTCAACTCTGATACTATATAGGAACTCTAGTATGAAGTATCATACCAAAAGAAAGCTCATTAATAAAGATTTTCAAAAATGTAAAAACATACAGGGCGTTACACTAAAAACAGAAATGATTAAATTTGCAAATATTGAACCCTCTGCATAGTATTAATACCCACAGCCACTCTTTTACACTCTAAAGGTAATCCACAAAAGAGATCATTTTTTGGTAACTTTTCCTTTCATTGAATTGCTTTTGTTACCTAAAGCAGCAGCCTGGAGTTCAGCATTTCTTGCATAAAACCCTTAACATTTCCAAACAGTTGCCGTTAGACCCATATCAAAATTATTAGTATTTCAATGCAAAACGTTTAAGCTACCTAAATATTGGACATTCCATTTACAAAAAAGTAACTTGCCACACTTATTTGAGACACCCTATATCAGGGGTGGCGAACCATTGGCACGCGTGCCATTGATGGCACGCCACAAAATAATTTGGGCACGGCAGTAATTAAGGAATTTAGGTACCTAATCCAAACAATTTATATCTAACAATGGATTGAACATGAAGCTTCAAGGCGCAAATAAAACAATTATTGTGATGATAGACCTCATTCATGCTTTCGAAGCTAAACTGCAAGTTTCAGTGACGATATTGTTACCAAAAACTACAAGTATTTCCCAAACTTGAAAAAAAATCTCCGGAGATTTAGATTTACATAAAAAACCAGACCAAGCAAAAGTCACTTAAGAGTTTAATTCGGTAATTAATTCTTCAATCAAAGAATGTTCAACGTGATTTTCTCAGTTCAAAGAATTATCGGAAACTGAAATTTATTATATATCCTGATGGAACTTCACTTGATAAACTGAATTTGGCCAAATTTGATTGGTTGGAAATTGAAGAAATTGAAATACAGCTGATTGATTCCCAGTCTAGTTCAATATGGATTCAAAAAATTTTCGAAACAAGGAAAGAGTTTTAATTAAATGAAATAGAAAGACTATATGTATCAGGTAATATAAGTAAAAATGCCAATATAAAAATTATGGAAACGTGGAATTCAATTCCAGACACATTTAGCTGTCTGAAGAAGCTGGCTTTTGCTATCGTAACAATATTTTCATCTACCTATGCTTGTGAGATATTATTTTCAAAATTAATAACATTAAAGACTCGCTTAGAAGCCGTTTCTCAGATGAATCCAGTCCAGCTTGCATTCTGCTAAAAGTAACAAAGTATGGAGCTAATATAAGTTATTTAGCATCTAATTTGCAACAGCAGAAGTCGCACGAATTTTGTCTTTCATTTAAATAAACATAACGTCACTATTGCTGTACAAAATGTATAGTTTTTGTTGCAAATAAAGAGTTTTAAGTTGATAGTATTTAGTTTTATTTTTCCCCATTAATCACGATCAAGATTGTTTGATGTGGCACGTCATGGCCTCATTAAACATTTCTTTAGAAAAAATGGCACGTAGATGAATAAAGGTTCGCCACCCCTGCCCTATATAATCAAAACTATTTTAGTAATGTGCACCAACTTTGTACCTATATAAGCAAATTTTAAGTAACTCTTATAGTTTTTGAAACGTTTTCCACACCCCTCCCCCTCATTTCCGGACTCTGTAATAGAGTTATCTGGACTAACAATTGCGCAAAGAAATGCGAAAATGCAAGAGGTTATTTCAATCTACTAACTCGAAGTGGCAACATAATTTTTAGCATCAGGTTTCAAGAATTCATAAATATGCAATAGTGTTTCAACCATAGAAAGAAACCAATCTGACATGATTTACCACATACAGGACTAGTTACTGATATAGTTGCCATCAGTACCATTCCCTCATTTCTACTTTTTTCAAATTTCTTCTGTTGTTATTACAACGTTTTTGCTTAATTAAAATATGTGGTTATAATTAAGTTTCTCAAATTATGCACACCAAATTTGACCACAATCTCCTGCCATGTTTTATGTTTTATTTCCCGATTGCACTACTCGTATTTTTGGTAACCCATACTGTGAAGTTTTGTTCATACGCTGTTATTAATTCTATATCTTAGTCCAGTCATGATTATTCTTCTTCCGATGACTTCTCCTCTCAGACCAATATCATAATTCCAAACTTATTGGTATTATGAGAGGCGCTATCCATATTCCTAAAGTTTTTCCCAGGTACATTTACAAGCATTGTAGTTTTGTTTTAATAACGTTCTGCAGTAAAATTCTTTCAAGATAGTATTGAACCAATATTTGAAGTAAATGAGAAATAACGATCTGCAAAGAGTTTTATTGCAAATAAATAATTAACAGGATTTAGAAAAACGAAGCAGTCACTATAAAACCCTAATTATTATTTATATCTCTGAGCTACGAACATGGGAATACTGCTACATATAGGTATAAAAAGCCCATATTGAATTTAAGTTCATTTATTTCCTAGCGCAAAACATTTTTAGAATCTCTTTTTATAATCAAAAAACTATCCGAATTGTTATTATTAACAATGCTAATTTATAACTTTCAGAAAACAGTGATTTTAAGTATGCAATCTTGTTAGTTATAATATTCATGTGTGATACGGTGATAAAAATTTGTTTAGATCATTTCTGAGGCTTTCACGGCCATTGTCATTAAGTAACAAACGACTTCCGAGATTGGAACGTGTCATGATTGAGATCGAAGAACTCAACTCGACTAACTATCGGAAGGAGAAAGGCAAGTTGACTTACGGTGCTCTTCTACTCGTACCCCTTTCCTTGCAAAGAGTTTCGCCTCTGGAGTGGTTAACACGTTGAGTTACCGTGCTCTTTTGCTTTTTCCTCCTGATAAAGCGCCTTACGAAAGTGGGCGAAACGTTGAGTTCTTCGATCTCAATCATGACACTGTCCAATCCCGGAAGTCGTTTGTTACTTAAAAAAAATGTTTACTTGTCTCGTCTGAAAGACAAAGGAAGTATTGTAATCGCAAAAAATTCACCTCCCGAGATTTCCTTAGATCTTCATGTTTCAGTGTCCCTAGATGGCGAAAAAGAGATTTTCTCAATTCCGTCTGTCTGTCTGTTGCCGGTATAACGCATTTGTTGGAAGAAGACGAAAATGTGTCAACCTGGGATGAAACAGCGAAAATTTGGAACAAATATACACAGGGTAAACGGCTTAAAGAAATAAATTTTGCATATTTTTGCTTTAACTGAGAAATAAATTAAATTAACAATTTGAACATGGCTCAGGCTTTACCCTTGAAGAAAATGCAACCCAAGAGATACGGCGTAAATGTTGTAAAACAGAAAAACAGACTAATGAAAAATGCGTTCTATTTAAGGCAGCCGCACAGCAAGGACGGGAGGAGTGCTCCGTGGCGCATGTAGGGAACGAGCAATGTACTTGCCAAACGTGGAATCGCCGGTAATGTTTTTAAATTTGAACTATTGGTTTAGTAATATTGGAAAAATGAAGATATCTTTACCCCTAGTTTTCTTTGATTTTTAAAATTATTTAGTGTCACAACGCCTACTTGCGAGGGAGGTTCTGAGTAAAATCTTTTACAGATTTTTTAATCTTGTTTTCTAAATATGGCAAGAAAGTTTTTGAATTATTGAATAATTTCAAAATTTAGTAGTATGATGTCGGAAAAGGGGAGCAATAGACTCCTGCATCTCGAAATTTTTTTTTTTGTGTAGCTTGTTTTCAAAGACGACTGCTATGAAATGTTCATACAGGCTATACAGACGCCGCAGTAATATAAAATAAGAATATAGTCTTCTAGCACCACACTTATACCAAATAAAAGCTACTCAGTTACTAAAACTACTACCATTGCTTTTCAGTGAAAAGATTTATTTCTCTGTACCTTCTTTATCTATTTAGAATGCTACCCTCGTTAGCATAATTTAAATTGATTAATCTGCTCTTGTGCATTTTCGAAATAAATTAAATAATTTATGCAGGACTACTTTGCACCAACAGTGGCTTTTCTGGATAGAATATGCAAATGCCTATAAAACGCAAGTAAATATGCGTGCTCCCTATAGAAGTTGCTGGATTTTAATAAAATATATTACAAGCACCGGGTTTACTTTCCCCAAGAGAACTAGCACGCTCCATAATCCTTTAATTTTGTATGGACTCAGGGAGCAAATTCTGACGCCAGATTCCATAGTCGAACAGAGTAGAACCCCAAATTTGCAATCAAAATGCTTCTGATTTAATAATGCAGTTGTAAATAATTTACTATACTTTAGAACATATCACGAATGGCGAATGAGTGTCTGGAACAAATTCTATTCATTTAATCTATATAAAGTTTTACATAAGTTATATACAATACCAATGCCAATTTCGAATATTAAAAAATAAGTTTCAAATTGATCGGTTCTCCCGCTTTGCTTTAATTGCGCGTTTGTGAACCTATATGTTTCTGTCTTATGGCAAAATGCACTGTGAAAGAATAAATATGCAAGTTTGTTTCAAACTCTGAAACAGTATCACCGAAGCGTAGCAAATTATAGTAGCAGTTTACATACTGTAGGCTGTAGGCACCCATAAGACTATTTACAAGTGGTTTGTACAATTTCGCAATGGTTCTGAGGGGTTTGGAAGGAACTCCACCTGCACAATTTGAAAAATAAAACTTTCTTGTCAATTCATTCACATTCTGCAAAACATAGATTCGCAAATGCTGGATTTTAGCAGAGTGGCCGAACGAATCAAGTTGAAACTTAAAAATCACTTTGCTGATGCAAAAGATCATCTAATCTCACTAAAATTTGATCTCTTCATTTATAGATCCACCACTATAGGTACATACGAGGGCGTTTAATTATATATCTGGCCTAGATCACTTCAGATTCATGTGGAGGTTTGAAACTTTTTCGCTTTCAATATAATTTTCCTCTACACACCTTTCCCAGCGGTGATCCAATCCTTTCACCCTTTTCAAAAAGACAAAATAATAATAATTCAGAAGTTTCTTCTTCAAAAAACGGTTCTGCAGCATTACAAGGGTCCTTTTCGGAGTAAAAACGTGACCCTTGAAAACTTCTTTCAACTTAAGAAATAGCCAGTTGTTCGATAGAGCCAAATCTGGAGAGTAAGCTGGATGTGCAAGTATTTAGAACTTTAATTCTTGCGCTTTTGCTACTGCAATCTTGGCCGTGTTAGCTCGCGCATTGTCATGCAACAACTTCACCCCTTTGGTCCACAACCCACAACGCTTTTTTTACATTTCTTCATTTAATTTTATTAGTAGTTCAGTATAGTATGTACCTGTAATTGTTTTCCCCTTTTCCGGAAATTCAATTAGGAGGATACCCTTGGAATTCCAGAAGACTGTTGCCATTACTTTTGGCCGCGACGGGGTCGCCTTTGCTTTTTTTGAGGGTGGTGAATAGCAGTGTTTGTATTATTTCGACTGCACCTCGGTTTCTGGATCATAACAGCGGATCCATGTCTTATCACCAGTCACAAGAGTTTCTTCAAATTTTTGTTTATTTTGTGGATACAGATCCAAAAGTGAAGCTGACTTTTGCACTCGAGCTTCTCTCTTGTAAAAGTTTGAGAACCCACTTTGAGCAAATCTTGGACATTAGCAGATGATGGTGGAGAATTTTCCAAACAGTAACATAAGAAATCCCCAATTCACGGGCTTTCTGATGAGTGGTCATACGACGATGTAACAGTGACTCGATTATAAGTCGTCGCCCTGTCTAATGCATAGTTTTAAAGAGGAAGTCTTAGAAAAATAATGGAAAGAAGGAAACGTTTATGACAGATGGCAAAGAAGGACAGATAGTGAAGTGGGAACCTTTTTTTGGCGAATTTAGCGTAATTAGAATAAAGTTCAAAGAGTAAAGTAAGCATATACCCAAAAAAGAACACCTCGAAAAGCCTTGAAAGAGGCCTGGTAAAATATTATACTATAAAGCACAAGACGATCTAGGTCAGTTGGATATTGAAAAATTAATGTATCTACTAGGCAAGTGGTACTGACAAATATTATATAGGGTGGGCCAGAAAATGTAGAGCCCCTTACTTCTTGGGTATGCAACCCATCGTACATACTGGGTGGTTGGCCATACCTCTGAACATAGGCAATTTACATAGCTTATTATGGTTACGCCTATTCCTGCTCACCATTTTTATGGAAAAAATGGTAGTGATACTAAATTAAAGAGAATAATTTTCCGCGTCGTTATTGGATAATGTTATTTGTGCATAAAAACATTAATTTTAAAATTTAGATATTTCCAAACATAAGTGAGGGCTACTTTTATCCAGATGCTGAAGAGAAATAAAACCACAGGAAGGAATGAACACAAAAATGCTGCATTAAAATTGGGCAGCAACAGCAATCTTCGCTCTTGTTTAATTACTCTGTACCATGTACCTATGTATGTATTGATTTGGTTTATTGCTCGCAATTTAATTCTGTATGCGTAGAGAAATATTGAACAAAGTCAATTAAAGCACAGAGTTGCAATATTTTATTTAATTGCAATCTAGACAGTAGTTGAAGTTATTGAATGCATTGGAAATGATATGCAAGAAGCATAATTAGAGGGATAAAGGCTAGCATAAGAAAAGCAGGTTTCAGAAGGATTGAATTTGAAGTTTGAGTAAAAGAAAGATTTAAGATGGCTAATATAATATAAGTCATATGATAGGTTTGAGCATATTTGAAGCCGGACCAAATGTAAGTAAATAATGCAAAAGGTTGGTTATGTGCAATATGAATATAAGCGTAGAGTTATTAATAAACGTACGGGCCAGTGAGAAGCAAGCAATCTGAAAGGTAGATGGAAATCAAAGCAAGATAAAATAGAATTTGCAAAGAGCAATGTACAACCAGGGCAACTGAAATGAAGAATAATTAGTGACATGGTTAAAATTAAACTCAAGTGCCAGTGCCATTTAAAACTAAGTGTTAACAGCAGAGCAGTGATAAATAACAGTTTATGTGACAAGAAAGGACAATTTTATAATATAAAAGAAATAAAGACAATTTCTAGTTTTAAGCAAAAAACATGTTAATAAAATTTTATACTTTTATGTGAAATTGTTACCAAAACTTATTTCCTTTGAACAATATTAGATCGCGGTTACTAGGTAACGCGATGCTCTTTTGTTAAAAAAATCATTCCTGTAATTTCAACTTGTGGCAAACGATGCTCATGATTTTTGGTGTTTTTATATAATAAAAGTTATTTGCAAAGTCTAAAAAGTGTACAAAGCTATTCTACAAGTCACCGGGCATAAGTGGAAGTGTTATTAAAAGTTTCTCCACCGAAAAAGTTTATAAAATTGTGCAAGCCAAGATCGGCGTGGATTCAGATCCGACAACCTGGAAATTTCAAACTGCGATATCAGTCCATTCCAGCATCAGAAGCCAGAGATCGCAACTCCTACAGGTCGGGAAGAGATGTAACAATATCCGAGAAGAAAATTTGGTGCCAAGGAAGCTACTTCCAGCAAATAAGGGCGTTGGCGTCATCCGCAGCTGCTCCAGAGGCGAGGTCCGCAATATTTTAAAAGGTAGGATTTGGCAGGTTTTTATGTGGTTGGAGTCCGAAAATCCACTTCGAGAACACACCTTGCTGAAGAGATTCATCGTGTTTATGAGCATCCAGATACGTCCAAGTTCCAGAAAATCCCGTGACGTCACTAGAAAATGCGATTTATGCCAGGATTTGCAGTTTTCACCGGAAGCCAAGACAAAAGATAGTAGCGCATCGATTTTACGTCACAACCTGAAACAAAATCAAGTTAGATGTTGCTAGGTGGAGATTCGATTCAGTTTACCTGTTTACCTGTGGTTTCCTTGCAAAATTTCGCTTTTTAATATCAAAATAAAACGCTGTATGCACCCGAGAACTCTTTGTGGTGTAAGCCAATTTTGTGAGGTTATAAATTATTGAAGTGGGTAGAGCAGTTGTACTGAAATTTTGAGTATTTGTGCTACTCTGGGTTAAATATTCTACAGAATTCTTTTAATATAAAATTCAAATTTGAACCTAACCTGGGATATCAGTCTTGTATTTTGCCAGAGCAAGCCCATAGGATTATTGCAATTTGATAAAATATAGAATGAGGAAATTGACCATTTTATTGGAGAATGATAAATACGTTTCATTTTAGTTAGCCTAAGATACTGACAGGCAAGTTTGCATTTTTTAAATTTAATGTAAGTGCCCTGAGTATTGGGGTGTTTGCCTAATAGTACATTGACTTGGCGATTGTCTAACATTACATAACAGTATATACATATGTTCCACACATAGCGGCGAAAGTTATACACGAATTTTCTAAAAAATTTAGGGAAATATTTTCTACAGCTTTGGAACGATGATACCAGACTTTGGTTTCACTGTGCTGCACCGTTCCGAGCCATGATAGCCAAATACTCCAAAAATATCGAAAACATTGTTCTAACTTGTTTAATCATTTTCACAGACACTATTTCCCTCTTACTCGTAAGTGATATCCCATAGTCACTAACTACCTAAAAATTCCAGGGTGGGACATATTTAGGAGAAAGCAAATTTCATTTTAATGCTAAACTTGTATGTGCGGAATCCCATTATTAAACACATTATCAAATATTGTGGGATATTGAACGTATTATAAAATTTGACAAAATGGTTGTGTTTAGTTAATCATATTCTGCATTTATTAATGGTGGCAAAACAATGTTTGCATAGTATAAGAAAAACCCTGCGAAGTGACTAACTACACCTGAAGCAGTACTTCACGGCAAGGTGGGTTCCCTTCTGCTGAATGTGTTGGTATATCTCATGTTAGTATTCAACTATGTTAAAAAGGGATGTGGCGGAAAATTTGTGCAAAGGCGCAGAAATACTAGCTAGTACTTATAGCAAATCTTAAAAATACATACGACTGGTTGCAGTGAAAAATGGGCTGGATCTAACTTTAAAAATTCAGGTGTAAAGACATAGAAGATGATGTTATTGGTTGTTAGGCGCCACGGAGTCGATTACAATTCCTGGGTTGGAGAAGTTTCCCCTCGAGACGATAGTTCGAGACGATAGTTTGAGACGAAACTGTAATGGAAACTTCAATGAAGCCTATAGATCGAGCCTACGCGGCGAAGTGAATCTTCAACAAACTGCTGTCTTCACGGAGCATTTTACACAACACACGCCAACCTTGCTTAATAGCACCTAGTCAACTTTATACCTAACTAGCCCACACCTCGTCAGCGGGCTTGAGAAGAACTCTTGAAGATAAGTACCTAACTGAAAATATGTCGAACTGGGGGCGCGTTGAAATTAGCAATTAGCAATTGGTCCAATGTAATGAGAAATCCTAATCTCGTCTCCTTTTTTTACCGCGAAATTTAAAATTTGAAACGGTATTATCTCGAAAAATGTGTATTATTACATAGGACGATTTACTCAAAGATAGCAGATAAAAGCTATATGAGTTCGATTCAAGATCCGAGTCGATTAACGATCCACAATCGGAGTGGAATTGCAAATTTGAGATTAAAATCTATTTACGATTCAACTCAATTTACTATTTGATTCGAAAGAAGTTCTGATAATTGTTGATCGAGAAAAATCAATTGTTTTTCGATTTATCGAACACCGAATTTCCTAAGCTTAGTACTAACATAGCGCAGTGCCTATTGGCATTTTGGGAAGACTAATATTTCAAAGTAGATATTTAGTTGTCCTGGAAAGCCTCAGAGGCTGTTGCTAGCTAAATAAATTGTAGTTTTATGAGCTCTCTTCCTCCGTGGGTCGAGTAGGCGGCTATCTGAACCTGCCGAATTTAAGGAAAGAATATTTTTCTGCAGGGGTCACCAAAGTTGTTGGTATAGTGGCCGGAGAACGTAAGAAGAAATCAAAGTCCGGGTATGAAGTGGAGGTTAATTTGTTGAAATATGCAATATGACTTTTCACATTAAAGTAGAGAAAGAAGCCGCGCAGCGCAGTTGGGAAAGCGCTAGACATGCATCAAGCAAGTCCTCGGTTCGTATTCGGCGGGAGTCAGAATTTTTCCGCAGCCTTGGCGATTGGAATCGGGCTCGGCGAGACCATTCACAGTTGGACACCAAATTAGCTGTGCTCTATTCAGAGCCACAAACCTAAGAGATAGAGTAACAAGGTCACCACATCACGAAGACCCACACCGCACGCAATGGCAAGGGGCAAGTTGAGCATTGTACCGCCAGATGCTAGCGTATAAAGCACGAGCCTCTACACTGCAAGGTAAATGACGTTACAGACAAAACATACATACATACATACATACATACTGCCGTGATATCTCCTCTGACAAACCCAGCTAATTAATTATTTATTACGCCCTTGCACATAAGGGAATGCTTAACTGAATTTTACATATATAATAAAAAGGTGTACTGCGCCGAATGTCGCTATTAACCCAGGATTACACGTACCTTACCTGCAATTGTTTAGCTTACGAAGTGCAGTTTTGGGATACCACAAACAGCTCCTATTCTTTTGTTTAATAAATAATCTTGCATGTAACTCAAGCTGAAATGAATTCTCAGGGTTAGAGATTTACACAAAAATTGTTACTTTTTTGGACAACAATTTAACCTTCACACGCTGGTTCTTAGGGGTCAATGAAATCAAAGGGATTATTTTAGTCTCAAATCATTCCTTACATGGGTGTAACGGCATTAAAACCAAAATTCGTGGGCTTGTTATTCATGCAGCAACAGAGTAATACACAGAACTTTTGCCAATTAACCAAGTACGGTCCTGGGCTCCCTGCAGTGCGACGGCGCCGAAATCCCAATTTCCATGGCCGCCCGCAATGTCGCGCAACAGGCAACAGGTGTTGTGAAAGGGTTGCTCGGCTGCTGCGGGTTGGCGTGTTCAGTGGTCCACACGTACTGTTTCGGTGCCCCTAGGAATGTGTTACTTTTAAATTACGCCGCCTTTTTAATTACTTCCTTTTACGGTAAAGTATTGGATTCACAACAAAAATTCGAAATTGAGTTTTTAACAGATCTTCACGTTTTCGAGTCCCCTAAACCCAAAAAACATATTTTTGTTTATTGGTCTGTCTGTCTGTCTGTCTGTGTGTGTGTCTGTCAACAGAATATCTCAAACTAAAAGAGGTATGGCATTGAAACTTTATATATATGTTTTGTCTACTATGTAGATGCAACAGCAAGCTTTTGAATAAAATCGCATAACCAGAAGTAGGTGTTTACTCTTGTAATTTTTCAGTTTTTTCGATTTTTTCAAAAACGGCCTTAGCGATTTTTTTTAAACATTACATTTTTATTAATTTTTAACGTGTATTGATGTGAAATAGGTGATTTACCAGTTGAATACTTCAAAATTTGTTTTTGTTCTTTTCTATTTTTTTATTAACTTCTATTTTAAATAGAACACCCGGTATATTATTTCATTTTCGAATTCAGCTTAAAATTCTAGAGAACATTTGTCTCTTCAGCTAATGCTCTATTTTGTACCGTTTTTGTAGAATTTGTAATTTTTTAAAATTTTTGACAAATGCTTAAAAATTAAAAATCAAATTTTTGTCTAATTATAAGATCACTGTAAACGGAAGTTGTGTGAGTGTATCACACCAGATTTTTTAGAATTCGAATGGTATTTACTGCCCGCCGCGCGACTTGGATCGCGTTTGGCCGCGATAACTTCGATGCGCTTTTATCTGTTAGGCGCAGATTGTGGTCTTCGGGCGCGTTCCCTTTCCGCTTGCACCCTTCAAGTAAGCATGGTGGTTTAGCAATTTAAGAGCTTTTGGGGATGTGGAGTAAGGCTATGGTTAGTTTTGGTTATTGGTGTAATGTAGGCCTTCACGTTTGTGTGGTTTTGGATGCCCCAAGCTCACGTTATAAAGTTTATGTCTTTCGCTCTATGAAGATTTTGAATTGCAACCACGAGTCATTCCATGTGCCCGGATCGTATCTGGGCAAGTAGTGCCAGGCATTAAACGTCGGTTTCGTTTGCTAAAGCCAGATATATTTTGGGCCATATGCTCTCCGTGTCCACGGCGACCGCTGCAGACGTTTGGGAGCTGACGATTGTTGGGCCTTGTGGGGCCGCTTTCCCTTTTGTTGCCGGCGCCCACCTAGAGCACACCAGCACTAGGTTATTTGGTCAAACGCTTGGAACAGCGTTTAAGTTTCCTCCAAGACTAAGCACAGGAATTTCTGTGGGCCAAGTGGCTTGCTAGGCCGCCCTTTGTAATAGGTAAAATTTGTAATATTGCTGTAATGTATTGTGAAGCTGTAAGTATTGGATGGTATGTACTCGTAATTTGTTTAGTTGTAGTAGCTATGCGATTCTGATTTGTGCAGATTATTGTGATAACTATATATATGCTTTGTACTGTGATATTTTCCTGGAATTATATGACCTATATCCCAGTAAAGTGGGTTGAGTTTAGTTACGGTTATTCACTGTGTTTGGAGCTATCTTCAGGAAGTGTAATTCTATGCTAGGTATTGAGTTTACAAATTCTCGTTAGAACACCGGCCTGCATTCGCCGTTATTATAAAGATTTGTTGGCGCACTGAGCATTTAATTATTTTTCTACCATTTAATTACTTAAAGAGCTACACGCCTTCGATCGCTGAGCTGGCGGGCGGCTTTTGCACCCAAGTGTACCTGATTGTAATTTTTCTTTGGAAGATCGCCCAGAAAATAAGTAATAATTAGTTAACAAATGTTCCAGTCGCTTGTTTAATCAGGTAAGCTCAAGTAGCCTATCAAAGTTCACTTGCGTAGAAACAAACAACACTTTTAAAAACACCTCTTTTATTTGTGGGCATACAGGTCGTACATTTTTAAACAACGAAGTTTCAGAAATAAAGCAAATAAGTCAGTTAAAACAAAAAACAGTCCCTTTCCAAAAACCGCCAAGACCTTATACAGGCCCTTGAGGGTTGAATACACCCACTAATCGTTGGCCAGTCACATAATTGGGCCACACATACTTCCCATGACGTAATTTTTGATCGTTGGAGCAATTGGCGCCAAACTTGCACGAACTGTCGGTTACAAACCACATATGCGTTTGACGGGTACACGCTTCAAATATACGGTACTAACATATGTGCAAAATTGGCGGGCTTGCAAATGAAGCCAAACAGCATAAAAACCCGGAAAAAATAATCTAGAAATTCATTACATACAAGCTTAAACGAATCAGTTATTCTAACTTATTTCTATACACAGGTCGCCCTAATTAATTTACGTCCTTGGCACACCTTTTGGACTATATCTATTGTTGGAGGATTAGTAACGGCCAAATGGCATTCAGGCCTTGTTCGTTCCTGGAGTTGATATCCCAGTTTGCCCCAGATGTGTGATTCAGGTACGGTTGCCTTTGTTGGTGTTTTATGGCTTTCACACGTAGTTGTTCTCTTCCTGAAAAGTTCACCATTATTTGGAGCTAGTTTGTAAACTGTTCTTCGAGCCCTCCAAGTGTCATGCCTCCAGCCGCGCTTGGAGTACATGCTGTACCACCTGCAGATAACTTCTCCAGCTTACTGTCGATGTGAGGTTGACGCAAACACACTCCGGACCGAACCGTTAACCGAAAACACACTTGTTGCACTTCACAATTGTTTCTGCAACATTACTCTGCTGGCATTACGCCTATTCATAATTTGGTCTAATCGAATGCTCGTTTAATGGATTGATTTGAGACTATATCTGCATTATTGTGTATTCAACATAGTTATAAAAATTTAACCCTTTGGCCTCGCTATGTAATATTAAATTGTTGTATTTGTTTATAAAATAAATAACCGTAACTAAATTCAACCCTTTCAGCTGGCATAAAGATCATATAATTCCAGAAAATATCACAGTAGAATAGCATACATAATTATCACAATCGTTCGCAAAAATCTGAATCGCAGGTTACTATAATTTAATAAATTACATACAAATAATACTCACAGTTTTACATACAGTTCTGCAATAATGCAATTACACACATTAAAATGGCTGTCTAGCAGGCCACTTGGCGAGCAGATGTTTTGAGGCTCAGTCTCGGAGAAAACACAAACGCCGTTCCAAAGCGTTTGACCAATAAATTCGTACGGCCGGAGATGGTGTCTCAGCGTGATCTGCACCGCGACGGCGAGGTTAGCATGCCAAACCAGGAGAAAAACCTCCGTATCGGGTCCTTTCTTGTGCTCTGATTAAGCGCCTGCATCAAGAGGGAATCGGTCCCGAAAGGTTCAACAAAACGTCGGCTTGCAATCGTCTGCAGTGGTTGCCGTGGACATGAAGAACAATCAAATGCAGTGCCTGCCTAAGAACGGCTTTTTGGACCAACATTAGCTTGGCTCTCTAGCAATCGAAACCGGGCATTAAATGCCTGGCACTACTTGCTGTGAAGGGGAAACAGAAGTCCAACGATAACATACAGAACTACAGGGCGTCTAGAATACTCACCCTGGAAAAATCCAGGCCATATGTGATGACTCGTGGTTGCATTCATAATCCGCACAAAGCGTAAGAATTAACTTCCTTCTCGTGAGCTTGGGGCATCAGAAACATGTAGACGTGAAGGCTTGCATTTCACCAACAACCAAACCTAACAGCAGCCTCAATAAAAATCCAACAAAGCTCTTCCAAAAATGCTAAACCACCATGTCTGCTTGACGGCTGTAAGCGGATAAGAATGCGCCCGAAGACAGATATCTGCGCCTAAAAGATAAATCCTTAGCGAGGTCGTTGCGGCCAGCGCGATCGCAGATCGCGCGGAACGCAGGGGAAATAGGTACCATCGAATGCTAATTTGAACGGCGGCGTAAATGAAACGTGACAATCTAAATATTATATATTTAAAAACCACTGCAGTTGCGCTTGTTACGATACTTGTCACCGATCGGACTTACTTCATCCACGATCGGACTTGCTTCCTTCGACGATGTCTAACGAAAATGCTACAAACTTTGCTGCTACACTCTACAATAATTGTAGAACGACTATTTATTCATTTTAATGCAAGAACTGATCAAATATTCAACAAAAATATATTTAAAAGTTTGTCTAGAATAAGTAAAGCAAAAGGGAAACAGGAAAAGGACTCACAAAGTAGGTGCACCTCCCAGCCTAATAGAAAGGATTAAAGTGACAGAAGAAGAAAGACTGAATATTCGTCTTATGACGAATGTATGTTAAAACTAGTCACTACAATAAAAAATCGTTGCCTATGTATTAACTGTCCCAGTTTTTTCGTCTTGGATATTACATCACTCACTTTTATGATGATCCCATCACTTTATTTTATTTTATTGTCATATTAGTAACATAAATCGATATAATGTATATCATACTAATAACATGAGAATAAAACCAGTCGACTCCAAATTATAAGTTCTGAAATTGTTGTGAATCGACAAGGATATATTCTTGTTTGTTCCTTTTTCAATAGCTTAAAAACTTAAGCAACCACGTATATAGTTTCTTGTAGAGATCCTGTTGTCTACACGGTATTTACACCTTCAATTTTTACATTTAAGGCTAATTAGACTCTTTTGTCAGCTAACGGAGTTTATAATTATATGGTTATTATACCTCTATAACCTCTCACTTAATTTTAAAACGTTTGCAATAAAGCTTAAAATTGCTATAATGAAACACTGTAATCCACAACAGTTAGCCAATTAATTATGCGAGCAATCTCTTACAGCCATGCCATGCCTACACTTGAATTATTGACATTGCCACTTAATTTACGAGCACTTGAGTGTGAATGTAACCAGTTGTTCAGGAAATGTAATATACAGGGGCTATACTGTTGAGTTGCTCGCTTATACTTCTGTCGTTTGTGAACAGAGTTCGTTAAGAAATACAGCAGCTGCCACTGTTTCTACTAAAGTAAATGTAGCGGTTTCCGGTTCTCCTAATAGAAAGAAGTCTAAATAACCGATGAGATCATGTTTCCCGTAACTATATTTTCTATTTCACGTCTTTAGATTTCTATTGACATTCTTTGAATATCAGTTAATGAATTAGCAATTAAAATATGCTTCTATCTTAGATATGCATTCCACGAAAGTCTATTTCCCCCAAAGCAATAGTGAATACACAATTGTTTCATCACCATATCCGATATAAAATATAACATGTGAGCAAACGAAAATGAAATCAAGCTTGGCTTTGAAATATTTGTTTGTATTGGTGGCACTGTAAGTCTATGTCAAATTCGAGGTTAGCAGGTTAGGTTTTGCGTCAGTTTTGACACAGACTGATGCAAAACCTAACCTGCTAACCTCGTATTTGACATAGACTTACAGTGCCACCAGTTGTGTGCGTGTATCACACCAGATTTTTACAGTTTATTAATACCACAAAATTCTTGTAAAAATTCAATACATTGCTGCCGAACACACAATTCACTAGGCAGTTGGCACTAACCATTTTAAAATTTAGTAGAATATTTTCACAACTAAGGATGTACACAGAGCTGGACTGAGTGTGGAGTGAAAGTTAAAACGTTTTTCGACGATAACGAGAAGACCTGAACTGTTACGATAGTCATTGGCACCCATAAGGTTATGAGTCATAACCTTATGGGTGCCAATGGTTAACTGCACAGCTTGTTTGACCTTTATCAGCAGAAACCCGCAAGGAGTTTGTTGGGAAGGCTTCAAAAAACAATACCATGCTTATATGGCTCAATGTGCAAAGAATTGTCTGGTGCTTGATATTGCAGGTGTTCAAAGCCTGGTTGAGATAAAACTGTTTTGTAATTGGGTATTTATACTGTAAAACAGGTTAAAATAAAATAAATAAAATTATATTCAATACTTTTAACAAGCAGATTACTAATAAGTGCTATAACTATTTTGATTGTTAAAATAACATTTAAGTTGTCAATACATTTTCAAAGGTGACTTAGTCTATTCATATTTCAATTTTCGACATTGGAAAAATAAGCATTTCTATAGAAACAACATATGCTATTGTATTCCATATGTCAAATATTTAAATTTGCCGCCATACATAATAGCTATTTATGCAACAAGTGCTAAAAGTCGACTTTTATGCGCGAGACATGAAAATTATGAAACGAAGCCGAAGGCTGAGTTTCATAACATGTCTCGCGCATAAACGACTTTTAGCACGCGTTGCATACAATATTTTATCTACGACCTTAATTTTACCGTTATTAATCCATAAATATCGATTTAAGGAAGGTGCGCATCTGCGACGCTGCATCATAATGAATAGTAGCCTACGCCGCTGGCGATTGTTTGGCCACGCCCGTGCTGTCAAGGTCAGTTACGAAATGTAATTATTGATACTCCACATATGACTGTATTCATTACATAACGCTTTAATTATTTCAAAAACGCTTTACCTGTAACGCAAGAAGCAACTAGAATAGCTTTACAACTTCACTTGCAGTTCGAAATTGTAGTTTTGAACCTCCCTTCACTTTTAGCACATGTGCTAAAAGTAAACAGCTGATTTCTTTAAACACGGTAAACTATAAAACGTCACTTTTAGTGAAACAAGCTAGCGCTAAAAGGCCTACTTTTAGTAGTGGTCGTAGATAAAATATGTTTCAGTATTAATTACTAGATGTCTCTAGGTGGTGTTCCCTATGTGCAGGCTATAGTATTTAATTTAGTCGGCCCTGATTGGTAGAACTTTGTGCTGCCATCTGATAGTCAAGCTTAGAAATACCCCCCGAGTCACTGTCCCAGGCACTCTAGACAGGTTTCAACATTTGGCATGAGTGTCTCTACTTGTTTGATGTAAGTACAGTGACTGTAACGGGTGTTCATTAATTATTCCGGTCAAGTTGCCTGTGAAATATTTGTTGTATGAATAATATGTTGGCGGCAATGCAAGTCATTATGACAAGAGCTCACAATTATGTCAAATTCGAGTTTAGCAGGTTAGATTTTCCGTCAGTTTTGACTCAAACTGACGCAAAACCTAACCTGCTAACCTCAAATTTGACATAATTGTGAGCTCTTGTCATAATGACTTGCATTGCCGCCAACATATTATTCATACAACAAATATTTCAAAGGCAACTTGACCGGAATAATTAATGAACACCCGTTATGTACGCTGGTAAGAACATCACGATGAAAGATAACCTATAATTTAGCAGTGTCAAGTAGTTAGTTACTTTTACTAAAATTGTACAACGACAAACATATACGTCCTATTCAAAAGCACTTTAGTGTGAGAGAGGACAGCGATATGTCCGTACCCTGGCAAAAGACAAATACGTCAAGCTGACATCAAGGCACCCTAGTGGCAAATAGTTACCAGCTCAGCAACGAGTCTCGCAGCACTTAATGCCTGTGATTCGTGATATAGTCCATTTATATTAGACCTATAATGGTCGAATAGGAAAAAGAAATTATAAAGTTTTGCCGTTTGGAGGTTATACGCACCATAGGAAGAGCTCTCAAAAACGAAAGAGTTCCCAACTCCCAAGTGGTAGCTTCATCCCCAAAAACCACCCCTAACATACACTGCGGTGGTTTTTAGCCTTTTTCTCAGAAACCATTAGTTACACAGAACATTTTATACTTACTAAAAATGTTTCTTATAAAGTTCTCTACAAAAAAGATTTATTGCCAATTCCTTTTGCTCCGTGGATTTCGAGCAATAAGCGTTTTTCTTGTCATACCATGAAGACATAGGTACAGAAGGAAGTTCATGCTTAAAACAAGAGCGCAAATCCGCTGGAGAATAGATAGTGCATATTATTCGTTGGAAAACTTTGGTAGAATCGACTTGAGTAATGTTATTGCCAACTGTAATTTTTCCAGCTGACGAAGTCGGTACTATGTTTGCATGCTTCAATTTAAGTATTCCAAATTCACTGCCAAGGTGCCATGCAAAATGTTCTCTCCACCCGTTTTCGCTTCATAACAATTGGTTTTCTCCTCGGCAACAAAGTAAGTAGATAGTGAAACAAGATTCTTGTAATACTGAGTGGAGAGTGTTTCCGGAGCCACTGTTCAAATTTCCGACAACCTTGTTCGTCTGTATTCTTGAGGCCCTCAGTTCTACATGCTGATCTGTGGTGCTTGGTGTGATACCGCAATACTTTCCCACAGCTTTGCATACGTGGTGAGTAGATGGCATTCCGAGAATCCATTTATCCAGAACACTTTTTGAAAAACCCTCTTCCACGGGCCAAACCGACAAGACTTTTCATGCATCTCAGCGTTTGCTCAATAGTCATATCCAACCAATGTTTTTCTGAACGACGAATTGTAAAAAAACCCTGCTGTGTAAATTGCTGATATTTTTCGTTACTCATATTCTGATTAAGACAATCCATTTCCTGGAGATGAAGCTGACATGACCTAGCATACAGAGAATTACCAGTTGCATGAAAAATTGGAAGAATTGCTTTAACGCAATGCTAATGAAGTTCCCAATTCCCCTTGCATTCCGCTTGAATAAAATGGATTACAATGGTCACTAATTCTAAATACCGCAACCATAGTTTTGCAGTTTTTCCAATTCCGTATTTGTTGCTTTTGAAAAACTTTAATCCAATTTTGTAAGGGTGTCATTTACTAAGCGGTCAGAGGTTAAAGTATTATTTTTTTTAATGCCAGTGAGCAAAGCTGGGATATAGTCTTTGTCTTCCTTTGAAACTTCAATTTCATCAAATATTATTATGGAAATAGCTCAAAAATTAAGACAATGAGCTCGAATCGTTCTTGCGTATGCATGGCCCGAAAGTATATGATGAATAGATGCAGAAGTGTATACAGTTGACCATAATTCTGCAAGTTCATTGTCATAAATCCGATTGATCCCAAGAACGACATTAATAGATGGAATCCTCCCAACCTGACAACGACATTCGTATATTTTCCGTGTTCAGCGTTGTTTAGTAGTACGATGTCCTTAGCTTGTATATACAACGGTTAGTCAAAGGTCATGATGCACGTAAATTGTCCACCTTTTTTGCTTTCCTCTCCTGCGTAAGTCAAACCGGTCAGTATAGTACTTAACTGGGTCGAAGGTAGTGCGAGAACCCTTGATTTCACATGTGGCAGAGTTGAAGTAATTTCTGTCATAAATCCTTGCTATGTAGGAAAAGAGGGTTAATGCAAAAAATGTAAGGTCGGGTGAAATATTGTGACCAAAAACTGCCGTCATTAATCTGCGCTGAAAGCAACCCCCCACTTTGATCGTTTTTTACTCGAAATTCATTAGAAAAGATGGAATTGGTAAGAGAAACCTTTTTATCAAGAATTTGCTAGGCCATACCTTTTGATTAGTAAAATATTTTCTGTACGACCAATGGTTTTTGAGAAAAGCGCTAAAAACCACCGCAGTGGGTCTTAGGGGTGGTTTTTGGGGGTGAAGCTACCACTTGGGAGTTGGGAACTCTTTTGTTTTTGAAAGCTCTTCCATTGGTGTGTATAACCTCCTAACGGCAAAACTTTAGAATTTCTTTTTTCTAATTTTGTTAATATGAATGGAGTAATATACATTTAGCAGTACTGAAGTATATTGTTGATGGCCCTTGTATACAAAAAATATATACTCGTGTTTATGGCTTTGTTAGTTCGCATGTCTCGCCTTAACGGACTCAACCGTGACGTACTAGCTCGGCCATAAATGCTTTGCGACCGGCATAATGTCGTAAATAGCCATGGGTTTCCCTAATCATGCTAGAAATGCACTTTAGAAACGATAAAAAAATTTAATGGTCGTTTACTCTACTTGATAGGTGTTCGAAAATTACTCTGGAAAACTTTCTAGATGTGGCAGTCCACTATGACAAGTAGTAGAAGTCTTCGTCATATTGTAGACCGTAGCTCGCAAAGCAGGTGGTGGTAGACGAAAGGTATGGAATATAGAAAATGTTGAAGCTGTGAGAGCCGTGATCGAGGGACAGCCTCACACATCAATTAGACATTTACAACAGTACTTGTCAACATATCCTTAAAGTAGATTTAAATCTTTAGTCATACGGTTTACAAGCTTTTCACGGAATCTTTCCGCATAATCCTCCTTAAGCACAGGAGTTCTGCCCATCTTTAATTAATAATAGTGAAAGCCATGATCAGGTGCTCAGATTTTTTTTACTGATGAACGATGGTTCCACTTCATTTTACAGAATATGCGAATATGAAGCTCAGACAATTTCCATCATTTTATTGAGGCACCTCAGTATTCCCAGAAAACTGAAGTTTGGGCATCCATCAACAAAAGACAAGATACTCATAATAGATCCCACATCATTGAAGACAATAAGCAACTAAATGTCTATGTTTTACCCATGGAGAGATTTCTTTATCAAGGTCAGTAATAAACAGGATGTTGTACTTTTTATAATACTGAATGCCGGAAAACGTCGCTTAGAAATTCTGACTCAATTTGTAAATAAGCTATTGGACTCGAATCCATACTACACGGAAAAATTTTGATTTTGTTATGAATTTTTTTAGCAACCGAAACATAAGTTTAAATACGCCGTTTACATGTTCCCTAAGAGCGTGCCATTTGTTTGGTGATGTGAATGACCTTCGTCAAAGAATAGTAAACCACGTTGAAGAAATAAACAATACTCCTGGGATATTAGACAATATTTTTAATGCTGTTAAAGAAAGTGTTAGGTTATGTAGCGATGTTGGAGGTGGTTACATCTATCACATGGTTATAAAATTTCTTATTTTCATTATGAACAATACTCAGTATAAATGGATGTACTTATTAAACATTTTGATTTGCAATTAAATGCTGTCTTTTTCCAGAGCAATGTTATATGGCCTTTATTTTACTGTACTCTAGATTTGTACAGACACTCTGAAGAGAGTAAATGCAACATTCAGTAGTACAAATGTGCCAAATACAAACAGCGACATAAGTGATTTGTTCCTGAACACCTGCATGAACCATATTTTGAATTACGTTACTAGTTCTTGAGTCCATATAATAGAACGAAGCATGCTGGATACTGGTGACTGATTTTTTCTTTGAATATAATGTATAATGTAATAAAAGTTAAGTCAATGGAATTAATTTATAAAGCAAGTCCATTTTTTTATTGGTTCATTATTGGTAGTTTTTTAGCGGAGCTGTGCCAAAGTGCCTCAAAATTCAGATATTCAAAATCAATTGTGTGCTTGCAATCTCTTTAACGTCGAGTTTGATTTGTGTCGTCACGCAAAGAATGTAACAAACTTTTCTAGCGTCGCGCTAAGCGAGCTTACTAAAAACGACAGTTGTGTTAACAGGAAGCATTCCATATCAACGCTACGGGAAATCCATCTACCCTTTTTGAGTCATGAAAAAGATTCAATTGCATAGGGTAATAAACGGACGAGCGTTCGACTCGACTAATAATAGGCCAAAGGAAAGTGAAAGTCAACCCTGCTGGATAATAGGACCTTAAAAATAGCCCAGAAAAAAGTGAAATAAAATTTCGTTTAGGCGAATGTTATTTCAACCACTTGTGCGATAATAGGGAGACGGAGCCCTGGCTAGATAATACTATTGTATGCAAAGAATAGGGAACCCTTTCTCTCGCAAAAGTGACCTATATAAACGTAGACATTCGAAGATTCCAGGAATTGCTTCTACATCCGTCCTAGACGAGTTTCTTTAGCATCTAATTGCCAAATTAGATTTCGGAATTCATTTCTACGTAATCCGCTGTTCGTATTTGTTTTTTAAACATATTGACGTAATTTGTGTACTAATATAAATAAAAGCAAGGTTATTGTTTTCCACTTTCGTTAATATCATGTTGAACTAACCAACTACCTAGGGTTTTAATCGGTTATAGTTTGACTCCCACAACTAATGCATGTACATTGAATATGAAAGTGACTTCACATAATATTAAGTAATATAAAGGGTGTATTGAAATGAAGTAGCATAAATAATACTGATTAATTACTGAGTCAAAATAAGAAGATTAAAACAAACATACTTTAGTACAAGGTCGCACATCTGGTGACTTATAGCAATTTAAAGTTAAGGCGAAAAAACATATTTAAATTTAATTGATCAAGAATGCCTCGACACAGAGTACTCATATGTGGTATACGTGAATATCTATTGTTAAGTAATACACTCTCTTAATTGTTCGGAAATTGATAAACAGAGAGTGCTGCTGCAGCTAATCTTTGCTGTAAGTATTTACTGGTTGCAAAATTGTGTTTCGACCCTACATCATTAAAACCTTCCAAAATTATAATAGACCAATTTCATCTACAGATTTCTTGTCTCCCTAATTTTTCTTAATCGACTTATTGCTTTAAAATAAACGAGCAACTAGTTTGTCCCCAAAGAAAAAAATCTATCAAGGGCTATACTCCGAACTTGCCTCGCAAGTGGACGTTATGATACTAAACAATTTTAAAAATCTTAACGTTCCTAATAATACTGAAACGATAGAAGGAAACATTTGGTAATGCGAGTTATATGAACTTTCAAATAACAAAAAAATATTACTGGTGGTGGTATTTGAACTTCAGCAGAACCTTTCTTATCTCTGCGATCTAGCTGCGTGAGACACAATGCACTTATTGCTTGCCCCTTTTCCTCTCTTACAACATTTATCCTGTATTTTTTGGGTCAAATTTTCGTCAAGAACTAAGCCTCAGCTATGTGCAATATATTACTTTTATCTATTTCTCATTTAAGCAAAAATAAACAAAATGTTATATTTTAAGGTCATCACACTGTATATGTTTGGTCCAAAATATGCTCTTTCTTGTGAAGGGTAAAAATCTGAGGAATGTGCAAAATATTACTTTTATTTGAGTAATAGTTCCTGCGTTAAAGCAAAAATTGACATTTTATTTTATAAAGTGCTCACTCTGTATATATTTTACCGATTTTTCTTGGTTTTTGTGCTTGGAATGCATATAATAATTCGCATGCAAAATATCATCTTCCTCTAACAAACAGTTTTTGAGTTATACTAGCAACAGACAAACAGACATGCAGAATTGAGAAAAACTGTTTTTCTAGGGACCCTGATATGCGAAGATCTGAAGAAATCTCAGAAGGTAATTTATTCGCAATTACAATGCTTCTTTCGTCTTTTAAACGAGAGAAGTCAAAATACTAGAAAAGTTATATTATCCATGAATTCAATGTTTGTTATTAAAGCGCTTGTTTTCAGAATAGCTAATTAATTGTCTAATTCTAAAAATTTTACTGATACAGGGTGAGACAAAATATTGCAAAAATGTTCAAGAAAAAGTGTTTTCTGCAATATCGTGTCTTACCCTGTATTTTTAGAACGTCTGGACATTTTTGAAGTTTGTTAACCTACTTTTTCTATAAAAAAAGCGCTAATAACAAACATTGGGTTCATGGAGAACGTGATTTTTCGAATAATTTTTACCTTTAGGAATACGTTAAATGCTCGCTTATCTTGAAAACGAAACTCCAGTCAAAATATAGTAGATATAAAAAATCTGTCGATCAAATTCGTCTAGCATAATTTCTAAATGTTTTAATGATATAGGGTGGGACACAATATTCCGACCAAAGAAATACAGCAGTGATTAGCTGCCACATCGTCTCCTGTGCATACATGTGCCTAGCATTAAGAAGGTGTATTACTCGACAATAGATATTCACGTTTTTTTTCATCTATAAAAACCTGGGGGTCATCAGAAGTGTGACTTTGACTAATGTACGTTTGCCTTAATGATTTTATTTTGACTCAAGGGTTCATTTCTATATTATTTATACTACTTAATTTCAATATACCGTGTATAGTATAAAGGGAGATTCGCAAGAGAATATCATCCTGTCGTACTAATAAATAGGCACCCAAACTATTTATCACAGGATGTTACGATTTATGCAAAAACTAATCGAAAATGTTTTGAACAGTCAGCCCAGCTATTAATACTTGTTTTTTAAATATGCTTAAATACATTTTTTTCTAAACTATTTAAGTCTAGTTTGAGATTCATTAAACTGCTGCAATATTAATGTAGGTGTCGTAGTATTCAGAGTTAAGTATATTAGGTTGCATACTTTTAAAATGGCATCCTCCGGTAGAGCAGCTATTGAGGATGCTTAAGAAGTTGAATATTATATATATATTTTACATCGATTACCTTGTGATCGAACAGATGAAGTAGTTATTAGTACGCTTTGAAGGTAGGTACCTACTTTGTGTGAATATTAGTTTTTGAGTAGCGATGATCTTGGAACTTCAGGAACATGTTATGTATAGTGCAATTATTGCACGTGATTTGTGTGAATTCTGGAGTGAGAAAATGAGTTTGATATCTTTAAACTATATTGAATAATTTCTAAGGACACTCAGTACTAAAGTTGAGTACATAGAGTACGAGTTGCGTGAACTCATCGACTTTAATTTTAAAGGCGGATTTTAAGGATTATTTTTTTGATAAGTATCTTAATTGCTCTTTGAATGTATCACGAAAAGTTAAACGAATTGAGTAATTGGAATCTAACGAATATATTTTTGAACGGTTAGTTACTTTATGGCTACTAGTTAAATCTACTGAGTATATATTGTTTATTTCGAACGGTTTTACTACTGCAAACAATGCGAATACTTTGAATAAAAATATTGTACATATAAGAATGTTTCATTTGGATTGATCAATAAAGTATACTATGAATGTGTTGACTATAGACCACCCGCTGAAACAGTTTCTATCAGGTCTTGGCCTAGATTTTTGAAGGCTCTTCATGACCCAAGTGTATTATAAAATTCACAGATTGCCTGTACTTCTTCTTCAAGTGCCTTGACGGTTACCGATCGTTGGCGATCTTGTTGGCTACTATATTTGCAATCTTAATTTTGTCAACTGCTGCTCTGAAAAGCTGTTATGGATTTTCCGTACCATTGTCTCAAATTTTTAATCATCTTCGTCTGCCAAGGCCTCGTCTCAGTGGCGTAACTTCAGATTTCGGGCCCCACCCCGAAAATTTGCTGAGGGCCCCTTATAGGTCCTTAATAGAATCAAGTGGCAAAAACATCAACAAAAATAATAATAAGATTAGGCACTACAAAAAATGTCTTAACTAAGATAGTTAAAAAATAAAAACGAGATTTTAAGCAATGTGCTTACGCCTGGCCTTAATGTTTGTAAAATCTCTAATAACCTCTTGCAATTCCATTTTATCAGCTATCTCCGATTCAATGGACAATAAAAAATATTTTTCAATCTTTCCTGGTGAATAGTGTTTCTGACATAATTATTAATTTAGAAGTTTCATTCAATGGACAATAAAAAATATTTTTCAATCTTTCCTGGTGAATAGTGTTTCTGACATAATTATTAATTTAGAAGTTTCATTCAGCTGAAGCTACCGAAAAAATAATGATAAATTCCGATTATCAACTATTAAAAGCTTAGCAAATTGTTTCATGCTTTTAAACTCCTTTAGTTTATCTAGATTATCAGAATTGTTTGCAAAGAAACGAATGTCTATAGAAAATGAAGGTAAAATATCATTTTTTTTAAATATTGGAAAACTGTTGCTTTGGAAAAGAGATCTTTCTCAGTCATTTCGCATAAAATCTTTGGATTTAAAAAACTGAAAAGGTTTGCCGTTTGAAACATAGATTCCGGGCTCCCTTAGGATCAGGGCCATCCCGCCGCCGCGGGGTATGCGGGTACCAAGTTACGCCACTGCCTCAACTACTGTCTATCGTCCCTTGTATTATAAGATGTACTAGTATGTCATATTTTTCTTTATGTCTCATAATTTGACCGGAGTACACCTTTTCTCTGTTTTACAGTTTTAACCACCTCCATGTCTTTGGCCATTCTTCTTAGTACTTCATCATTTGTGATTCTGTCTGTCCATGTAATTCTGATAGTCTTCGGTATGTCAACATATCAAAAGCTTTTAGCCTCTTAAGCAATGCTTCTGTTGTATAACACCGAGAAAACATATGGTCTAACCATACGAATCCGAAAGGACAAATTTATGTTGCGGCTGCAAAGGGTTTTCTTCCTATCCTGTACTACTTGCCTGAATTCTTGAGCTACTGAAAATGCTATAAGTATTCTACAGCAATTGCAGCTGAGTCTATTAAATCTGTCTACTACTTTGATAAGTAAATTGAACGTTGTCGTTATAAACAATAAAATCCTGAGCGAATTTTATAATTTTAAATATTTTATTTTTCATAATAATTAAACTGTTCCACCCTTACAATTATAAATTTCAATATGACATGCATTCTTTCTTATATTTTCTGGTATTATTTAAATACTAGGTTAGATTCAACTTTTTTATACCAAAAAGTATAGAAATATTTGCAAGAACGATACGAGCGACAGTTTATGATCAGTTATCTTAACGATAAATGCCTTAATAATGCCTTCAAAATAATCATTTCTATGGTTTTTCACTAAAAAACGAATTACACTAGCAATCAAATTACTTCCCCATTCCTTCATATTAAATAACTTAAAAAAATTTTAGAGTAAAGAAGAAGTAAAACATAAAGTAGGACATATTATTAAACTTTCGAGAATAACTCCGAAGTTTTCATATTGATTTATTAAAAAAGTGATAGTGACATAAAAAATAGTGTGCTGTAAGTAATTGGGCATTTTATAAGAGGTTTATACACTCACCGGCACGAAAAACGGAGCACTTGCATTTTTGATTAGATTTAAAATTGTATCCCTTTGTGTTGCTTTATTATTACATTTATTATTCTACTTTTATTATACATGTTATAATGTTAAATGTATAATAATAAATGTAATAATAAAACAGCACAAAGGGATACAATTTTAAATCTAATCAAAAAATGCAAGTGCTCCGTTTTTCGTGCCGGTGAGTGTATAATAAAGCCCGATAGAAGGGAATCTCGTAAACGGTAACAAATAGAGACTTGGATTAAAAAAAAATTGAGCATCCTCAGTTTTCCTTAACCCTCGTTCAAATCTTATTTTTTCATTTCCACTGGAAATTAAAAAATTAAACTTTTAAAATTTTGTCTTTTACGCATAATTAATTGGACTATTATTAATAACGACAAATGATTTTGAAATTATTAACGCACTTTTTACACAACTTTTGAATCTGAGCTTAAATGTTTTATACGTACTTAGATCTTGTTTCAACGTATTTCTAACAACCGAGTTTCTTTAAATGGAGATCTATAGTGAATGAGTGAAGAACACAATTTATTCTAAATAAACATACATTTTCAATAATTCAAAATGAATAATGATTTGTATGAAATTACATGTTTCCACCACAATATGAAATTGATTTTTGTTTTGATCGGCCAGACGATTGTCTTGGTGAAATGTTTAAAAACAAAAAAATGCGGATGAATTTCATCATTCGGAAGTAATGTAAAACCGTGGGTTGCATGATGTAAAAGATTCCTTACTAGTGTTGGAACTCCTTTTAGTCCCGGCAAAATTATATGCAAGACTTTGATCATATGACCACAGCAGTCGGTATCTAAGGTTACTGGTACTTCGCGTTCCTAGACCTTGTCCATAAGAATCAAGCAAACAATATAAGACATTCCATTTTTTCTGTTTTTTTGAAAACACTGAGCGATCGAAAAAAATGTCTCCTCGGAGTATGCCTTAGAATTTGAACGCGTATGTTCAGTAGTAATAGTATAAGTACTTCGATATTATCAGATTATATGTCGATAACTTATTGCACAATAATAAAAAAAGTGTCAGTTTGACAGTTTAAATTATTCAGTTAAACTGACGCTAGCTGTTTTTGCACTACTAGTCTCAGAACGCACCGTTATTGGCCTATCGTTAGGTGGTGAAGTTCATTTTCTCCACCACGGGAGAGAATGTAAAATAAACAATTTTCAGCGTAGTAACTAATAAATTGCTAAGTTACCAAATATGACTATTTTAATTTTGACGTTTTAAAGAGCTGTATTGTCAGGTTGACAGTTAAAATATTTTCGAAATTTGTTGGGAATTTAGGTATTAAGAAGTTTGGTAGTGCAAAAAATAGTTTATACACCACGGTAGCGAATCGTCTTATAACCTTCGCACTCAGTATCTAATATGCGCTCAGGTTATAATACTGCGCTTCGCTACCTTGATGTATAATATACTATTATTGGCAGCTCGATTTGTTTGTATTAACCTAGCTGAAAGTCATCTCCATGAAAACAACATCAAGTTGACAAAAGTTATGTATTGCGTCGTCTAGTGCAGTGGTATTCAACCTTTTTTTTTCGCGTACCCCTTCAAACATTTTCCTTTTAATCAAGTACCCCTTACCTTAAAACTCAAATAATACAGTATTGTTATAGTTTGTAATGTTATTTATTGTGGTAGAAAATGTTACATGTGAATTTAAATATATATAATAGTATATTAGTGAGAAACTTGAGCTTGCTTATTAGCGCGATTGATCATTAGTCAGTACGAGTATAAGAGGGGCTTCTAGATTAAGCTGATTGCGGTGTTTATTTTTTATTGTCGAAAATGCAGAAAAGCCTTGTTCGCACATGTAAGTACTTGAAAATATAAGAAGTTCACCAATAGCAAAGTCACTTAGTTGTTTGTACTCTTTCCGGCATTTAAACCAAAATTCGTTCAGTGAAACTTGTTCAAAAGTTATTTTTAAAGTCATATCAAAACTTAATTCTAATAACTGTTCCTTTAGTTGCATTTCCGTATTAGTTTCCAAAATATTTACATTAAAGGGGTTAAGTATCCACACTTCTGAAACATTATTGTTTTCTATTTCAGAAAAATATTGCTCAAACTTGTCCTGCAAAACTGTATATATATATATATATATATATACAGTGTGGTCCATTAAGTGTGCAACAAATGGGAAATTTTTTAATTAGTTGTACAATCGAAATTTAAATATTGCCAAAAGTTAGTGCATGTTCGATAACCATATCAGATGCCCTTAGAATGGCTTCAAGTCAAACAATATACAGGGCAGGACAAAAAATATGAAATTCGTTCAAGAACAAAGTTACCTTATTTCAAAAAATATAGCAAAATTTTATTGAGAAAAGTTGTTTAGAATTAAAAGTTATGCTCAAATACAAAGTCACGGCCTCCTATTCGAATTTTGTTTCTTTTTTGGAAAATTTTGTATTACCCCCGTATGATACATATTTTTATTATTTTGATTTTATATGTATTTAAAGTAGCCACAACCATATCTCTTTTATATAAATTTTAGCAACTTGAAGCGTATTTGTAAAATTTACTTGGATTTATATTTTTTTAGGTAAGCGTCCACTTCATGTTTGTTGCAACGATATTTAACAGAACTTTCGAATTTCGCAAATATTCTTTTTAACAAGGCAAATGCTTTACTAATAATAATTTACATATGAAAAACTCTTAATAAAATCAGAATAAGAAAAATATGTATCATACGGGGATAATACAGAATTTTACAAAAAAACAATCAAAATTCGAATAGGAGGCCGTGACTTTGTATTTGAGCATAACTTTTGATTCTAAACAACTTTTCTCAATAAAATTTTGCTATATTTTTTGAAATAAGGTAACTTTATTCTTGAACGAATTTCATATTTTTTGTCCTGCCCTGTATATTGTTTGACTTGAAGCCATTCTAAGGGCATCTGATATGGTTATCGAACATGCACTAACTTTTGGCTGTATTTAAATTTCGGTTTTACAACTAATAAAAAAATTTCCCATTTGTTGCACACTTAATGGACCACACTGTACATATATATATATAATTGCTTGATTGCCGTTTTGTTTAATTATAAATACCTAGATTCGAGATCCTTGCGTACCCCTGAGGAACTATTCGCGTACCCTCAGGGGTACGCGTACCCCCGGTTGAATACCACTGGTCTAGTGAAGTTACTCTAGTATAATCGATTTTGTGTAATTGAAATATAACTTAACTAAATCCAGCCTTCTGATTGGTTGAGATCGCTACGAAAAAAAAATTATCAGAAGTAATACTATAAGTATTACTTCGTTATTATCGGGTTATATGTCGAAAACTTGTTGGACAATAATAAAAGAGTGTCAGTTTGACAGGTTAAATAGTCCGACCGCGTCAGCGGGAAGATTATTCTGTCAAACTGACACGATTTATAATTTATAAACTTCCTTAGTTTTATTTCTCTTCTTCTTAGTTTAAATTTCATTTTCATATTACCAAGTCAATTTAGTTTTACACTTAACCCATTTTAATATCCAAATATTACTTTTAAAAATAGGGTTTATTTTATACTTTTAATTACACCAAAATTATTTACTGCTACATTTTTTCAAATTTGTTATCTCCATAATTAAAAACAAAGTCCTTAACGATATGATTTTATATTTTAACACTCTATATACTTATTTTTTTATTTTTACCTACTATTCATAATAATTTATATCGATTAAGTATTTGTCATTCCCTTCAAACCTTATATTTTTAAATATTACATTATATTTGAATCCATCTGTTTCTGAAATAGCCATATTTCCACTCAATTATGAATTCTATTTTCTTTTCTAATCGCATAATAATTATTCATATTCCCAATTCGTATTTAAATTGATCCTGATTATTTTTAACTATTGTAATCCCTTAATCACATTTTAATATTGATTTTTATACCCCTGTGTATATCATTACAATATATTACTTTCCCTGATCACTTTCTCAAGCACCATATTGAAGGACATCAGTGATTGTGGATCTCCTTGTCTCAACCCTCTGTTGACTTCGAAACTACGAGAGGCCCTACCTTCTACCATCACTTTACATTTAGTGTCTTTTAGCACCGCTTTTGTTACACTCACTATTTTTTTGGAAACTCAAGATATTCTAACACTTCATACAGTTTATGCCTCTTAATTGTCTCGTACACCTGTTTAAAATCTATAAACAACCTATTCAGTGATAAATTAAACTCCTACGAACTTGCCATAATCTGCTTCATTGCAAAGATTTGATCCGTCACCTATCTATTTGCTCTAAACCCAGCTTGGTAATCTCCTACGATGACTTCCGTAATACCATTGATTCGCTCTCTAATTGGTATTGCTAAGATCTTATACACTGTATCTTGTAAAGCTATTCCCCTATAATTTTTACATTCCGTTATGTTACTTTTCTTGTATATAGGGCACAGAATAGCTTCACACCATTGTCTGCATATTTGTTCGTTCTTCCATATTTCTTGTATTAGCTGTGATACCGTTTTCACCTGGTGATTTGTTATCCCGTAGTTTAACTAATGTATCAAGAATTTCGTTCCTATTTGGCACTTCGTCCTCAGTGATTTGATTCTCCACTTCTTGGGTCTGGCGATGTGTCTCTTGAGGTTGTTCTTGTGGATTAAGTACTGCCTCAAAATATCTCGCCCGTCTATCTAATTTCTCGTCTATTCCCCCTAGTAGCTGGCCTTCTTCATCCTTATAATATCTTGGCATATTTTTGTGTTCTTTCCATTCTTGACATCTTGATAAAAATTCTTAGCCACTTTATTAACAAAATTTTCTTCGATTCTCCCCAGTTTCTGTTCCAAGTATACCCTTTTCTTGCTCCTACATATTTTTTCCATTTCTCTTCTTTCCTTTTTATACAGCTCTTCATTTTCTACGGTTCCATTCTTTATTTTACTCATTCTAGCTTTGTTGCACCTTTCCACTGCTTCTTTGCACTCATCATCGAACCACCCCTTTTTTCTTCTTTGATTACCTTTTGGTATAATTTGGTCTGCGGCTGCTTGCATGATTGTTTGTAATTGATTCCACTTTTCTTCTACGTTTTCCATATGCCCTTGATTATGTAGTCTATTCTCTACTTGTCTTCTAAAGTTGGTTTTGGTATCTTTATTTTGTAGTAAGTTGACGTTATACCTTCTGACTTCATTACTTTCAGGCTTCTTTCCTGTAGGTACCTGTTACTCTACTTTTACTCTGATTAAAAATGATCGGAGTTAGCATTCGCTCCTCTATAACTTCTACAATCCTTGATATTCTTTTTATATTTACTTTCCACCAAGATGTGATCGATCTGATTAACCGTTTTCCCATCACCATATTGTGTTCAGCTGCAAATTCTACTAATTTTTGCCCATTTTCATTACTGTTTCCACCTGTTATTTACTTATATGTAGTTTCTCTGCCCACCTTGACATTAAAATCCCGTATGATTAAATTTAGATCGTATGTTGGTATTTTATTACATATATCTCCTAAGTGCTTATAAAATTTGTCTTTCACTTCCTCTTATTTTCGTTCAGTCGGTGCGTGTACATTCACTAGTGTTAATTTCCTATATCTATCTGTTATTCTTATACGACACAAACGACTCGTTATAGCTTCAAAATCTACTACTAAGTTTTTATATTTTCTGTTTACCAAAAAAACCCACCCCAATCTTCTTGATCACTATGCAAACAAATAATTTTTTGTTCACCACTGTTATGATTAAAAATATAAAAAATTCATAGGTAACTTCATTTCAAGTGAAACACACTGTATGTACGTATATATAACTTATTGCATAAGATGTTACTAGCATATTCCTACCGTGGTCGGTTATAGTTTCGCTAAAGCGTTAAGGAAATTAATTGGATACGAAGAGCCCTCGTCAATCCCACTTCAGGCTGAATCAGCGGAAACGGTGACGGGTAAAAGAAGTGGCCTACGCAGCAGGCGTTGCAGCCGACCCGTGCTCCAAATACACCTTCTTCCTTCCTAACACCTGACCATCGTCGGTCTTTCAAAGTCGATCATTAAAGTAAAGAGTACTAACGGTACATCCCCTCCTGGAACCTGCAACAGCACTAGCACTGCGCTGCCGAAGAGGTCGACGACCTGGATCGTACCCCAGGATGGCAGAAGTCTTCTTCGGCCAGTCCCTCCTTAACACCGGCTTGGTGCTGACCGCGACCATGGGGATGACCTCCACCGACTAGCGCGCGAATTTTTGAACGGACCGTTTGCGACTTTTTGCCCACGCAGATATGATCATTCGCTGAAGCGACTTTCGCCGATGACACTTTTGCAAATCCATTTTTAGTTACGGTCAAAATGTTGCTGTGACGGCCGCGGCTAATTTGTTTTAATAATTTTGTTATTGTTTATTTAATTTATTTACATAGTTTTTGTTCCGGGCTTCCGTGTAAATATTTCTAGTCTCCATTCAAGGTAAGATATGATCACTTCATTTGTTTGTCTGTTGCTGAACATCCTATATGGCTATATTTAAAAAAATTGTCTGATTAATCCAAACATTTGAACTTGGAAAATTGGTGCTTTTTTGTTATCATTAATTTCTTTTAGTATCTAGTATAGAGAGCTAGCTATTAACTGTAATAACTGTAAAACAAGTTTAATGTTCAATCAACACCCATTGTAATTGCAGTAATAATAGTTGTATTACAAAAATTCGCACTTGTTCTCATTCCGTCTAGCAATTTTCGTCTCGGAGCAGGAGACGATATCTTTATCTCTCGCCTATTAATTTTCAAACTGGTCAGACGAGATGGTCATTTGTTTGTTTTTAAACGGGCACCGAACTACTTCTATTGGAAATAATTAACTGTAACTAATACCATCATTAGAGCGACAATTATTTCGGTCTAAAACAGACGAACCGAGTTGTCCCAGTCTTTAACAGACTTAATCGTCGAAAAAAGACAAATTCGTCAATGCTGCACTGAGTCAGCACTAAATCATCCACGTTGGATCTGCAGAATTGGGTTACCCAAAGATGCTTAGCAGCTCAGAACCGATTAACTGTACTCTTCATTACCGGCAAATTAACAGTTCTGCATGATAATAACCCTGATTATGGCTGGCAGTAACTCTAATATCGCCACAGAAGCATTTGACCCACATCTCGACCAATTCTTGATTGAGGCTTGGCCATTATTAAAATGCATTCCGATCGGTTCGAGAGGTGTTCGCTTGCAAGGATGCTTTTGGGTTTGGGACATCCTTAGGGTTCAAGGCCGCGGTACTGGTTTTGATTTCTAATATAATAACCTGCAATGCTTTTAGAAAATTGGGTCTGACCTCCTACGCGACAATGGCAGTAACGGTGCCGGGTATCGGGTTTGTGGTGTACATTACTGGCTCTTACGTCAGGCTGGTCGATAGCTGACGGAATAAATTAGGTGGAAAGCACATGTCTAAATTATATTACAATATTAAATTTGTGTCAGGATACGGTGTTGAGAACAGGAATCAGAATGAAATGGGAAGAAATCAATTGGAGAAATAACTTTTTTAAACGCAGGGTTTTTTCCATTGTGCCAGTATCGACGACGGAAGCAATTATTATAGTAGATCGAGGAATTAAAAGGTGGGGTAACTTTAAAAAAACTTTAGATAAAATGAGATTTCGCTATTTTGAACTTAATTCGTATCTACAATAGTTTCCTAGGCTACTGTTCGCTATTGTTGGAACAATGAAAAAACTCACGTTGTATATCGGGTATTTCAAAATTTGGTGGTTAAAATAGGCATTAACCTGAATCAAAAAATTCAAAGTTTTTAATAATAAACCTTTTGTCACAATTTGGTTTGGCAACGTTGATATAGAATAGTACGGTCTGTTGATTAAATCACATTGAACATGTAAATAACTGAATGGTTTCTTTTTATGGTATTTGTAAATCCTGATAAAAAATTATCCCAATATTTTTAAACATGTTAGTATTTAATTTATTTAACAGAATAACAACAAACATAACAGCATAATTGTTATAATAACAGTCAGTCTTATAAAAAACTTAATTTGAGAGTAACTTTAATTCTTTGTTAAAATAAAGGCACCAAAATGTGTTTACTAATCAATAAAATGTCATAAGCACTGACATTTTGATGCGCCTTTGTTTATTTTAGCAAAGAATTAAAGTTAACCTCAGATTAGGGGTCTTCATAACACCGGCTGTAAATGTTTAAATCTGCGTTCACCAATTTCTAATGCATAACTGTGTTCGTGGAATTAAATTTTCTTGAATTCTTCAGCATGTTCGGAGTTATTTTCTGGATGGCATAAGCAATTTCTTGTTCAAGTTGTTCTAGGATATTTACTGGCGTATGATAAACTTGGTTTTCACATAGCCTTACAAAAAAATCGAAAGGATTGAAATCGGTAGAACGTGGAGGCCAAAGCACAGGTCCGCCGCGCCGATCCCGGGATTTTGAAAATTTAAATGTAACCACTCCAAACGTTAGCTGTACAATGTGGTGGTACACCATTTAATTGCAATCATTGGTCAATGCATTCAATAGTAAACTGCTCTTCTAAATCTTTATTTAGGAATTGTCAACAATTGTCACCTCGAATTATGTTCAGAAGCAAAATTGAACCTAGTACCTGATTATTCAAAGTACCCGCCCAAACATAAATTGAAAATCTACGTGTGGGTTTGCAGCCTCCCAAAAATGGATGTTGTTAATATGAACACATCCGTTACTACTTTAAAAAAACGTATCCCTCCAGACAATTTTTAAAATAAAATTTTGCTTTATTAGCCACTAACAAAATTCCAATCTCCTTTGGTAATCTCCTGGTATTCGAACTTGTACTTTCGTGGAATTGTAAGGATGCAGTTCTTCCACGGTCATGATTCTAGAAACCTGACAATGATTGACCCCATATAAGCTTTCAACTTGCTTGGTGTTGCGGCCTGAAGTGTTGCTAACAAAATCGAAAATCGCTTCCTCCGTTTTTGCTTTACTTGGTTTACTTGCATTTATACTGGAACTAGGCTAATAGTCGTGCAAGTTTAAAATTTTTTTGTGAGTTGGTTTCCTTCGAGCAAATCACTGTGCAGCGTAGCCCTTTTCTGCAGCTCTAGCATTCATACCGTCACCCCCATATGTATGTCAGAATATTCTTCGGAAGTGTATTCCATCATCAGCAACTTAGAACAATTATTAGTTAAACTGCAATTTGTTCACTATTGCCAAACCTCTAAATATGAATAATTTAAGTATTCATGAATTTTGTATGTGGAATGAAAGGACTTAATGCAATAGTGTGATTAAAGAGTAGCTAAAAATTTTTGTGAAAAAAATGAGAAGTACGAAATTATTTTTATTTAGGTAATGTTAATTTTAAGTCAATTTTAATTATTTGTTCCTGTTTCTCAGTTGGTGTTCAATGTAATTTATAAAAAATTTTTGATATTTGCTTTAAAATAAATAAAAACGAAATTCTATTTTTAGATATGCCACTTCTGTTTGCAATATTAGAGTAAATTTTGACCATTTTTCTGTGGGAAAGAAATTTTAAACAGCCTGCACTTAAAAAATCTTTACTAGCAGCAGTAGCTAAATTTGTTTACAAAATGAATAAAATTATAAAGTATTTCTCACAGACCTGACACGCATTTGCCTCTTCCTATTAGTTTTTAAAGGATTGTGTCCCATGAGATATAACACAATATTCTGAGGTTTCCGGATATTTTGATTTAATGGGGATAATACAGGTCCCTAATACTATACATAAGAAAAACTACAATATTAATAGTTTATTATTTAAAAATTTGAAAATGAAACTCAAATCTGGAAAAAGCATTAAATTGTTTTCTTGATGTAAGGTTATTCATTGCTGAATTTGGATTGCCTTTTAGAGGTTCATCTAATTTAACTGGAGATTCATAAAATGGGTATGTTAAAGTTATAAATCATTATGATCAAGCATCAATTATTTATTGGAACAAAAGTAGAAAATCCGCAAATTCAAAAATATAGACTGCAAGTTTATTATTTATCACCAGATATACAAAATGAATTTATATCATGTTGTGCAGAACATTTAATGGAAGGAGAAATAGTAAATGTCTTTGCAATCATTTGATACAAACACTTTTATATTGCATTATGTTCATTCTTATACTATAGCTATACTACGAGATACGTTACAAGAACGCGCTAGGTGCCAGAGAACAAGCCGAGAAAAGGTTAGAAAAACGATACCCAAAGAGTTGGGTTTTGCTATTTTTTGAACGATTGAGTCTCGTATAACATTTTCTGCGCTATAAACTAAAAATAAAAACAGCGTTGAATATTGCAAATATTGTTTGCCTAAATAAAATGCTTGATTGTTGTTTCTATAGTAACCAAAACAAAACAATTTTCTATAACAATCCTAGGACCGTTATATTCATAACGGGCTTGTTATTTTGTTGTTGTCATACCAACCAACAATTATACTAGAAATTGGCCTCTGCGTTAAAAAAAACGGACTCGAAAATAAGTAGAAATAGGTTGGTAGAGAAACACAATAATAACGAAGCTTTGAGAGATTTTGGGAATCTGTTGACTGTACTGAATAGACCGGCAATTTCATTATTTTAAAAAATGGAAAAAACACCGCACCAAGATTGGTTGTCTAGGACAAGGCTATGATAACGGATACAGCATGAGTGATTTATGTAAATGAGCACAATCACTGATTTTATAAGTTAGGTACTCCTAAAGAACTCTGCTCTCCATGTGCATGTTATAGCTTAAATTTCTGTGAACTACATACAGCAGAACGCTGTGCAAAAATTATTGTATTATTTTAGAATAGTGCAAAAACTGTATAACATTTTCAACAGCAGTTTACGGCACTGGAATATGTTAAAAGGCAAATACGAATAGTTCTCTACATTCTATGAGTACTATACGTTGGTCTTCAAGAGTGGAAATATTACACCATTTGTGAAAATGGCAGTAAAATGTGTACGGCTACTTTTGAATTTATTAAATGTTATCTATTTAGTTGATAATATTAAATGCCATTAACATTAGAAGTACGTTATTACAACTTCGCTATGTGGTTTTTTGGATTTTCAATTTAAGACTTGCAAAGAATTGGAAACTCTTGGACTTTGACTACTGAAGAATCCAGAAAAGGATACTCAATCAGGTTTGCAGAAAATTCTAGTAGTATTTGAAGATCAGAAAAAGTATTGCGTTGTTTTAAAAAGTAATATCTTTGACATTTTCCGACACCTAACTATATATTTTACATTGTTGTAGGTTACAAAAACGAGTTTATGTACTCGATTTACTTATGTAGACACTTGTATTTGTATTAAAAATAGATTCTGGTATTAATAGGCACTTCGTGCGGGAATAACAGACTATCAACCTACATTAAGAGGACGACGAAGAAGAAATGTGTATGTTTTATTATTAGTCAAATGGTAGAGAGAGATACATTTTTTTTTAGATTTCATTATAATATGTACTAAGAATATCTAATTTAATGTAATTTACTTTTAATTTTTAATTAAAATTTAGTATTTACTTTGAGTCTATCATTTTTTAAATTATTGACTTGAACGACTTTGTAACGTTGTAGAATGGAAGAAAATTCTAAAAATATCTTTAAAGCAAAAAATAGTGGGGGGGGGGGGCAAGAAGTTTTATGCTGAAATAAAGCAGCATTTCTGAAATAAACTGAAAAAACTCCACGTGTCTTATTAGCACCTCTAGGCATATTTTATTGTTTGAAGTAACTTTGTCAAATTTTTTAGTCCAGAAGCTGTTTCAAATTTGAAACGTTTACTGTAAAGTAAGTACTAATTAGCTAACATGGACAACGGGTAAATTATTCAATAGATACATTTGGGAAATAAATTAGTACCAAATAAATAAAATATTTTCGAAATGTTTATACTGGTCCCCCTAGTAATTTAGTTCAATAAATCTGACGTAAAATTCCTCTGAGATTGTTGTTTTACCGCATCCTCATATTCTTTAAAAGGCATAACTGGACTGCCGAGAATTATAAATATAAATCTTGATTTCAAACTAAATGCCTTCTTTATATTTTTAATATAAAAATATGTTGTATTTACTGGAAAGTAAATATTAATTATTTAGATAACTATATTTCTAATTTGTTACAGTAAATTTTTTGGTGACATTCGTATTCAATGCTTCATTTTTTGCATCCTTTCGTTTAGTGACCAGCTGACAGTCGAATAAGAAAAACATTAGAGAGAGTAACCAATTTTCAGTTATAATATATCAAGGGATCCTTATTTTGCAGGATAATATTTTTGGCTGAAAGATGGTTGCTTTGGTAAACTTCGGAGGCAAATGACGTGATTAAAATCTTGAGCGACAGCGACCGATTTGGTCATTACATTTGTCGAGGAAGATTACCTATAAGCAAAAACTCTTGAGTTAAAATTTTACCTACAAATAATGAAATGAAGATATATTCAATCAGACTATTTCCCAAATAAGATGACATGGAAAATAATACGACTCGTTTTAATGATACTTCAAAAAATTGAAACTGTCAAACAATTTCCATTTTTCCAATTGTCACTTAAGTAATCCAAGGGACGTTTTCATGTTTTTGCCGCTATATTCTTAACGTGATTAGTCGAAATTTGAAAATTGGATATCAAATGATTGATATATTCGATATGGGGGCATTACTCTCCAAAATAAGTTTTCCGATCCCTTAAAACTCAGATCCAAGGATTTTGTTAAAATCTGCAACTTCGTGCGTTACACTATCTTTTTTTTTAGAATTGATAAAAATTTTTGCTGACATTTTCAAAATTTAACAAAATATGTTTGAACAAAAGGATTAACATAGCAGTTAAAAACACTTTTTCTGATTTCAATTTCATTATACTAACGCATGTAACACAAGTTTTTGGAAAAAAAAAACTCGGTATCTAGCTGGCATTTAAAACAAAACGTTAAAAATGCTTATAGTCGTATTAGATATATCAAGTCACATTTGTCAGATAGTATAGCAAGTGATCGCATATAAACTGGAAATTTGAAGAAGCATATTCAATTTGGTTGGACAGCTGCCAAAACATGATATTATAAACATCTTCGGAGATGAATATATCGCAGTTTCGACTATTTATTACATTCGAAAATAAAAGAGAAGAATGAATGTTATACAAGTGATATAAAAAGTTCCCCAAATAACTTAGGATTCAAGGCAAAAAAGAAAATCGAAGACAAGGTTGTGATCTGGGTTTGTTATTATAGAAGGCGGGTATTTTACGTCCTTATGCCGAACATGTGAGGGATGAGGTGGTGACTGGAAACATTTAGTTTCCTTTATTGCAGCAATCGTTTTTAGGGTATTTATTTGGTTTGTAGAATCTTAATCGGTTATTAAATATACTTATATCTATGTATACCTCAAGTTAAGGCTAACAAGCAAATAGATAATCAAAAAGAATAAAAGGAAATTTGTATTAAAAAGAATCATTACATTATTCAATGATGTAATGTAGTGGAAAATAATTAAAAATACAAAAGTCTAAATAATGCATGGCTTTATTCTAAAAACTACTTGAATGAAAGGTTCGTTTCTAAAGAAAATTACTTGTTTACCATACAGAAGTACATAGTTCTGGTCCTGTAGAAGCACTTCTTACACCTACAAATTATTAGTAATAATAAAGATTTATGAATTTATAAAATACGATATATAAGCTAGTGTTATAAACAGCTGCCTTACGAGTGGCACGTTCTCAAACAATTTAAAAATTCAAAAATTGTGCCGGTGTGTAAGAATGGTAATCCTCAAAAATGTAGACAATTATTATCAGACAACGAATTTCAGTGCACCTAATTATATAGCTACACAATTAGATATCAAGCAGAAAGTTGCTTACACATTTTGATATATCAAATGCATTTGACAGGATTGATTTCAATCTTAATGGAGAATATTTAAATATATGGTATTCGTAGAGTGGTAGCTAATTTGATAAGATCTTATTTGAGCAATGGAACTCAAATTGTGACCTTAACAACTACCAAGGGCAATGTTTACTCAGATCGTTATGAAATAAAATGTGGGGTACCACAGGGCTCCATTCTTGGTCCTGTTCTGTTTCTTTTATACGCTGATTTGTTGAATATATAAGAACTGATTGGGGACTGAGTAATATGCCAATATGAAGATAACACATTTTCACTTTTTTCAAGTAGTTATCTTCAAATATTGTCTAAAAATACAACACAGATTATGGCCAAGATAGAGAACTGCTATGAAAGGAAATTTATCGGAGTAAAGGCTAACAAAACAAACTTTTTATTCTTTGCCACCAACATGACAAATCATGGTAGGTCCAAGAAAACTATTTAAAATTTCTAGGAATAACAGTAAATACAGATGTTCGTTTTGTACGCCAAGTAGACTGTGTCTGTATAAATACGAACTTTACCTGTTATATACATTGCGTGAGAGATGATTCGTCATTACAGAATTTAAGGATGTTTTATTTTGCTTATATACACTCTGTCATCATATGGGGTTATGTTTTGGTACTCCACTGCATGGCACTGCATATGCAGACAAATTATTCGGGATGCAGAAAAAATAATTGCATTTTTTAAATTATCGCGGACTACTTCTTATAAACAATATTTTAAAGATTTTCAGATAATGGATTTGCCTTCTCTTTACACATACAAACTAATAAAGTATGTCAGAATGCATGCTAAAGGAATTTTCTGTAACGGTGGGTGTATGACAGTATGACTACTAGAAGGAGACACAATTTGCGGGTGTCAAAACATAGAACCAGTCTTTTTGAAAAAAGTCTATATTACAGGACAATAAAGGCATACAATTCTCACTCAGAAGAAATTAAACGAAATTTGATTCATAAATTCAAACAAAAATTGAAAACTTTCTTGGTGGAGAATTATTATTACAATTATAACGACTCTGTAAATGCAAACATACAAACCATGCAATTTAATTCCTTTGTAAAGCTGGTAGTGGTAGTTGTCACGGTTTACCGGTTATCTCTGGAAATAATAAATATAGAAATCTAAATTTTTCATGCTGGGAGCTTCGTGGCTATTTAGCATTAGATTTTCTACAACGCCGTTACATACAATTTACAGTACGAATAGTTTTTATGCCGTTTATCGTAAAGCGCCTTCGAGTAAACCCATTAGTCTGGTCGTATCAGATTGTGCTCTGTTAATTTGAATAGAAAAGCCCATTATGCTTCAAAGTTTGTAAATATTTATCCTGCACGACAGTTTAAAATTCCCGAATGAACATAATTAAGATTGCAAGGTTTTATGCTAAATGTACAGGCAGCAACGTAAACAAATTTATATTAGCTTTATCAAATTAAATGCAACGCATGACTATAAAATGCTTGTAACATTTATTACAACGTGATTTAATCTGTAGAATAAAAGAACGTTGTAGAATTATGCGTTCAATTGTATATCTACCAAATTTAAGAGTTTGCAATAAAGCACACAACAATATAAAAATAACTTTATACTTTGCGGATTGTCCTTGTAAGAAAATATGGAAATGGACCAATTCACAACTTTTAACGAAATATTGTTTTATATGAGTGCTAGGGAACTCGATTTATACTGTTTTAGTTGTTTTTTCAAAATAATTTGTTTTTAAATGTATTTAAATTGTTTACGTGATTTAGAAAACAGGTTTTTGGCAGTATGGCTTTTGTTTGTGCAAATCAGTGGAATAATTTTGTTACTATTATTCCATGCGTTGGCAAAAAAGTGTCTGGAAAATGGATATTTACCACCTAATTTCTTAGGTCAGTTCAATTCCAAATAAAACCAAATGCTCTTTAGTTCATGCAAAACTAAGAAAAAAGTTTAGTTACATATAAAATGGTGTTCTCTTAAAATTAAAATCGGTATGCATTTTTTCCAGCAATTAGTTTTGTTTGCTGAAGTAAAATTCAGCACCCCTCTGGGATTCTCGCGTATAAGCAAATATTTGCAGGCGGCCTGAGCATAGTTATTTTGTAATCTCTACAGACAACATTATTTCAGCAATGTGTTTGTGTTTATTTAATTACAGGCTTAAATCGACATAGTAGAAATAATACTTTTTTCTAGGTTTGTGTCAAAAATTACTATACAATTTTTAATTTTAACATGCGAATTATGTTTTTATTGAGCGTTGGCATTTATTTACGTATTCGTAGATTTTTTACTGTTGTACAAAATAAGAAATGCAAAAAAATAATTCTATAAACAGCGTAAGAAAAATCCGATAGTGAAATTTAATGGTTTAATAATACTTGTTTTATATTTGGAATAATAAATTGGAGAATCGATAAAGAAACGTTAATCTTGAATATTTTAGCAGCCATTTTCCACACATATCAATTCGTAAGCAATTTTTTTTTGGAGCACCCTACTACTACAAACTGCTTACCAAGAATATTGGATATTGTAAATTAGCATATTCGCCAATATGTCTGCACAATAAATTAGAGGTTTTGGTAAGAAACTAAATACAAATAATATTAACATTTTCTTTTGTCCAAGTATAATCTATTAATTTTTATTTAAACGACTCAAATATTTTACTGCCCTATCTAATTACCTAGAACATATACATTTTCATGCATTTTTCTGCACTTTTATATATTTTTGGTTTCTAACAGTTCTGTTCTACAACACTTAAAATTCAAACCTCTTAATTTTTCATTGTTGACCTAAAGCCTATGATAGCATTTTTTCCATATCTTATGTCACTTTAGCCAAGAAAATACACCGTAAAATTCTTTTAACAATTTTTATTTGGTTTTTTGTTAATCTGTGATACTTTGAGTAATATAATTTATTCTACTTAACTGCAAAAATCAGCAAACAATTTGAATTGGTCTAACAAAATATATACGAAATTTCTCGCTAGTGTACACCAAGAAAGAGCTTTTTAAATTTCTACATTTCGTTTGTTCTCTGTAATAATTCCAATTATAGTGCTACAAGCTTTAGGATAGTATCTAGTAAATTTTACCAGAATGACAATAGCAGGGGGCAGAGTCATTATTATATTGCTAAAAGCAGCCAGAAGTTGTTTTGATTTTCTCTTTTATACTTCATATTTTAACATGTGAAAATGCAGAGCGCTTATTAACCTCAAAGGACTTCTAAAGAGCTGTTTCAGAGGTTGATAAAATTCAGTTTGAATATAGAAAGCTCATCGTGATTAGCCAAATTGCCATTGTACTGGCACCGTATCTAATTTTCTACGTTATAACAGCTTGTCGTTGTAAAATATGAAATACAGTGCATTTAGTATGCAAATAGTCTCCTGCAAAATAAACATTATGTTGGCTAAAACATACATTCGCTTAATAACTTATCCCGGGAACGCATACAATACATAATTCATGTTGTTAAATTATACCAATTATGGATTTATGCATGGATCTCGGCGTTGTTTCATTTTAAACGTAGTTCACGCAATTGTATATTTTAATAGAATATTTTTTAAAAACATTTAAAAATTACGATGAGTTTAAAAATAACCTTTGTTCGTTTCTCCAAACAGTGTTCT
>OW679195.1:173902174-174270578 GCA_940337035.1 Agriotes lineatus | reverse complement strand
GTTATCGTGATTTGAAAACGCAGAGAAAGACTATTTACAAATTTTTGGATTTAATTAACAGTTTTGAGAATTCATGAAAAACTGTAAAAGGCAAAGGAAACAAGTAAGTGCTCAAATTTTAGAAAAATTAATTTCAGTAATAAAGATATCTTTTGAATGGTGAATTTGTTGAAGACCTTGCTTCTTATATTACTGCAAACTTTGTAAATGCTACTTGTATATCTATAGACGTTGAAAGATCGTTTTCAATATTTAAGTAAGTATATGTTTTCAGACGGAAACTAGTTTTTAGATTAAAAAAAAATTTTTTTATAGTATCAAGTTGTAAGCTGCTTTAATATGCTTGATTAATGTACCAATTTTCTTTCTATTTTTATGTTTTTAAATTCGGCATAAAGCAAATGAGATGGCATATGCAGATGCATATTTTAAAAATTGTCTGCACATTTTTACAAATAGGGGTGCATATATTTGTGCATATTTTGATAATAATGGGCTGAATATATTTCGTTCTCTACTGATTATTATCATATGTGGAAGGCGGCGTCATTGCATCACGATGCGTTGGTGGCAGCAAATAGATTAATGAATTATGAAAACATATTATGGAGGTAGTGAATATGGAAATAAGATATTTAAAACACAACATTTAAAAGTTTAATGTAATTCTAGTTATTCTCGGGAAAGGGATGCGGGAGGAATGAATAAAATTCATATAAACTTCAAATGCGTGTTAAAAATATTAGAGCATTCAAACTAGTAATGCAATAAATAATACAATAACTTTATCCCTTGCTAACTATTGGGGAAACACAAGCAGTTGCACCGGACTGCCTGGATTTTTTCATTAATACACACCCTTGCTTTAAATAGCTACATTTTCTTGCAATATACATGAGAACAATTCTTATAAAGTTCTGCTAGTAAATTGTGGCCTTATAGGGCAAACTGTAGATTTGTAGCTTCAAACACATGAACAAACTAATCAATAACATTAAGGAGATATTAACGAAAGATTGATACTTATTCTCGGTTTTTACCACCCGTCAAGGATCTTTACCGATTCATCGGTTTGTTTCCATCTCTCTCTATCACAGGCAATTATCCGCTAGTGACTAGCACCAAGTGTGTGTAGGTCGTTGTACATATTATCCAGTCATCTAAATACGTGCTCTTCCTTTTGGGCGTGTGGTTCTTGGCTGGCCGTTGAACACTCGGCCAGTTGTGCTGTCAGGTGTCATCCGTTTCACGTGCCCTATCCGTATTATCTTTGCCAGTGTATGACATTTACCACGTCTGGGCCATTATATAGCCTCCGCAATTCGTAGTAGTTGTACTGTCTCCAAACCCCTTGCTCCTGTGTTGGTCCAAAAATTCTGCGCAGTATCTTCCTCAAATCGATAAAGCGCAGACTCATCTCGGTTGGGTCCACCCTGAATGCATAATTTATTAAAATTATTAAATACGGATCTGTCTCCGCATAAGTTCAACCGCGCACAATCGAAAAACTGAAATTGGGTTAAATATAAGCCAAGATGGACGCCGTTTGCAAGATCGCGTCAAATTGAATAAACAAAACAAGTGAAATCGATCACAGTTCTATTGGTAACTATTTAAATTAGTTGGTTTTCGCGGCATTAATCCTCGTTGGTTTCTAGCATTTGTTTATAGGGCCCGCTTCTATTTCCCAATTGTTTATTTTGGCGTGGGTCTGGATCACACTAACGGGTAACGTCAAATAATGGATTTTAAGCTTCCTGGCAGACTAGAGTCACTCGTACGGCGATGGACTTGACCTGGATTGCATTGAGTATTGCTCTTCTTACGCATGCATGAATTTACCGGTGCTCAGGTGCTCACTTAATTATTTTTAGGATTAAGAGTACCTGCACTAGCCGATCTTATATCGGGGTGTTCGTAGGCTACGCTGACCTCGTTGTGGGGATGCTATGGGCCGGATCCTGCTGTTGGGGCACTGACACGTACCCCACGGGCTGCTGAATAGCACTGGTGCCTTCCCCAATGGGCTGGCTGGTCTGGTAGACCTCCTCGTAGCTGTCGGAACTAAGGCTGCTTCGGATCGAGGTTATGTCAAACAGCATCGGACACCTCAACAATTTTTGGTGGCGGATTTTGTTAAAAATAATACCACATGGACACTAAAATTTGCTCAACATACTGGTAAAGTTTCAGACTTGTATTCTTATTTTTAATATCAGAAATGTTAATTTTAATACAGAGCACAATTTCACACGTCAAGCCATTAATTTATTCATTTGCTTTCTTTTTTCCTTGTTATAAACAAAAGCTAGTTAGTTTCAAATTAATTACGGATGTTAACATGGTTCAAAATACTGACTTTTAACAATAAATTCTACTTAAAACTAGGATTTTGTACACTAATATTACATCTAAAATAATTGTTTACATTTATACTAATTTTGCGAGTCTATTTGTTACTGCACGTCTTTTTAATTTGCGTTTAAATATTCACATGTCACTGCACTGATTAGAGTATTTAATTCGAGCATTTCCTGCACTGGCTTTCTTTGAATTCACTGTTTTATTTTTCACACATTTTTAAGTTCATATGCTGTCTTTTTTCTGCAGTTTCTATAACCCTTGTCTTTTCATTCTTACGGTTTCCTTCAAATGCTTTAATGCCTTCATTCTTATCTGCTCGTTGCATGTTCATAAGCTTATCTATCTTTCAATTACCTTTCTTATAAAACCGTGACTGGATTTCACTATTAAACTGTACCTGAATTCTACGCTTCATTCCCTTGCGTTTGCGATCCATCTTGTAATTATTAAATTTCATTCGGCTTGGCATTTACTTTAGCACAAACCTAATCACTTAACTGAACTTACATTCAACTTAGATCTCTGTTCAAATTGAGCTTTGCTTATTGCGTTCATTAATTAATTAATCTGCAATTACTGGCATCTCATTACAAATGTATTTATTCTGGCAAATTCAAGTTTTAGTTTTGCAGTTATATAAAATATCTCACTCTGAGCTTTCATGAAATGTCCATTAATTTGGCAATGCTAACAGAGTTGATTGGTAGGGCTTAAAACCATAGCAATATATCTATTTTAGTTCTTCGTGATATTAGTGTTGTCTTAAACATGTCTTGCATAAGGTAGTACGCCCTATTTACTATGAACAGTTTTATCTTTATCCTTCTTTATGCAATTTCCTTCATTGATTACTACGCTCACGTATCTAAAAGCCCTTACTCCTATGCCTACGTTAGCTATTGCTTGGGTGGTCTCATCTACTGATGTTCTTGATATTCTTAGGTACTTGGGTTTTCTACATTAATTGTGAGGCTCTCATCTTGGAATTGCTTTTTAGAATATTATACTCGTGTATCAAGTTTCGTTCCTTTATGCTATCTATCGCCAGGTCATCCGCGTAGCCCAGTATTTGATGCTGGTTTCTCAACATGTAGTTGTCATGCTGGATTGGGTTTCCTTGCAATATGTTAGCTAGCACCATATTAAATAGTATTGGAGATAACGTATCTCCCAGTCTTAGCCTCACATTGTTGTTGACGGATTGGATTTTTTCTCCTGCTGTTCTTAGTTTATACTGTATATTTGTCCGTGTCATTATGATTAGGTTTTGAAGTTTTTGCGTCACTTCAAATCTTTATAGTTTTTGTTGTATAGGGGAGTGTCGTATACTGCTGTATGTTGTGCAGTTCAAAACTGAAAATTTGGTTGGGTTTCAATTTTCCTTTCATAAAGCCCGCCTGGTATTTTCTTTTTTTTTTCTCTCTCCGTATGGATTCACCTTCTATAGCAGTACGTGTGACGGGACTTTACAGGTGGTGTTTAGCAGGGTATTTATTTATAATTAGCGCACACAGCGCCACCCGTTTGCTCGTATATGGGGCAGATGACCTCCAGACTACACTACCGTGGCATTTTTCTCTCCTCCATATTTCTAACATGCGAGTGTGGATATTTCCACAGAGCCCTCGCCCACTTCCTTTAGTAATTTCGTCTTCCCTTAGTGCTCCGTTCCTCTTCAATTTTAGGATAATACTCTCTATTTTCTCTACTGTGGGTTCAACTGTAAGTACTCGATCTACTGTTCCTGTTTCTTCTTCTTTTTCTTCTTCTTCCATTTCGTGTGTATCGGGTTCTGTCTTCTTGTCCCTTCATTTTCTTGTTTTCCTTCTCCTGGGTCATTATGTGTATTTAGAAGATTCTTTAAGTGCTCTCTCCATCTTTCTAGTATTTGGTCTTTAGTCAAGATCATCTTTCCTTATCGATTTTTGCAATAGAAATGAAAGCAATGCTATAATTTTAAATTAAAAAAAAATGAAATTTGACAATTTAAAAAAATAACCATTCGGTTGCAAACTAAGGAAACCTTCTTAACATTTCAAAGTTGTTACAAAATGTTAGAAGTGTGTAGGAAATATTGAAGCTTTTCTGTAGTTAAATTAACTTTGAAATTAAGTTTTAAGGTAATAAATTATGTTGAGCCTGAATTGCGAGGATACAAGTTTATTTATAAACGTGTTCTTATATAAGTTATATTTAATTTTGATTTTGTCTAGCACCTAAAGCTTCGATAAATTATTAGTCGTATTTACTATATATTTGTAAAATCCTGGTGACATTTGAGAAATAATTAATTTTACTGTTACTTTCAACCTGAACAGTATCGCGTACGATATTTAATAATAATGCTATAAATATTGTACTTTTACTGAGACGAATGACTATAAGATGTAAGGTAAGAGGTTAAGAGGTATTAGGGAGTTAAGAATATATTCATTTTTTTTTCTACACAAGAAAGCTAGGAAATTCTTTGGTTTTAGAGTAGATTACTTATGTTATAATTAAAGCAAAAATTACCTTCACTCTTTCAAGGTGTTCAGTAGTTCATAAGTTAATTTCAAGTGAAATTAGTCCACATTAGTTCCGAATGACTCTATATCTTTTTGGATTATAGCATTAACAACTAAACTGAAATAAAAAACAAAAACGAATTTAATCAAATATCTAAACATTTTTAAAAGCATGCAGATTTTGGCATTAAATTGAGGCAGTACTGTTATACCTATACATAGTTTGCCAGGTTGTTTTTTGTATTTAAATATCGTAACATATTCTGCGGTAGATTACGCCGTAATCATTGGGGAAATGCTTTAAGCTCAACTCTTTTATAATTCACCAGTGCCGCTTGCGCCTCAGTTAATTCATAAAAGATACAGTGTTCCATAGCTTAACAGTGAATCACGCGGTATGACAGTGGTAAAATATTTAGCTAAGGATGTAACTTTCATCTTTGTGGACTGTTAATAACATTTTACGTTATTTTTTGCCATGGTGTGGAAGTTAGCACAGCAGATTGACTTTGTGCTATAACTAATAGTTATCATACATTGCAACTAGTGGGTTCTTGATTAATGTCGAGCGTGATTGCCTAAAACAATATATCGAGTGGAAACAGATATGATTTGAGAATCAAGAGGACACGAGTTGCATTCGGCTAGATTATATCACAAGTCAATAAACAACGTTTGAACAGTATATTTACAAATATTAAAAGTACAGTCTAGTTGCTATGACGATTGTATTTTCAACAGATGACGCTATGTTTGTGAAGGTATTTGACTATCAGTTATTAGTCAAAAAAGTATGGGATTATCACCGTTGCTATGTACATTATCAAAAGTTAGTACATTCGTAACTATGCATTTTTACAGTTTTTCATTACTTGTAAAAGTTAGGTATTTTCAAATATTTTTTAAATAATTAAAAGCAAAATCGTTTCTAAAATATAGAGATTAGACAACAATAAATGACATAATTATTTCGTTCTACGAAAAATGTGGTATACTAATATCGTGTGTTCAAAAAAAAAAACTCATTCGGTGCATGCCATGATCAAAGTGAAGTTTACCGTAACTTGAGATATACACATTGAAGCAAATGAACTACCATAAGGCAGAGAGAACTAAATTACATCTTGACCTTGAACTATTTTCCTAAAAATATACAAAACGACATGACTGCAGTTTTTATTTTTCTTTTCAAGACCTACCCTAAATGACCTTTTTTATGGAACACAAGATAGTTTATCAAGGTAAATTTATCTAAATAGTCTTCAGGTTGCACTTTCCAAATACGAGTCAGCGCAATGTAAAACTGGGCGGCGAATGTTTTGAAAATAGTCTGTTATTCACGTAGTGGTCTTTACGCAATTTTTGACGGACGTATTTATGTAATGGAATATCAATATTGTGCATATTGTACAATGCATGCCTAAGCGTGTCGTCATTGAAAATAATATTGTATGTCTTTAGTTTTGATTTTTTTAAAGTTCATCGAGTTAGCCTAAGCAAGATCATTGATTTATTTTCTATTACAAATGGAATTAACCACACGTGTGACAGCTTCATAATCACATTTCACAGCAAGTGAAAGTGAAGAAGAGGGTAGATCCATAGACTAATCGTCGTCGTCATCAACCTGGTTGTAATATCCCCCCCCCCCCCACCAAATTACAGAATAACATTGCAGTTGACACAATATTATTGTGACCGTTGCAGTAAGTGGGGATCGAAGCCAGGTGCCCAGAACTTAGGACTAAGCTAGCTCCACTACTTCGGAACCACCTCCTCAATAGATGACATAATTTCAAGATAATACGATTTAAAAATATACAGTATACAAAAATAATTGGTTGCTAAATATAGAAATCAAATATTGCTCTAAGAGGCAAACAATTAAAAAATAAGAAATGATAACAATAAAATTGTAATATGGAATAGAGGCTACACAATTTTACTTTCAGAAAGAAGGTAACCAAAGGTTACATGATTTTTAGACAGTGACCTCATTCTACTGTCAGAAAATTGCTCCAGCATAAAGCTTTCTAGAGAGTAGACATCGAAGTCATCATCATTGTGGCTCTTTAGTTATCTATTGTTGGACTTAGACCTCCTCCATTGTCCTCCAAGTGTGATGTTTTTGTGCCTTTCTCATCAAATCTCTTTCTATGTGTCGTCTGATGTCGTCTATTCAGCGCTTGGGTGGACGCCATCGCCGTCTTTCAGTGGCACTTGGTCTCCATCTCAGCATCCATTTATATTATCGGTTTTCTTCCATCCTTACAATGTGGTCAGTACAAGACCGTAGGTAAATATCGGCACACTTTTATGTTTAGATGGATCGGTAATTTGAATTTGAAGACGTGTTCATTTGCACCACGCTTCGAGATGCATGGCTCGACCTCTGCTATCTGATTCTCGTTCCCCAGTGCTATCTTATGCCCTACTTAAATATAATTTTTTACGATATCTACTGTGGTAAGCTATAGTTCTGAACGTTATGAATGTTGATCATGATCTTCGTCTTCTTGACGTTTATTTTGACACCCAGTTTAACCAATTCGTCTCTTGGATTTTCGATAATGGCTATCATATCTTCAAAATTGTCAAACAATAAGAATACTTCATCTGCAAACGGGAGATTGTAAAGTGTTTTTTTGTCAATTCTGACGCGTTTGTTTTTTCAATATCGTTCTTTAAATATATTCTCAAGTGCGCTAGCAAATATCCTAGATGAAAGTTTGTCACTTTGTCAAACGCATTATTGTTCCTTTTGTGAAGGCTAACATACGTGGTAGCATTTTTATGCAGATAGTTAAGCAATTGGATACATCTTCCCTGCAGTCTGCAATACCTTTCCCACAGCCCACTATTCTATTCAGTACGCTGTCTTGCCGTAATCAAGGAATGCCAAAATTATCGGCTTTCTGTATTCATTATATGTCTCTATAAATATCTTAAGAGTCTGTAGATGGTCATTTGTGCATTATTCTGACCGAAAGCCGAAGTTTAATTCCTTCTTGAGACTTTTGGCTAGCGTCTGGGTGAATAGCTTATAGATGCGGGAAAATAAACTGATCGGTTTATAATTATCTAGATTTTTTATGTCTGCTTTTTTGCGTGAGGATTATGACTACACTGTTCCAACTGGTTAGCACTGTAGTCTCTAGTAGTTGGCAACTAGCTGGGATAATGCTCTTCAGAAAGCTGTGGTGTTGATATTGAGCTGTTCTGGAAGGATACTGTTTTCACCAAGGGCACGTCTGGTCTTTACCTGATATAATATGGAAATTATTCCTTCAGAGATAACACCAGGAATTTCTTCAGAATTCACGTTTCTGAAAAAATAAAACCATACATAAAACAACACGGACAGCACTAGGATTGTAACGCCCCATTTCATTTTTGCGTTCCTTACGAATTGCTCCTTCAATTCTGGTTCGCATCTCTAATTTAAATAAACACGCGCGCACCTCTTTCCTGAGTAGCCGCGTGAAGTAATCTTTAACTTTCCGTAAAAACGCATGAACTTCGGGATACAGGTGCCTGGCTTGAGGTTTTCAACTTGCGGTTCTTCAAATTGAGCGCTCTGCGAGGGCGGCTTGCAAGCAGAATTGATCAAGACCTTCTAAAGGGATTTTATTATCTTGATCTCAATAGGCTATGCATATTAACTGCATTTTGTTTTCTGTCAACAACTGCGGTGTACGCTCCAAGCAGCGTCGCTTGCAAATGAGTTAGGCCCGACTTCCATCGAAGGGTGAGTTATTGTTTTTTTTTGCTAAGTACTAATTAAGTGGTAAATAGGCCTTTATCTTTCGACGGAATATCATAGCGGCAACAGGAATTCTCTCGTCCTCGGAGCCAAGGTCATTTCCGAAATTTGAAAATATTTTTAACCCAGGAATGCTGATTTTGGCAAGATGTATTCGCACCTGAAGACTGTCTTTGAGATCGCCGTGAGAAAGCATTCCACTTAATAGTAAGTGCATACTAATTTGCTTTTCAGCCTTTTGATTGTGTCGATAAAGGCATATTTGCCTGCTATAAATTGCGTATTTCTAACAAAGGCTTTTGGGGGCAACATCGTACGAGTTAACGTAAATTAAATAGTGTTATCAAACGCTAGTGCGTTATAACATAGCACATCAGCTGAAAGCATGCATGTATGTACGCTGTAAAACACAATTTCAGCAGTGTGACCGTGAGCGCCCTGTTTTTCCCAATTTAATTTTTGTTTTGCAAGCCGGTTGAAGCGGGTTCTTATATCACAATAATTAACTGAATGTTTGCATGGCATTCAGATGTCAATATTTTTCCAATTATTATAACTGTGACTCTTTGAAAGGGGTTGATTTCCATCACAATTATTTTGTTTACTGCTTTAAAACGTCAGGTTTTACGTGATTTAATTTGTTATTTATCATTCCTGAGTCTGTGAACCAATTGTAAATAATGTAGCATTGTTATTGTTGACATGTTGGTGAAATTTTTACTTCTGTTACTGGTTATCCGTTGTTATCTTGTTACTACCCTTCATAAACCTGTTGGATTTTATCTGGTTGGTGAAGTTAAAAGATTTACAGGGTAGGTGGTGAATTATGTTGACTATTCAAGTCACTTGTCATCTATCAAAAACTGACCAATAAAAATACAAGATTTGACGTCTTTGAGCCAATAAAAATGAACTATATTGACAATTTTCACTAGTGAAAATAATCGACAATTTTCACTAGTGGTATAGTAAATATTTTAAACAAATGTGATTTTTATTAGAAAAAGTCAATATTAGTTTTCTGTTACTATAGAAATTGCGTAGTTTGTTGCTAGATTTACTAAAAACTAATTTGAAAAAGTAGTTTGGTTCATTGAATAGTCTCTTGAATGCCATTCTTAGTCAAAGTTAAGTAGAATATTTTTGCGGTCGTATCTCTACTCATGTCCATTGCGCTTAGGATTAGGACTCGTGCTAGCGCACTCGTCCTAATCGAACCTAAGCGCAATGGACATTCGTAATACCACAGCAAAAATATTCGACATAACTTTGACTACTCATGGTATTATAAGTGATAGCTAGATTTAGTTTATGTAGTGTTTAACTGCTGGCGCTCAAATTGTACCGGGTGATTATAAATGCTCTTCAATCAATTTGTTTTTGAAACATTTGTTGATTGAATAATATGTTGGCGGCACTCTAAGTCTATGTCAAATTCGAGGTTAGCAAGTTAGGTTTTGCGTCAGTTTTGACACAGAGTGACGCAAAACCTAACCTGCTAACCACAAATTTGACATAGACTTACAGTGCCATCAACATATTATTCATACAACAAATATTTCAAAGGCAACTTGATAGAAGAACATTTATAATTATCTGGTATATATTAAAAACATTTTTTTGTAACCCTAAGAACAACTACCTAGCCCTTATTCAGGTCATATTCTGCTGAGTGTTAAAGCTAGCTAGTGATGTGCTATCTCTCGTTTAAAGGTGGTACAGGATGATGAGTTAAAACTTAAGTAGATCATGTTCTAATAGAGAAAATATGGAGAAACTCACTTAAATATAAATGATCCATGAGAAAGGAGACATTGGCCATGTAACGTTTCACCCTCTCACTAAGGGCGTTATAAATTTATATCTCGGGTTAGCTCAGTCGGAGCCAGGATTCGCTCAAACTCAAATATATAGGGCAAGAAAAACACAGGATAATTACCATAAATGTATTGTGGATAACTATAAGTACAAATTAAACCGTAGTTTTAAATTAACTGAATTGTGCATTACGAAAATAACAAATTCTACTGGGGGGTCGTGTTTCTTTGATCCTTGGTGAACTGTAACCTACATAGCAGATCTGCACGGAAGACCGTTGCAGCAGGCGTTGCACCAAGTGTAGCAGGTAATTACGAAACGCGGATGCAGCAGGCGATGCGCCAATTATAGATGTTGGCCTGTAGGCTGAATGCCCGGGACGGGTGACCTTCAAGTCCCAATGTTGTTTACGTTTATGGTGCTGGAACTATATCGCCTATATAAGCCTATATAAAATATATAGGCCTAACTATATAAGCCTTTGGGGTTGTGTAGGAGTTGATGCAGGTCTTGCTGGTGCCCTACGATGGCCTGGCCTTACGTCCTGAGTGACGGTGTCGTGAAGTTCGCCAAATTGCAGCGGGCGGCGAGCGTTGACAGCTCGGCGGGCCCGGAATGGATTTCCCAGCGCTGGGTCCTGGAGGTGAGCTTGGACTTTCGACTTCTGGGGAACGTCTTTAAACGTTCAGAGCGGACCCTTCAGATAGGTTTCAATGCATACGGCTATAGGTCTCGGATCGCAATTAGGAGGGACGTGCAATTTGATTCCTATAGGTATTGTTATGAAATAGTTTTGGAATATTATAGCGGCAGATCGTAATTCCGTTTTGAAATGATAGGGAAACAGATTATGAGCAGGGCATTCACCGCCTCAATCTATCCTGCACGTTCGAATTTAAGTGGATACGCTAGGAGTCGGGCCTCAGTCTAACTTGCAGGTCGGGTTTTGAAATTATATGAAGGCAGGTTAGGAGTCGGGCATTCACCGCCTCAGTCTGACTTGCAGATTAGGTTTTCAGGTAGATAAGTTAGAAGACGCTCAGCGCTCCAATATAACGACCGTTTGGGATAAGGGCCAGTCCATGGACTCAAGTTCGGGACTGGACAGGATCAGAACTGGTGGAGTGAAGAGGGATGATCTCAAATCGGCAGTCGATATCAGCTTAGACATGATATAAAGGAAGCTCGCTTTGGGGCTTCGTCGCCGAATAACGGCAGACGTAAATTAACTACGAGCAATGGTCGTGAATCCACATTCGATGTAATGGATGGTGTCTTGAGAGCTGCGACGAGCGTTGCTCTTTTAAACATATCCGATGCGAGGGTCCAGATCAAATTCCGCGGTACTCACATGACACGCCAATTGGAATTATCCAAGAATCGTGGTAACTTGCTGAAATTGGCATGATAAGGGGTTGCCTAAATAGCTACATTCACGGAACGATAAAGCTCACATGACACACACGAACCCGTTGCTTGAATGTTTCTGGTCAACTGCAGGTCTTGATGAAACATCAACCTCTTTCTTTTGCCCTAAATAATTTATACCAAGTTATCATTTATATTAAATACATTTATGATTAAGATAAGTACAAAATTTTTAACATTTTGGGAAAATGGTTAGAAGTTATAGAACAACTTTAAGGATGATTTTATTTTAGGTGCATTTTAATTCTAAAAACAGATTTAGTTGACTTTCTAAGTATTTCCAAGTTTGGTTCAACTGATTTGATGTGAAGGAAATAATGTTTCCAGCTACATTTTCAAAATTTTGATATTTTTTTCTACTTTTGTTATTGCTTCAGCTATTCCTTGTCGTTTTATATCAAATAATTACACTAATATGGCTTAAGTGTCACTTCTTATCTATGAATATTTCAGGGTTTGCATAAATTTCGGTCTCATATTTTGTCATTAAACCCAGCAGAGTAGGTTATATGAAGTTTGGTGTTTCTTGTCTAATGTTATTAATGGCAAGCAAAGTGTTGTTCGATGATTGCTTGGGAGGATTATAAACTTTATATAGAGTTTAGGGCCTTCGCAAGTTATAAATGGAGATTGATTCCTCTGATTGATGAGCAATTTTAGTTGCCAATAATATGCGCGGCTTGCAAGTTAGTGGATACAGTCGAACTTTTACAATACAACTTTAAAACGTCCAACACTGAGTCAATAAAACGCAGTCGCGCTGGGTTCTGCATTCTATGAAAGGCGTTCTAAAATTTGTCGCTATGGAATTTAATTAAAGCGATACTTGATCCCCATCATTCCATTAAAAACTCCTTTATTACAAAGTATACCTACCGAAAAAAGTTAAAAGCCCTTCACAAACTCTCTATACCCTTATGAAAGTCTGGGTGGAGGCTTTATGAAATTAAAGCAAACTTTATAAAGCTAATGGTTGAGACCCTAACTGATACTCAAGTGAGATACAATTTAGCGTTTCAATTCCTCATAAGCGGATCATTGTAATATCTGAAATATATCTGGAGAAGTAGGGAAATGCGCGGCACACTCGTGAATGCGCCCTCTTGTTTTCGTCTACTACTGCGAAGGGATTAAATGGAATTAACAGGATTCCCGCTTCATAGAATTGAACTAAAATAAGATTATCTGCTTAAAAATAGCAGCCATTTTAATCTTTTCTGCAGCAGATCTGCGAATTAGATTTAGTTACAGCAGAACTCGCTCTTTCTGAAACGGATTAGGCTAAGCCTTGGATGGAGAGAGATAGCTACTACTTCGTATAGCGGTACAATTTTACAAAACCGCAGAAATTAGAAATGAAGATATAAATTGTGAAGTAATGAAAGCGGATTTTAATTTTAATTTGGGTAAAGACGGCTGCGACTATCTGCTTAAAAGTTTCTCTAATCAGTAGCCGCAAAAGTAAGCTACTGAATGTCGCGTTGGTCTGTAAGAAATATCAAGTTGAAATTTAAAAGGTGTCAGACAACTTCTACAAATTGTTTTTATATCTTGTTTTCTATACATTGGTCGTTTATTAATTAACACATAGGGAAGTTGACGTGTTGCTATGATAACGTAGGAATGGAGGACTTTGTTAAAAGTTTTTCACTAAATGACAAACTTGGAAACCATTGCTTTCCATAGTTTGTGATTAAAACCGCAAACCATGTTGGTTGGCGTTTTGCAGCGTTATGGGGAGGGGTTAACTAAAAGCATCATAATACGATTCTAGTGTGACGTAGCACCATGCGGATAATAAAATAATAATAATAATAATAATAATGGCATGGTGTTTTCTGCTAATAAATGTAGCAAATCGTAAGGTGAGGAAGATACTGCAAGGTTTCTAGTTTCTGAAAACTTATTAGAAAAAAAGCAGTAATAATTTAATTAAAACTATTAGTATAATGTTTCTGGCTCGCATCGAAACGTTTCAATTTTAATCTTGACCAAAATTCGCTACATTTAGTTTCAAAGTAGATTTTCCTCGGATAAAGCTCAAATGCCCATGGGTTCGTTGTACTCAAATCTATAATTACAACGATAACAAGATTTAGGAATAAACGGTATAATGTGGTTAGATATACCCATGACTCCAAAATTAAATATCACAGTAATGAGATAACATGAACAAGAAAATAACACGTATTGCACGGTATAATGTGGTTAGATATACCCATGACTCCAAAATTAAATATCACAGTAATGAGATAACATGAACAAGAAAATAACACGTATTGCTTGAGTAAGAAAGAGATAAACATAGTAGCTAATATTTGAGTAGGCTTGATGCTCATTTTTTTCGTCTAGTCATTTCTTTCGTACTCGAGCATTCTATTTTGTTATATTCAATATCGTTTAGGAAAATTAGTCAGCTAATTATCTTCTTATATAATATATTTGACGTTTCGTCATCTTAGCTGACTTCCTCAGAAATTACACATTATGTTGAATTACAATAGACTAAAAAGGAAAATGAGATTAAGTGTAGATTACTTAAACAATGTATATTTACTCTTACCTTATGTAACGTGGATTGAAATTTTTAAATGATAAAGTTGTAAAATGTTGAAAGGTTAATAATAATTCTTAGAATATAAGTTGAAAAGAATATTTAAAACGATTTTGTAGATATGAAATCTAAACTTTATTTTAAAGGTATAACTTGATACAAAAAATTTATTGTAAAAGATATCTTAATATTAATTGTAATTTAAACGATATATTTTCCTTTATTAATTATAGAAGAAAATTTGCAGAAGCTTATAGTAAATGGAATGAAGATTTTCTATGTCCGTTTTCTGATTAATATAATTCGTATTTTTTTTATTTCAATAATTTCATACACAGTGTGTCCCAGGATAGGTGAAACGACTCTTGTGAAAGGTAAAAAATTCTCGATTTAAATTGTAATTTTTTGGGGTTCAGCCCTGCTTGGTTAAAGGCGAATTTATAACATCATTTCAGTTTTGAAAAATCAAGTATGCCTTGGAAAAAATACCCTTTATGCGGCAAATACGACAAAAAGTTATAAAGAAAAGTTGTTTAGAATCAACATCTAGGACCCTATACCAAATTTCTAAATCCGCGGTCAACAAGTTTATTTCCGAAATCAAAGAATTTTATTTTTAACAAAGTTTTTTTATTATGAAATAAAAAACTTTGTTAAAAGTATTTGTTTTTTCAATAAAAATCTTTGTTAAAAGTAAAATTCTTTGATTTGGGATCTAAACATAAAAAGAAATTGTGAGAGATAAAAGTTGGATGAGGATTTTGAAATTTGGTATAGCGGCCTATGTGTTGATTCTAAGCAACTTTTTTTAATAACTTTTTGTCGTATTTGCCACATAAAAGGTACTTTACCTCTCAGAAAAATAGTTTTTTTTTTTAATTTCCAAGGCATACTTGATTTATCAGAACTGAAATTATGTTGGAAATTCGCCTTTAACCAAGCAGTGCTAAACCCCAAAACCCCAAAAAATGAAAATTTAAATCGAGAATTTTTTACCTTTCACAAGAGTCGTTTCACCTATCCGGGGACACACTGTATAAGGCGTTTTTGTAAAATATTTTTTTTTAACTATTTTAGGTGAGTTAAAATAAAAATCATGGTAATTATCAACTGCATGATCAGAGAGAGCAGTATTTGGTTTATTTAAGTTTAAAATTTTTGCTTGTATAGAATTTTTATGTTGAGTTAATCCTTTTTTTAGATTTTGTTTCGTTTGTCTTATGCATTTAACATTGCAATTATTACAATTAATTTGGTAAACAATATTTGATTCAGACTGAATTTTTTTTTATCTTTTAGATTATAAAAAAATTTATTTCCTATTGGATTGTAATTTTTAAAAGCGATATTAAAATTATTTTAGTTTGTTAATATTTTACTTAAACGTTGTGATAGTTTTGGCATGTATGGGATTGAAATGTAAAATAAATTTTTAATGTTTTTGTTAATATTAAATTCTTGTCCTAAACAGTTAGGGTATAAGTTGATAGTTGAATTATTATTATTTGTGTTATTATTTTTAAATACAATACAAGGTAGAACTTGGTCAGGTCCAGGTTAGGGGAAGGAGTTCTACGAAAAGGGTTCCCTTTACAAGGCAGAACTGCGTCAGGTTCAGGTTTAGAAGGATGCCCTACGAGACAGGTTGCTATTACAAGGTGAACTGCGACGTCTGCTAATAATTTGTTTCGTGTTTTTTTTTAACAATTAAGTTATTATTTGTCGTATGGCGATCTACATAGCGCTTAATAACTAATTATAAAATATATAAATATAAGTATATAGGTGTATACAACAGACAGTCAATCTATTACTAATATTGTAAGTGATTAAAATTTTTTATTAAAATATTAAAGCTTTTGTTACTATTGTAGTTCCTTGTCCTATAAATCTATGTCCAGGTCGGTCAACAATTTGATAACTTCAGGGTTGCCTTTATAATTTCGTCCCAGTTCCCTTGGTATTTACGGAGGGGGCAGTCTTGTACTATGTGGGCTACCGTTTGTTCTGGCACTCCACAGTCGCAATAGGGTGAGTCGGATATTTGCCATTTGTGGAGCATCGAGTTGCATCTACCATGGCCGGTTCTAATGCGGTTTAGTCGGCACCATATTTTTCTGGGCAACTGCATTCCTGGTAGAGTGGCAGTTGGATCTCGAAGACCATTTTGGTTAAAGTTATTGTTTAACGTCCATTTGATTTCCATGCTCCTTTAGGTCGTATTCTTCGCGTTGTAGATATACTTCGTCAGTCCATATTGGATTTCGGGACTTTAGACGGGAACGAGGAGGATTATCCAGTGTTTTATGGGAGCGTTCTAGGAAGGTCAGTATCGTTTATTTTGTTTATTTCGTTGACAGTAGCTTGCTGTCTCCTAAGATCAGGAGGGGCAATGTTGGTTAAAGCGTGGAGCCAGGGAATAGGAGTGGATTTTAGGGTTCCTGACACGATTCTAAGGGTGTCGTTAAGGTGTACGTCAATCTTGTTTACATGGGCACTTCTGTGCCATACTGGTGCGCAGTATTCTGCAGTGGAGAAAACTAGTGCTTGTGCTGCTATTCGTAAGTGTCTGCTCGTGCCCCCCAGGTAGTCCCCGCCCAGTTTTCTGATCATGTTGTTTCTGGTCTTTAGCTTTGGGCAGTCATTTCCAGGTGTTTTTTGTATGTTAAGGAGCGATCTAGTGTGATTCCTAAATATTTAGGGTTGGGGTTATGTTTCAGCCTTTTACCGCAGAATGTTACGTTAATCTCAGTTTTAGCTGGTCGATTATTGAGGTGGAAGACACTTACTTCAGTCTTAGATGAGTTTGGGCATAGACGCCATTTTCTATAATATTGGTTAAGCGTTTCTAGGTCTGTTATTAGGGTATCTTCGCCTTCCTCCTTGCGTCTGGTTTGTGTAGCTATGGCTATATCGTCAGCATAGCAGAATTTTTGAGAGTTGGTGTCTGGCATATCACTCGTATATAAGTTAAATAAAAGAGGGGCCAACACTGATCCCTGTGGTAAACCGTTTTTAATGGTATAGGATTTGCTTGTTGTTTGGCGCAATGTGACTTTAAAATATGGGTTCTTAGCATATTCTCCAGAAGTTTAGTTAGTTTGGCGCAGGAGATTGTCTGTTTTAGTTTTAGAATAAGCCCGTCTAGCCATACTGTGTCGTACGCGGCAGTTAGGTCGATGAATGCCACGGATGTTCTTAGTCCCTTCTGGAAGCCTGATTCAATGTACGATGTTAGGGCCAATACTTGTTCACAGCAGCTTCGCTTCGACCTAAAACCCGCCTGTTCCGGGGGGATTACGTTGTCTATTGTTGTATATATTCTGTTGTAGATTAACTTCTCTAGAAGTTTGTAGCTAACGCTAAGCAGTGCGATAGGGCGGTAGTTTGCTACGTCATTGCCGGGTTTTCCTGATTTAAGAATAGCGAGGGTTTGGGCCATTTTGAACTGTTGGGGTACGAGTCCTGTGTTTAAAATGTCCGTAAGGAAATATCGGAGCCATTTTTTTCCAAATATCCCTAAATGTCTTATAAATTCTGGGAATATACCGTCCAGTCCGGCTCCTTTTTTAAGTTTTAGAGTTTTTATGCACTTGTTTAATTTAGATTTTGTGAAAGCAGAGGAAAAACGTGAGTTTTCGTCAAGGCGACCATTTATTGTTTTAGTTTCTCTTCTGACTTCTTTTTCAATGTGTTGGTCGACTGGGACTTTGTCTGCACGCTGTTTAATATGCATTGCAACTTGGGTAGGAGTAACCTCTGGATTTTGCTTAGTCACAGGGGTTGCGGCTCCGAGTCGGCGTAAAAGGGACCACCCTTTTCTACTAGAGTGGGTGAAGTTTATGTTTTCTGTAGTGGTTTTCCATCTTTCTCTTCTTTCATTATTAAGTGATTCTAGAATTTGATTACCTAGGTCAGAATTTCCACTTGTTTTATATTCTTTGTATAGTTCTTCCGTTTCTTTGTTCCAGCACGCTATGTATTCTTTCCTGTACCCACATGGTATGTTTCGTTTTGCTGCTCCGATCAAGATGCCACAGAAGCGTTTGTAATTTGTAGCTTTTGGCGGGACCCAGCGTAGGTGTGAATTGACTTCTTTAGTGTATGATGGCCAATCTGCCTTATTGAAATTCCATCTCGGTTTTGGATAGACTTTATTATAGGTAGTTGTATTCCAATGTTAACTATGATTGGGCGATGCTGACTTCGTGGGAGGTTTGGCAAAACCTTTCTCATGTGAGGCAAAGGAGGTCTGCGTTGTGTCCGTGGTAACGAAGCATATGTCTGGGTTTGTATTCGACTGCCATCTGGCTGATCGGTAAGATTTTAAGTCTTTAGCATCGTAAATCAAGTAGAGATTTTGTTCATCACTCCATTTACAACAGTCTCTCCATTTTGGTCGTTTTTTGAGTATTCCTAGTTGACATGATGGGAGTTGAAGTCTCCTATATAGACTCCTGGGTGGTTTATAGATGGGAGTGGGGGGTTTGACCATTTGTCTTTAGGAGGCTTGTATACTGCAGTAATTGTCGTTCCTGCTACCTCGATAGTTATTCTTTCTATATTTAGTTCTTGGCTACTGCTGATTACTTTGTAATTGGTGATGTTGTTTCGGATGTACATTGCGGAACCGTAAATTTCGGAGGTAATATTTGCTATCATCGTGTATCCTGGTACTTTTGTTCTATGTGGTATTTGTGTTTCGTCGCCCAGATGCGTCTCCTGCAGAGCAATAACATCTACATCATTTTCTCTGGCAATTTTACTCAGATGTTCGCATTTATCTCTTGATATGCCCTCTATGTTTAGTTGCAAAATATGAACACATGGTCCGATATTTTTTGTCTGTTGGCTCTTAAAGTGCCTTTGGTATTTCGCTGCTGTAGATCTTCGGAATGACCATGAGAGACTTTTGGTCTAGTTTGGTCGCCACGTATTGCTAGACTATCCGGTGTTTCTTAATATTTCTTTGCATGATGTTTGTAAAAAAACGTATATAGAAAGAGCGAGTTTCATAAATACTACTAATTTTCCATCTGCAAGGGTATACTTTCCAAGTTCTAATTACTTGCTCTCTGAGGCTGGTGACCGGTAATTTTCTATTATTCAGATCTACTACAAAGTCACTCATACTTGGAATCCAGACCAGTACAAATGCGTTTGTGCTTTTAGAAGCCACAAAGGTCACTCTACAGATACTTGGGGTATTATTTCCAGCAAAATTAATTGTATCTTCATCTATATCAAAATGACTATTATTTTTTCAGTGAATTTCGCTTAGTTGGTGTATTTCAGCACCTGTTCGTCGTAGTTTCCGTGTTTTCCCGGTTTCTAGAAAGCCACTAATATACCTTCTATTTGCCTATGGTTATTAGTCTGCGTCTCCTTTTGGTAGGCATATGCAGTCCTCTAGTAATATAATTTCCTTGACGCGCCTAGCTGTCTAGAACCTCATATTTAACATCATGAGGCCAGGAATCACTCTGAAATTTCTCTAAGGCGTTGTATTTATCGTGAGAGTGGTGGTCTTCATGGAATGAATATACCGGGTGTCCGTTCTCAAAGTCGAACATAGGCGAATAACATTGTATTGAACGTTTTTGCCGATTCCTGCTCGCCAATTCAACTTACAGGGAAGGTAATGGTATCAATGGAAAGATAAAATTATTACGCATCAAATGATACCAATAATAATATTCAAGATGCGATTTTTATTTTAAAATTTTAATTTAAAACTTGGGAATTTTAAATATATTGTGCCAAGTTCGATAGCATTTGTCAAAAAATTGGTATTTACTTGGCTTAAATCAGATATTTTCTGTCAACGTCTGTTAAAATTATCTACAGAAAAATTAATTATTTCAATGAAGAACGAGTGAATGCACAGATGTTAATTGCCTATGTTCGACATTGAGAATTGACACTCGGTATGTAATGTAGTGGAATTTTGGTTTCTTCTACATCGCAGTATTGCCACCGCTAAGTCTAATATGTTGACGACGCTGCCAAGCCTACTGATTTCCTTACTCTCATCCAATTCTGTTCTAAGGGATGCTGCTCTCCAACCCCTGCTTACCTCAATGGACCCAAACTCACCATACCCTGACGCTACTTTCTCAAGAAATTAAAATCAGAACTTTTAGTAGGGTTACTCAATATAACGGGTTGGATCACGTGAAGGTGAGGTTGGAGTTGGTGTGAAAATGGTAAAAGGCTCTTGAGGAGAGTCTTATTATCGCACACACACATTTTGCAGCAGCGAACGTATCATTACAATACAAACAAAGAGCTACAATTAATGTATATTCCTAGTGACGGAATGTGCCTGAAAAACATAAATCTTCACCTAGAAAATGATTTACATGTACACCAACAAGCAATCAATAGTCGAATTTTAAATGCATTGTTACAAGATCGTAAAACTAACCCGTGCATTAGACAAAAGAACAAAGTGGATGATATTATCCAACGAATAACCACACTCATAAATACGTTCATAAATATACATGGTATCAACCAAATAAAAAGCAAAGATCAATAATAGACTACGTAATATTGCGACAAAAATCGACCTTAAAAGTAAATGATGTGTGAGTACAGAGAGGAGTACGTGTGGTTCTGACCACTATCTTGTAAAAGCAAAAGTATTTGTATCTTATGTAAATCAACAAAAGCCAGCTAACTTACTCCAACCAGATAAATCTAAAGACTTATGGCTGCGATATAATTTGGAGGGGTTTCAAGAAGAATCTACTGTGTTCCTATATAAGATCCGTGTTGCACAAAAGATAGGAAATGGACTGCTTGGTGATATAGAGGAAAGATATAGAAAACTGAAGGAGATTTTACATCAATCAGCAAAAGAAACCCTAGGCGAAACAAATTTTGGCAGTCAAAAATATTGTAATTATTGGTGGAGTGGAGTGAATGGCTTTCCACAAATGATCCAGAGAATAGACGAGCATATACGAGACAAAACTATAGGGTAAAGCAAATATTTAAAAAACAAAAGAATTTGTTTTGGCAGAAAAAGTGCAGCGCATCGACAGGCTTTTGGGTAGCACCCGCTGTAGAAAATCCTGGAAAACTGTAAGAGCATTGAAGGAGAACAGAAGATAAAGAAAAGTTGTTGATCCTATTGGACTACAAAAGTGGAAGCAATACTATAAAGAATTGCTAACAGAACACATGGTGGATTTCAAGAATGTACAGTATCGAATCATCTAAGAACATAAATGCATGGACAATATCACCCAGAACGATGTATTAAAAGCATTGCGTGGAATGAAAAACCATAGGGTCTTGGAGGTATACCGATTGAACTGTTACAATAGGCCCCAGGTAGTGTTTTAGAAAATGTTGTTAACATGTGTTTTCAAAAAGCGTAGACACTACAAGCATGCTTATGTAACTTCGCTCTACAAGAAAGGTAGTAGGAAGTGGAACATATATCTGTTAAATTATAAAGGAATTAAAACCAGATTGAATTAACAAAAGACATATAATCGCCGAAAAATGAATACAGATTACTCTCAAAGGTTATTTTAGCTTCGAAGCGACGCTGAACGAATGCTGGCAGCGAATGTCCCCGTCTCGATCATGCCGTGTCCAAAGGGCCCCCTTTCCTGCACGTAACAGAGCCCAATTGTTCTCGCCTTAGCGCCGTTCCGGGTGACTGCCACTGCACCCCATTAGCGCCGGGAAGGAATTTTGGTACCAGCTCGCGGGGTCAAAAACAGGGTCAGAAACGTGCTCAGTAACCAATACTTAACATATCACTAGCTGAAACCCGCGGCATATGCCGCATTTAAAATGTAGGACGAATTTAATAACTTTTGTTGCATTAAAGAAAGTTTCAAAAGCACGCTAGAGATTGGCAGTAAGAAAAAGTTTCAAAAAATATATTTTCAAATGGAAAGTCTCTGGAAAGGAAACGCTCGCCTCTGGAAGACGTCCTAATTAATACGACGTTGGAACGCAGTAAAAAAATCCGGAAAAAATTAATGCTCCTATGTGAGAATTATTTGCGCCACCGAAATAATTTTCAGCTGCCTGCACTCTGTGTTTCTTTTGAGGTTTAAGCCATTGAGGCGTAGAGCATCATAAAAATATAAATGCGGTAATTCAACTCTCCAGTTACGCCGTTACTGATATTGTTAAATAACTCGATTCATTATTATTTCTTTGTCATTTTAAACTCGCATTATTATTATTATCTCTATAATACCAACCATAAGTAACTGTTTATACTGTTTATATGCTAGCGAGTTAATTTTCTTCTTAAATCTACTATTAATTGTAGATTGTTCTACAAGTTAAGAAAAGTGAGAGTTTTCCAGCGAATGTAAAAGTTTTACGTGAGCATGGAAGAATCACTTTTCCAATGTGTTGAACATGCAATTTTTCCCTGTAGTTGACAAAAATATCTTTTTAAATAATTTTGGTCAAAGTATGGAAGCGCGATGTTTTTGTAACCATTATACATTTTCTGAATAGATTTACTAAATGTGTTTGAATTTAAATTGTTTTTAAATAAATTTTGACCATAAAATGTTATTTCATGTTATCAAATCTATTTTTTATCAATAGTTCAGTCATATTTATTTGCCATGTCAGTGAATTTAATTACTGCAGATTCTTTTGATGGATGACGGAAGGCAACATTATGACATGACATACGATAGTCGGAATGCATTATTTGATCGTTTAAAAATAGACCTGGGCTTTTAACATATCGCAGCGGTCGTGCTTTTAAAAACACGATGTTTGTATTTACTTATTTTACAGTACTGCAATTAAAGTGATAAATAAATCGATTAAAACATTTATTTGCTTTTATTTTATATTCCAATACCAATATAATACAAAATACGATTACTTTCACTTATACTACATAAAGGGTAATGCCATTCAGTATTAGGTACAGATGTTAAACCAACAGAAATCAGATAAAACCATTCCACGGAACAGTGCAAATTACAGCAAGCAATCATAGACGTTCCATTATCAGGACCCTTACACAAACAATATATCCTGTTATCTTTAGTTTGCGTGGCTACGAGAGCAGAGGTCCTTGTTTCCGTATTAGGCATACTGCTTTTATTACAAAAATTTGTACCATTATTCACATTTAATGACTCTTTGAATACATTCCAATCGGTATTAGCTGCAGCATCCTTAACTGCTTTAGTTGTGAAATATTTACCGAGAAGTTCTGGCATAATCACATTGTTAAAAAACTTTATAGCAATAGCGCTTTCTTTTTCCCAAAATACCTCATAGAGATGTATTCTTTCACGAAAAACATTTTTACTACTCCATACCACAAAGTCACAGTAATTAATTCCAGTAATAGCGAGTTGCATTTGTATCTGGTAGTAGTACCCATGGTTATGATTTAATTTAAATCCTTCATCCTTTTTTGTACACCTGCAGGTTTTAGAACATTTAGGTCATCTATGCCAATGTCCTTTGCGCAATAAGGGCACTTAATTTCGACAACCTCCATTTCACAACAATCGCAAAACACCAATCCATCCGAAGATGCCCCAAACTGTGGGTACTTTCGGTTTAGACATAGACCTATTGTTTTGCTATCAAAATGTATGTGGGTTTTCTCCATTTTATTAGTGTAAGCTTGGAGGGCTTTCTTTTCATGTTCACAACCATAAACTGCGTAGCCGTTGTCTTAAAGCGAGTTGCTAAGGGATAACATACTGAACGTATCAAGGACAGAGATGGGTTTTCCAATTTTGTTCTGCAAACGTCTTTAAATTTTGAAGCCGTAAGTCGACCAGCTCTGTATTGGTACCATGCAGCAGAATTTGCTTCCATATTAGTATCATTTTCGAGTTTGCGGCATTCCTCGATGGATATCAGTTCCATTCAAAAGATGTTCCAGTTGTATGGGATATAACTGCAGGTTTGGGAGCTTCACATTGCCAAAACTACAGCAGTCGTTGAATTCTTCCCTGCGACGACCCCTTACCTCTGCTGCAAAATGTAAGGCCCAGCAATGCTTGCACTTTACATTCATGAAAGCAAGTGTATCTTCTGCCAGATCCTGCAATAGCTCACAATCTTCAAAATGTCGCTATAATAAAAGAAACAAATTGTTGCATTAAATAATAACTGTTCGTGTAATTCATCGTTGATCAGCATACCTGAAAATCAGCCGGCTGTGAAGGGTTTACTTCTTCAAAATCATCGAATGTCAGAACCTGAAAAGTACAACGTAAATAATTTACAATTAACTCGTAAAAAAAAATCTGGTGTATACACTGACACAACTTCCGTTTACGGTGATCTTATAATTAGCCAAACATGTTTGTTAACTATTTTCTGAGGTTAGGTTCAAGTATTTATCTGAGATAGAAGCGCCAACATTAATCACGTAGTTAGTTTTAAATAATTTACATGAAAACTGAGCGCAAAATTTAGCAGCCAATTTTCTGTATGCTTAATATTTTTATAAAAATTTACAAGTAAATTTTGCATACAATTTTGCGTCGTTACAAACCTCGGTCATAGCTGCGTTGTTAATAATTACAGTCGAAGATGTACTCGTAGAGTTGGATATTGATGGTAGAGATTCGAAACGTGCAGAAACATTTCCAGGATTAGACGATGTAAGAATAGTAGGTGCTGCATTGAATGTATTTATCCTATCAGCGTTAGTTTTAATTTGCGATACTTCATAGTGACGCTGCAGCAAATGAGAAGCAATAATATTGTAGGTACAAAAATTTAGCGCTTCAACGCTTTATTATTAGCGTCGTGTCATACAGGCGTTACCTACCTCGATCGTAACTGCATTGTTAATAACTACAGTCGAAGATGCACCCGTAGAGTTGGATGTTGATGGTAGAGACTCGAAACGTGCAGAAACATTTCCAGGAATAGAGGATGTAAGAATAGTAGGTACTGCATTCGACATCAATGTTCTAATGCCATCAGCATTGGTTTGTGATACTTCAAAGTGACGCTGCAGAAAATGAGAAGCAATAAGATTGTAGATACAATTTTATTCAAAACTACTTACCTCACATAACCGTGAAGCATTTGTCGGAGTTCAATGCTTTTGCAAAATAATCCCGTTGTTGCAAATTTTTGGGAAATCTGAACAACGCTATTCTCTTACGTTGCTTTGTACTACAATTATCTGATGCACAGTAAACCATTATCACAGAATTACTACTTGTAGCAACTGCTAGAAGACTAATCACCACAAAGAGAGGCCACGCATAAAAATTTGAGGTTATGTAACGTAAACGGAGACACGCCTTAAAACGTACTTTGCTTCGGGCGTTGGTAGCGTTCAGTAAGCAGATATGAATTGTCTGTATTATTAACCAAAATGGTGAAGCTGTGTCAATAGTTTTAAAAAACACAAGTAATAGGCATAATAAGTAACTGTTTTCTGTGATAATATCGCTATTAAAAGTAATTGTACGTTCGTTTACAAAACTCCGAAAATAAAAACGTACGAATGCAACCATGGTACTTTATATCGTGCAAACACGGCCTGTAGTGTTGTGCATTATTATATAGGTATGATGCCAGAGTGCTATAGGTAGAAATGCCAGGAAGAGTGATGCTGTTGGGGTACGCGGATGACTTAACACTTCAGGTACGCGATGATCGCCAGAAAGGCATAGAAGAAGAAATATAGTGAGAGAGAAAGAGCTTGCAAACTTGGCCAACATAAAACAGAGGCACCATTAGTTGCGAGAAGCAACTCTTAAATCTGACCGGCAAAATCGGAGGTTTGGAAATAGAGCGCTAAAGATTCATCAAATATCTGGGAATCACTATGGAAAAAACATGAACATGGAATTTCACGTAACAAAGGTAGCCGAAAAAAGAGCGGTTATAAGTACGACTGTGAATTCAATAATACCATACCTAGCCCGCGTATGGAAATTGAGCACCCAAAAGAACAAAAGACTAGTACTCAAAAGCGTATAAAGAAAGATGACGATCATAATCGCCAGTGCCTACAGGAACGGTTTCGACAAAGGTGACACAGGTTGTAGCCTGGAATTTACCCAAACACCTGCACTGAGACAGGAACAGGAATACAAGAACAAGGAAAACCAAGGCTAGAGAGAGGACATTCCGAGAATAGCAGCAGAAGTGGAGCCAGGACGGAGGAATGGCAGCCTGGAGGACGAAATTAATCCTGTCTATTTTGCCATGGATCACAAGAAAACATGTGGAGGTGGGATATTACCTAACCCATCTCCTAATGCGGTAGGGATGTTTCTAAGGGTACCTGCATCGCATGAAGCGAAGTGACAGTGATGAGTGAGTGTACTGCGGGTTAGTGGACACCACGACGCGTACGATTATGCACTGCCCAAGACGGCACAGGCAAGCATGTGCAACGGATATCCGCACAGACTTAACAGTCGACAATTTGACCGAATAAATACTGGAAAGGGCGGAAAAAAGGACTGCGACTAAAAATACAGTGAAAACAATACGAAGGGTAAAAAAGAGACAGGAAGGAGAAAGAAAATACAGGCTGACACATCATAGTAGAAAATAGGGAGACGGCTGACAATAAACTGAAGCGAACAAAAGAGGATACGACGAAGCGAAATAATAATGAAAGGTGGTCTCATTCTGTAGAACGTCGTAGAAGGGGGGGGGGGGGGTTTCTTAGTCGTTATGCGACGGGGAAACCTCCCCAGTCGAATCCGACACGCCCAGGCTAGCTGGTTGTATTTTGAAGAGTTTTCCCTCCTTTCTTCAAGAAAAAAAAGGTCATGACTCAAACAAGCAAGATGATATCAAAAACGCGCAGAATGCTATAGTGTAGAATAGCAAAAATCCGTAAAAAATGAGGCAGGTATGATAGCAGTACTCGAAGAACGGTAGAAGATGGGCTTAAAGAAGTAGAAGATAATGATTTTGTATATGTGGCAGACAGTGATATAGGAAAGATATTGTTTAAGGCGAAAACGAAACAATTGAAGAAACATAATAAAACAGAAAGAAAGCATAGAATGGAAAAGGATGAGTTTAATATTTTTTCATGCTTCAAATGGTCATTTGAGAAGGGAACTTATCAGGTAGCTGGTAGCATAACAATGGGGAAGGCAAGCAAAAGAAGAGAAAAGGTTAAATTATTCCTGAAATATTGGATAATTTATATATCGTCGAATGTGTGCGTTATAGAGTGCTAGCCCAGGTAACTTAACGAATTCTTGAAACGAAATAGTAAATTATTGCAGAGCTTTCAGAGCGTAACTTGAATTTGAAATTTTTGGTTCATCGAGCAATTAACCGCCAAATTAATTTGTATGTGCGCGACTTTATAATTAGCATTTAAATTGCTCTCTCATTCATTACGTTTATGTTTACGCCAAGCTTATTACAAAAGCAATATATGTGTAATTATTGCTTCCACTCCAAATAACAGAGACTGCAAAATTTCGCTGCGCTAATGTATGTACTCTGCCAGAGCTTATATTTAAATTTTTAACAAAGAGCCGAATACATCCCGTCCGCCTTGAAATTGATCTTATTTAATTTTCATAAATAAACAACCCGCCTACCTCTTCAGATTGAAAAGACTTTTGGAAATCTCCTAAGTGAACTGCGCGCCATTGTTAATAACGCCAACGAACAGAAAAACTTAATAATGTAGATAATAAGGCTTTCAAGTAGCAAACTGCAGATACAGAGGAGTTTACGGCCGGTGTAATTAGAGAGAGTTCCAACCTAAATCATAGCAACATAGAGCCGCAGGCCTTTCGACTAAGTTTATCGGAATTTGTAAGATTGAATCTAGATCACAATAAATTAGATAACTTGTAAGATGCTTTGAGCTTGGGGGATTAGCCCTTCTGCAGCCGTTTAGAAAAAGCATTAGATTGATTCGCTTTCTTATAAAAACGGGATATTTTCGTTTTGCCAAAATTTGCTCCGAAAGCGCTCGCTCTAGGGAATCGAGAGCTCAAATCTGGCTCATATTGGAACTTTTGCATTAAGCGGCTATTAAATATAATCCCTTCGACAAAGACAGCGTCCTTTAATTCCCATTAACGATGTTTTCATTAACTTTTGAAATTAAACTCGTGCGGAGATTTGTTAAATCCACCGAAGAGTTTTGTCAGAATTTTTAAGTGGAAAACGAAGTCGTCACTAGTATTGTCAGGTATCAACAATAAATTCAGTAAAACTCTTTTGGAAATTCCAATCTAAAGCAATTGCAGAATTTGGCAACGTTTCTGAAGTTAACTTGTAGACTAATCTAGCTTTATGGAAGCATTTGACAGTTTTCTTATGGGCAATATTCCGTACCGATGATTTACTATACGTTAGTTTTACTTCTGAGAAAATCTATTAGATTGTGAAATAAAAGCCGTACATTTTCAGTTTTTATGCGCATTTAAAGCGTCTGGTTATAGCTCAGCAAGATTTACATTAATTAGATTGGTTGGTTTATTACCTCATGAATGCGTTTGGTTTATTCTTATGTAATATTGGTAATAAATGGTCGTTTATGAACACAGAGTTAAATTCTGAAGTTTGCTAAATACAAATTTTACTTTGATACGCAAAGAATTAAAAAATTGAAAGAACCAGAAAACTGTGCACTTTTCTTCGAATAAAAAATTACTGAAAAATTACGGAGAATAGGCTGGGTGTGGAATTCCAGTTCAGCCGCTTTTGATGTCACTACAACACCGTTGTGGGACGACGCATTATCGTGCTATAGGAACACTCCTTTTCGCAGTCGCCTGCAGTGTTCGATCTTGATTATATCCCGAAATTTGGTTAATAGTTCGCAGTAATACGCGTCGTTGATAGTGCGACGTTTTCCAGAAAATCGATAACCAACACGCCGCGAGAACCCAGAACACTAAAGCATAATTTTACCTGTCGAAGGTTTCGTTCTGAACTTCTTTAGAGGATAGTTTGGTGACAGATCATAGTGACGGACCCAGCTTTCGTCTATAGTGACAATTTTGCCAAAAAAATTGTCAGAATCCTCAGCTGCAATAGGCCAAAAACGCATGCCAAATGTTCACTCTATCATATTTGTGCAAGGCTGTACAAATTTAAGGGACTTATCGGGCTGAGATGTTATTCGAAAAATCAAATGTCAAGCCGTATCGATCTAACCACTTTGTAGTCAATCTTTATAGCCCTATTTACTGTTTTATCACTAATTTACCTGTCTTCTATTAATAAATAACTTCTCCATTTCGGTCGCAAATCATCCCATGTACAAATATCAACACCTGAGTTGGGCACAACGAGTTTTTACTGGTGCCTATTGCGCCATATATTTTTGTTTATTTTATTATACAGTATAGAGGCAGACCTCGCCCTTCGCGGCTTTGCTGTTCGCTGATTTGATTTTACGCGGAGCACCTTTGTGCTCCCTTTTCTTTGCCGTTCGCGGATAAAATTGCCAATGCTTCAACTTTCACACACTAACGGCCGGTCGTATAATGGCCACTAATCTGACGTTAACTTTAATTCGCTGTTAAAATAAACAAAAGCGCATAAAAATGTGTTTACTAATGAATAATATGTCATAACCGCCAACGTTTTGATGAGCTTTTGTTTATTTTAAGAGCGATTTAAAGTTAACGTCAGATTAGTGACCTTTATAAGTAAATAAAGCAGACGTATGCGGTTTATGTTATGAACACCTAAATAGCATTATTTATCACGAACTTGTAAACACACTTATCGAGCCTATTCCTTTAAATCTCTTATTACCAAATTGGACCTGAAATAAATTGTAAAATTATAAACAAATGGACATTCGAGCTCTAGATTCAAGTGGCAGATTTATGTTACATATAGAATTCTAGTTCAAGCTTTACTGTCTTCTCGAGCGTTTCTGCCGAAAATTCAATTGAGTTTAATTTTTAAAACACGAAAAACCATGTCGTCCATACGTAAAGTTTCTGCTTCAAATTTTCCGGCCAATAAACGCAGAAAAGTTTTGGTTGTTTGAGGTTGCATGGTATAAACAAATCTAGTTAATGGAACCTAACCCCGTTTTTATCATTTATGTGTTTACTTGCCCATCGCGGTTTTGCGCTTTGCGGCATTCTTCTGGAAGGTAACCCCGCCAACGGCGAGGTCTGCCTGTATTTGCAAAAAAATAATAATAAAGAAAGACAGATACAGTACGCTTGTAGTAATAAAAGTTCTTGAAATACATGTAGCAAAATATACGGTACCCCCCACCCAAGAAAAGCGCCCTTCCGTGCTTTCCATGAATACTTCGATACTCAGCAACACTCCGTTTCGCTAATACATTGAAATGCTATAAACCAGTTATTTATCAAAAAAAAAAAAAAAAACAAACAAAAATTTTTTTGCTGACGACCATAGCTCAAAAGTTGATGTTGCCTTCATTTTCGGAGGACCTATCGTATGAAAACGATCCAAGACTTCAGGAAAGTTTCTGGCGACCGGAATCGTGTACACATACGAACATACATCCCTCGCACAGCACGTTTAGGCACCCCCCAATATTGGGGATTGATCTAGAGGGCTGGGATCTTCACCAAAAGATCCGCACCGCCGAGGCGGAGATTTGATATAGTGGGTTCATTAGTCGGTTGGCTGGAATTTTAGAGATATTTGACTCAGAGTGGTTTTGGATATGAGGGAATTTCAATACTTCGTACACTTCGTGTCGAAGTAACTAGGCAAGGAAAAACTGATAGCCCATCTGCATCGCAGATTCTATTTACACAAATAATAGAATGATATTACTGTATTTTTTTCTCTTCTTTTTTTCTTCTTTCTGTTTAGTCTTGAATATAGAACTGTGCTTTTTCCATTCTATTCTGTTTTGTGATTTTTTCGTATGTCATCTATCCAACGCCTCCTTTCAGCTTCCAACGTTAAGTCTATTCAGTGGTAGTACTACGTGTTTTGTTCATCTGTCATCTTCCTGCTTCACAACATGTTCTCACCTTCATTTTGAGTTTGCTATGACTGTTATCACTTTCTATACCTTCGCTGTTTTTCTTATATTTTCATTTTTTATGCGTCTATAAGGCTTACTCCCGCATAATTCTCTCTATAGCTTTTTGTATTGCTCTGAGTTTGATGCCGAAATTGACAATTAAAGGGATTGTTTTAATACCGTGGTCGTGCGATTTTTCAGTATTTCTCACAATTTCCCCGCAACTTCTCAGTTCATGCGGACTAATCTTTCTACATCGGCCCTCTTATTTTTATTGTCTAACTTTACGTATTGTGTGTCCAAGACAGACAAATTCTGTCATATTTTTGATAGTATTTCCGTCTACTTAGGAATTCAACTCTTTGGGCGATATGATTTTTGTTTTTCTCATATTTATTTCAAGTCTGATTTCTTTCCATGCATTTTTGAGTTTGATTAACATGTCTTGTAGTTTTGCTATGAGCATGATGAGCATAAAGTCATCCGCGAAGTGGTGATGGTTTAAATACTGACCGTTAATGTTTATGCATTTATTTTGCTATTCCAATGTTTTAAAGACGTTTTCTAGCGCCCGTGTGGGGCTGCTGAGATATCAACCATAAAGAACGCCAACCACAAAATTATACTATCGATTGCTTTTCAGTACTCGAAGATGAATTAAAACGCATCTAATGAGCATAGTAACCTGCGTTAAAGAAAACTTTATCCAGTGGCCTTGCGTCAAACAGTAATTGTTGAAAGTCATGTCGTAACTTATTTTATAGATTCAGTATACAAACAACTTAACTTTTTACACAAAAACTATATTGTTCAGTAGTAAAAACTATTTTACGGCAATTAAGTTGCAGTTCACTTCTGCAAAGAACGATTTTACAGAGAACAATGTACACACGAACAAAATAAATAACGCTTCTAAAAGGTAAACGCTATTTGAGAGTTGACAACTGAGAACTGAACTGAACGAGCGCGCTTAATTCTGGGAAAAGCCATGCGAAATTTAGTCGTAAGACAAAATTGAATTCATAGCCCTGTCTATAACGTTTTAATGCATTTTCAGTGTAAGTGTAAGTAATTACCAGAAGAAAGTTGTACTATTCTAAAATCATGCCACTTACAACACAAAAATAATGGAGAAGCTAACTTCTTATACATTGGTGGAGTAGCAAAATTGAATTAGAAGTTCAAAGACCAGTAGTCACCAAAGTGAAGGCCATATCAGCTAGTCATGTATGTAGTCTGTAATGGTACTTTTCCCCGTGCCCTATAGTATATTTTTCTATGGATTTGAATTGCCCTTTGTTAACTCAGACGTAGAAGCACAAGACCCGCTTTTAACTCAGTGCAGCTAAGGGAAATGTCAATGCATATTGTTGTGGCCTGCCTGTTATCACCTATAATTCTGTAATCATACATGAAAATCCTGCCAGAAATAAAAATCAAACATACATGCATAAAAATACATAAAAAAGAATACACAAAGGTCATATAGAAATGTATAAGCTATCAAAAATAGCTAAGAAATGTCCACGAGCTTAATGCTGAATTTACGTGCTTAGATACATCTTAAATAGGGGTGTGATTGTCAATGCGCAACGCTAAGTCAAAAACAAATCGTGCAAACAAGGTGTGCTCTCGCGCCCAAATTCACTTAATGCGGCCCTACCTCCGGTAGCTTAAAATCAGCTGACGCGGTGTGTCAACAGGATGATGCAAGTGCATTGTTCTAACGTGATAATTCAACAAGTACGCGTCCGTTGCTTTCGTCCACACAGAAACTCTCAATCGAACTTTTTAATACTTTGCGTGGCGTCCCTTTTATTGGGACCAACGCACCGGTCGCCTGTTAGCAAGCGACTGACTCTTCGCGATTTAGTTCGTGCACAACTTGCTTTGTTCTATTAATAACCGCACTCAACGACTGCATCAGCTGGTTTGCATCTCACGACCTGGCGCGAAACACCCGATGCATGTTTTAAATGCATAATACATTTTAACCTAATTATTAGAATGTAAAGGATACAGTTTCGCTTAAATCTAGCAAGGTGATTATTAAATACCAAGGTGCTACGAACTAGCCCGTCACAGGTCTTGAAAGTTTGATAAAGGTATAGTCTTTAAATAATTCAGGTGTATGCTCCCACAAGTACCTGTAAGAACGAAGAACTAGAGGAACGTTACGAGATTATCTCACTGGCATTAAAACAGAAAATACATCTTTTACACTTTTCACGGGCAAACCAGTATTTTACTTTATTATCAATCATGCTAGTGTTTAATATACCGGCAGGTACACGTACGTTTAAAATACGTCGAAAAGACGTTTATATAGTTAAAAAGACGTTATTTGTTCAACATTTAGCGTTAATTTTTAGTCCATTAGTTAACGTCATTTTCTCAACGTGTATCAGACGTTGATTCTTAGTAGTTCTCTTTAGTGTTTACGTTAACGTTTAATAAACGTGTTGGTTATGATGTTTATTGAGCGTGTTTATATAACGCCGATATGTGCTTGATATTAAGAGGTTTCTATACCAGCCCTTAATGTAAAACGTAGATTTTACGTTTATAAAATATTTACATTTTCCATATTAAGTTAAGATAACGTTACTAGAAAGCGACTTTTAGATTAGTGATCGACTTTGAACGTCGATATAACGTTGCTACAACAAAGTGATAATAATATTTTGCATTACGTTTTTATGTTGTGGATTTTAAGTGTATTTTAGACTAGCGGTTAATGTTAAACATTGGTATGACGATCATAAAAACACGTAAGTAGTACCCTTCTTCGGCGCGTGTGATCAGCGTGCCTATCACGCTTAAGTTCATTGTTAACACGATAGTTCCGAGCAATTGAAACGCGTTATGCTACTACACGACAGTGGAATTTTACAGTATGCTGACAAGCAGTTCTCCCTTTGTTTGGTGATTTGGATTCACTGTTTAGGTCGCACAAATGTGTCGTTGATAAAATCGGAAGATCTGTTAGTCAGAACCTTGAGTGCTTATTATTCCAATTTCACAAAACGCTAGAGCTAGAGGAATACATGGTAAGTAGTACATCCCATGTTCCATTTAGCTTATTTATTCCCATTGAAGATACAACGGCTGTCGACTTTGGGTGAAACTACATAGTGTTGAAGCAGTTATCCGATTTGTTTTGAGATTTTGTTTATCAAACGAAGTTGCCATTTTATTTAGTTGGGCTGGGCACCAGAAAGATTATTCAGAAGAAAAGTACCGTTCTTCTGTAGTTAATTAAATATCAATTTAATACCCACTAAAACGTCGTTTGGACGTAAAAAACAAGTTGGAGTTGTGGTTGAAACGTAACGCGCTTGTAACGTTAACACTTAACTAAACAATAACGTTAATAAAACGTTGTTAGATTTTTTCTTGAAAAAGCAACGACGTTACAACGCTATCATATCTGTGAAAATTGGGCAATAACATGACGTTCAAAAGACGTCGGGTTGGCAACCAAACGTAAAAATCACGTTAAATAGTCGACAAGAATGTTGAAACTGTGTGTTTTGGATCTCGATTATGACATCCACACATAACGGTCTTGTTTGGTCATGACTTAAACTTTAAAAGGCCGTTATAGGCTGACGTAGAATCAACCGCGTAACGTTAAAAAACTAGTTGATTTTCGCGACACTTTGATGTTAATATACCGCTTGCTCCAAAGATATGTTTCAACGTTAGTTCAATGTGTCTGTGCACATTGGGGTAGTTGTTTTTAAAATGTTGTACGTATATGCGTTAGAATATTGAATTACTTTGTTAATCGATTCGATTGTTTTATTTATTGTACGTGCGAGTGCTAAAACCTTATTAAATTTAACGGCATATGTAGGTTTTAAATAAGGAGAATAATAAAATGTAAAATTGTATAGCCGTATAACAGATTGTATGATACGAGAACAGGGTTTTCAGAATTATAAGTCATAAATTGTTTTCTATATTTTTTACTTTTATGATTAATTAAATTTTATATTAGTAGCGCCATAATAGGTTCACAGCATCAGCAGATTCTTTTGGAATCGCTTTATCTCAATTTGTAAGTTTTAAAATGCACAGTGTTTCTGTAAACATTTAGAAATTTGAGTTATGTATTTAGTGAATTCCGGTTTCTGTAAATTGTAATGTCGTTTCTAGATTCTAATTGCACATCAAGAATCAATTTTGGCGATTAAAACAATTTTGATCAATTGTTATGCATAAATGTATTATTGCAGTTTGTTGCAATATTGAGAAATCCCAAGTCATATTAAAAACTAATTTAAACTTTGTGCGTTTATTAAACGTCCTCGGGCGATTCCTATTCTCTAGAAGGTTTATTTATCAATAGTGTGCACTTTTCATGACGTTTAGCAACAGTTTGAATGTATATTTCCAATATACTTTAAATGTCATTACTTCTGCTCGTGTTCCTGTATAAGTATTCGTGTTGCACCATAGTGTTAAATTATGTCTAATTTACTGCATTATAAATAAACTGCACAGGCTGAAGATATGCAATCGTACTTAACACTTGTCGGCTCTTCTTATAGTAAATTTGATATACGATGAATTTTATATTACATCTAGATGTCAATACGAAAATGTTCACACAGAATCAATCCAACATGGTCGTATTGTGTTCAGTCACCGTAGTCATTTCTTATTTTCCAATTCTAGTAATATATCCACAACATAAATAGAGTTTCAAACTAGAATTTTTCGTCCAAGTTAGTTTTTTCTGATGACTATGGAAAATCCAAAGTTCAAACGACATGTGTAAATTGTCAGTTCGTTTTCTGTCTAACAACTGAAGTTCGTAAGTGTTGTTTGTGGAACTTTGGTTATAACCACAAGCGCAACGTTATCAGCCAAAATCGCAATTTTATTGCAGATGGAATTCATAAAGACTTCAGCTGCCCGAACCGGAGACAAATAGAGCTGGCGAAAGGGGAGATATGCGAGGGACAGAAAAATTATCGGGATAAAATGGAATTTGGAAAAGAAACGTTCTTGTAGGAGGGCTTAAGATTCTTCAGGCGTTGGTTTATGATATAATTAAAATCATAAAGTTGCAGTTTTCTTGTGGAATTTCGTTGCTCCGAAATTTTTTAATTTATAATATAAGCGTTCCTGAAAATTGATTCGCGTGATCAAAGACATTCAAACGCCTTCACACCAATATATTATTTTTTGCATTCGTATGAAATGCTAGTATATGCAATACTTTGACTACTGGTTTTGAATAGATTTTGCAAGTAGTATTCAAAGTATTCAATGTCCTAATTGTGAGATTGATGTCAGAATAACATTATATCATAAAATATTGGCAATAGATTCCTGTTCTTTTTTTTGTATCAGTTAGGGTCGTTCTTTTTGTTTGAATGTGTTTCCTGTATAAAAGTGTATCTAGAAAGAGTAACCGACAGTGTTTAGTTACACTAACGTATTTTTGATTGAGGTGATCAAGTTGTTGTTGTGTTCAGGATATTTTTAACTTGCTCATATCATAAAGCTCAATGTGTATGCAGATGTAGAAGTTTTATTATCAAACGTTATACACCAAGAATTTGAAAGATATTTTCTAATGTGTATTTACCACATTTTGTTATTTCGCTATGACTCTTTCGATACATTTTAAAATTAAGAACTACAATTAATAAATCGTCATCAAAAATAAAAATAGCCGTTATCTGATCGATAAATTCCGATTAAAAGCTACTGCAATCAATAATTAAGAATCGATACCAACTTTTATAAAATGTAATCTAACAGAAAGACACACATTCATCACACATTTATTTAGCAAAACATACTCCTTTTATTCAATTGTATCGTGTGTTCCAAGAAAACTAATTTAGGGCAGGTCTTGGAAAGAAATATAAAAAAATCTAGTCATATCTTAACTTAAATCTGTAGATGAATGCATTTTGTTTATGAAAACAACTGTCACTGTGTGTATTAATCATAACAGCCAATAAAAATTGCTTCTATTAAGTGTTTTGAATATTTTAGGAAAATAGTGCAAAATCAAGATGTAATTTAGTTCTCTCTGACTTATGGTAGTTCATTTTCTTCAATGGGTATTTATCAAGTTATGGCAAACTTCAATTTGATCATGGCATGCTGCGAATGAGTTTTTTTAAACACACGATAGATATATCTATTTGGAGCTGCTTCTTTTGAAATGTATTGCTATAGCTCACCAGTTGAACTATGCCTTAATTAATGAAATGTCTTAAATGTTAAACGATAATTGCTTTTAAATCGAGAGCTCTTATTTTCAGGGTGGGTTTTCCAAAATCTAGTTCTCTATTAATTGAAGTTTTAAAATTGTATTTTCAAAAATCTTTGACTATCAATGACACATAACGTCAAACTTGACTTTTAAAATGCATCAAACCAGGTAATTGACAATTGTATCTTACATGGGAATTCCAATTAGAAATGAACATCTATTCACCTTAAGTTTCGCGGATGATCAAGTAGTAATGGCACAGGATGAAGAAGACCTAAGCTACATGATTCGCAAACTGACGGAAGAATACTCAAAAAACGGGCTAGAAGTGAACTTTAAGAAGACAGAATATCTAGCCACAGGAACGGAAGACGTCGCAGATCTAGAAGTCACAGACGACATCACAATAAAGGGGAATAAAAGATTTAAGTACCTAGGTTTCACTATCTCCAAAGAAGGGACAACCACAGAAGACATGAAGAACAAGATAGGGCAAACTAGATCGTGTATTAGGCAACTAAATGGGATTCTATGGAATACGCACATTACAAAGAACACAAAAAAGATGATCTTTAACGCAATAATTAAAAGTATCATGACATATGGAGCAGAAAATTGGGTAATAAAAAAGAGTGATCAGAGCAGAATTATAGCCACAGAGATGGAGTACTGGAGACGATGCGCTAGAAAAACAAGACGGGATAGGATTCCTAATGAAGAAATAAGGAGAAGGATGTCGGTAAAGGAGGACATACTGACCTACATCGAAGGAAAACGCCTGCAATGGTACGGCCACGTTAGGAGAGCAACACCCCAACGATGGATAATAAAGATAACGGAATGGAGCCCATTAGGAAGACGTAAGAGGGGACGACCCAGAAGATCCTTTAGGGATGAAGTGGACGAGGCGATGGATAGGAGAAGTCTCGGAGAAGGAGATTGGAACAACAAAGAGGAATGGAGAAATCGGTTGAGAGAGGGCAGACGGCAGCAGCTGTAAACACCCTATATATATATCTTACATTAACACATTTATTATTCAATTCACCTACGTACGTACTATATCAACTTTATATTATCACTCTTTTATTGACAGTTATTCAAAATGTTTTCTCAACTTATCTACACAAACCTCTATAACTGCTCTAACTTTCACTGCAACATCCAACAAATACCGGATCTTGACGTCGACAGACTGCAACACCTACTACCCACTTCACAAACAGCAACACCTATGATGGTCTGTGAATCCTTTCAACTGCATCCGTCCAGTCAAACCAACTCCTCTGCTCCCAAAATCCAGCCCTGGTTCTCTTGAATGTCACTGTCACACGAATTAACTCCTGGTAAGTTGCTATATTATGATGTTCCAAATCTAACTTTGTTCCCTTTTTGCTGATAGTCCGATGTCTCTTGTAATACTCACAGAATATCCAAATCAAATAATAACTTGTAAAAACCTCTACTAATATCTTGTACGTATGAATAAATCCAAATCTCTTCAACTAATATAAAATTCTGTATTCTATATCTCCAATTAACTGTATCTGTATAATCTCTTCATACACTTGATGTCTCAATACAATCCATTTAATATTTCACCTGTTCGACCTCGTAGATTTGTTTAAAGCCCTTTTTTTAATTTGTCATTACCAAAACCAACACAAATTAAGGCATAATTTCTATTTTTATTTCACAAAATTGGTTATTTCAAAATTACATGTATGTTTTCGTGAGTTGTTTTACAGTAACTAACTAAACAAACTTCTATCCCCATTAGATACAATTCTTAGTGCACACTTCCTATATTTTAAAATAATACTATTACAGGATATTCATTCTGATTATTATTAACAAATACATTTGTCTAATGTTACCTTGGTTTGTTCTTTATTAACATTTAATACAACCATTAAGTTTATTTATTTCAATTAATATCGCACTATCAAATGGCTCCTTTCATTGTATCAAGTACTTTCATTATTCATATTCGAAATTTTACACCCATCAAGATCTAATTATTGTAACCTTCCAAATTTATTAGTTTTGAATATTTCTTTCTTATGATTTATTATACTACGTCATGTATCATAACAATATATATAATACGATTGTTGCATTTTCTAAAATTTAGAATTTTAATTTGTTTGATTATATCACACATACTCGAAACACAGGTACAGCCTACCGAATCTGGCTTGACTCTAAGGTAGGTCATGAAAGGCGCTCTGAATATATTTCATTTAAATTTGATTTCACTGAATTGACAATATGTATAAAAACGTAATTGTCAAACATACAAAGTTTGGTTATATTTTAAATGACAAGTAATCAGTAGTAGCGGGTAGAAGGATTTCGTACATACACATAATCCTGTCCTATTCTACCATTCGGTGTTGAGGATAGAGATTTCGTATAATCTTATGAAGTTACCCAAATAGCGATTCAAGACTTAGGAAATCCATCATTTATTTCAACAAAAAAGACACGATGTGTTACGATTTCCTATATAGGTACCTTTCGGATTTGAATCCAATCGTTTGGGCACCATTAAAACAATATGTAGCACATAGAAATGTTCACTTTAGCACGCCTTCGATTAATTGTGTCATTTAGCTTGAATAACGTAACAATTTAATGCCAATATGATAGTTGTCAAAAATTTTACCAATGTGAAATTTGGAAATTACTAGATTCTAACATAAGAGTTGGGAAAACAGCCTGATTTGACATAAAGTTTTGATCCAAATTGGATATGTGACATATGTCGAACAAAGAGGTTGAGAGAACCAATTTTGCTAGCTTTTTTTGATGGGAGAGTTTTTAGAGCATAAACTATTCTTATGATCTCTTGAACGGGGTATTAAGAGTATCTGGCTATCCTAGTTAAAATTTACAGTTGCATTTTGGAAGGTTAAGTGTAAGAATAGCTTTAGCTAAACTTGGCCTTTTTAACTGAAAATTTTCCATAAACATGTATTTGGTATTAAAGGCGATTTTATTATTATTATTATTATTATGTTTGAAACCATCGGTCGCAAGATATTAAAAAATATGTAACAAGCACTTTTATCAAATATAATTTGTAAAAATTGAACCAACCAATCAAAATGTATCAAGCTGTTTACCCAACTCCTATAGTCTGTTTTTAAACTAGGAGGAGTAATTGAAAAGCACTATTTACACTATAAAATGGCGCTAAAAATTACACTAGAAAATGTTGGCAGTATTTACAGTATAAAATAGCAGTAGAAAGTTTTGGCAGTGAATTTAAATTATTTCATGTACAATGTGTCCCACTTGAGAGTGTAACACCCCCATATCTTTTTAGTTTTTATAATTTGAACCAATCACCATCATTAGCATCATCCTGATCCACTTATACCCGAAGGCGTTGAGGTTTTGTTTTTACTTATTTTTTTTTTCACTGCACTTCACTTTTCTTTTATTCACTCCACTTCATTTCCTTTCTTTGTTTTTAGTTTCCACAAAATTACGCCACACCTTTCTGTTCCCGGCCATTGTTTTCGCTTCTTACCATGTCTTTCCCTTTCTCCGTAATATTTCTTCCACGTTTCTTTGGTCGCCCTCTTCTATTCTTTCCGGCTTTCCTTGCTTCCCATATGTTATTTACTTATCTCTTCTTGTCCATCCTGAATAGGTGTCCTAACCGTTTTAACATCTTTCCATTGTATCTTTCAGGGCTCTGTTTGAAGGTTTCCTTTTATTTCTTCATTTTTCTTGCTATCTGTTCTCCTAGCTCCCGCAACTTTTCTTAGATATCTCATTTCGGCCGCTTGTAATCTTTGCCCATGTCTATCTTTCAACACCCAATTTTTAGCTCCATAGGTTAATATTGGTGTATATTGCTATACTCCCTTTAGTTTGACTTTAGTGATGCTATCTAATTTATTTAATTGAACCAGCTCGGGTAAATTAAATACTATATAAGCCTGTATGATTTTAATTTAGCTTATAACAAATTTCCGTTTTAGATGATTTCATGTAAATTATATGCCCTTTAATATAAATGACTGATTATTGGTTTTATTAAATATTTCTAGCTCCAGCAGAACAATTACTCTTACTTAAATCAGATCGGGTTCATGTATTATAAAGATTATTATTACACTTGAAAAAAATTTTATTCAATGAAAGCTTACTTCAAAAGTTATATGACAGTTCTACAACCGTCAACGTCAAAAGACTGTGAAAGTGGAAAATCAGTCAAAAGCATATTTTTTACAATTCTTATCATTTGATAAACATGAAAAATATAAGTTGTTCCTTATAAATCATCTTATTCACTTTATTATAATGTTTTACTTTTAGCTCTTTCAACAAATACCTGCAGTTGCTGCCTCTCCAATAACTTCAATCAGTTTCTTTACTTAACCAAACGTATTCTGTTTGCTCACAAACGCTCTGGGACATCCATGCAAACACAGTCACCCAACTCAACACTGCAAGCTCCCGGCCAGCAGTAAAAACATTACTTTCCACTGCACATCAACCCAAGTATAGATGTAATCAACTACCAGTAACAGTAACTGCAATGCCCTTTTTCAAAATCTCACAAGATGTCTGTAACCTCCAACAAGAAGCTCAATGCGGTCTACCACCAGTGACTGAAACGCCTCCTATCCAATTCACAAGATGTTTCCTTCAAGAAGAAACTCGACGAGGTACACCACCAATAAATGAAATACCTTTTATCCAATTCACACAATGTATCCAACGAACAATAAACTCAATACTGCACCCAATTCCAGACAAGACTATTTAATAGATTACCGCAGTTTAACTTGTGATGGTACTTCTACTGCACTTCCTTCTTCATTTATCAATATACCATTTATTTTAAAATTCACTTTTATTTCATCTCGTTAGTTCATTATTACTTATTCTCTTTTATATCTTAATTAGATTAATATATAATTTCATGAGTGTTTTTTTATTTTTACAAAATAGGTTTACATTTTTCGAATCAAAATTTCGTTGTTATTTTTATAATCATCCAATTTTCCACATTAATATATTTCATGCATTTTTTAAATATTTTACAGTCCTAGATAATAATATACTAGTACATTTATTTATCCCTGACATATTGAATGACTTTTTCGAATAATTATTCGACTTTAGTTTTCCACCCTACTTCAAGCAATATTTAAATCATATGTTAGAACCTTTCTGTTTCTTAATTTTAATTGTTCGACTGAATTTGAATTCCAATCTTTGAATAATTATACTGTTCTTTTTTATACTTAAATTCATCTTGGTATTTTTAATAATAATTAAGTATTTTTATCATTCTATAAATAATGTCATACCTAGGGATTAATTTTCAAAAACAAACTATATTTCTTGATGTGCAACCACCGCAATATATTGTTTTGTACAGAGTCAACTTTGTTTGGGTAGATATTTATTTTTTGTTTAGAAAGCTCTTGTATAACGCATTGTAGGTCCTTGTTACTGTTTTAATTGGGTTTCCTATTTCTTTTTCTTGCAATCCTTTACTGTTTAAGACTACTCCGAGATATTTGTACTCTTCCACTTGTTCTATACTATCTTCACAGATTTTAATATTTAGTTTTTCTTCTTTATTTGTAATAATCACCACCTTTGTTTTTAATTAAAATTAAACAGCCAAGTTTTTTAAACTTCCAATTATATTAACATGCTACGTTTCGTTCGCTGAATTCATGTTAACTTTTTCAGACATTTTATTAATAGTTTTACATATAAAATCTAGAATGAGGGAAGAGGCTAGATTGGCAATTAAAAAATGTATTAAATTTCTTACCATGTATAAATGTTAAAATTTACTTGGGGGGAATTAGCACACGCGTTTTTCTTTTCTACTGTACTAAATGTACTGTAATTGTGTAAAAGTAGTAGTAATAGTACATTTAGTACATTAAAAAAGAAGAATGAAAGTGTTAATTCATGAAAAGTAAATTTAAACATTTATACATGGTAATAAATTTAATAGAAGCCGCGTGGCGGAGTTGGGTAATCGCCAGGCTTGCATTAAGCAAGTCCTCGGTTCGAATCCCGAGGGAGTGGGTATTTTTCCGTAGCCTTGGCGATTCGAATCGGGCTCGGTGAGACCATTCACAGTTGGGCAGCAAATTAACTGTGCTCTATTCAGAACCACAGACATAAGAGATAGAGTAACAAGGTCAACACATCACCAAGACACACACCTCACACAATGGTTGCTGCGCAAGCACCAAAGGCGCGCTCCAAATCTGTATCCCGAATCCGGGGCAAGTTGAGCATTGTACCGCCAGATGCCAGCGCATAAAGCACCAGCCTCTACACCGCAAGGTAAATGGGGTTACAGATAATACATACAAGAAATTTAATAGATTGTTTAACTTTATATTAATACTTTTTTGAAATTTTTTAGTAGACATATTTAACAAACTATCTTTTTGAAATTTGAATGAGTGTTTGACTTTTCTTACTTGCAGCTGCATAATGACACTGACTATAGAAACCACAGAGGGAATCTACGAGAGCAAAAAGAAGACATTGAGACAAATACCAATAACAGAAGGACAAGTAAAACCAGAAAAGCTTGAAAGTAAAAAAGAGAACGGAGTCAAGAAGGACCTTCAACATTATAGAACTACCACCCTGTAAAACACAATACTGTAATTGTTCACGAAGATATAATATCAAAGATGACAAGGATTTGATATGATATGCAATGGACTTATAAATGCCGTTTGTACATAACACATACAGCAACAATACAAGAGAAATAATATTGGAGGGTCAATTGGTAGATACTATGTTAGTACGACAATAGGTAACACCAGTACTAAGGCAGTGTTGAATTCAGACTGTTTACTCCGGTGGGGGGGGGGGGGGGTGAAACATCGGGGGGGGGGGGGGTATTTTTACCTATTGCCGCGCAATCCACCCATTCTTTTATAGATTCAAAAGACATCAACATGAAGTGGTACTGTTTCCGGGAGGGAATTTTGTACTGCCCGGGGGGAAATTTCCCTCCCGGTCACCCCCCTGGATTCAACACTGTACTAAGGGAATATCAAATGATAATAAATTAACTACAAATCGTTTGTTATGCCGACGACATCGCTCTAATACAAAATAAAAAAATGACCTACTGAGACTGCTGTTTGCATTCAAAATGCCGAACAAGGGGACAATCTGAAGATTTTGAAAACATAGCCAAGTGTCGATTAACAGAATCATGACGATATCAACCAGTTATTGATGATTTGAGCGTGGAATAAATTATACGATTAAATACTTCAGAATAGAAATACCAAGTTCTGCAGATAAAAAAAATAATCTTACAATAAACTCAGGTCAACTCAATGGAAAGAGGGCAAATAGTACGCAAACGCAGTTAAAAGACCGAGAAGGGAAGACTGACTAGCAGACATATTCAGGACATGGAAAGATCGTTGAACATTAACGTGCTAGAAACAATATTTTGGAAAGCAGGGCAATGACTTACAGTAATAAGAAGGAAAAGAGATTGGTTTTTTGACGGTGGAGTTAGAAATTGTCGATTTTTCAAAATAGGAATCAAATCGGTAACAGTTTTAAACGAGTTACAGCATCTAATTCGTAGTGTGACGTAGTTTATATTAAATGAATGTTATTATTCATTTAACTGCAACCAATCACACTTTATATATATACTGTAACATCACATTTAAAAATAAAAGTCTGTCAAGCAATATTAATAGTTTGTATAAACATATTGATTCTATAGTAAACAAGTACGTCCCAAAATTTTAGAAAAATAATAAGTTTCCTTATTATTATTCGAACAATACTATGAAAGTGATAAAAGATAAAAATAAAGCACACAAAAAGTGGTTAACTTATAGAAATCTAAATGATTACAACCTATTTAAATTTCTCAGAACTCGCTCGAAAAATCTCATAAAAAGCGATTTTAACCATTTTATTGAATCAATGGAAAAGGAATTACAACAAATGTTAATAAGTTTTGTCAGGGGGGGCGGGGTATTAGTAATATGTTTGCGTCTTACTTTAAGAGTGTTTACAGATCTCGATAAGCTACCATCCATATTCTTTAAAAAATGCGCATTGACAATTTGCGTTCTTTTAACAATTATTTTTAACCAATCCTTAAAACTTGAAGTTTTTCCCGAAAAATAGAAAATGTCATCTATCTCACCAATATTCTAAAGTGGCCAAAAAAATCTAATTAAAAACTACATGGCTATTAGGAAACTATCAGTTGTTGGAAAAGTGTTTGAAAAAATAATTTATAAATGTTTATTTGCACTCGTTGCACATGGGTTTTTAAGGGCTATTCTTTAGATTCTAATTTAATCACTTACTTATACTGAATTTTTACATATCAGTTTAGATAATCAGATACAGGTTGACGCGATCTATACCAACTTCAGCCAGGCCTTTGATAAAATCAGTTACTCTCCTGAGATGGATTAAATTAAATTAATAGAATTATTGGGTTCCCATATGCTTTGGGTAATAGTGCAAAAATTAGATAAGCTATCAGCGACTCAATTTTAGGTACGAATGCTATCTTTATGTAAGATTAAAAATGCGTCGCACCGCCGGAATTATTAATTGTTTACTCAATTAATTAATGGGGTAAAGCCAAGGTAAATCCAATATATACCCGGTGTCCGTTCCCGAACATTCCCCGTTCCCGTACTGAACGTTTTTGCTGATTCCTGCTCGCTAATTCAATTTACAGAAAAGTTAATGTCGTCAATAGAGAGACAAAATTATTGCGCATTGCGCATTAAATAATAATAATAATACTATTTACTGATATAATATAGAAATAATGGCAAATACCCAAAAATCGAATGCACAATGCTGATTGCCTATGTTCGACTTCGAGGGTAAACACCCAGCATATATATTACAGGAATTTGGATTATTAAACGTGAATGATAATTAATAATAGCTTTTAAAATTCGAGGTGAAGCATCAATTTACGCACAGATATCAAAGAGTTGTATGCAGAACGATTGTCCACGTCGCCCCTATAACTGAATCTAACCTTCAATAGGTGCACTTTTGTACTACATTTACATCAAATTATACACTGTTTATTTCAGTTGAGTATATATGAAACTGACCCTCAGGAGTACGGGCTACTATACAACCGAAAATACCCGCTCTGTCTCTGCAAAGAGCAGGGTAACAACCAACCTGTCACCCGGCTACTTTGGGACACAGCTCTCTAGAAAAGGCACGAAAGGATTGCTTTGCAATTTTATTCTACCAAAACTGTCCTGGACGCTGGACCAAAGGATTGAGTCACTCACCACCAAAATGCCTCCAAGACTCCTCACAGCAATCTACGATGGTAGCTGCCCAAGTTTAAGATCTCATAAGTCGCGGTTTTTTAGACTCTGCCACAAAAAGGCTAACAAAAAGCATAATTAAACGATAGTTCTGCAAGGAAAATGATTCCTTGCCAGAGCTCTGCCCGCTTGTAGACCCGAAACTAAAAAATCAACGTCTAACCAACACGTGGTTTCAATGTGATACTAAGGTGGATCAACCCAGAAATCCTTCTATGATACAGTACAGCCAGAGAAAACTTCCCATTGCCATCGACTTAATTTCGAACTCGTGGTGATCTTCTAAAAGGCCCAAAATCTTTCACATCACATGCCTCGATAACGCCGTCCGTAAATCTGTGTATCATTGGTTGCAAACCTGCCAGGCGGAATATAACCCAACAAGAACATTGTAATGGTCTCAGGAGCTTACCTGATAGACTACTGCTGAAGTCTTACTTAAGACGAAAACATGTTACACCTTGCAATTCTACCTCATTCTTATCCTCCCACAGATACATGTTCTGTTTCATTACTATAAATTAATAAATGAGTATTTCCCGTTAAAATGATTAGATGATCAACTTGAAAATTTAAAAAATAAGAATAAAGAATGGAAAGAGCAAGGAAAATCCATAATATAGAAAAAAATTACATCTTGTGCGAGTAATGTCCGTAATTGTTATATAACGTTTCAAGACTTGCTCGTCTCATATTTTTATTCCTTTGTCTAAATACACAAAAGAAAAATAATTAGGTCCCTGATTGCCGGATTCCCGTTTTCATGCGCTTTTGTATTGTTGTTTGGAAATTAATTGCGTATTATGTGCCTACGAGAAGTCTCCTATAGAAATTCAATTTATGGATTTCCGCAGAATGTCGAAAAATGAGCGATTTTCGTGCATGAGGTAAATGTCTAAATTCTAGAGGGACACCGGCGTGCATAACAGTCAAACGCTGTAAATTGCACTTGCGGCCAGCAGCTGCTACTTATTAGGACGTCAAACTTTGTTTAATAACAACTATTTCTCTACACCAAATTTGCGAAGCAGTGCAGGGGTGTTCCGGGGCGTGATACATAACGTTGTCAGCAAAAATCGTCAATGGAAGCCGAGAGTTCAACGCGGATGAAACGCAATATAAGGGATTTACACCGACAAAACAAAATAATAACGTTTTGTGTTCGGGGATTCGGGCTTACGGCAAAGCGCGCAATTTTAAATTGTAAAATATTAACAAGGTGTTTGGTTTATAAATCCCGGCATATAGGCTGTCATGTTTGCACAAGCTCTCTACAAATGCCAGTAAATACCTGCAACAATAAAAAATATAATTATCTTCTGTTATGAGTTCGGGGATACTTTTGCTGGCAGGACATACATCACCCTTTGAATAGAGCGCTAAGCCCCTGCTCCGTTGTTTCCAGTTTTAAATACTAATTTAATCATTCCCTCTCCCTCTAAGCCTCCATTTCCTCGCTCTCGCGAACCACTAGAATCGGACGGCGAATGCTGGTGGATGATAATTTCACAAACGACCGCTCTGGCACAGCAGATAGGAAATATTTATTATTATTACTCGAATGCCATATTGTCATAGATTCGATTGCCAGTTTCCGGGGAAATATATTGAAAGTATTGCGGGCTGAGATATGAATTTTAGATAATATCGCGATTCTGGATTTTTTGGCGAATTTATTGCTTGTCCTACAAATTGCAGCTTTATTTCCACTTGGAAGTTTCCGGTATTGATGCTCAAATGCTGCCAACATACAGACGAGGCAGAATGGAGCTTTGTGTGCTCAAATTGTCATCAGATCGGCTGCACTGGGAAAAATTATTCGATCCCGGCGTGTATTGAGTATTTACGGGGATGCATGGGTTGCACTGGTGGTGATTATTCTCATTAACGGGTAGAATTTCTGCGATAAATGTGAAACTTTAACCCTTCCCGCAATTACGGAAGTCAGGAAAGCTGACCTAAATTAACGGTTCGGATAATTATGGTTATCTCATTTATACATGTCATCTTTACAACCGAACCGTCTTGCAGGATAAAGATAAAGCTTGGCTCTAAAACCGGACAGCACTTGTGCGAGTTCAATTTGTGTTATCTCGGCATGCTTTTGGTTAGACGATCTCAATTTATGAAAGCTGTTTTAGAATTTTCCAGCTTCAATATATGTATAGATATGATATAATGATGATATCTCGTAGGTATCGCGCGGTTAGTTTAATGGGAATCTGTCAAGGCATCGTTTTGTTGTTTTTACTTTAGCAATCTATACTCGTATTAGTTTGTCACAGGGTTTTGACTGTGCTGAATTTGATGCCTTAGTGGTTGGATCTGTAGACTCTAACACACAACTTATATTTAATCACATAGAATAAGTACAGAGTATGGAATAATGGTTACGATGACATTAATCAGGTCCTCGTGTATTCCCTCGTTCGAGTTTTTGTTCTTGCACGCACGCTCTTTGCTTCTGCTACTCCTATGATTTTTTCCATCCACGTCATTTCCATAAACTGATTTGGGGTGAGTTGAGCACTTTTTCATGAATTCATCTATGAACATTGCGAGCAATGGGCTAGTATGTATCCTTGTTTTAGCTCAGTATAGTGACAGTATAGTGCCACTATCGTGGCATGTTCTTAGTATGTTTAATTTATTTACCTTTATCGGTGTTGTTATAGACTATTTACCAAATTGATTTGAGTAACAATAAGAGCTGCAATGATAGGCTTAACGTTCAAACAATGAATGCATTGGTAAAGATATGTCAGTAATAGTAAAGTAATTGAGTAAACGGAACGCAAGGGGCAAAGATTGTTTTTCACAGGGGTCGAAGTTGACTTTCAAAAATTAAACAATAGGTTTGTGCAGAATGAATAGCCGAACCGAAAGAAAGTAATAGACACAAAAGGGTTTGCTATGTGCATGTAAAAGAAGCACAGATTTCAATTAAGCTAGTTAGTGAAATTTGTGAGGAATCGTAAAAGGTAAAGAAAGTGGGAATAAAATAACAATACATTGCGAAAGAGCAATTTTGAAAAGTCGGCAGCAGGACATGAAAAATGGAATTTGAAAAGCAATCAGCAGGACATGAAAAAGGAATTTGAAAAGCAGGCAGCAGGACATGGAAGAAGCAAATAGGAAGTAATGAACTCTATAAATAATCAGTGCATTAAACGTTAGTGAAAAGCAGTTCAATTAATAAAACGTGTATGTGTGTGGTTCACAGAAACAATTTAGATTAAGAAAAAAACAATATTTTAGGTTGCAAGAAATATGAAAATGTAAAATTATGTACTCAAAAAACTTATTTCTATTATGTACTAAAATTCATCAAAACTTATTTCCGTTAGCATTGTAACTATAGCAACTAGATTTGTGTTTGTTTTAAATAATGGAAAACAATGAGAAAAAAAGAATAATTATAAAGCTTGACATTGTGAAATTTGTGCTCCACTTCAATTAAAGTTTTTGTTATAATAAATAAGCATTTCGAAACCTAAAAAGTATATTATTGTGTTTTGCACGTGTCAAAGTTCATGAGGAATGTTTGTGGAGGATTCCGCAACATAAAAATAAAATTTTCTCCGAGAGCACTTCGGCAGTAGTTCAGTTCAAGATTCCGATATCCAATTCCGGCCAAAATAAGGGTCCAGAGCCAGGGGTCTTCACTGCTACGCATCCGCCAGCATCAACACCACAGAAAGCCGTTCCAGAGACAGATACCAACTGGGGTCATCTTCGAGCATTGCGGCCGCTACTACCGATCAGTAAAGGTAAGAAATATGCCTAAAATATCAGTGTTAACGTGCGGAATTCGAGGGATATACAAGAATAGGCCTTACTGAAGAGGATACAAGCTTGCTTATTCATGGCTCCACCGAAGGCGCAATTCGAAAAATAAGCAAGGCGTCCCAAATTTTGAGGTTATGCGAAGGTATCAAAGCGTCCGGTTAAAACAATTGCAAAATTTAGGACGGCGTCCATCTGACGTCACGAAATAAATACCTGCCTGAAACAAAAGATATTATTTGCTTCCAAAGCGCGAAGATTTGAATAAATACCTTACGAATGTTCATAATTTCGCTCATTTTAACGTAAATACCGCTGACTGCACGACATAAACCAACCGGTGTACAGTACCGCACCAGATAAATTGTAAATTAGAAACTCACCCTGGGATTAAAGAGTTATTGTTCTAGTGAGCTAGCGTTTTTCCAAATTAATTGCAGCTAAGTAAAATATTGAAAAGGGAATACAACCATTTATTTTTTGCAGTAAATTAGTACAGGTCACATTTTAACCAGCCCAATAAAAGGGCAGGCAAAGTTGAAACACAATAATAACATTAAACAGAGGATTGTGCATTTTGGATTTTGCTCTCACTAATATAACCATTAAATTAATTAATAAAATAGTTAATTAGAGACAATACAAACAGAGCTATCCATCGCAATATAAAAGGATTTTTAAAATTGATAATAGAGGGCAAAATTGAAACACGTTGGCAGGAAAAACATTCCTGGTTAAAAAATATTAGAGACCTCCGTTCTCTATATTGAACTCCATCGTAATGGATTCCCTAACATTGTTTCCAATTTCCGATTGTTGAAGATAGTACTTTTAGTAGTGCAAAGAATACAAGAGGTGTTGGCGCCCTCGAAAGCAATAGGTGGCGGCCGTACTAAAGTGCTACACCTACAATGTCGATATGGTGTAATCTTAAATATATGATTGCACTGTGAAAGTGTTGTTACGTGTGATTTTACATTTAGATGCAGTCAAGAATTGTTATGTATGATTTTCGCTTAAATACATTCAGATGTAGTTCCGAGATTTAGATTGACCTGTAGTTCCTAGGTGTAGATTTGGTTGCATACTCACTTTTGCATTTTTGGATGTTATGGAAAACCTTGAAAATTCTAGGGGATTATAATACAATTTTCAAAATACATTGATAGTACGATTTCCGGCGGCCATTTTATGAGACTGATTTCGTGAGATTATTTCCTTTTGGGGCTGCATGTGTATCACAGATTTATGTCACCTTTTTCAACTATGGTGCAGATTTGTATGTGTACATACTGTGAATAAATAATTAGGTAATTTCAAGTTATGGTGTTTTCTGCCTTTTATTTTTATGTAACAGCTAACTGGTTTAGGAACTTATAGGGCCACCTGTAGGTTTTTCTGGTTTGGACCGTCTCGAACCAGTGGCGCTTTCGGACAACCCCCCCCCCCCCCCCCCCATTCCTGCTCAGGAACTAGCTTGGCAAAAATTTGCTACACGACTAGACAATTCCTGGACCACCGTGCTGTGAAGTATATATGACTTTCCTTTTCTTTTGCGTGCGAATAAATTCCCTTCTGTAGCAAATATAACACTGTGCGAATATGAAATAAGGTGGCACAAGTAGATTGTGTTGCCTACATTCTTGTCCACAAGAGAATAATCCATCAACTTCTAACCGAGAAAGATCCGTCCGTTCTGACCAATTCGGGGATGGTGCAGAAATTAAGGTTAGCTGCTTCAAAGCTAGGCACTTGGAACTTTTGAAGGTGCCAAATTTTGTTAAGACCAGCTTAAAATCCCGCATCGTCCTTAAACTCTTACCTTAAACTCTTGTCGTAAAGCGTCTTTATATTGTAACAATCTGGCGCTTTTATCGTAATGTCGCGTTTTGACGGTAACACATTTAAGTTCGTTCTTTTGGACTGTTTGAACTTATGTGTTTTTTATTTTATTCCTAATTATGTCAGGAAAAGCTAACCTACCCTGTACTATCAACTAAACTTATGGATATCCATAAAGTCGGATATTGATTTGGAAAAAAATAAAATGATTACATTTTTTTCTGACACGTTAAGTGTTGCTACACGAGGAATTCACTGTACACAGAAAAAATAAAATATAATATAATATACAACACGGCGGTTCAGGATTTATCTCGTAGTGTAGCAATTTTTTTCCAGCTAGATCCTGAGCAGGAATGGGGGTTGTCCGGAAGCGCCACTGGTTCAAGACGGTCCAGACCAGAAAACTTACAGGTGTCCGTGTAAGTTCCTAAACCACTTAACGATTCCATAAAATAATAAAAGACGGAAAACACCATAGCTTAAAACAACCTAATTGTTTATTTATAGTATGTACACGTACAAACTCTGCATCATACTCGAAGAAGGCAACACAAATCTGTGATAAGAGATTTGTTTGTAATTGGAATAGTAGATTTAATTTAGTTTTACTTATAAATTGTACAATGCTTTAATGATAATAAATTTGAAGTGAAAAACTCTACGATTTTAACTCGCAATTCGCTCGAGTACACGTATCTCAACTATAAGGATATAGTGATTAAAAAATCAAGTACTGCGATATCGATAAACGGGAGTCTCATGAAATCGCTTCAATCGCTTTTATAAACGTGACCTAATCGAATGGTACCATTACGCTTAGGGTGTTTTACACTTAACTGTGTATTTTCTGCGCTAAAAAGGAGTTTTTAATGTTTACTCTCCCGGAGATCCTTGCAAAAGTAACTAAATTTTAAAATGTTGAGGAACGCTGAACGCGACCAGGCAGAATAGCCAATCTAAGAAATATTAAATACATAATCAGTAAAACTAATTATCTCGCATAACTAACCACATAAGGTGAACGTCAAGTTTTCTCGATTTCCCACCACAATCGGTTAGGAATATCGGCAGCATAAAAGGTAGGCAAAACGCATAACATTTCATAGCAACAGCACTAACGGTATTTCAGTTTGAGCGATCAGATGGCTGAATCTCTAGCAGATACCTGGTGTTGCATGGCAGGGCACAGCGGCGTCGCCAGAGCAGCTATACAGGGCAGCTATACTCGGGGATGCTGTCCAACAAATGTGCAACCTGATGTGCGACAGGCTTTTCTCCAACTATTGCACCGAGGAAAAGACTGTGGTCCAAACTTCGGAAAGCTGTCACACTGGGGAAAAGTCGTGTAGTCGAAGTTTCGAAGGCTACCACATGAGTTGAGGGTGCTCAGAACTCCGTTGGATGTATTCTTCCACTATCTCTTTCATAAACAGAATAAATAACAGTGGGTTTAGCACCTCCCTCCACCCGTCTCTGACTCCCATTGCAGTCTTGAAAGGTATAGATCTACAGTTTAGTGTTGTTACTATATTTTGGTAATTTGCATATAATAAAATGATTGCATCGGTAATGTTTTTTGTAACGCCATCAAAACTCTGCCTTTCACTACTTTTTTGACGTTTTTATACTTATCATATGTCTTAGATAATTTTTTTCTTATTATTTCCTTAATTTCTTTTGACCACCAGCTCGTTTCCTTGCATTTTCCTCGAGATGAATCTCTGCAGCAGTATTTAATATAATTTCTTTTAATTCTTCCTAGTGTTCTTATACATTATAGTTTTTTCAGCATTGTTTATTCTTCAAGTTTTACTAATTATCTCTTTATGTCGTTTTCCCGTATTTTTCCTCTTTTAACGACGTTTATATTTTTCATATTCATGATCTATGGTTCTTTATCTTGTATTCATGCAGCTTTTCTGAATAAGTTACTCTGACCAGGTAATGGTCTGTAGCTAGTTCAGGTTTCCGATTAACCCTAACAGCATCTATTCGTTTACGGATTATATAACTTCTTATCGATTTTTGGTAACGTCCTGGTTCCTCTCTTGTGAAGTTATGACAGATTTATGTCCGTAGAAAGTATTTAGAATCATCAGAACGTTAGATTTACGGAAATCTATCAACCTTGTCCCATTATTATTTATTATGCTTTCTTCACATCTTCCTATACAACCTTGATTATCTCTAATGCGGTTATCTACTTTTGCATTTAGGTCACCCATTATCAGTACTGTATTTCAGATCTGCTCAGAGGATCTATCTATAATACATCCTACTCTTGTTCATGCGTTCTCCTGCGTTTGTACTCCACTTTAGTGACTTTCAATAATAATTTCGCTTATTTACTTTTTCTTGGTTTCTGTTAGACCAATCAGCTTTAAGTTAGAATATTTCAACTCCTTTATGAACTCTTTTTCTTTACCTTTTAGATTAGCCATATGCCCCTGCCCATATTAATTTGTTGCACCTGCTCCCTCTTTTCCATCTCATGTCTATCCCATTGATTTTCATTTTTTATTTTTGTTTCTTCTAATTTACTTATTTTTTGTTATTGTTATTAATTATTCTAATTTTAGTTATATTTTCCAATTAATTGCAACGCCTTGTTTATATGGTGAATGTAATCAAATTTTTCTTTTAATATTGCTTCATTTGTCTTTTTAGTCTCAATTTAGGTTATAAATAATTGCTTATAATTTTGTCCTGCAAATATTTAGAATTGATTGTATATGAATACATAATTTCTTTAGTGCTCCGTATCCTAAGCAAGTTTTTGCTGTGTATCCAACACTGTTCAGTAGTAGAAAAGGCATGCAAACAGTCCAGTTGCAACTGCTGTTGGGCGCTATTTCTACAATTTACCTACATATGTTGGCAAAATAATTATTGTTCTTGTTTATGCGATATTATTTTCTACTCAGACATGGCAATAGTCTCGTAATTTTATGACGATTTTAATGAATTTCCAGAGCTATTACATTACGGTGATAAAATGGCAGGAAAGTTTCTCTGGGTAATTTCTCATAAAATAACATGCTAGCAATGTCACTTTAAAAAGCCAAATAGTATCTGTTCGTTACTAAATTTAAATAAACAATTTCCTTATTGTATGTACTGAAATGCACGGTAAATTTAAAAACATGCATGTCGAATGTCAACGACATTCTGATAGCTTATTATCCAAAGATTTCAATTAGCTTCCGGATATTGCCTTAGCTAATATGCTTCAATATCCGCAGAAGGGTTTCTTAAATGTAAAGAGCACTTTCCCTTATTGAGGGTAGTTTATTACTCTAATTTTGAACTTCTGGAAATATTCTAGATTGTATCATAGCCCAATTTCTTTCACTGCTGAGACAGAATATATTGAATATTTAAACATCTTCATATATTAATATCATATTGTTCGTCCAACATAAACAACACATTTTTAATGAAGTTTTCATTACACAACTAGAAAAACTTGAGCTGAACACAGGTTGTGGTTTTGGTCGTTCATATTTTAAGTGCGTAGGCGTAACAGAGTAATATCATTTACTGCCTTTCCAGAGCTGTTGTGTTAAAACTGCCATAACATTCACATGGTGATGCAGGGTCTGTAGGTGTTAAGTGCAATGAAATATATACCTTAGATCGAAAACTGGAGTGCTTTAATTCTTGCAAAAAGAAGGTAACTTGTCTGCTGATGTACACAGTTCCTATTCCTATTCCTCAGAGGTTTAAAAATGCTGAAATTTACAACGTACCACGTCAACTCATAACATCCAACGCCATCACATGAATTTTTCGGTGGAACATGCTTGACGTGGGATGTCTGGGAAGACAAAACTGCCACTATTGAGTCAAACGTTTGTTATATTTCTGTACAAATACTAAAGCATTTAGAGAAGTGTAATTTTCTGATAAAATGGGAATCGCGTTTTGCTCTTGAACCATATTTAGGATTGCATGTGTTTACAGAAAATTCAAATGATAATCTGCTTGGCTGTGTAACTGTATTAATAGGAAGTCTACACCCTCTTCGATTTAGCATTCAGTTTCCATGTAATGACACATCGTAGCTGCTTTTAGTTTAATCTAGGAAGCTATTATGTAAGATGATTCGATCATTTCTGAGATTTGTTTAGTTCTCTGTATAACCATGGGGATATGGCACTAAGAAATTGTACTCTTCCAATCCGGCGACTACCTTATTAAATTTGTACAAAAGTTGTTTACTCGAATCTCAAAAGAGGGGAACAAGGAACACACGAGTCAGTGATCGATGTAATTGTTGGGTAGATAAATTGCACCTGCAAATGCTCAGAGAGTTAATTTAAGGGCGTCTGGTCTTGTTTTTAGACAATTATTTTGTTTCACAGAAAGCAGTTTAAAACTTTGCTGAGAAGACAGTTCTAGTCGTAATGTAAAGAAGAACTTCTACGTTATTAGCAACAAATGTCGTTATAACTAAAAGGGAGTCGAGATTATTGTCGTCAAATTTTAAAGGAATACAGCTTTGCAATCACATAAATCGTCTTAAAAATAATTGCTTACATTTTAGCAACAATATGTTTACTATTTATTAATTTTTGTAAGCGTTTAATTGTTCATATCAACTCCTGAAATAATTGGGGTAGAGTTGATACGTTTTTACATAGTTAATTGGAATGGCTGTACCCGAGGAATTTTCCGCATTAACTTCGTTTGAAGCATGTTTGCACGTCAAGTCAGAATTCTTTTAAAAATGAGAGATCCAAGGGTTTCGTAAGTAACATGTGCAGCACCCGGTAAAGAAAAAACAAAGAACGTAAAAGAACAAATGCAACAGAAAGCATGCTTGCCGGCACGTAGCAGAAAAGTGACAAACGCGGACAGGCATAAAACATACTTTTATATTGCTATGCTATAGCTGCTCTGAAAAAACACTTCTCACACCGGCGAACAATTTACAAACATTACTCAAATAAAAAATGGGAGTGATGTTATTTTCACCTGCTTGTACGCCAATGCTCGCCTTTGAATCGCCGATGTTTAATTAAATATCAATTCACCGTTTACCATTGTGTTACTTCAGGTAAGGATATGCCGGTACACTAAATCGAGTAGAATTGTAACGCTCCGTAATTTTAGCAATTTTTACTTTTAATTTTATGCTCAACATTAAATTCTGATTACTTTACCTTTTTTAATTACTTCTCGCGGGTAGCTCTGCTCCAAGGTTGTCAACATCTGAAGTAAGATAGTCGAGTGAAAATTATACAGGTGTTTATTTTGTTTAACTAGAGTTGCAAATTAAAAGAAAAGTCCTAGTTTTAAATATATACATTATAAACAAAAAATAAAATAAGGTTCTTCCGGGTGGTCTATGCGTTCCGGGCGGGGCGGCGTTCGCTAGTGGCGAATACAAAAGGTCCTCCCTGCGACCTGGAGCTCGAATGGCTATAAGCAGACCAAAATTAAATAATTTAGTTTCAGCTCGTCGGTCCTGGGGCAACAGCCGAAATGATTCTGGAAGAGTTCACAGCCACCCCAGGCCAATCAAACGAGAACGCTCGTCACGTTAAATGAATTGCAACCGCAGGTTAACCCTAAGCGGTAAGATCTTCCATTGCGCTCAAGGGTTAGCAGAGCAAGGTAGGTCAATTCTAAGCAGCAATATATTCCATTGTGCTCGAGGATCACCAGCACATAGTAGGCTATGAACATGATTGCTTCGGCAGTTTCACTAACCTAGCAAGCAAGGTTTCTGGTCAGGTAGTTCGGGACAGGATTCTGGTTTTAATGGACAGGTATCTGGACTGGCGGTGACTGGTGAGACAGGTTGGGCCCAGGGCCTAAGTCAGCTCCCCAACTGACGCTCAGGTTCTGGCCTTGATTCTGAAACGAATGGGTTAGATCTTTCCCAGGACTGAGCGGTCATCACTCTTTTATATACTTCGTGATCTCCCTCCACGTCCTATATCTAAGAAAATCTAAGAGGGGTTAAATGTGCTACTTCGGTGCGGACGAAAGGTAGGGATGCGCGGATAAAACAGTGCGGCGAAGCTTGCGCAACTTGTCGATTTCACACCTGTGCTTATATCGGACAATCAGCAGGATCTGTTGACGGAATTCTTTCGGTGTTTCTTACCCTCCGCGTGGCCCTAATTGTTTGCGCGTCACGAATTCTTGTGATACTGATAGCGCCTACAAATTGATAACGGCAATTAAAACGTTCTAAAACAATTGGGAGACACGCGAAACGCCACAGAGTCACCTTTATTATGTGGGGCGTTAAAATAAAACACTCAATGACACATAATCTTACTTTTTAAATAAATGCGGAATTTAAACAAAATTTATGGAATAAATTAACTTTTTTCTATAGCACACGTTAAAGTGTGCTTTTATCAACTCAAAACAAAAGGTCAAGTTTTACTTTAACAGCAAGGGTTATCTTGACTAAAATGGATATTATAGGAAAATTATCGCTTTTTAACGTTTAGTTGATCATACGTGATACTGGAATTCTCTTCGAAGTGTTTGGAAAGGTATCTTTAGTACCTGTTTTGCTTATCAGCAGTTAACTTCATTATTTTTACATTAACGCTGCACTGCATCTGCTCGTGTAAAGGCTTATATCATAGCAATATATTGAGATGGTATTTAGCCCGTTACTCAACTCTGCTTGCAACATAGATAATTAAAGCAAGTCAATAAAACACAGAGTTGGGGTAAAGCAGGCAACTGTAAGAAGTTACATCAGAAACTTTAATTCATAATTACATTGGTAAAGCATTGCCGATATTAAATGGAATTACTTTAGAATAAATGGCAATAAGCCAGAGCTGAATTCGTAAATTAGAGTCACAGAAATATCAATTAGCATAAATTAAGAGGTTGGTGCAAAGTAAAGCCAGTCAAAAAAAATTCAACAAATCTATCCCCAAAGGGTTTATTACATGCGTGTTAAATACATTTACATGTCAGTATAATTGAATAAGTACAGTTCTATGAACTTTTTAAATAAAGGTAAAAATGACAGAATGTTCCTAATACAGTGCAAAGAGAGCACAATACTAGATCAAATAAGGCTATCAAAAATCGAACAGTAATATTTGAAAAATGGTAAAAAGCAGACAACTTTTATAAAGTGAAAGAAATTCACACAACAGGAAATGTACGAGATTTGTGTTATAAAAATGAGTCAGTGAAATGACTTAAGTGAACAGACAATCCAAATAAAACATAGTGAGTGGCTCTATAATCTAGTTTAATTACGAACATGAACAAACAATAATTTTAGATTTAAGATGTACAGTTTTATAATATAAGTTGTAATTTTAGTTTGTAAGTCATTGATTTGTACTTAGTTAACATCCACATTTATGAAGCCAGCTAGGCAATTGTTATTAACTAACAAGAGAAAAAAGACAATTGAATAAAATGAATTTATGACAAGCTGTATTTTGCTCTTCAAATAAATTAAGTTTTTACATACTTTGCATTAAAATATATCAAAATAAATTAGACCATCGTGTCCAGAATTTTGTGGTGCATTTGTGGAAGTAAAGGTAGCAAAATCCACGTCATTAAAATTATTTTCACCGGCTACCGCTTCCGACAATATCGGCAGCGAGACTCCAGCTTTCCGAGCTCCAGTTGTGGGCTTCATTGGGGGTCCAGAGCCTGAGAGAGGGTGTCAGCAGTTTCGTTCGGTGTGTACGAGGCCAGCACAATAGTTCCAGCATCCCAGGGGCCCAGCTTCCAGCACAGCGCATCAGGAGAGGCGTCCGAGCAAGCCACCGTTCCTGCAGAAATTGAGGTTAGTGCATTCGATCAAACAATCGGCGCTAGAGGCCGGGAAATTGTCTGCATATCAAGAATACGAGCTGAGCAACCTCAATCCAGTCAGTCTGCATGTCCATCAATAACCATTTATGCAGGATTTGCATTTCAAAAGCCCAATTTGAGGTTAGGAAAACAATTGCATGTCCGCGTCCCTAATTAAAAACAAAACACCATTAGTGACGCTTAATAAAGCGCGATATTCGAATTACCTGATAATTTGGTCATAGATTTGCTTTTGAATTCACTTGTAAATACACAGAAACGAACCGCACGGAAAATCAATTTGTTGATAGATAAAATTGACATAGTGGCGTCCGTTCCCGCTTTTACATATGGCAGCGAATGCTGGACCCTAACAAAGCAAGATGAACATAGAATAACAACTTCTGAAATGCGATTTCTACGACCTACAGCTGGATACAGCCTACGGGATAGAAAACGAAATGCAGATATACGAGAAGAGCTTAATATTTTTGACCTTAATTGTAAAATACAAGACTACAGACAACGATGGCAAGAACACCTAGAAAGAATGGAAAATGATAGACTACCCAAGAGATATTTCAGATATAGAGCAAAAGGAAGAAGAAATCTAGGAAGGCCGAAAAAGAGATGGAAAGATCAAACAAACTAATACAGAATGAACGTAATATCGCAACGGATGAATGTCCAAAGCTTGAAGGAGAAGAAGAAGATAAAATTGACAGCGCAGTGAGTTTGCCCGTTGTTGCTTTTCAATTTCACAGCCCAGTGGCGTAACACGGGAGTTTAAATATGAACATATCGGTGAACCTAACTTGCAGATTTTGAGTTATTCATGCCTACTGAAAACTAGCCATAAATTAAATTTACTTGCAGATGTGCGAATTACTATAAAGGGCAAAACACTACAATCAATGAACCCATTTATACAATTATTTATTTAATTTTGATCAGTCAAAATTTGATTTAAATAAAAACATATAGGATATGTGTAGTGAGTTTATTTATTAATTAATTATCATCATCATATCTCTACAAGATATAAGAAGATAATTCCGATTAAGAACGGCGAAAAGTGATACATGCAAGTACATGATACGAAATGAAATATGAAATGCATTATCTGGCTTTCTACTAATAACTAATAAATGCTTTTCTATTCGACGGTTACCTTTGGGCCAGATATAACATAATACGTCAAGATTTTAAACAATTTTATACGTATAATTTTTACGATATATTTATTTTGTAGCTGTTTTAGTGCCAATGGCAACATATTATTCTGAAATCATACGGCTGGACTATTTAATTGTTCTAATATTTACTAATTTATAATAACGGCCACCTATAATTTGATTTTCTCGGTTCTTGCTAATGTTGTATTTTTAAATTTAAATTTAAATAATGACTGTCTCTTTGGTTGGGTTGTTACATCCTGCCATTTTATTATTTAAATGTGTAAATTAGTTGGTAACGTACTGGCTTTTACCTTAATTTTTCTGCTTGTTATTGGATGCAATCGTTTCTATACTGTGTATTTAATTAATGGGATTTTCAAAATAATGGGAAAATAATCTCCAATGTAAACCTAACCTCATACTTATAACGAAGAAAACATATCAGAGTTGGCTCAATTTACACAAATACGTCTGCTATTACGTTGCTTAGTTTATAGTACTTAAGTAAACAACACTCAAACGACGCCACCGAAAATTCACTGGCTTAATTATAGGGTAAACAAATTTCTGACAATGATTATGCTTTTGCGACAATGTTTTAGGCCTTTATCGAGTCTCCAGCAAGTCCCTCGATGAATGGCCTTCCTTATTATCGGTTGGCCTGTCTTGCAAACCTCTTGATGACTCGCTAAAGCAACGCCTGTAGCTTGCTCAATGCTCCCGGCTTCAAACTCAGCTTCCGTGCCCACAGCTAGGGCTCTGCTGCGATGCTCGACAGTTGCTGCTTACTCTGTTCTTCAAGGCATCCGGTTCTTATTTGGGCCATCAGCAAATCGTCATCCATAACACAAGCTAAACTCAATGTACAACCGAACACTTTTAACCTTTTGAATTTTTGACTTTTTTAATTGGATGAATTAGTATTAATTATATTTTTACTTCGATTTTTGTGGGAAGCACACACACACCCAATCTATGGCTTCTGGCGTCTCATCAATTGTTTTTACATTTTTTCCTTGTTTGTTATCATAAAGTCAAAGCTTGTTACGGTCTTAAACTAACTTTACGACACCGCCCTGGCTCATATAACAGCGAAACGGCCGGCGCGTGCCATAATGGACAAAATCGGGACAAAAGTTCTCCTAGGCCGCTACCCAGCCGCAACAAGATAGGCCGGCTAGACTTTCAGAGGAGTTGGGCGGGTTCTTAACGAGATTATCTAAGGGTAACGGCCAGAGGGTCGGTAAATAACGGTAAAATAAAGAGGGCGCCACCAAGCCTGTCTTAACCCGAATAACCAGGCTTGGGCGGTTAGACGGGGGGCGAAGTATTCAAGACACTCCGTCGATAGGGGTACTCGTGAATTATAAACTCACACAACGATTTCGTGATGAAAAAAATACTTAGATCATGAAGGGGCCACGGCAATGTCACCACCAAGCTTACCTGCACGCTCTGATCTCACTGGCTCCGCCGTACATTTATCTCCTCAATGATGGGCGCACGCTGAAACAGAACATGCACAAAGCGACCAAGAATAAAGCGTCTCTTAATTAGATAAGCGTCTATTATTCGATTCTTACATTGGGGCAGCAAAGCGTGCTGCAAACATTGCGTTAATTCTTATAAATAAGCATCAGCTGATGGGCGCACTACTGTTACTAAACAACACCCATAACTGTAGAAAATCAAAAGCAGTTTGACATATGAGTCCCACAAAGAGAACGTTTGTTCATAAAAATGCTCACATGATAATTTGGGCAAACACAGCAAAGCCCAAGTGAGGGAAGTGATTAGATCAAAAATGAGCGAGCGACGCCACTCCGCGACAACAATTTAAGATGCGAAGGGTACGTTTTTAACGGTGCACAAGATTTCACTTCAAGTTCGCGCACATGCAATTTTACCGCGACCAAACCGGCGTTGCCGCCTTACAGCACGTATGCCAAGAGTTCAGCAATTATTCACATGATTAAGCGCACAGCTCGCGCACGAGAAGTTAGTATGATTCAATGGTTACAAATACCTTAATTTTATTGGTGACGGCCCAAGAGATCGGCATGCGGTCCAGCTGGCGGGAAACAGGTTGCCTGTGGCAATTCATTCGCCGCTAAAACGGCCGACGTGTGAATGGTCTGGATGCGCCCAAAATGGCGACAAAGGCTGGCGCTTCAACAAACGCCGCTACGACGGCCAAACTAGCCGAAGTGATGTCCTACCTCAACGGAATCCTCGCACAACGAGCTAAAGGGAACACTCCCTTACGTGACGACGTAGAACCGGGCATGGAATTCCATCACACCTACGCCTTGGCGTAATAAGATCGCCGCTGACGACACACACACACCTCCCTTGTTCAATCGCCTGAGTTGAACTGCCGACTCTCGCTTAAAGCGAAACAGTTTATCCAACACTTGCTGAAACAGCACGAGACGGAAAAGGCTGACGCCCCCGCCAACGGCGGGAGCGCCGCACGAACACACACACTATCCGACCTCTTAGATCGACGGCTCTCGGCTGAATCCCCGCAAGAAGCGTTAGGACCCCCCGAAGTGGCGTGAGCCAAAACGGCGTTACCACGTGACTCTCGACAGCCAATGGCGATGCGCCCAATAAAACAAATAAGTTCCGGTAACAAAGACAGCGCGAGGCCTCGCAGTCACACCAACAGCGTAAATTCTAGAAGTTTGGAAATCCTGCCAGCGTTAACACCCGACTGTCAAAGTACCAACAAAGGGATGCCTCGGATGACGAGAAATACTGCGCTTGAGGCCAAATATGTGCAAAATCATTATTATGGAATTAGGCGTTGAAGCCAAATAAGTAACTAAAAGGGTTTAACATACGGGCACGCTGCCCTAAAGCCTAGGTGGCTAATTAAAATACAAAATGACCTAACAAAGTTTCTAGGTATACACCTGGATAGACGTTTAACTTGGAAGAAACATATTTTCAGCAAGAGAAAGCAGCTTGGTATACAGTTCACTAAACTTTATTGGCTTATTGGTCGCATATCCCAGTTGGCCCTTGGAAACAAGCTGACCATTTACATAGTGATTCTCAAACCGATTTGGAGTTATGGAGTTCAAATCTGGGGTACTGGAAGTAACTCCAACCTGAAAATTCTTCAACGCTTTCAAATGAGAACGTTTCGTACAATTAATTACAGACGTTGTTCGTTAGCAATCATATAAGTCATCTTGATCTCCGGATGTGTACTGTGCGCAAAGTTGCTAAGTGAACGAGTAAAGAGTACCTTTCGAGACTGGAAGTGCATCCTAACCCTCTGGAGTAAATTGTATTCTTATATTATTATATTACCCCACTAACCGCAAGTTAAGTTAAACAAAATGTTATTATTTTTAATGTAGGTTAATAACTCCTGTTAACTTAGATATTTACACCATTAATTTATTGTCTTCGGGCAGATTACTAATATATGTATTTTGTGATTTAAAAGATAACTGCCAGTTGTAACCCAGTCGTGAAAGCATAAGACCCGCTCTTACCTCAGTATAGCTAAGAGAACGTCAATATAGCTTGTTCTGGCCTGCTTGTTATCACCTATAATTCAGTAATCATACATGCAAATCCCGCTAAGAATAAAAACAAAATAGTTTACATAAAAATACATATACTCTGGAAAAGAGCATGCATGCATGAAAGTGCATAAAAACACACAATCGTAATATAGAAATGTTATACTCTATCAACAATAGCTAAGAAATGTTCACGAGCTTAATGCTGAACCTACATGCTTGAATACACTCCTTAAGTGTAGTTAAAGAAAAACCAACAGTGCTTAAATTCCGCACACAAATTTATTTAGTACGACTCTGCCTTTGGTAGCTTGAAATCAGCTGACGCGTACGCCGACAGGATGATGCAAGGGCTTCGTACTGACATGCTCATTCAGCAAGTAAGCGCCCGTTGCTTACAGACGAGTAATTTCTCATGAAAGCTTCTGCTCACTCTGTTGCAATCACTTCATAATTCGCTGTTGTTATTCTGTTCCCACAGTGTCTTGGATCATACATTCTATCGTGGTAGTTATTTATAGAAATTAACTTTGCGTTATAGTTGCACCAAATGGTCTCACATATTGACACGATCGACTGCTTACTTTAAGCTAGAATAGCGGCGTCTGGCTATGAAGAATTATTGGTACCTCGTTGTTGTTTCCAAGGTGGATATCGATTCAAGAATAACAAGGTGTCGACTGCTCTTAACGCATGCCAACACAAACTTTCAATTGCACTTTAATGCTCCGTGTGGCGTCCCTTCTGTTTGGACAAAACGGGCCAACCGTCTACTAGCGAGCGACTACTCTCCGCGCTTTCGTTCGAGCACAACTTGCTTTGTTCTATTAATAGCCGCAACAATGGCATCAGCTGGTTTACATCGTACAATCTGGCTTGCGAAACACTCGTTGCATGTTTTAAATACATAATTCGTCTTAACCTTATTATTAAAATGTAAGAAATACACCTTGGCTTAAATCTAGCAAGGTGATTATTAAATACCAAGGTGACACGAACTAGCTCGTTACAAAATCAATCCTGGGACAAACCGTATATTTAGCCGAAAGTATATTCGGTTCGAGCAAGGTAGGCATTTAATCAGCATGCAAAATATCGTCTTTCTCCAACAAATAGTTTGTGTGACCTGAACTCCAACATGCAGACAAAGCGAGAGACGGACAGACCCGGGCCGGCGCACTGAAAGGCAAACATTTGCTCGCTGGACCATTTACTTACATTTCTTTATTTGTTTGAATAAAATGTATAAAACTACATGTGTTTAAAATCTGTCAGTTATTCCTGCCAGTACATCTATATATACTATGTACAACCATTGCATAGGTAACCTGTCTGTTGACAATGTAGGGCCAACAAGTCAACCAAATAGAAATGGCTGTCAAATACTTTAATTAGAGGTTTTGTGTTGCGACGACGGATTAAAGAGTTGGCCTTACCTGGTGGCGAAATTTGTACTTGTTATTTTTCCGGATGGTAAATATCGGCCTTATTTGCCTAACTCGCCGAGAAGGGTCCGGGGTTTCAGCTACGCTGAAAAAGAAAACTAGTCGCCAAGTCCTCGACGTCGACAAATCGTTGAGTCGGACCTCCCCAAGGTCAGAGATATACCAAACAAATCAAAATAACAAGGGAACCAATAGCTAGTTACAATCTTTATTTGGTTCTACGGTGCGGCAATTACAACAATGAATTCGCACAAAACACATACCACCAATATACATAGTAACACAATAATCAATAAAAATCTATCACAGTAATTACCAATAATATTATCACAACCAACAATTACAAATACATATTACAGTTGGCCTAAGGAGCCAACGCATTGTGCCATAACAACTAAATCAGCCTGAATGGCGCTAGGTACATCGTAATCACCTCAATAGTGCTCAAAACTTATATTAATCAAATACACACAGTAGCATGTCTAAACATGTAACCAGTAATGTTCACCGTGAATCGGGAATCGACAGGACACGAGGCATGACTACATTAACCTACAAACATAACCAAAAAAGGCTTTAAATAAGCAACTAATCTCCGTTAAGGGGAGCGCAAAACCAAGGGTGCGAATAGTGCAAGCAAAAGTGTAAGGCCAACATTTAACCCAGAAGGTTGCAAAAGGATTCTTGGCGCCCAACGTGGGGTTCGAAAAAGCTTTGGGCCCTGTCTACGTTGTGGCTAGGTAGTACTATAGTGCAAACAAATTTTTAGGGTGTTAGGATGTATTGACCTTAAGTGTTATTTTATGATTGACTTCTAGCTATAGAATTGGTTGTTGGTGTGCTTTGATGAGTGAATCTTTTTGATGATTTGTATTTTAATTGGCTGCGTGTTCGCGTAATTTGTTGAGTGTTTGCTGACCTAGTTTGCCTGAGTTTTCGTTGTGTTTCCTTTGTGTAGATTGTTTTCTTGTTTTTCCAGTATTATAGTTTTCTTGCCTTTTCCTTTGGAGTGATGATTAGGATTTTGGAATGTGATTGGTGTGTTTGTGGATTTTGGCGCCCAACGTGGGGCTCAAACCCACGACCCTGAGATTAAGAGTCTCATGGTCGACCGACTGAGCTAGCCGGGCGATTGTATGGTCATATGAAATCGAGGGAGCTTCTTAATATAAAGACATCAGGATATTCATGAATGCTACAACAACCACTTGAATATGCTCTTAACATAATTGTGTAAACGTAGAATTGAGTAAATAATTCACGGGAGCTTGTATTCTAAGCGATAGATTGCCGAGGTCGGGTCACGAACCTCAGCCGAAAAGTAGCTTATAATTTTTGTTGTGGTTCTTAACCTGCAAATGGCGGAGTATAATCTCCGACAAACAGGGCCGAAAATACCGCGGCTTGGCCGTCAAACACAGCTAAAACGGGCTACGGGTACGTGCAAGCATCCTACTATAATTCTTCCAAAACTCCAATGTACTATTCTGCTATATTTTGTAGCAAGCCGATTATAAATTTAAGCGGAGCCACCGGCACTACAGAGGGGCCTCGAAGCTAGGAAGCTAGTCTGCCAGTGTAACAGTTAGCACGCACGATACCGGCAACCCGAGATCATAATTTAGCATAATTAAGGTGAGCCGAGGTAACTTTAAACAGTAGTATTTCAGTAAACGACGAGCACAAATAATACAGCCAGCCCCAAATCTAATCTAAGACTACATAAAGTGGGACGACAAGGCGAGACGATCGGTATGGCATCCATTATAATATCTAAGCGAGTGATTTGCCTGCAGGAGTACACACCCAAATCTAATTATTCCGCTTGTTTCCTTGCAGTCTGCGCACCTGGGGCAACAGAGATGTAAGGGCCAAGGACATCGGCTTGCAATCGCAGTTCTAATGCCAGTGGAGGCAGCGTGGAGCCTGAAAGTAGGCAACAAGCAAACCCTTATTCCCTAGCGGAATCCAATTGCAATATGTCAATTCCAGGAGCACATGGCTGAATCCCAGCAAAAATTGAGTCCCAGCAAAAATTGGCTGAAAACGTTCAAGATTCCCAAATAAGCCCCCATACAGAGGCAGGAGCTATCGTCAGCTTACCTAACGTTGAAGAGTAGCCAGAGCGAACGTGCAAGGGGTAACGTTGGCTCGAAATAAATCCGCCGTGGCAAAAGACGTAAGTAAATCAACCCAAAATCACTAAATACGAACGTCGAAAATGCATTTGTGCTCTAGGTCCTCCATGAAACTAACGGAGATCAGCCAAACCAACAGGCTTTTTGAATCACTAAACTGCCAGGGTGCAACCAGCTTGCACGAAATTTTGAATGCAAAAGAACGTGAGAAATCCAACCAAATGTTTAACAAAATTACAGGTTATCAAACACTTCCCAACATTTTGGAAAAGGAACCTCAAAAAAACCCTGAAAAATTGAACTGTACCATGAGATAACAGCACTGCAATTGTAATAAATCAGGCCAGGAAATAGTTGTTAATAAATGCGCCTAAGGTTGCCTAACCACTAGGCGTAAATGTATGTAGAATTGGGACAGAATAAATGCAAAAGATGAAATTTAGTTAATTACTAGGAGAGTTGCATGCGAAACCACCTATTAATTATAATGACATGCTTAAAACTAAAATACAACTAGCTAAGTCTTCACTAAAGCATGCGAAATTACAAATTAAAGCCACCTACTAAAGCTTAAAATTAAAATTAAACTAGCAAATTTTCACTAATACAAGGGAAGCTACAAAAAGCTACAGTGTCACTGTCAAAAATTCAGTGGCGTTGATTAGCAATTTTATGAAACACAGTATCCAAAGGTTTTTTTAAAGAAACAGTGTATAGTTTTTGTTACCTTGCCTCGCATTTTACTTTAAAGAATATCACCCTTGGTTACTTCTAATGTAGACGTAATTCTAGAAGTCTAAACATTTCTAAGCACGTCCTTTTTAAAAGTCAGTTTGACATATTGCAACACAGCCACCAATATCAAAAAATAATGTAAATGCAATATAGTTCACTTTTCTACTACCTGGCATTCTTATTTTATTTCCTTGTACACTTGCTTTCAAAACTTTCGCGTACACATTCAAAAACAAGTAACAACGACTTTGCAAAATTTTAGTTGTGTGAACTGGTAATTTTGAGATTAGGTTAAAGATGACATTCACAGCATCAAAACTTTGCCTTGCTCTGTCAGTCAACTTTTCAAAAGTTTCAATGTCAGAGTTGATTAATTACAACCCTGATTTAATACAGCGAAAAATAGGTGTACGCGAAAGTTTTGAAAGCAAGTGTACATGCTAAAACAGTTTTATTTCATACTCAAGTCTATTTTTATCTTTACGGTCCGAGAAATAGAACCTTTCGCTACAAGTACGGTAATGGTATATACATAAAAGTCATGAAAGTGAATCTTTACTAACGTGTAAATTCTAGACTCGGGTCCTTCGTCGCCTCGTCCATAAAAATTGAACTAATACTGTAAAAATCCATTTACCGGACTTGTAACGTAGACAACTATTGCTTGGCGATAGATAGATTACGTAAAACTCAAATCGCACTTTAAGTGCATGTAAGAATCAAATAGGGAAAAATTGAAGAGGTATATAGTCGAAGATTGATGTAGAACGCTACAAAATACGACGAAGAATTAAAATGTTTAAAGTCGAGCACGTCTGAAATTGGTAAACTTTTACATATTATAAACCATGATACACATAAAAAAATCTGTAAGACGTTCCTTGAACCGAAATGAAAACAACCAAGGAATCTAGAATTGCTGCGTTTGTTCATTTTTTTTAGTTTAGTTAACTTTAATTGCCACACTGTTAATTCAAGTTATTCAAAACACGAATAAATTTATTAAAAGCTGTTGTTAGTAAGAACCCAAAGAAGAGAATACATGTACGACCAGTAAAACATTGTTGTTTCAACGACAACAGTTACTAATTTACATATATTATTAAATTACTTATTACGTATTTACTTAGTTCAGAAAAAAAACAACACCTCAACGTTCAACACTCCAAATCTGAATTTCATTCGACCTTACGTTTGTGGAAGCATAGCAAATCCCTGTGCTTTGTGTTCTGTGTAAACATCGCAGAATAATTCAGCATAACCCAAACTATTCCTGCTCTGAGGGTAATATAAGCAATTGTCCGACGACTTCTACGAAAACTGCTTTAGTAGCGCGCTTTCTGCATTTCACTTTGAATAATTAGTAACACAGTTTTGCAGCATATCAGCGCAATTTCATAAAACTAAATGCCCACTCCAGCTTTAAAAATATAGTTTTATTATATCCGCCGAGCCGCTCGAGCTGTACCGCTGAAGCTTTAGCATTCAGAGACATTTATCTCTTAAAATATGCATTAAATGGAAAGCTATGGTATATCTAGTTAAATTTACATAATTAAAAAATGCAACAGATGGTGCGCTTCGTATGTTCAGAACTGGGAATGTCTAGACATTATTTATTTTCTTCAAAGTAATTGTGTTGCTCGAATGCTGGCGTAGAGTAAATAATATATTTTATCCGCAAACGTCACAAAAGTGACAACTTATGTGTCTTATTGACAAGGTGAAAGTGTCACTTTATCTGCCTAAGCACACAAAATCGTTGCTCTCTTTCTTTCTTTCTATATTTGTTCGCTATCTCCTCCGAAGATACTGGGCCGATTACATTGTATGATAGCTTAAAATTTTGTTAATTTTTAGACTTAGATCGTAGGCCGGTTTCTATTTTCAAAAAGAGTACGAAAAAGTTTTAATTTAAATAAACCTTTAAGCAGCGGATCGGAGCATCTGTCGCGGTGGGTTATGGTGTAACAGCTGCTGTGGCCGTGTGCTATTAGCTCGGGTGATTTAGTATGTTCATATATCATTACAGTAGCGCGTTATTTGAACAACAGAGGTTGGCGCAGGGGTACAGTGCTCGCCTGTCACGCGGGTTCGATTCCCTGCCGATGCATCCTTTTTTTTAAATTTATGTTAATGAAATTTACCTGAATACGTTTGCGGATAAAATAGTATATGTTATTCGGAGTAAAAGTGACCTTATGTGGTTAGCTGAATTATTTGCCTCACTAACGTTGGCTAAATAAACTTCACCTTCGCCACATAAAGTATCGCTTTTACTCCTAATAACATAATCTACTATTATTTTCCACTGATCTATTATTTGTTGTTTATATATGTAATACGAGATATATAAAGTAGTCCTTAACGCTCTAAGGCGTTATGAGCGGGCGTAATGATAACGTCCGCTCATTATGCCTTCTCGAGAGGTAGTTCAGATACTTAGTTCGTGAAGCAAACAGCGAGAATCTCAAACTAAAACTTCCAGAATTATGACGGAATTCGCCAGATAACTGTAGCAATCAAATGAGCTACACAGAACCGGCTCAATCCCCACGGTATTAAATGGATTTAAATAAAGGGTAATCAAAACATGTTACTCGATTCCTTTGGCGAGCTCCTTTCTACCCACTAGAAAGGTCGCATAGCTAGCACAAAATCATGTGCAGTAAAACCCCAAACAGCCCACACAATGATCGGAGAATAGCGATTAAGGGGAGCTCCAAACCTGCGCTATAAAGAAAATTGAAATCCCAAAATAGAATCACGGACGCCTTAAGTCGCGGAACGAAAAGCTTCAATCGACTTACCCCAGATCAATTTGGGCCACGTGTAGAAATGGGTCAGCAAAGCGCTTTAATCAGCCAAAATTAGCGTACGGAACAAATTCTCAGCAAATCGCCAAGGTTGCATAAACCTCCGCCATCACCAGCGGGGCAAATTGCACCAAACATAAACTGCATGCCCGCAAAATCACTGGATAATTCAAAAGGACCTAAAACTGTCAGCCATCACAGCATCAAACCGAAAAAACGCCGAAAGCAAAAGCCAAGTTCATGTTCCTGCTCGTGCCGAAAAACGAAACGCAAACAGGAGGGGAGCGCGCGAAATTTAAATCCTGTACTAGAAACATCGAAAAACATAGACGGCGCGCACAGAACGGAGAAATTGTAGAGGCGCAATCTAAACGTAACAAGTAACAAGTTTTTCAAAAACAAAAATTACAGCAGACTTTTGCTTTACACATGCAGCAACCCAGGGTCTATAAAATACAACACACAATATAAAGTACTATGCAAGACAAAAAAACTGGGACAACCCTTGATAAAGATTTTAGCATAATTTGATTGGCTTAAACGAAGCTTTAAACAATTACGTTTATTATAACAATTCTGATTCATAGCAACGCCTAAACAAGTTGGCGGTTAAGTTAGAAATACCTAGCAACTGTACATATTAAGGCAGTCACATTCACAACAGACCATACTAACTGTCCTAGTCTTTTTTATTGTCTTGCATAGTACATTCGTGGGTTCATGGAAGTGAACAATAATAAAATTCTTTGAAGATCGATATAACAAAACTTTGTTTTATTTCTGATTTTTTCAAACACCCATTTTCGCCAAGTTTAGTTACTAGAATAGAGCTCAACATTACAATAAAAATACGGGAACTACTTGAACATCCAGCACAGAATAATTTTGCTAACCTGTTTCTCCATGCCACTGTTTGACAACCTTCTGAAATCTGCAACAGCACGCCGCTGCTTTCCAAGTGACTCCAAGATGGCCGCTGGCTTGAACTCGAATAAACCCAATTTCTTTCAAAGAAACTTGTAATTGCACCAAAAATGATTATTCAAGCACTAAGCTTGGATTAAAACGCTGTTCACAAATGACTGCTATTTATTTTCACGTAAGTAAATGTTTCACAACAAAACACACAGATCTCGTGTCAAAACAATTAAATTAACCTCTAAAATTCACGACGCGGGAGTTGCCCCGTCGAATGTGGATTATGAAGTCTCCGAAATTTCGGCGCTCTTCCCTTTTATACCCACCGGAAAACAATAGGTGAGTGCTTAAATCTAAAACCATTTAATGGCTGAAACTTACATCACTTAAGAACAATTACACAGTGATGCTTTAAAACCAAATCTAACCTTTAACTACAAAAATGCGTATGCTATTGTAAAAAAGCCTTACATCTAAATGAAAAATTAATTTCGGTGAACAAATGTCCAAACTTCAACACCGATTCGTTCTGATCACATATCGAAACGTGTTTAGCATGAGTCGGCCTTTTCCCTACACAAAACCCAGCTGTGATGTCTTAAAAGCGATTCCACAGCTCTATTGCAGGTATGTGAATATTATCTACAAGGGGCAAATTTTATTAGCGAAGATATGCACACATAGGCTGACGTGAGCGAAGTCGCGGAGTCCAACAGCTCTGCTAGTGGATGAAGGCCCCAATATGTCCAACAATACCTCCTCCAAATATATACCTGCTTTACAAAGTGCATGGACTCTTCTGAAGCATGTTTGGTGCAATAATTTCATTTTGTGTTGGCAAAAACTCTCGGCTTCTATTGGAACCCAAGCAGGCTTCGATTGCAGTTCCACCGCACACCAACGGCTCAACCTGCTGCGCCAGTGCACTGATTGCATGATGTTTTGGTGTTTTTGCCCGGTTTTATACTAACTTTTAATCGTATACACTGCATGTTTAGTTTTTATAAGATCACTCTGACGCACTGTAAAATGCACAGTGCAATCGCACATGACCGTATCAAATTGTTCTATTCTGTGCCAACTAATAATAACCTGTGACCCTATACGTTTGCTAGCACTTTGTGTGGCTAAAATTGGATCTGAAGTGTATTTTAACTTGGTTTCGCCAAAATATAACCCCACATTTTTTGGCAGCCAATGAATGAATCCCGATCCTACTTGGTGATGCGTGAAATGCACTTTGCGTGTGTGCTTAACTTAAACTAATTTTGCGTTATATGGATACTAAAGTTTACTTTTGAAACATTAAAAGAGTGTCAGTTTGATAGTCTAAATATTCTGTCAAACTTACACGATTTGTTATGGTGAAGGAAGTTTGAGACGTATACCCCGAATGTGTTTGAGGTATGGTATTCGATGTGATTATTTTTTGAGTAAATTTAAGAACAAAGAAATATTTTACTGGCAGTTCGATTTGTTTGTATTAACCTAGTTGAAAGTCGTCTCCATAAAAACAGCATCAAGTTGACAAAAGTTATGTATTGCGTTGCCTAGTTAAGTTACTCCAGTATACTTGATTTTGTATTATCGAAATTATACAAGATAACTTAACTTAATCCAGCCTTCTGATTGGTTGATGTCGTTACGAAAAAAATAATCTATATGATATACAAAAATTGAAGCACTGAGAACAACGCAGAGCAGTAATACCTCGTAACAGAAATTTGAAATTTGGCAGGACGGTTAATTTTGTTACGTAAGGCCGTGCTAAGTAGGGATTTTTCGAAATTCGACCCCTAATGGAGTGAAAAAGAATGAATTTGTTTTGAAGGATTTGTCAATATCTCCTACGACCGATGAGATATCGAGTTGGTTTATGCTAGCGAAGCTTGTCAATGCAAACGTCTAAAAACGTATTTAGGACCCGGGCTCCGTAGCTCAGTGGTTAAGCATTCTGGCTACTGATCTAACGGCCGAAAGTTGGATTCCCGATCCCGGTGAAGTTTTTAAAAATTAAAAAATGCTGATGAAAACCTCAACAGAATGCTATCATTCGGAAGTGATGCCCTTCGTATCTGTTGTGTTTGCGAGGGTAAAGCGTAAAAGAGGCTTTTTAAAAATCTTATCCCTAAAGGATTAGAAAAGGGGTAAAAATGAAAAGGTGTAGCAGGTTAATATTGACTTTTTTGGGTATGCCCCAAGTGGAGTAGAAAGGACTTTCCGAAAATTCATCTCCAAGTGGTTGAAGTGGGTATCCTGCTATAATATATATTAGTTTTACTTCGACACGAAGTGTACGAAGTATTGAAATTCCCTCATATCGAAAACCACTCTGAGTCAAATATTTCTAAAATTCGAGCCAACCGACTAATGAACCCACTATATCAAATCTCCGTCTCGGCGGTGCGGATCTTTTGGTGAAGATCCCATCCCACTAGATCAATATTGGGGCGTGCCTAAACGTGCTCTGCGGGGGATGTATGTTCGTATGTGTACACGATTCCGGTCGCCAGGAACCTTCCTGAAGTCTTGGATCGTTTTCATACGATAGGTTCTCCGAAAATGAAGGCAACATTAACTTTTGAGCTATGGTCGTCGGCAAAAAAATTTTTTTTTTGTTTTTTTTTAATAAATAACTGGTTCATAGCATTTCATTGTATTAGCGAAACGGAGTGATGCTGAGTATCGAAGTATTCTTGGAAAGCACGGAAAGGCGCTTTTCTTGGGTGGGGGGAGGGTACAGTATATTTGTATTTTATAATTAACAATAAAAATATAAAAAACAAAGCACTGACTCATCAACGCAGAGCTGTAATACCTGGTACCAAGAACCTAAGACTTAACAAAAAAGCCGCTTTAGTTACGATACTTAGTTTCATGGTACTTCGCTATCAAGAAATTATTTTTCGAAATTCCATCCTTGAGGAAGTGAAAAGCGGTAAAATATGTTTTCATGAATTCTTGAATATAGATCCGATGAGATATTGACTTAGTTCTTATTTACAGCAACTTCCCATAAAATATATAAAAATGTTATTCAAGAGTTTGTGCGAATCTCGATTCGGAAGTGAATTATAGAATTTTTCACATCTTTTGTGTTAGTTGAGTTAGAAAATCCTTTTTTACGTATATGTGTCTTTTTAAAATATTTAAAAAGCGTTTTCAAAATGTCGTCCCTAAAGGGGGACAGGGGGGAAGGTAACAGTTAAAAAAGGCAAAAGATTACAATTATTGGGTCAATATTAGATCTTGCTATAATGTATGAATATAACATTAAGTCGAAAAACCTTTGATAGATTTTATTCATTTTTGGCCAAGGGTTTGTACCAATGTACAGCTTTTTGTGGAATAAACCCTAATTTCGGAAATTACAAGGTGTTAGAAACTTTATCACAATAAATTATTCATCCATATTTTTTTAACCCCGTGTATAATCACTACCAATGTTTTTTTATGAATAGCTACTTTAATTTATAAGCTATTTCTTCTCTTACAAAATTTAATTGCCAAAACGATTTAGCCACAAAAAAATATTTGAACCTGAATCAGTAATTGTAACTTAATACTTGTAATTATTTAGAAAATATTTTTTGTGGCTAAACCATTCACCCAACTAAAATTTTGTAAGAGAGGAAATAGCTTCGAAATTAAAGTAACTATTCAGACAAAAATTGGTAGTAATTATACAAGGTTTTAAACATTTTTAAAAAGTTTATAATTTTTAAAGCCCTATAGCGGCTAAACTAAGCAACTTTGTATATAGGTAAGTTGCGTTAAATCATCATATTTTGGGCCAAGGAACTTGTGCTCTTCCGTTGTACGTGAATTTCAAAAACTCCCTGTATTTTTATCAATCTATACAAGGGGGATGCCAATTACATACATATTTCTAAAGGGCACGCGAAGAATAAACGAAAGATGGAGAATCCTTTTGAGAATAATATTATGTTTCCTTATCTACAATTGCTTTACAACGTTTGTTGGTTTAGTGTATCAGGTGAGGAGGTAGGGGGACACACCCTTGCAAAAGAGTTTCGCCTCTGGCGTGGTTTGCACGTAAGCTTTTTCTTTGAATAAAAACCAACTTGCTCATATTCCGGACGTCGAATACGTGCACGGCTTGCAATTTTTTTCTGAACTCAAGGTTGCCGTTTTAACATTTAAAATCGATTCTATTCCCCATTTTTCATTTTTATTACATACCTATATTAAACGCATCTTGCTAATGCAGTTTGTTGCAATTTAACGGGTGTCCTAAAATGAGCCGTCATTTTAAATTTACCGCCATTTTTTGGGACGAACATAGCGAGTACTAAAATTTTTCCAGCTGTCAAGAGAAAACATAGAGTTTAGTCATGGAGAGATACGCAAATAAGCAACGTGTAGGTTGTAAAACTTCTCTATAAAAATGGTGAGAAAGTTCCCACCTTATTTGGTCATCATCCCGCATCGTCTCGCAGCACCGTGCTGGGATTAATCCATAAATTTGAGAGTTCTGGTTTAGTTCAAAACACTTTGGGTTTTTTAAGCATAAAGTACACGCCAATGATCCACAGACCATTCAAGACCTCTAGGAAGAAATTCGACGCAATATTGAAGAAATTAGTCCACAATTATGACATAAAGTCATCAAAAATTTCATTCAAAAATCTGGTGTGACACGCACACAACTTCCTTTTCCAGTGAGCTTATAATTAGTAAAAAAATTGATTTTTAATTTTTAAACATTTGTCAAAAATTTTAAAAAATTACAAATTCTACAGAAACCGTACAAAATAGAGCGGTAGTTGAACAAACAAATTTTCTCTAAAATTTTAAGTTGAATTCAAAAATGTAATAATATACAGGGTATTCTATTTAAAACAGGAGTTAATAAAAAAACAAGAAAAAACAAAAAAAACCCATTTTAGAGGTTTGAGGAACTTGAAAATCATACATGTCACATCAATACACATTAAAAATGTAATAAAAATGAAAAATCACAAAACTAAACACCATACTTCCGGTTATGCGATTTTCTTCAAAATCTTGCTTTCGCATCTAGATAGTATACAAAACTTCTATATGAAGTTCCAACCCCATACCTCTTTTCGTTTTTGAGATATTCTGTTCACAGACAGACAGAAAGACACAAAGACAGACCGATGAACAAAAACATGATTTTTGGGTTCAGGGGACTCTAAAACGTGAAGATCTGTTGAAAACTTGATATGATTCACACATATAAACGCCCTCGAACCTCGCGTTCATTTTTCAAAGAAGCAGAAAAGCAAGCAATTCCAGCCGTTACATTTCTTTGGCTAAATAAAAACAGCACGCCGAAACCCGCACAGCTGCGATTTGAGCAAACTAATTGAGGCCACCCGAAATAGGAAAATCTTTAAAACAGCGTTTTGCCGTAGCTCCAAATAAAACGCCTCAAATAAAAACAAACGCCGAAGGAAGGCCAGCGACCGCCTTCCAGAAACACGTTGAGCTGAAAATTGCAACGTCGGCTTTAAAATACAGACTGCCGATCGCGAACGTACAAAGGATATCGACTTAAGCCGTCCATTCAAAGGATTAGCTATGTAACGAAGAAAACGAAAGTGTCAACTCGAGGCGCTAAGCTAACACCGGACCAAATTAACAAGATATAGGTCAACGCAGGCGAGCCCCGCAATAATTAAAAACGTCCCTCGCGAATAAAATCATTCTCAGTTAATATAGACACACATATAGAAGTGTAATGTATCCCTGAACGCGTCTTTTTACAAAGAAGAAGATGGACAACCTTAAAAAGGCCGCCGCGATCAATTAACAACTCTACGGCACAAAATAGTTAAAATAACACATTATCTCCCAATTGACACCAAATTGCAATCCGGGGGGATCGCAGAGGGGTGGAATGCCTTTAAAAGAAGAGAACGCCGCAGAAAACGACATTCGATTGACCATTGGCCTCGGATCAACTTCCTCTCTTTTCCAGGGCTAGCACTCCAGTAGCCCTGGAGAAGTTCAACAGCACCGACGCCGCAACCTGCAGCTAAGAAAGCTGCTGCATACACGCCGATCACAGAAAAATAGATTCGATCGATTTTAATCGAGTCAAACAAATCTACCGTCCGCTCGACGCCTCTACCCGCAGCTCTGCTTCCTCCAGGTCGCTATCCCAGCCACCGAAAAGCCCGAAACGTCTCCAGCCGCTCCGCCGCCTCCAGGTCCAGCTCGTCAGCCGCTGCGCCCCCAGACGACGCCCCCTGCCGCTCCACGCCGACGCCGCTCATGCGCTCCGCCGGAACCGCCGCCGTCCGAACGTACGTCGTGCCCACTACGAGGAGGACGCCGTCATACAGACGGCCACCACGCACGCTGCCGCTCCCATTCAAGGAAGCCCGCAGCAATACAAAGACGCCGCCGCCGTCTACCCCTACGCTCAGCTTCCACAGAGGAGAATCGCCGTCGCCCAGACGGCCACAATGCACGCTGCCACTCCCATTGGAGGAAGCCCGCAGCCATCCAAAGACGCCACCGCTAGGACGCGAGCCCCAGGTTCAAGAAGTCCTGGCCGAAGCTTTTCTGCCTCCAGGTCGACCGTCCCATCAGTTTCTCGCCCATAGAGACGCCGTCCACCGGTCCACGCGCTTTCCATATCTTATTCTATTTCTTTATCTCTAAGTTAATTTTATAACATTGTATATATTAATTTTAATTGTTAATAAACGAATGCATAAACATGCTCTGTCGACAGGAGCTCCAATCGTCGTGTTTCGTTGATATCCCTACTCTGAGCTAGTTCTGTAATGGTCGTAAAAAGCCATTCTTAACCGCGGTCACGCCTCCCGCAAGCGAGAGCGTCTCCGTATGGTGTTAATTGTCTAACCAACATGGAGCCTCTCTTTCGTGGACGTCGCCGTATTGTGTTAAACGCAATTTCGAATTTTTGTGGTGAATCCAATACTTCCTTTTTAGTAAAAGGAAATAAAAAGTCAACCGTTTCCAACGAAGTCGGGACGGCTATTCGATGGATATTATTTTCCCTACATAACCATCATATTTGTACTCTATGTTTCAACAAAAACATTAGAACGTTTCTACTAAATTATGAGTTTTATTAAAAAATTTAAATGACGGCTCATTTTGGGACACCTCTTATATTTTTTTAGTTTTTAATTTGTCCATCTATCTCTATTTGCATTCTGTGCTTTACGTTATCATTTTGTTTTATATACGATAATTTCTAATCCGACTGTTTTCGATTTTCATGTAACTATATTAGCATGGATTACAATTCTTCTAAATTCCGATCACATACTGGGCAAATGTCAGTGAACCGCACGTCATAGAAATATCTGTTATTTATATTTACGAGAAGTGTTCAAATATAAATTACAAATTAATATTTATTCAAAAACAAAACACAAGGGCTCTAATGTATATCATGTCATCTTTCTACTCCATCTACCTCTCTTTTAATAAACTGGTGCCATCTTTCCGGAAGCTTATGTATTCCACGAGAAGAAACTCTTTTGGCTGCGGTCACACCCAGTTCCGAACAATTTTGATGACTTCTTCATTATAATGAGGTATTTTTCTCCTAGAAACTCTTTTAAAGGTCCAAACAAATAAAAAACTGATGCATCAAGGTTCAAAATGTATGGTAAATGGGGCAGCATGGTCCATTTCAATTTATGAATCGTAGTCAGCGTGTGAATAGCGAAATGGGGTCGAGTATTATCCTGTAAGACACAGAAGGAGAACTCGCGTTTTTTTTTCAAATTACCCCTACTGATATTTAATGCAGAGGAAATGTCCTTCACTGTAATTCGACGATCGTTTAAAATAAGTGCATTTTACTCTGTCAGCATTCTCTTCTGTTGTCAATGCTTTTGGATGGCGGGAATGCGGTTCATTCTCTACACCTTTGCAGCTATCTTTAAACGCTTTACTCCTTTTCTAAACGCTTATGTCTGATAGTGATTGCGCATCAAACTGTCTTTTAACTCCTTCACAAATTTCTTATGGTTTGCTACCTTCGTTAATAAGAAATTTACTAATAATGCGTTGTTTGACGCTTGAATGCACTCCCACTTCACTCATGCTTGCCAATTGAACAAAAATGAATTGTGACGACTTAACGACTGAATGAAGTGAGGACTTCTTCCAGAGCATTAATTAATGTATACAACTTCTGTGTATGTCTTTGACTTTTGGCGCGGAATTCAAATTATAATTCATATTTTAACGCTCCTCGTATTTCATTGTTACACGTTATTTAAAGTATGTATGGTAGATCAGACTCTGACTACCTTTTAAGAGTTCTTTTTTCTTGGATTATATTAAGAGAATTTGGTGAAATAGTAACGGTTAATCGTATATAGTATGATCAAAAATTAATCTCATCTAGTATGGCTGTGGAAGTGCAAACTAACGCCTTTAAAATTAGCGTACAGACAAATATTTAATTTAAACTGTCAAATTTTATTATTAAATATTCTTTTTATCCATCTTATTGCAATATTATATTAAAATTTGCATGTAAAAGTAATGTAATTGCCCAACAAATAAGCCTGCGCCGCTCGAATAGACACTTCATCTTAAATCTAAGCTAAAAATAAAATAAATTGGACCCAGTTTTAAAGCCAGCAATTTGTTCTTTCATAACCGTAGTAGATGAGATTAATTTTTATCATACTTTAGATTCTGGTGTATTGCCAGTAACTCATGGTACCTTGAACTGCAATCGCTGGACTATCTCAAATTTCAAATTATAGGACTGCTTTTTACAAAGCGGCCTTATTCTCTAATGGGTTTTGAGTTGCTTTCCACATTACATTTCTCAAATTTCAGACCGACCAATATGTGAAACTTACAAATAAGATCTTTATCAAAATAAATAAACAAGTGTTTGACATGCCGGTAAATAAGGATGAAAAATACGATGTCCAGGTAATCTTTACGTTAGTAATGAAGAACGAGTCCCTTCGATTATATATTTTCGCTCTTGTCTAAATGAGCGATGGGACAACTCACAACCTGGTACAACATTTTAAAAGATCATGTGTTATGCAAACGTAGCAGCAACTTGCCTAAGTACCAAGCAGCTGCACTACTACGTCAAACAACATCCATGTGTAAAAAACTGGAGGCATTAGAAATGTGGACATATCGTAATAGCTATTTGTGCTAAAAGTGGATGTTTATGCACGCGAGATGAAAAGTATAACATGTCTCGTGCATAAACACTTTTAGTACGAGTATGCACACAATATTTTTTCTACGGCCGTAAATTTACTGTTATTAATCCATAAATGTCGATTTAACAAAGGTTTTAATTATGACAGTTATAATTTATGTCATAGTAAAGAGATGGCCTTGACAGCACAGGTGACTGCTTCTGCAGCCGGTTGCTGTCAAAGTTAGTTATAAAAGGTAATTATAATAGTACACATTTGACTTTATTTATTACATAATGCTTTAATTATTTAAGAAACACTTTCTCTTTAACGAAAAAAGTAACTAAAATAACTTTATAACCTCACTTCCAGTTCAAAATTCTAAATTCGACACCAGCTGTTTATTTTTAGCACATGCGCTAAAAGTAAACAGTAAACTTTTAACACGCTGCTTCAGGCAACAAACAGTTGAAGATGACTGTACCGAAGAAAGGTAACCAAGAAAAAAAATGTACTTCATTGGAAACATTCGGCGTGGTATCGGGGAAATGAAGGATGTGCCCATTCTTCAATTTATAGATATAATTTCCCCCAAATCAGGTGTTAAATCGAAAGCGAACAGGCAAAAGCCGTGTGGGTATCCTTCACGCCTTATTGCATTGCCATCATCGAGAAAATGAATTCCTGGCCCCGAGAATAATGAGTGGTAAGCTTGAACAAATGTTCCATTTTTTGTGAAATCAGGCTGAATAGGTTTTGAAGGGATTTGTTGGCAGTCAATGTATAGAGAGAAATAATTGATTTAACAATTATTAAAATTAAAAGGGTTCGAAGCATCATGACCGTTAAATGCTCTATTTGATACGAAACCTACAATGCAGAGTTTCGGCAACTGCCCTAGAAACACATTATCTAAAGATTTTCTTTGCAATCCTGACGGAATGGTTAAAACTTTAACGTCGGTTCGCGTAATTGGGTATTTGGCTGACGTAGTTTCCAAAGTTTTGGTGTGTGCTAATAGTATGGATGGGTTTATTTTCATTTTTCTTACGAGTAGACTGGCATCACTAATTTTCACTTTGAATGTAGATCCCTCGGCGGCCATTAAATTGAAAGAATATCTGGATCGGATAAACTTAGCCTTCATTTCAACACCGTTGATCAGAAATTTTTCTTGGTTAAATAAATCTGAATGCACGTGACCCATCATTTCAACTTGTTTGCTTGCGACCGTAAAAAATTGACGTTTTACAAGACCTGCATTAGCCGCAGTGATGACATCGATTTCACCGGCCGTGTCGGTGTACCATAGTGAACAAGTTAAATGGGATGATTTAGCAGAGTCGCCGTAGTTCAGAAAAGTCTCGATATAAGAACGGTATGCATACGTAATATTTGGAGGACTTACTAATTTTTGATTCAAATACACCTCAACTTTATTAAACATGGAATGCATCCAGTTATTAACAGGCCCCACAAAGTCTTTATCGGTATCATCCTGTTTAACAATTTTAGCTGTGATATATACCATGGTCTGACTTAAATCAATGTAATCGTTGCCATTTCCAGGGATAATAAATTCGACGGGTGTATCGTCATTAAGTGAAGAAAGAGGTTTGTAAAAAATCCACTGGCCATTTTCAATACTCGTTTGTGTTGCAGGTAAAGCAAACAAATCTAATTCAGATTTGACGCACTCACAAGAGTGTGCATGCAAAAAAGCCATTGATGAAAAAACTAGTACTTGGTAAAAATATCAGAGTGGGAAACCTTGATTGGATTCTTCTTTGCAATTTTTCTTGTAGACTGATTGTGATTCAGTACGCGCTGTCTTTTATATCCTGAACCCTCCATTAGAGTATCTATTTGGCAATCGGCTTTACGTTTGAGACTTTTTCCGGATTCCTGTAGACGATCGTGAAATGCTTCTTTTACTGGTCGGTTTTCAACAACGTCCCCCAAAATTTTTGCGCCAGCCCTTAATGCTTCTTTCCTAACAACTGTCGCTCTTGTTTTAAAAAGAGGTAAAATACTCTCGTATATTCCATCAAGAAAGCTGCCAATGCCATGGCCCTTTTGGTAAGCAGAACCTCTGTAAATAGCACCAAACCCTTGGCCAGCTTGGTCAGCGTAGTATGTCTGATAAGGACAATCCATAGCATCTATTGCATTCTCTTAAAATGTAGTTTTAAACTCAACGTCCCAAACTCGAATGGCATCACTACACCTGTCTCTGTTCTTATACTGACTTCGAGATTTTCAAATTCTCTCTTCATGACGTTTATATAATGAGTTGGGGAAAATATAGAGTCTTTGTGACAGCAGTAATTATAATTATCAGCCGTGACATTAAAATACGTAGAAGTGGAGCCAAGGTATCACCCACTAGCTGAAGCTCCACGATATCACAGTAAATAAACATTTGTGATGGTAAACCAACCCAGATATTCGCAGGGTAATTGGGTACAGGATTTTCAACTATATTTGTATCAGGTTGCTGCAATGCAAGACGTTGCGAAAATCCTAACATTGTCAATGAAGCTACATTAATTTCAACAGACACGCGTTTTGTTAAGTTGCTGTATTGAAAATGCAGCAATTTTTTAATATTTCGTGCGTGTTAATTTCGGCAATTATCTGATCGATGCTTTCATAGTTACCATGTTGAATACAGATCACATGCCAACCATTATATTTATAATAAATCTGTTCGCGGTCACCTCTAAAATATGCATTAGCCTTCTCCAGGAATTTTTTCAATTCATTATATGTTTCTGCTACACTTTGCTCTTCCGGTGTTTCTAATCGATAATAGATAAGATTTTCTGAAGCTGTTACAGCCAAAAATGAGCATGGATATTGTACTTCGGCAATCCCCGTAACCCACCGCCCTAGCAGATGTATTCTCTTAGGTAGTTGTGTTGTGAAATGAGCTGTCGTATTATTTGGAAAATAATTCATGGAACTATTACTCAACAAAGTTAGATAAAATTCGTCGTCGGTGTTCATATTTGTTGTAGGTCAGCGGCAGGAATCCACGAATTAAACGTGTCGTTATAATTTTTCCACTTTACGAAATACTCCTTGCGACGACCGCGGCCTCTTTCTGTTAACACTTGCTCAACTTTAAACAGAGCCTTATTATCTAAAGTCACAGGTTGTAATTCTTCTTCGTAAAAAACACCCAATAGCCTATGGGTTCGTTATTTAAATCAATTATTTTTTACACAGGTGGTTTCCTGTTAATCACTTGTTTTATTATAAAAATGTCCCCACTCCAGTTTCTTTCATAGCCTTTCTCGGACGTATGCTTACTTCTGGTGATTCTCAAGTGTTGATTAACTTTATACTTTGGCTTTCTGCTAAGTCCCACGCCATTTTTATACAGATTGTTCCACACTTCAAGTACGTTGCCACTATGTACATCCAAAGGTGCCATCTTAATAGACGAGTGATAGCGACTGTTATACGAAACCAGTAAACATTTTAAGAAGTCCAAGTATCTGTATGAGTTAACGTATGTAAAATACCGCCACATTCGGGTTTTTAACGTTCTATTAAATCGTTCAACGACCGAAGCTTTAACATCAGGATTTTGAGTAACATAAAAATGTATATGATACTGTTTGCAAAATTTCTGCACAGATTTAGCCACAAATTCTTTTCCTTTATCAGTTTGTAGATTTAACGGCGTGTTATCAGCTTCAGTAAATATTTCGCGAAACACTTTTATTACTGTTTCGGAAGTTTTAAATTTCAGAGGTCTGGCCCAAGCCATTTTACTAAACACGTCAATTACTGTAAGTATGAAATTATTTCCATCATTATATTCAGCTAAGCTTCGCATGTCACAGAGATCAGCCTGCCACAATTCGAAAATGTTACTAACAACGTACTTGTTGCTAGGAAATGTTTTCCTAACAGCTTTGTGAATAGGATAGGCATCTTGTTGTTTTAGCCAGTCTGCTACCTCTAATCTAGAGTGGTTAGTTTACACAGAAGAAATTAACGAGTTTGCACCCGAAGTTCCTGAGGGATTTGATGGGTCGTAATAAACATCGTTCAAAATCATCGAAATATTTTTAAAGTTTAAGTCCAAAATTGCAGCCTTATCAATTTGTGATAATATATTTTTCTCACCATCACCATCAGACTTAAAACGTTGCGCCAGTTCGGGCGGGACGACCAACATCTTGGTAGCATGTTCCATATTGCTTACTTAAAAATAGAACTCAATGCACCAGTAATTAATGGGGCCAGAATCAATGGTAAAAAATCTCCACCTTGTTGCACCAGTATTCTTCACTTTTTTTATAGGCTTTGACTAATTTCCTAAGAACATTTTTATGCCGAGTAAGTTTTGATTTTTGGTTAAACGATAAAGGTATTTTTCCCTTTAGTGTTATATACACATTCACAAACACAATGAATTTGTTTATCTCCTACGACTTTTAGTATTGCAGTGCGTTCCTTCGGGCCTAGTTTATGCAATGCACGAAGCAATTCTTAATCCTTGATTACGTCTCGCGACATCAATAATGAATGATTGTAAATTGCTCTGTGTCAGCTGTTTTATATCCCTTCTTTGGAATATAAATATCTTGTCCATCTTGTCTAAAAATTGATGTTCGGTATCGTGCAATGTCTGGTGTGTTCTGTTTTAAATCGAATAACAAATAACCGTGAGGCTTAGTTGTTGCATTTTCATATGCGTCCTGAAGAAAACGAGGATTTTCTGGACAGATCTGTCTAGCTAGATAATTTATTTGAGCTCTATCTCGGGGGTTTTTGAAAAGAATAATCTAATGGGCATTTAGGGAGATGTCTCGCTGATCTTTTCCTTGACGGAATATGTTTTGAGTTATCAAAAACACACTCAGATTACGGTGGTAACATCCCTTAGCAAAGATGTCAACAAGGGAGCAGTTCGCCTCTCTCATTAAATCATCAATTATTAAGAGAACTGGATCCGATCCATCAAAAGAATCCATATTAGAGAAGCCTTGTTGAAATTTTACTAATGTTCTTAATTCTGTGTACAGAGGTTGCCATTCAGCGTAACACCAGACGATTTTTTTGAATTTTACATTGCAGAGTTTGGCCATATTTTTTAAGAAATTAACCACGAAATACGATTTTTCTGAGCTTGACGGTCCTGTTACAATGGCTGAAAACGGGTGTGAAAACTGGAACTCCATTTCTGATACACTTATTACAACAGAGACGTAAACAGACTAATTTAAAATTATTGTTGCAGCAACTTTAACCTAAAGTTTTTTAATAACTAAAATCATGTAGTATAAGAATATTTTATTTAAAATTTCTTGCATTGTTTGATTAAAGTAACTGTCCTTTTGTAATTGCATTCGTAATAGTAGGAGAGCTGGTGACATTTTTTGGTGATCATTTAGTTAAGGCCTATTTTTTGAGAGAATGTTGCTGGAGGCATGTATAAGTGTCATCTGTAAGGATTCTCCTAGATAGCGGTATCGGAGGGAGGCAGAACACCCCCAATTTGCACTGTCAGTATATGTCAAATTCGAGGTGAGCCGGTTAGATTTTGTGTCAGTTTGTGTCAAAACTGACGGAAAACCTAACCTGCTAACCACGAATTTGACATAAATTACACTAAAAAAGTCCATAAGGGGCGGCTGTGGAAAGTGAAACGTATGAATAATAGGTTGGTGGCATTGTAAGTCTATGTCAAATTCGAGGTTAGCAGGTTAGGTTTTCCGTCAGTTTTGACACAAACTGACACAAAACCTAACCGGATTACCTCGAATTTGACATATACTGACAGTGCAAATTGGGGGTGTTCTGCCTCTCTCCGATACCGCTATCTAGGAGAATCCTTCCAGATGACAGTTATACATGCCTCCAACAACATTCTCTCAAAAAATAGGCCTTAACTAAATGATCACCAAAAAATGTCACCAGCTCTTAGACTATAAGTTTTGAAAATTATTATATTATTCATTTCGAAAACAATATATTAAAATCAGACAAGGTAAACAGCTTGCATAGTGATGGACTTTGGAAGAGAAAGTTATAACCATTCTCTATAGCTCAGTGGTTAGCTTATAAGACTCGCAACACGGTGGCAGCAGGTTCGAATCCGACATGGAGCATAACAGTTTTTTAAATAAAACATGACTTTAGGACGGTCAAGACAGCCTTACAGTTAGTACAACAAAAGATAGAAAAGTGCTTTCAACGAATACAAGAGAGACAGCACGATTGTGAGAGAGAAAGTATGTGGAGTGACATACAGAGCATCACGTGACTAATTCAAAATCCAAAAATGGAGCGAGCAAAACCAAATCCAAAACGGCACTAGCATCACGTGATTAATTCAAAATCTAAAATAGCCACTTAAAACAAAATGGCTACAACTCAAAATCCAAAAAGGCACTAGCATCAAAATCCAAAATGGGTGTGACGAAATCAAAATGGCCTACGCCCCAGGAAATTTAATTACGTGACGACAGCAGCAGGAGCCCCAGGCAATTTAATTGTGACGACATCAAAATGGCCGACACCCCAGGCAATTTAATTATTATTATGCCCCCTCTTAAACGTGGTGGGGGTTTCTGTCCCTATTCTACTATAGATTCATCTAAAAGGGAGTTTCAAACAATTCATTGCTGCTCATCTTTTTCGAAAACTTCTATGGGGAAGAATTAAAATACAGTCCTCAAATGATCTGCTTCATTATCACATCTTGCGGAGTAAGAAATTGTTGTTTGTGAATGTTTAAATGTTTTGGTTATTTTCCAGTTACTCCAATTACTTCGATTGCGCTTGGTATATATTAGCTTTCGTCAGGGCCGCGCCAAGCCAGTGTGCAATGTGTGCACCGCACACGGGCGGTTAAATTCAGGGGCGGCCAAAAAGGTTTAAAAATTATATACAAATTACAAAAAAAAAAATAAAAAATGTACAATTTTTTTTACTTTACAAATTTTAGAAGTTCAAAAATATGTACCTATATAGGTATAAAAAATGTTTATTGTGTAAATGAACACTTGATAATATGGTTACATGAATTATTGTTTATGTAAATTCTCGAAGTTAGTTTTTATTCCGTGGCGGCTAATTGTTAAACGAAGCCAACTTGAAGGAACGCTTTCCATGCATCTTTATGCAATGATTACAAAAAAGCCGGATATTTATCAGAAGCAACAAAACGTGACTTTTCAGAAAACTGGCAGCTAGCGGCTTTTATTGACTGTGACACATATCGTATTTATGAAGTAGGTATTTATATTATTTTTGATCGGGATGTCGGCGATCTCTTTTGTCGGTAAGTAAGTAATTGTTTAAAGCTGATTTTAAGAAATATAATATTATATTATGCTTACATTAATGCTGTGGTAATATGGGTGCAATGATAATTATTTGGTCATTTAATTTTTGAATTGGCTGCAGAGAAGATCGAGTAGAGAAAATTTTGTTAGTGATTGTGTTTTGAAAAAAGTTGAAGAAAAGTTATAAATATGGTAAGTACCTACATACATATCAATCATATATCAATCAATACACAGATAGTTACCTACATATTCTTAAATTGTATTAAGTAATAAAATTGTTATAATTTTTCTAGAACAGAAAAACGAAAAGGCTGTCGGGTTTTCAGTATCGAAAACAAAGTCTAAAAAAAAAGGAAAAAAAGAAAAACTTGGCCAATACTTTAGAAAAATATTTGAAGCCAGAAAATGTGTCAGCGGAAGCATTAGAATCAAGCTCTAGTTCTCTTTCCGGGCCACTTAATGAGCCGTGCGTCCAAGAAGTCGAAATGGAAATTATGAGGGAAGATTCCGAATCTGGGAAAGAGAAGGTGACTTCATCTGACTCGGAGTCTCCAAAACCAGAGAGAAGAAGCCAGCACGTCATCCTCATCAAGGCTTTCTGAACTAAAGAAATTTGGCTGCTCATCAGATTCACAGCAGTCGCAGCAGGACACAGCAACCTCAAATGATCCTAGAGAGTGGCCTGAGATAATATCAACAACATTAACAAAAATTTTAGTAGAAAGAGGGCCTGTTCGAGTAACGCAATTTAATTTCCCAACTAATGAAAATGGTCGAAGGTTTTCGAAAAAATATTTCTACCGTTCTCTTCCAAATGGAGAAGAAATTAATAGACCGTAGGTAGTTTATTCAATAAAAAATAATGCAGTTAATTGCTTTTGTTGTACAATATTTGGCAAAATTAAAAACAATTTTTCGCAAAAGGAAAGTGTTTCTGACTGGCAGCATTTGTCACTATTGATTTCAAGGCACGAAAAAAGTGATACAATGCAAATATTAAAAATCAGTTAGAACTTATAAAATTGTTATCAAAAGCCCAAACTGTAAACCAGACGCAACTACGTTTGTTGAATGCAGAAGCAAATCACTGACATGCTGTGATTGAGAGAATAATTTTAATAATACAATATTTGTCACGACAGTGTCTTGCTTTACGCGGGCAATCTAATAAATTATTTGAAAGCAATAACGGTAATTTTTTAAAAGCTGTTGAGATGATCTCAAAATTTGATTCTGTTATGTCAGAACATGTGCTTCGGACTCAAAAGTCACAAAAAGATGAAACACAAATGGTAAATTATTTAGGGGACAAAATTCAGAATGAAATAATAGATGTCATTGGTAACAAAATTAGAAATAATATTTTGGATTTAATTAGAAAATGTAAATACTATTCTATCATTCTTGACTGTACACCGGCTATTAGTCATATCGAACAAATGACTATAATTTTTAGATTTACAATGTTGAATGAGTCCTCAAAAAAAATTGAAATACTCGAGCATTTTATAGAATTGTGTCCTATTAATGATTCAACTGGAGTGGGTTTAAGTGAATTTTTAATTAATTTACTTTCAAAGTTGAATTTAAATATTTACGACGTGCGTGGACAAGGGTACGATAATGGGGCAAATATGCGCGGCAAACATAATGGTTTGCAAAAAAAATTTTAGAAATAAATCCGCGAGCATTTTTTGTGCCGTGCACAGCCCATTCATTAAATTTAGTAGTGAACGATGCTGCTAAAGTTTCTTTTGAGACTTCTGGTTATTTTGATATAGTTCAAGAATTATTTGTTTTTTTTCTGCGTCGGTAAAAAGATGGTCAATTCTGAAAAAACACACAACAAATTTAAATTTAAAACCACTTGTGATACACGGTGGTCTAGTAGAATAGACGCTGTGAAGCCCCTGCGTTACCAAATTGGGCAAATATATGATGCATTAGTAGAAATAATTGAAGATCGTTTATCCGTACAAGACCACTGTGCTTCACATCAAGCCAAATCTTTGGCATTAAAAATTCAGAGTTATAAATTTTTGTGCTCAACAATTATTTGGTACAATATTTTAATAAAAATTAATGTTTTGAGCAAAATCCTACTATAAATATAAAAACTTGCTTAGAGCATTTTAAAAATGTGTTAGATTTTTTCTTAGCTCTTCGATCAGATGAAGAATTCAATAATGTTCTTACTGGCGCTAATACACTTGCGGATGAAATCGGTATTGAACCTAATTTCCCTGCTGTTCAGTATGTTAGACCACGAAGAAAACCCAGACAATTTGATTATGAACACAGTGATGAACCAATTATTGATCAAAAAAATATTATAAAGTTAACGTTTATTTTAATATATTAGATTAAACTTTATCGTCTTTAAGAGACAGATTTGAGGGAATAACAAGATATGATACTATGTTTGGATTTCTCTATAATATGTTTGATTTAACGGAAAACGAGCTATTACAATGTTGTAAAGATTTACATCTTCATCTAACTGATGATTCTAGAAAAGAATCAGATGTAGATGGAATAGAATTATTTGAAGAGAAAAAATCTTTAAAATTACATCTTAAACGTACTTCAGCTGAAAAGCATCAGTTAGAGCCCCAGTCCATTCTTGAATATATTTTTGAAAATCAGCTCATAGCATCATTTCCAAATATGTCAATAGCTCTTAGAATATTACTCACGTTACCAGTTTCAGTTGCGTCTGGTGAGAGATCTTTTTCCAAACTAAAAATTATTAAAAATTATATGCGATCCACAATGTCACAAAACAGATTAAATAATCTGTCTATAATAGCATATAATCGATTTAGAATTAGTAATTAAAGAATTTGCGGAGAAAAAAGCTAGGAAAGTTGCTTTTTTATAATTTTCTAAAATTTTGTTGTTTTTTTATTAATTTTATTCCACTATTTTTTTTGTAAATTTTATTGTTAATAAAACTTTTTTAAAATTTCTGTTTTTCACTTTGATTTGTTACAGTTAAACTAGGTATGTACTACATAAAATTTATATTTTACAACAAAAATGTAAATTTTGGGGCGGCAAATTTGGCTCTGCACACAGGCGGCCATTGATGCTGGCCCGGTCCTGGCTTTCGTGAATTCCTCATTCTTCATTCTTTAATGTTTGCTTTGACTGACAGCTGGCATTTCGTTATGGCAATTTAAGTCTAAACTTTATTAGTTCATTTTGGGTATCGTAGTGGTAACGCTATGATTTCTGAATTTGCTTCATTCGCTATAAAAAGACTTTCGACAACACATAACGCAATCTTCTGCTGAAAACTATACAGAAAATAGGAGCATACTGGAAAGACATCCAGATAATAAAGGAACTTTACTGGTACCATACTGGTAAGGTGAGTATAACTATGATTTATTTACAGACTCATTCAGTGCCTATACATTTACGTCAAAAAAATTGCCATATAGCTTTTAACAAACTTGAAAAACTACAGTAAATAGCGTGTCAATAAATAATTCCCTGCAGTGCAATTCTAGTACTCTGGAAAACTTCAAAACACTCTAAGCACGTGCACTAAACTTGTCAACGTTTGATACACAAGATCAATGTGGCCAAAATGAATCTTATGGTAATAAATCGACAACCCCAAGAGAACAGACCTCTTACCATCGATACAGACATTCCACTATCATCATGCTTTCAAAATGTAGGAAACATGCGCCACACTGAAGCAAATATGGTCTTACGATGAAGAAATAAGGCTTCGGCCCAGCTACACGAAGACCACTTTCTTCAACTGAAAAATATTCTTCTGGGACGCAAGCTGCAACTGGCGCTTTACGGTAACCTGTCTAACCTTTTTTGTAACACGAAGCTGAAACATAGTCACTAAAAGTCAGGACCCTGAACAGTATTCAGCCGTTTGATATCTGGACTCTTCTCAAACTTCTTCGCATCCCCATAAACAACCAAAAAATATTAAGGAGTGCCGGCGTCCAAAGAGGACTCGTAGATATTTTTAAGCAGCAAAAAGTATCCTACTTTGGCGATATTGTAAAGTTAGCTTCCGCATCAAATCTACCTAAGGCACAAATAGTGTGCTAAAAATGTTAATGGTGCTAGTTCCCGCTACATCTTCACTCACATATCCATAGCTTTCGGATTTTCGACAAGACGACCTCAGCCGCTATACGCAGACGTAGCGTAAACCGGCACACCACGCATTTCCTTCTCTAAGCCCCTCTAAAAATAACCGATAACGAGATGGCCGAAAAGTATAAAAATAGAATCAGAAGCTAGTTAACGACAATCTTGAGACTTGAACCCGATTCTGATCACCAGGTCCCCATGGAGACTGCTCCCAGCTTTTATGGTCCCTTCTAACCTGTCTGGCGTCAGTGTGCTTGGTTCCCATCTTGTCAAAGATTTCTGTACATGTCTGGCGACTGTGGACTTGGTTCCCATCTCACTGAAAAATTCATTCACCTGCCCGCACCACCTTATTTCCACCGGCTATTATTGCCATTACATCTTTATGAAATTAACATAAAACACGGCTTACCAGAATATTATGAGAGATTTCAATGCCGCCATCATAAACAAGATACATCAACGCAGACAAATTAGTCCACCTGCCGTGAGTCCGGAGCGACCAAAAATCTTCTAGCGATCTCCGGCAAACGAGCTGTCAAAGGCAACCTTTTGCGTAAAGTAAAAATGTCCAGTGTATATTATTCCGAGTGGTCCAAACTTATTCCCAAAGGACGTACCACATCCAGCCAGGCTTTATGCCCTCGCCTTGAACACTTTCTCTCTATTGAATTAGTCCGTCCGTTAATTATAATATAACAACCGCTATCCTTGCCGGCCCAAATATTATCTATTTTAGATATGTTGGTACAGTACATCAGAGCTACAGATCACCCGTGCTTACGTCTTTGAACTTTCTTTGAGAAGATCTAAAGACAGCAGCCGGGACAAGCCAGCTTGCGTGAGTTGCCGAACATCCAAAAAATAACCCAACGCTACACTAATAATGTTTTTTAGAGGTGGAGAACTTTAAATTGAAATAAAACACAAAAAATGTTTTAATATCCACGAAACTGGCTTTATTTGAAATATATGTTTTTGGCATTACTGTTTGAATATGATTTCGGGTATGTGATCGCCGCGGCTGGCGCGTACATGGCGTAATCTGGAATCCAATTTTCACACACTCTTCGCAGTAAATCAAGCTGTATTTAGGCAATAACCCGTCGAATGTTGGCTTCCAAGTGCTTAATTGTTAGCGATTTTTCGGCGTAGACATGCGACTTTACATATCCCCAAAGAAAATAATCTAATGGCGTCAGATCGTGGATCAGTTTTGCGGATCTGTTAACTAGCCACCTCGTTCGTGCGATTTGACGCTATTAGATTATTTTCTTTGGGGATATGTAAAGTCGCATGTCTACGCCGATAAATCGGAAACAATTGAGCACTTGTAAGCCAACATTTGACGCGTTATTGCTTAAATACAGCTTGATTTACTGCGAAGAGTGTGTAAAAATTGGATCTGCAGATTACGCCATGTACGCGCTAGCCGCGGCGGTCACATGCCCGAAATCATATTCAAACAGTAATGCCAAAAAAATATCTTTCAAATAAAGCCAATTTCGTGGATATTAAAAACATTTTTCAGTGTTGTATTTCAATTTAAAGTTCTCCGCCTCAAAAAAAAACACCCTTTACATAACATTTTAATTAATTAAACATTATGTTGTATATACTTAAACACATTATACAATTTATTTCTACACTGTGTTATCATTGTATTTTAGACACTTGAGTAGAACGAATGCTGGACATTTGAGCTTTACCCGAGGCAAAAAGTATAAAACTAAAATTAGGGAATTTTTACTCAAGTTTAAATAAGTACCCTTAGAAGGGATGTAAAATTAAATCTCGAGTTCATGTTCATTATAATATTCCCAAAGTCTTCCCATGCTCAAGTTCAAAATTAATTTTGCAAGGTAACAGAGATGGACATCGAATAAGAGATTGGTGTGACATAATAAATGAAGTCACGATAGAGCAGACGACGGCACGCAAAACGTTGTATTATGACAAATGGACAAAGGATCGTCAACGTGCAGCTAATTATTTAACAGTAGAAGTAAAGAAGAAATGGTCGGCAAATTGTGTCGATTCTTTTTATCAGATTCTCAAAAACATAGATAAGTTAACTATTTGCAGCAACCATGTTAGCAAAAGAATTTTCGGGCCACAGAAATGGTTCGGATATATAGTGCTTCATTCATTGGTTATACAACACTTCAAGATTTCATATTTTTTTAGTAGACAATAACACCTATGTGCATTGTTAAACACATCTGTAATTAAAAATTTGACGACCTTTCAAAGATGTTATAATATTAAAGCTTGTATAGTAAAAAAAACTAGAAATTATAATCATTTCAACGTCATGTGGAAAAACAAAGTAGAGAATTATAATTAAAAATTGATACAGCTATTTTAACATTGTTAAACTACAGAAACAGTAAACATTATTCCAATATATGCTATTCAGAACGAGTACAATAGGTTAGCAGAGTACAATACATTTACAAAAATAATGAAAAACCAACTGTTTTTCAGATATGTGTGACTTTCCAATTCCACCCTTTAAAGAGTGTATGGAATAAATCATGAGTTTCCTGTATCTACAGTTCACAAATTACATTAAATCCCAATCGGATTGCAATTACAAAGATTTTATAATAGCATTGACAGGTCTCCTGTACACCAAATAACATTTATACTTTTATTTCTAATATATAAATTACGAAATTCACAAATGATATTGAACTGAGATAAATATGTAATTACTTCTAATAATTGCATTCGTAAATACTCCTATAAACCAGTTAAATTTTGTTTGTTCCTATTACACCATTAATTCTGCACTTACCCTGGATCAGCTCGCATGCAACATCAGATTTCTAGCAACTTTATTAAGCTTAATTCCATTGAAGGGCTTGCCCAACATGTTCGCTGTTACGTCATTGTTGCTTGCGTCAATGAGACGATTGGAGTTATAGTTCGCAAAACAGAAACCATACGAGCTTTTTAATTTTCCAATATGTTCTGTTAGTTTATTAAGGGAATGTTACTTCCTCAAAACGTTATACAAACAGCAAAGTATTTATGTCAATACATACATATAAATAAACAAGATGTTTTAATTTAAATAAAAATAAACTCAAATAAACGCAAATAAGTCAATATAAATAACGATGAATATGTTTAAATCTTTTATATATAATAAATACTTGCCCCTACGTGATTTAACGCATTAAGCTCATATTTAATTCCCGAGTTGCTCTACTCAAAAGCACACACATTTACGTCGTTAGAAGTTCTATAGTACTTAGTATTCAGGTATCTCAAATGTCCTTATTTCTTACTGTTGTTCTGATTATTATTATTACAGTTATATCAAAGAATGAATAATAGTAGATTATGCAATGAGGGAGAGAAATTGCACTGAAGCAAAATAGCATTCTCTCCGAGTTGCATGTACTATTTTTTTTCACGTTGCAGGAAGATTTAAAACGAAAAACCTGTATTTTTTAACCGTCATTTATGACATTTTTGTTACAATTATGTTAAAGTTAGTAGCCTATGGTAAATTTTAAAGTTGGTGCCGCTGTAAGTCATTATGACGTAATTGTTGTCTCAGTCATAATGAAAACTCCCTGGGGAAATGTTTGTCTTATTTTGTCTCTAGGGAGTAAATGTTTTACTTCTGTCACAATTTTGATGCTATAGAAACCGACTTCTACTCCGTCGTGGAAAAAGAACATTTAAATATTTTTTTACTATCCAGGTTTTAATTTCATGCCTTTTCAAAAATTGATTTGTCACGCGATATTAAAACTAAAGACATTCGAAGTCAAGTACTAGTCCTTTATATGTATTTAAACTACTGGTCAAAAAGTACAATCGATTACAAATATGCAAACCTTATTATAAATATACCCACATATGGAACAAATAATACAGGGGTAACTTATTTAACCCAAATCGTTGATTACACAACAAATTAAAAAAACCTTTCACAATTGTTACAAGCCTTGAAACTTACCTGCATATTCTACTAACCCGCATGCTATCCACCAAACTGTTAACCTAGTCTCTAGCTGTTTCAAGCAAAGCTGAGGTACCAAAACTGTACACTGTTCAAGACTTTCGGATTACGGCGATAGTTATCTAGAGCCTTTTTAGTTGAGTGTAGGGACGTAAGTCAGTTGGGCCACGTCAAACCAAATATGCAGGTGAAGTGTCTAAGTAGGGATTAGAAAGACCTGTCAGTTCCGCCACGAAGTATTTCGGTTTACTAATCATGTAGTTATCGATAACAGGTAAGATATTTAAGAAAACGTTTGCATACGTTTTGCTTATTGATATTAAACTGTTCGCTATGGAAGTTCGAAGTTTACAATGTTGCCTGGCTTTAAAAGCAAGAACTGTCCATCAAACTGCCAACCACACAGATCTTAAAATTTTATCAACAATTTTTTCAGCTATTTTTCAAGTTCAAGAAATGGACATATCATTATCTGCTAAGAACTCATTATAGCCATAGTACGATTTGCCAGTCAAGAATATCATTATTTTACTATAAAGGCGTCTAAAATTTATTGTCTTTATGACTTCAGGTAAACGATTGAACAATTTTATACCAAGAGTTATTAATTTTTGTCAGATTTCGATTATCTATGGGATGGAACAATTAGCATGTTTGGATTTTTAAAGTTTGGTCTGAAATGCAAGAAACGGCTCCTGTCTTAATGAACATGTTTAAGTAGCTGTAAGGTGCTGAATAGAACGAATAACTTTCTTCTGCAAAATGAAAACCGAAAAAAATTAAAGGAAAAAAAGGCACGGAGTTAAAGCCCCCGGAAAAAAAAGTCATCAGGAAAAAAAACCCCGGAAAAAAGTCACCCGGAAAAAGGTATTACGGAAAAAAGCTACCCGGAAAAAAAATCGCCCGGAAAAAAGTCACCTGGAAAAAAATCATAGATACTGAAAAAACCCCCCGAAAAAGAACCTCCGGAAAAAAGTCACCAGAAAGAAAGAAAAATTAATAAGTAGTGCAATAACAATATTTTATTTTGTTGTATACCATCTATAATCTCCATACAACATATGAAGTAATATGATTAAGAAAACAATTATTCATCTAAATTTATTCTCTGACAAATATTGTGGCTTATGGCCATTAAAAAATCGGGAATATTTCGGGTTTCTTGGCCGTAGTCCTGGCACAGAGATTGTAACCTGGCTTGTAAATACTCATATTGCCGAATCCTTTGCCTGGCAGTTGGTATACCAGCTTCATTTTGCGTTATCTTTGTAGTATCTACGGCCAGTTCTTGTTTCATTTTACTTATGAGAAGCCACATAGAGGGGTGGTTACTTCCAACCAAATTTGAAAATCTATGATTCCAACCCTCTGTTGGATTATTGGTTCGATCATCTCCTGACAAAGTGACCTCACAGACGTTCCATGTTTTTGGTGTTTTCATTGTTGCCCTGTCTGCGAAATGTACCTGTTACAGGTCCTCGGCTATAACTGGCGTGTTTTATTTCAAGTAGTTCATTCCTCGGACTACGTCTTCTACGGGTCAAAAAGCGAGCCCATCGAGCATTCCACAAAATTCCGTGAAAAGACCATTTTCACGGTAAATAACTTGTAGGCCAGGGTTTTGAATTTTCCGATGTGTGCTTTGGCACAAATAATAGAAGCATCTTTTAATGGTAATGTCATCTCCTAGAATGGCTTTTATTGCTTGGATAGCACCTTTTTCAAAGTCTATGTGGACAGTAGTAGCCTTAAAAATAAGGTTTCTGGCTTCTGGCATGCTGCTACTAGGATTCTGAGCATGTGATCATACGTTTCTTGAGTTTTTCGTTCAAGTGTACTGTATATGGCAGTAATAAAAGAACGTATAACAGGCACTCGAATCACATATAGGTGCATGAAATTTGGTGGTAAACTAAAGTTGCCATCCATGTACCACACAGGTGACAAAGCTAGCAGACGAAGAGAAGCATCGTTTGCATAAATTATGGCACGTTCTTCGGAATTTTGACAGTTGTCGTCCAAAAGAAATCATTCAAATTTTGGCTCACCAGTGGTACGTCAATCACCTACAACAAAACAGAAACTTATAACTCTCAAATGTTATATTTCAAATTTCAGAGTAGCCATTGCAATGAAATGGAAACATAGAGTTACATTTGGTAGAACCTACAACTGGCTAAATACGCGTCAATCGGCAATCGGAAAACCTGCCTTCAATAAGAAGGTCTTGAGTAGCATTGGACGTAGGAGAAAATTGTTTGGATTTGTGGTTCCTGAAAGTCTTTTTTGCAGATTCTTCTGTAGACCTTTCTAATTTAGCATCGTCATTTAAAGATGCAACAGTTGCAGCATATATTTGCACTGGACGAACTAATAAAGTTGCCGCTCTCTACTTGAACTGCTTTACAGTTACCTCAACTGGGTTTCGCAAATGATTATGTTCGGCAACCATCTCAGGACTAGTTTTATCTAAAGATGTACTTAAACTTCCTTTGCACTTTTTTGCATAGTGATATCTTGTAACTCAAAATTTAGCCGAAAAGGAATTTACAATTCGCAATTTCAATTTAAAAAAAATTATTTTTTTTACGTTTTCTGTTAAAACACGACTTTTATCATCACTAATCAAAAGTAGTTATTTGTACAACAAGCAATGAAAGAGATACTTTTTATCTAATACTCAATAGTAATAAGGTGTTTTAATAGTTCATTTTAAACAAATAAACTGGGCTATTACTAGCTATTTGATTTATCATACACATGACACCGTGGCCGTGGGTTATTTAAATAATGCACTCGATAAAAGACCCCTCTCGGCCTATAATATAACATACTGGTACCATAAATAACTATTTCATGAGTTTAAAGATTGGCACTCCACTACAGATTTTACAGCTGTCAAACTGATAATTCACAATTTTTAGTCAAATATGACTATCAATTTATCACTTATTTATAATCCATTCCCGATGTTTCCTTCTCCCAGCGGGCTATGTTAGGGTGACATTTTTGTTGGTAGGCATGCGAAATAACTAGACATAAAATTAGGTTATGTTGTTTACAATTTGTGGTTATGAGTTTTGAAGACTTGCACTGTTGCCAGTTACATTTTTGTATCCTTCCGTAACATTTTCGGAATTGTGACATAAAAATTGCAACAATGTCAAAAAAGCATTTGTAAAAAATGTCATACTTTTTCATGCCACACTTTGACTTCTATGACAATTCATGCTTGCAACCTAATAAAAACATATAACAGCTTACTGGGAGAAGGAAACATCTTGAATGGATTATACCTATGTACTATGGGACAAATGTATTTGAAGTCAGTGTTGTTCTAAGTAACCTAATTGTAAAGTTTTTAGATGGTTGAGTGGTAAGAAATAAATAACGCACAACTTTGTATTTTCATTTATTATACCGAACGTTACATTACAAGGCTGAAACCATGAATGATTCACAGGTTTTAGCCACCCTGCATTTGCTTTGAGCTTCGACCTGTGGGTGCAGGTAGCGGCTGGGCCTTCCAGGCCAAAACTGTCCTTCCGAGAATTGTCGGCACGAACACCACAATAATAATCGATGTATAATAAAAACAAAACTAAAAAACACAAATTTTCGTTTATTGAACATAACTCAAAAACTACGGCGTCCAATTTTAAAATTATTATTCTGCATTAAAACCTGCGACTTTGCCCTAATTTAACCGAATCTCTTGCCGTTTTAGAAATCCCAATGGTGAGCATCGAAATTGAATAACCCTGTATATAAAATTGAATGTATGTCTATATATCCAAAAATCCTGGCAACTTCCAGACGACATAGATAACTAATTCATATTTTGTATAATTATAGGCTCTACGGGCCCTATAGAAGTAAACATTGTAAAAATAATACTCTTATACAAACTTGCCGCAGTTATAAGTTTTAAGAATCGGAAAATCAGAAAATCATCCCCCAACCCCTTACGGGATAAAAGTTGAAGTAAGCTGTAAGATTACATTTATTACAGTTTATAAGTTTTGGGATTTTAATAAAGGAAAACAAATTAACTCGAAATGCCAAAATTATCCCCCAACCCCTTGGGATACAAAATTCACTTACGTAAATCTGGCAATGTGGTGGAAAGAAAATGTCGAACAGACACTGACAGAAAAAAAAGCTGCATCCGCTACATCATCGAATCAGTTAGTCCAACATGAAAAGAAAAAATCATAGCCAACTCTGTCCCAAAAAGGTCGTGAACGGCTTATACTATTAATTGATATGTACTGCATTTATCCCTAAAACTACAGATACATCAATAAAAAAACCAATTAGGGCAAGCTGTGATATGTGTTATACGTTTGGCAGTACTGAAGTGTATTGTCAGTATATGTCAAATTCGAGATTAGTAGGTTAGGTTTTGTTTGTTTGACACAGACTGATGTAAAACCTAGCCTGCAAATCTCGAATTTGACATAGACTGACCAGGCGACCCGGGACCACAAGGAGGATCTTACAACAGACACAAGAAATTCCCTCAATAATTTCAGGCAATGCAACTTATAACACTGACAAAAAAAATGCGAAGCATTCGCCGACCACCTCGAAAAAACATTTTTCTACAAACGTTTCAAAAAGTTACCGTTTTGATTGTCATTTGAGTATCGAAACGACATTCTTTTAGGCACTAGTGCCTAAAAAAGTTTACTTTTAAGCACTAGTGCTTAAAACTAACACAACAGTTAATTAAGTTTTTATTTTTGGTAAATATGTACAACACAATTATTTAATTGATGAAAATGGGCACTTGCTGATGCACACTTAAATTATCTTTCTCTTGTAACATTTGCATATTCTTAGAAATTGCAGGAAATGATGTAGCCGCACAAAACAGTGCCTGTACCTTTGCTGGTCCTCTTTCTTTTTCACCCAAAATCTTATTTGCTACGCTCTTCTTATATTCCAAGGAACTTTCGACGTAACTCTCAGCGACAGAACTTGATCGCCAGCCGCCGTGCCTTTTGAGTGTCGACATGCTCGCACCAGCATCAGCCAAAAACGAAGCAGAACATCGGCGGAAGCAGTGCCCAGTATATTCTTCACAGTTTGAAAGTCCAAGAAAACCAGCAATTTTTTTAGGTATAGCACCAATTGTGTTTATGCTACAGGCTGCACAATACATTTACCATTTCCGTAGCCAACGAAAAATCGTTGATGGTCCGTACTGGGTGTAGACTAGCATACTTGCGAAAATTTTCCAAAAAATTAATGCCATCGATGTTTCCCTCTGTTACTGTAAACATTCTTGAAACCTTGGTTTTCGTGAATGGAATATTAATTTTTATGAAAGTACTGGCATCCTCAATATCAGTTACCCTATGAATGTAAGCTCCTCCCTGCGACTAGCTCCGGATAAACCAACAATTACGGCTACCTAGTATTTAAATAAAACGTTAGTGATGTGCTTCATATAAGAATTTGATCAAATACTGCATTTACTTTCATTAACAATTAATGTTTATCGTCCGCTTCCTTCAAAAACCTTTCGATTTTTTCCCTTGTAAAAATTTTCGACTTTTTAGGCCTATATCCCTCGGCTTTTCTCTTTAGGCAGGCGATAACATTCGCATATTTGCTAATGTCCAGGTTTCTCTTGAAATATTTATTTATTTATGTACGGCTACAAAACAGGCTGAAGAGCCCTATTACATTGTAGCTTGAAAATTAAAAAAAGAAAAAATTAATGAAAATGGCATATATTTATATGGTATGATCAAAAACTACTCCCATCCAGCAGGGCCACGGAACGCTCCCAATTCTTGAATGTAACCATAACTCACTTAAAAGAAAAAAAAAATGTTTGGTACAAGCACTCCACGGCCACACTAGATGAAAATAATCCCCGATCACACCTTAGTTTTTTAAATTATAACTATTATTAGGTGAAAGAACGGGGAGCCACAACTGAAAATCAAATATCTAATCCAGAGCAGCATAATGTAAAGTTAGCTAAACCACCTGTGCAGAATATATCAACAGTGTTAGCCTTCGCGTTATATAGTCGAAGTATCCGATTTATAGGTGAATTATAATAATGAGAAGTACGAGCAAAGTTTTGATGAAACAGTGTACGAGTTCTAATGTGAACCGGTGGAATGTAAAAACCAATTTTAGATAAACTTTTGGAGTCATCTACCATATTATTCATTAATTTGTATATGTACACTAGACCATTGAAATCCCGTCTGCTTTTTAATGATTTAAATTCATATAGCGGTAACAATTCAAAATATGGTATCAAAATAGGATAAATGTTATGCTCTTTATAGTACAAATATCTCACAAATTTTTTCTGAATTCGTTCTATTAGATCACTGAGATAATTGTGTGATGGATTCCATATCAATGTTGCGTATTCTAATTTGGACCTCACTATAGATTGGTATAATAAAATTAACGTTGAGTTATTTCTAAATTCGAAACCAAATCTTATAATCAACCCGAGAGAGCGATAGGATCTTTTAACCATTTCTAAAATATGATCATTGAACTTTAATTCTTTATCAAACCTAATTCCTAGGTCAGTCACATGTTCTATTCTTTCTAAAGTTTTCCCGTTAATTAGGTAATGATATGGCGTTGGCAATTTCTTTCTATAAAAAGACATAACTTTACATTTCTGTGGATGAAAAAACAGTTTGTTTCTTTCGTTCCACTGCAGTACATTGTTAAAATTACGTTGTAGTTCGTGGCAATCATTGATATCATTGACTGTCTTGTATATTTTGAGGTCATCCGCATAGAGTAGATATCTGGCTCCAGTGATTATGTTTCCAATATCGTTAATAAAAATTAAAAATAGCAGTGGTCCAAGCTTGGATCCTTGCGGTACCCCTGACAATGCAATAAATTTCTCTGATGAGGCTTGCTTATAATATACATATTGTGGCCTGCCCAACAGGTAAGTAGAAATAAGCTTAATAACATTTTCTGAAAAACCGTAAAAATTTAGTTTTTTGAGTAATCTAAAATGACATACTCTATCAAAGGCTTTTTGATAATCTGTGTATATACAGTCCACTTGTTTATTTTTATCCAACACTTCTGATATTTCTTCAACATAATTTAGAAGATTTGATACAATAGATCTCTTAGGGGTGAACCCATGCTGCTCAATTATTAGGTAGTGTCTGAAGTGATTCCAGATTTCATCATATATTAAGGATTCAAATACTTTTGCTGGTACTGAGATTAATGCAATTGGTCTGTAGTTAACTACCATATCTCTATCCCCACTTTTAAAAATTGGTGTAACTTTGGAAATCTTCCAGCTATCAGGAAAAGTATTTGTCTTTATGGATAAATTAAATATTTGACACAGTGGGTAAGCTAAGAATTCGGCAAGGCCCTTAAATAAATATGCAGGTAATAAATCTGGACCACAAGACCGTTTATTTATTTATTTTTTAATGGCTTTCCTTACATCAGTTACTGATATTATTGAAAAATCATAGCAAGAGACACCATTCATCGTCTCAGATTGTAATACGTCTTCAAATTGAAATGTTTCAGGATCGGAGTATACGGATTCAAAGTAACTGGCAAAACCCTCAGTAATTAAGTTAAACGAATCTAAAACTTTATTTTGATACATTAGAGGATTATTAGTGTTAGAAGACTTTCGTTTTGCAGTCACGTAACTCCAAAATTTGTTAGGATTTGCACAGATGTCATTTTCTACCCCATCAATAAATCGTCTATGCGCGTTAGATAATTACCGTTTAACTTCTCTGCGTAACTCCTTAAAAGAATGTAAATCATTAACATTTCCCGAGGCTTTGTACTTTTTCCTATATTTATCTTTTCTCTTTATTAAGTTAATAAGTTCCCTAGAGAACCAATATGGGAATTTGTTTTTCCTATTCTGATACTTTGGGACATATTTGTCAAGAACAGAGTACAACATTCCGTAGAACCACTCTACTGCTAAATTAAAGTCACTAAAAGTATCAATGAAGTCCCAGTTAACAACCGCCATTTCTCTATACATTCCTTCAAAATTAGCTTTTCTGAAATCATAAGAACTGTGAGCACTTGTGTTTTTATACTCATTTTTTATATTTCTTTTAGTGTCTATACTTAGAGGAATATCTAATTGCAATGGGGGGTGATCATTGTCTACTTTAACTAAATTAAAATCGGCCAACTGTACAGAGATTTCTGCAAGATCAGTTATAACCAGATCTAATGTTTTGTGTCTTGCGTTAAGAATATTATTAACCATTGTTAACCCACTGAACTCTAAAAAGTTCTATAAATGTCTACAGATTACATCTCCATGTACTAAATCATACTCATTCCCGTAAATTTGTAAGTTAAAATCTCCTAATAAAATGACCTTGCTATTGGGCGGGCGCACATATTCTTCAAATTTTTTAAAAAGCCTGAGATATTTGTCTTGATTAGATTTGGGTTCAAAATAAACAAGGCACAGATATAATGAAACATGTTTACAGTTTGTTATTTTCACCCATAAACAATCAATGTCATTTGTCTCAAGTGATGTAATGCGAGTAGAAAGAAAGTTTGCATTAATCGCCAACACCACACCTCCACATTTTTCCTTACCTGTTTGATCAGCCGACCTGTCCTTACGGTAAACTATATATCTTTCATCAAAAATCTCCCTATCATGTATTCCCGGTGTTAGCCAACTTTCCGTAAAGGCAATAATATCATAATTGGATGCCATTACGTTTTCCAAAGTTATCTGCGTGCGACGGCGGACACTGCGCACATTTTGATAATATATAGATATTTGATTATCAACCATAACTCCTAAAGAAAAATAAAATAATATAACATTTACAATTAAATTTTAAAATACAGTGCAAAATGGGCACATAATTATTTACACACCGAAAAAATAAACAGAAACTATGTTGGTATGTTGACAACATAAATTTTATGAAAGAGCGAATATAAACAAACTTTGGCACCCGTATACGCAACATGAAATTAATAATAAACTGACACAAAATACAAACATAGTAAACAGTACCTTCCATTGTTTTTAACCACATTAGGTTGAAGATAGTTTTTCTATATCGGTCATACTTGAAATGGCTTTAACACTATCACCATCTGTCTTTCGCAGAAACACTTGACCATAATGTGTCCAGAGATATTTATAGTTGTATTTCTTCTTCACATCCAGTGCGGCAGGAAAAAGCTTTCTATTTTGCGGCGTTAATGATTCCCTGATGTAAACTCGCCCATCCATGGTTAATTTTAGATCAGATAAAGAGATGCCTCTTTTAATTTTAAATTTGCGTAGAAATTCATCTCTATCGACCCTTCTAACAAATTTCACAATTATATTCGGATGTCGATCACCATATTGCTTCAACCTGTGCGCTGCTTCAAACATATCTGTTGTTAGAGCAAAATTAACACATTCCCCGATAGCCTGAATTAAACTAATTCCCACTATTTCTAATGTATTACGCCTATGATATTGTTGCATATCGTGTAGTTCGGTCTTGCATTCCAGTAGTTGCTTTTCTAATTTGAGATTTGAACTTCGCAATTTCTCAATATTATCATTACATTCTTCTGATTTAGTCGCGAGATTATCCACCGTACGATTGATATCAGCGATATCGGTTTGGCAAGCTAGCATCGCCGTGGCTAATCGTTTTTGTTCCTCTAATATGGTGTCTTGCGACTGCACAATCTTATCCAATCTCTGAAGAATAGTTTCAAAGCGATTTGAGTCCCCGCCATCACCTTCGCCTGAGGTCCCGCCGGTTGTTCGCGTATTTACCATGGCGGACAATCGGACGGCTCACCAGCGAATCACACAGTTAAACTATTAGGGCCTATTTGAGTACTTTACGAACCAATAACTGGGTAATATTACGGTAGGGTTATACCTTTACACAGTTCACCAAACTTTAAACGAGTTACTTCTAGCCAGACCCATTTGTTGGCAAAATAACACAGAGCCGCCCAAACGTCGACCGTTCACTCTGACGCCATTACAATAAGTCATGGATCGCAGCATAGAATAGGTGCTCCATAACGTAGAGGGCTTATAAGTCGAAGAAAGGTCAGATAAATATGCCTGCACAACCTTTTCGGCGACAGCACTCACATTTTTTCGGTCACACCATCCCTTGAATTTTTCGTAGGTTGCATTGTAGACGGATCTTGATTTTTCCGGTATGAGCGTCGAAACTGCGGCATCTGCTGCATCTTCAATATCGGATGGAAGCTCGGAATCGCTCATTTTTGCCTAGTCGGAGATTTTAAATACACAACGCGTTCTTATCAAACAAATCTTGTTTGTAAACAACGATCTGAAAAATTAGCTAACAACCAAGTAACTGACGCACGCCTACTAGCATATCTAATTTGGCATTTCATGAACGAAATTATTTTACTCCGATTTGTTCTTTTTGAAACGTATGTAGAAAAACTCTTGTAAGATACACATTGCAAAACTCCGTGTTTTACGCACACGTTCATTTTGCAACTTGTATCTTAAATAGCTATTACCTCCAACAATCATCAAGACACATGCATTGCAAATATAGTAGTAAAGCACATAGAAACACACGTTCCACTAGCCGGGGATCAAATGAAACCAACTTCACCAATAGAACTAGCTTCAATAATTAAAACTCTCCCACTAAACAAAACTCCTGGAGAAGACAGAATACCTAACATAATTCTTAAACAACTTTCCAGGAAAGGATGAGCATACTTAGCTACCATTTATAACGCATGCCTAAGAGCTGGCTATTTTTCAAACCAATGGAAACACATATTAATCCTCCTCTTTCCCAAACCCGGAAAAAACAAAAAACACATCTCCAGCTACAGACCTATTAGTCTATTAACCACCCTATGAAAATTACTTGAAAAAGTAATCAAGACTGCAACTGATACCAGTCTTTCGTTTGGGTTTAAAAAAAGCCGCTTAACATGTCACCAACTACAGCGTATAGTAGAAACAACAGAATTGGGCTACGAAAATAAACAACATACAACGACGCTACTTGTGGATCTGACACAGGCCTTCGATCGCGTATGGACTGAGGGCCTAAAATACAAGCTTATTAATCTTACCATCTCAGGATACTTGAAGGCTATCTTATTCTCTTATCTTGACAACAGAACGTTTGCAGTTAAACTCCATGCAACTGTATTATCAACGAGGCATATCAGAACACCAGTTCCCCAAGGGAGCATCTTAGGACCTATATCATTTAACATCTATACCAGCGATATACCTAATACAAAAGCAGACTTAGCATTATTCGCAGATGATACTGCATTACTAACTAAAAACATCAACCTTTTAGATGCAATTACACAATTACAACAAGCGATAAATGAACTGACTAGATGGTTCAATTACTGGAATCTAGCGATAAACTACGACAAGTGTACAGCGAAAATATTTACCCTCAGACAAATCAAAGAACCACCGCCAATAATAATCAACAACACCCCAATTATGTGGACACAAACCGCGGAAGCAGTAAAATACTTAGGAGTATATCTAGATACCAAACTTACCTGGAGGTTTCATGTACTTAAAAAACTAAATGAAGGTCACTCAAGACTAGCACAGCTATATCCCGTCATCAACAGGCAATCGTCATTAAAAGCTGAATGTACAATGTTGCTATATAAAGCACTAACACGACCATTGGAACTTTACGCCTGTGTAATCTGGGGAAATACATCCAAAACTAATATACAACGAATCCAAGTACTACGAAATCAAATTCTGAGAATCTCAGTGAATGCCCCTTGGTATGTTACCAACAGACAACTTCACACACAACTAGGATTATCCATTATCTCGGAGTACATCAAAAAGTTAACCGTACACTTTCACGCAAACATTGGGAATTGTGCTGGTGCAGTGTTCTATCAACTAGGTTAAAGACAAATACACACAAGACAAAAACGCAATCTACCACAAGACAGTTATCTAACACAAAGTGATAGTAATAGTGATGACGACTAGATAAACAAGACAAAATAAACTATTGTGTTAAATCAAAATACACCTACTAACATTAATTTTAATTTCATAGGTGATGATAATAATCAATCTGTTATTCTATTGTGTTGATTTGTTAATCATATAACACTGCCATGTACAATTGTACAGCACATAAACTGCTGATCTGGCACAGTACCTAATTAAAAAAAAGAAGTTACAATGATTCGGAGATGTAATCAACAATTATGGATCAATTTGTGAGTACAGGTCTTGCCCACATAAACACATGTTGCTCAGGAGAAATACAGTTTTTTACATGTTCGTATTATTTATAAATATTTATTATACAGGATTTGCTCGAACATTTTTCCACACGAAGACAGGATTGAGATGAGTCTATATTTTTCAATATTTCGCACATCTCCTGACTTGTGAACAGGTGTAACTTTAGCAGTTTTCCACATAGTAGGAAACGTTCCACTTCTTACTGCACTATTGAATATGATTTGCAAGTGATAAGCTAGGATATCAACACAAGCTCTCAAAATATAAGGAGAAATGCCATCAGGTCCGGCCGACATTCTCGGTTTCAATTGTTTCATTGCTATTATTGCCTCTTTCAAAGTTATTTCATTCAATTCAAAAGCTCGTAAACTATTATTATTCCCCCTAGCTGTTGGTGGCTCATCCTATATGTCGATTTTTCTCCATACACTGCTTGAAAGTAATCAGAAACAGCCCTATCTTTTCCCACTACCTTACTTTTAGATATATTTACATATTCATACACAGCACTTACTTTATTTTTTTTATTATTTACAAAATTTCAAAATATTTGTATGTTTGATTTTATTTCAGGTCGTATTTTATCTAGATAATTTTTATAATCGAGTCTGATTTTATATTTAGCTTAAATTCCTTCAAGTGATGATCTGCTTTATCTTTACGCGTTCTATGAAAATTTTTAATTAACCCTTTAGCTTCAGCAGAACACCACGCAGGATGCATACCAATTCGATTTGTTTTTGGTACAGTTGATTAAGAATTTCATTAAAAATTTAATAAAATCTTTCTACACTTTCATCACCATCACCAACGAATATAGATCTATATTCTTTGCTATCACGCAGCATTTCATACATTAGTAAGAAGTTATACACTGTCGGTACATTTTTAAGGTGGTTACAACATGCGCTCTTATCAAGTCTATCGGTACAAGCGGTGAATTTTCCAACTCTACTTTTAAGTCTACGCTGGACAGTATTAAATCTAAGGTTCTATTGTTTATATCTTTATATTTACTATATTATTTAATGTGATTATGTGCATTCATAAGAAGTTTCAGGTCTTGGTGATTGATGTAATTCCGTGTTCTAAATTAAATTCTGCGCCAGTAATGACTGGTATATTAAAATCTCCCAATATTATTCATTCGTTAATTCTGTACCAATTTTCAGGCAGATCATAATATTGTTTAGAAGTGTCAGTGGCAACAGCAGGCTCAATGTAAACCACACTAAAGGAATATTTAGTTCCAAAAAATTTAAATCAAATGCAAAGCGAATCCAAATGTTCATTGCAGCACAATTTAACTAATTTAGCATTAGAGCATTTCAGGATTGCAATAAGTACACCCCCACGTTTACTCTTACCAGTTAGTTTTTTATTCCGACCACATTTAAAAAGTTGATAGCGTTCATCAAATGATTCATAACTATTGACGTCATCATCTAATCCTGTTTCAGTTAGAGCAATCAAGTCATATTGTTCTGACCAAAGTTCTTTTGTAAATGCATTCGTTTTCGTTGCAAGACCTCTGACGTCTTGATAATACAAACTCAGTATTGGTTATGATTGCAACCAAAATTTTATCCGAGTACCTAATCCACAGCAAATTGAAAAGAATTTAACAATTAATTAAAACAAGAAAAAGGAAACAAAAAAAACAAATTGTTGTTATATGTCACAAATAAATAAAAACAATGCTGTTCACCAAAAAATATAAATGAATACATAGAGGATAAAATGTATTGATATATACATACATACATATTGTAATGGTCTTAGGCCCCAAGACTCGACTTTGCTTGCGGTACAGTTTAAGAAACAAGTCAATAAGCACAGAGTTGGGGTGTTTTATGTAACTACAATACTAAGCTTAAATTTCAATCAGTAAATGCATTGGAAAAGAGATGCCTGTATTAATAAATGAGTTGAGTAAGGAACGCAAAGGGCAAATCTTGTTTTTCACAGGGTTAAAGTCGAAGTTCAAATTAATTAAATATTAGGTTCGTGCAGAATGAATAGCCAAACCAAAAGAAATGAATAGTCACAAAAAGGTTTGCTATGTGCTATGAAGCGTAGATTTCAATATAGCTAAATAGGTAAAATTGTGAACAATCTAAAAAGGTATAAGAAGCCAGAATAAAATAATAATGTCGCAAAGAGCAAATTAGAAGGCTGGCAGAAAGTCAAGAAATAGCAATTGGAAAATCAGACAGCAAGACATGATAAAGCAAGGAAAAAGCAGACAGCAAGACATGAAAAAAAGCAAGTGAAAAGCAGACAGATGGACATCGAAAAGCATTTATGAAGGAAGTAAACTCTTTAAAATTATCAATGTAATTACTCGAGTGAATCAGAGCAGAGCCAATAATAAACCGTGTGGTGGCGCAAAGAGACATTTTAACAATTAAAAATGTGAACAATATTTTAGGTATAAGAAATTTGTAAATTTAATAATTTGTAAGTAAACTTATTTCAAAATGTATTTAATTTGAACATAGCTAATTTCCGTTTGTATTGCTAACCATAGAGATTAGTTTTTGTTTATAACGGGCAAAAAAAGGAGAACAAATGAATTAATTTGGAACCTTAATATGTAATTTTGTGCTCCACTTCAGCGAGAGTTTTTATACAATAAAATTAAATATTTTGAGCAAAAAAGTGTATCATTGTGTTCACCAAGTGTTAAGGTTCACGTGGAAACGTTAGTAGCGATTTCCGCAACAGTAAAATTAATTTCCACCGAGAGCACCTCCGAGGGTTGCGGTCGCCATCCACATCAAGATTCCGTTGATGAATTACGGCCAAAAATAGGGTTAAGAGCCAGGGTTTTCTACTGCGATGCATCAGGCAGGAGTGCAGGACAGCGACCAACAGCACAAACACCGTGGGAAACCGTTCCAGAGGAAGATATCAGCTGGGGCCCTTTTCCGAACATTGAAACGAACACACCAGATCCTAAGGTACTGTTTTAACCTAAAAATATCAGCGTGAGCATCCAGAAATTTGTGTGCATGCGAGACCAAACCTTGCTTATCAAGATACAAGCATATCCTAGTATCCGGCGAAGGTGCAATTTAAATTAAAAGCATTTTCTCAAGTTTTGAGGTTAGGCGGAGATAAAACAATTACGAGAATCGGACGGCATCCCTTCTGACGTCACATACAAATTAATACCTGGAACAAATGATAATAATAACCGCGAAAGCGCTACGATTTAAATAAATACCTCTTCGAATGTTCACAAATTTTGATTTTAAAGTCAACAACGCTTGCCGCACAATACGAACCATTTAGTGTTTTTGACAGCACAGCATACATTAGCAACTGCGTATTTGGAACTAATTCGGGTGCACAGTGGCACACCAGTTTAGGTAAAAATTTACAAATTATTAGGAATAGAGTTAATTGTTCTACCGAGCTAGCGTTACAATAATAAATTGCAGATAGATAACGTATAAGAGGGCATAATACTATTTATTTCGAGTCAAGTAAAATTAAAAATACAAAACGGCAATTGTTTTAATCAGTTTAATTCTTACATTAAAATTGATAAAAATACACCTCGTAAGTCAATTAATAATTATCACAACAAACCATAGCAATTAGAGGCGAATTAATAAACAAATAAGGGGCCATCTCAATATATCAGTCAGCTGCAATGATCATGCATCTACCCGCATAATTTATCCATATCATACGATGAGCGGATAACGCACTTGTTCCCATCCTTGATTAAGCATATCGCATCATCCTTGGTCCCCACATTTTTAAACTCGAACTTTTCAACTGCACATTCGAATAAATCCAGACGCTGCGCTGCTTGGTTAAATCTTTCTTGATAACCATGTTGGTACTGCGGTGTTGGTGGTTATATTAGCTTAACTAACTGAATTAATATTTGAATTGGTATTCAGAAAAATCAAACACAAGGTTTTAGTTTCAAATATCAAAAACAATATGTTTATTTATCAATATACAGGGTGTCACAGCGGACATGTAACAACTCATAACATTTGTATTTATTAGAATTAAATTCTAAAATTTAGGTGATGCATTTATCATAAGGGCAACCTTTTGATGACTAAATAAAACTAATTTTGGCACTTCCGGTTTAACCGGAAGTAACCCTAAATTCTAAATTTTAAATAACACCCTGTATATATTTTTAGCCTATCTGAACCGCTACAAAATTCTCTTTTCAACTGTGTGTCACAACATGACATTTGATTTCAAAATGGCTGTCAAAATCAATTTTTCTCCCAAACTCTAAGTTGGCCATGATATGACACTTGCAAATTATCAGCATGTAAAGGACGTTGAGATGTAAAAATTAAGGTGTAAAAATGTTTGTGATTTTGATACTTTTTATCTAATTAATGAGAGTTACGAATAAAGGATCATTTTTCAAATTTTAGAAATGTATTTGTTAACGCTGAATTTCTTAAAATTCAAAATAGGAAACTCCCATTTATATTTAATGTAACTGTAGAGCAAATATTTTCTGTTTCATATAATTTATCATAATTGGTATGAACAACTTTTTTTATTATTAAAAACACAAAACTACACATATCTACATTGTTTCCAAAATACGTATAGGTATTATTAGTGTCACTAACAAGCCAAGTAGGCTGTGTAACATCCCAGCATATTGTTGATGTTAAAATCTTTAAACAATTCTAGAGGGCTATAGATAGAATATGGCTGCAAAAGTTATATCATTTGTTTTGTTTTCTCTCGTTTAGTGTTATTCTGTCAATTTATTTAAAGTATTTTGGTTTTTAAAAGAATATTCTCGATATTATTTATTGTTTTAAATTATGTATTCTTGAGATGAAAAAGTTGATATGCTCTTAATTTACGGTGAAGTGAGAAAAAATAGTAGTGCGGCTGCTCGACTGTATGCGGAAATATTTCTGGATAGAAACCATCCTGCAAATAACTATTTTTTGAGACTTGAAGAACAATTTAGACAAGAACCAGATTTACAACAGAATGACCTTATTATCGACGAGGAAACGGAAGTAAATGTACTAGCAATGGTTGAAGTAGATCCACCAGTTTCTGTACGACAGATTCAGGGTCAGATTGTTGTTAATCGAGAAACGGGCCGCCGTATTTTAAAAAATCTGGTGTGATACACGCACACAACTTCCTTTTACTTTTAGCCAAAAATTTTATTTTTAATTTTTAAGCATTTGTCAAAAATTTTCTAAAATTACAAATTCTGCAAAAAACGGTACAAAATAGAGCGTTAGTTGGAGAGACAAATTTTCTCTAAAATGTTAAGCTGAATTCAAAAATGTAATAATATACCAGGTGTTCCATTTAAAATAGGAGTTAGTAAAAATAAATAGAAAAAAACAAAAGAAACCCATTTTAGAAGTATTCAACTGGAAAATCACCTATCTCACATCAATACACTTTAAAAATGTAATAAAAATGTGAAGTTTGAAAAAATCCTTAGAGCCGTTTTTGAAAAAATCGAAAAATTCTGAAAATTCACAAGCGTAATCACCTACTTCCGGTTATGCGATTTTCTTCAAAAGCTTGCTGTCACATTTACATAGTACACAAAACTTATATATGAAGTTTCAACGCCATACCTTTTTTCGTTTTTGAGATATTCTGTTCCTAGACAGACACACACACAGACAGACAGTCCAATGAAGAAAAAATATGTTTTTTTGGGTTCAGTTGACTCTAAAACGTGAAGATCTGTTGAAAACTCAATTTCGAATTTTTGGGGTGAATCCAATACTTCTTTTATTGTAAAAGGAAGTAAAAAGCACAAGTACAAGTCCTACAAATACCAAATACACCAGCATTTGTATCAGAATGATTACCAAAGAAGAGTGAATTATTGCAATTGGTTTTTAAATAGGTATGACTTCAACAATAATTTTCATCACTCAATTCTCTTCTCTGACGAATCTCGGCTTACTAATTTGAATCTATTTAATCGAAATAATACCCGGTAATGGGCTCAAGAAAATCCAAGCGTTATGAGAGCAGGTGAGTACCAAGAGCGATTTGGTTTCAACGTCTGGTTAGGAGTAATTGGTACAAGAATAACTGAACCAATAATTTTCGATGGTCGATTAACGTCGGAGAGATGTTTAGAATTTTTACAAACAGAAGTTGAAGGTTTTCTGAAAGAATTACCTCCTAATGTGAATCAAGTATTTTTTTAGCAAGATGGCGCCCCATCGCATAACGCAGGAAATACCGTGAACTATTTAAACGAAAGATTACGGATTATACATACATAGGTTTGGCCAAAATTGTATTGGTACAAATAGCCCCCAATATGTGGCCTCCAAGATCTCCGGATCTTACCTCACTCGATTTTTTATATGGAATCACCTTAAGGAAAAGGTTTATAGAACTCCAGTAGTAGATCGAGAAGACTTAGAATTAAGAGTTAGGAGGGTCATTAATGATATAACACAACAGCAACTTGAAAACGTACTTTTAGCAACAGTTAGGAGAACTCGTCTATGTAGAGATAACAACGGACAACATTTTGAACATTTACTGTAATTTTTTTTGTATGATTGTTGTTTATTTCAGCTTTGTGTTACCGTACGTTACATTTTTAATTATATTTCTTTGTGTTGTATCGAAAAATTTGTTATTTCATTCCATGGATCTCTAGATATGTTGAACACTTTTGTTATCCCTATGGTGGGGTATTACTATGCCTACTTGGGGCATTATTGTTACATGTACTTATACCTATTATAAGTATTTACGAATCATTGTAGATACATGTAATTTTGCGTTTTTAGTCAAAAAGTCAGTTGTTCATACAAACTTTAATAAATTGTATGAAAATGTACATATTTATTTTACATTTCTATAAAATAAAAATTATTGTTTTCTATTCTGGATTTTGAGATATTAAGCGTGAAATAAATACATTTCTAGTTTGAAAAATGGTCTTTTATTCCCAACTCTTATTAATTAGATAAAAAGTATCAAAATCACAAATATTTTTACACCTTAACGTCCTTTACATGCAACTAAGAGTTTGGGGGAAAAATTGATTTTGGCAGCCATTTTGAAATCAAATGTCAAGTTGTAACACGGTTGAAATTAGAATTTTGTAGCGGTTCAGGTAGGCTAAAAATATATACAGGATGCTATTTAAAATTTAAAATTCTCCGGTTAAACCGGAAGTAAAAAATTAGTTTTATTTAGTCATCAAAAGGTTGCCCTTATGATAAATGCATCGCCCAAATTTCAGAATTTAATTCTAATAAATAAAAATGTTTATGGGCTGTTACATGTCTGCTGTGTCACCCTATATGTAACCTAGCAATCTGTATCCAGGTTACATGTAGGTAAATCCCTACAGTACCTTTAATTCTTTCTTGTTTAGGAAAATGTTAAAATGTTATTCCGATAGCGATAGCTACAAAATTTTACTATAGTGGCACGGGGACGAGTAGGCTTCGTGTTCGAGTGATTAGAGCTGTAAGTACCGTTACGGCCAACTCAAAGTGCACGGCAGATTTTTAGCTTTTAATATACTCTGTTCACTATGGTCCCGGATTGTCAAAAATGACGTTTTATGGTAGCACTGTTGAATTTCTATTGGTTTTTTTGTTACTACTAGGTTGGACAACGCAAAAGCGTAATATTGAAAATTTGGGTATTTGTTACCTGGCAACTTTTATTTATTTTTGCTTAAGTCAGTTCGAAATATAACCTATAATTTACAGTTTTGACATTAGCAGCTTTATTAATTGTTTCTAGTTATCTATAGCTTGACTTAAAAATATTAACCATGATATAAAGGATTGTTTTTAATTGGATTTTGACATTGACAATCCGGGACTATAGTGAATAGAGTATACGATATTCTAATCACAGACGTCAAGTTTTGACGTTTACGTTTGTCATCAACTGTCATAGAACTGAAAACTCGAAATATTCCCAGACATTTGTCAGAAGCAGAGAAAATGCGAGCTATTAAAACACTGGAAGAGAACTGGTCGCTGAGTCGAGTCGCAGCAGATTTGCATATGAGCAAGAGCTGCATTTTCAAAATTAAGAGTCGTTGGCAGCAGAGACTTCTACAAGAAAAGTTTTTTTAACACCAGAGAACAAAGAACGAAGAGTACAGTTTGCAACCGACTATTTGAATGAGATCGACGAATTCGTCAACTCTCGTTACCAACTCAACATCAATCCATAGAAACTAAAAAAATACATACGTGTAACATTGATAACTAGTACATAACCAGGTAATATGATTACTTCTATAATAGTTATTTACTATACAAGTGGGATAACAGCATCATTAATATACGTGTGTGTTACAAACGAGTGCGTAGCACGAGTTATGTAAGCACACAAGTATATTAATGATGCAGTATCACACATGTATTGACAAAATTTTATCTACGACTGTCTAAAATTGAGAAAAGTGCATTAAGAGAAATGTCAGATCTGTCATTTTCAAAAATATTTTAGTAGGAAAATGTCACTATGTCATTCATTTGACACTATTTCAATTAGGTAATGAAGTCATTACACAACTCAGTTGCGTAATGAAACCATTACATAACTGAGTGGTGTAATGATCTTCATTACCTAACTGAAATAGTGTCAAATGAGTGACGTAATGAGTTACTTATCCCACCGGAGTAGATAAAATTATTTATTAAACTTCAAAACTTATTTATATAATTAAATGTAGTTATTGGGAAAATTTTGTATACCGCATATCAATACAAGGATGTTATACATTCGGGAGAATTATCTAACTCGGCGTTGCCTCGTGTAATACGGTTTTCCCTCATGAATAAAATCTCGTTTTATTTACTTATAACATAATCTTTAAAAAACGATAAAATTACATCCAGAAATGGCAACTAGTAGCGTCTAGCAACTTTTGTGCGAAATACAAGTACAACAACATCAATAATTATTAATCACGAGAAAAGCAATAGCTTTAAAAGGATGTAAAATGCAACATATCAATCTGCAATTTGTCACCGGAACAGTATTACTATTGATAAAAACATAGCACTCACTGTATTTTTACAAAATTGGGTAAAAGTATTAAATCTGTTGAAGGCCTAAATTATAATTAATTTGTGAAACTGTAATTAATGGCACATTACTAATTAATAATTTGTATAAATTTATTATCATCTTATGAGGGAAAGACGTGATGTGGTAAACTGAATTGATATGTTAATTAGTCAACGTTTGGTCTTAATATGCAGAGGACGCAGCAAATAAAGTACCTCATAATAAAAACGTTTCTTTCATGTAATTATAATACACTACTAGCATAGACAAAAATGCCACAAACATGGTTCCGTTGTTGATTTACCAAATCTAAATCGACTGGACCTTCCTCGAAGCTCCAAAGCTCAAGAACCAAATGTTAAAAGAACCTTCGCTCATTTTGACTCGGCGAAGCCGGCACAGCCTGCTTGATACGTTGGCGCGGAGAGTAGGGAGCTTTCGGAGCTTTCCTGCTGGGTTTAACCCAGCCGCCTACGACCTAGGACGGTTCGCGCCCGATCCTTGCCGACTTCGGGCGACAGCGGCGCATATAAGCTCAAATTAAATTCCGTATAGATCGCGGAAACTGCAGTAGTGTCCTGGCGTTATCGTCGAATCCTTGAAATAAGGACGAAAGCTCCAGCATTAAACCAGCGTTCAGTTACTCGGTGACTTATTTTGACTGATTTTTAGGTGAGTGCTTTATGAAACCAATTGGTACGAGTGCTTTTTGTCAGTTATGTGAGTGCCTGAAGTGCGCGCGTAAAAGCTGCGGTTGCTAACTTTGAGCTTTCATGTTAGTTTTGAGCGCCGTGGCTGTTAGGCGGCTTTAACATAATTCCAAATTAACTTGGTCGAGTTTACAAGCGGTGTCTTTCGTCAGCGACGCTCCGCGTCACGCTTCATGAAGCTCTTTGTCGAAGTAGAGTGTAATAAAAGCAAACTTTCCAACTTTTCGCTATTTTTCCACCCTATACGGCCTGGGCGCTTATGAAAGCCGCTGAATAATTCATTTATAGTTTTCTGGGCACAAAGCGCGTTACTTAGCAAACGTAAAACTCGTTGTAGCTCGCATGAATTGCAAATAAGAGTTCTACAAATTCGCGCCGAAATCAAGGCGTCCTTTCGGTAAACAGCTCGGGAATAAATTACCTCTGTAATTCTCTGCGGGAACGTAACATTATAAGGCTTTCCGATATATTTTTCGTCTTGAAGAAGCAATTTTACTGCGCGTCCCCGGGGAGTCCCCGTGCTGCGCATCAAGTTGAAATTTCTATTAATGTCGCTGATTATTTTCACGTAGGGGCAAGCATTGTCGAGTTTTTTAATTAAGCTTTACCCAATTCGAGCTCCTCGGAGGATACATGCTTCCACTGTTATTTTAATGTCTTTTCTAGCATGGGAATATTTAGCGCTTGTGTTTTGTGTTCCTGTTTAAATTTGGCCGTTAACTCGCCCTCAGAATTTAAAGTATGGCCGTTTGGTGTCACGCGATAAAAACGTAAATTTTTCATTCAGCATCGGCATATATCACGCCAACCATAGTAAAAATAAATCGTAAATTTTAAACTAGCATCGCATTTCGTAAGTGCGAATATTATTGATCTTTCCACAAATAACGACAGCTGAATTTGCGAACATTTTTTTATTTCACCTTATAATGTAATGATTAATTTGATTTGATGTAACATGCAATTGAAAAATAATTAAAGCTAGCTATAGTTTCGTAGTTACTTTTTATTAGTTTTTGTTTTTAATTTTTCAATAAAGGTCCCCTATTTCTTTTAATTTAAGAAGAATGGAAAAAAATAAAATCAGTTGACGCTGTTTATGAAAATTAATTACCGAAACTTTCTCACAGAAAAAAATTAAGTTGGGATAAAATATTACTTCGCAATTTTTAAGTAATATGAACAAAAACTAAAAGACCACCATAAAGTCGCTAGAAAGCGGGAATAAATATTAAATACATTGATAACTATTATCAAAGCTATTGATATTATTTTTTATCTTACAACAATTATTAATACTACTAGCATTCTGCACTCAAATTGGGCGCTAAATAATTCATTTAATGGAATTTGTACAAGAGTGATTTATTTTATGTGTCGAGTTAATTTTGAGGTAGCTATCACCAAAAAATACTTGCGTCGCCCTGAGTCGATTGACATCAAAATCAGCCAATTCGGCCCTCGGGTTCGCTATCAAAGTGGCGTCAAGCAAGCAAGCAAGCAAGCAAGATATGAAAATTATTGTCGGATAAGCAATTATATTAAACATGTTTTAAAAATTAATAGTTATGTGAAAATTCTGTTTTCTAGAAATTCAAAAAACAAAAATATATCAAAATAAAATTCTCCTCTTATAGCGCGTTCTTTCGAAGGTTGCTGATTTACATATATATTTTAATTTTCGATCATGCTGAACGAAATAACTCCGGTGGTGTAATTTGGTAATCACCATGACATAAATTTAATTATAAGGTGCAAATATTTTTTTTATTTGTTGTAACGATTGTGTCGTCTACGTATCGGATATTGTTTGTAATAGATGTTTCGGGAAAAATTTTCTCGGAATAGATACAAAATAAGGTGGGGGATAATATGAAAATTTGCCTGATTCCTCGATGTATTCCAATTTCTTCAGTAAAGTTGTTCCCGACCTTCACATTGTGATAGCAGTAGAGGTTCGATATGGTCCTGATATCTCTGAATATTCTTTCCAGTTCTTTATCTTATCTTCGATGGTGGTAATGGCGGCACCATCTTTGTCTTCTAATGTGGTAGCTACATTTGTATGACATGGGTGTAGCAACTCTCTTATTTTCTTGTGAACGTTAAATTTGTCGTATTTCTTCTAAAAGTTCTCAATTTCTTCACATTTATCTATCATATAACGCACCTTGCAATAGCAATATCTCAAGTGAATGTCAAATCCTACATACAACACCAATATCATTTTTAAATTCCACTAGTGCACTAGTGCAAAAAATTCAAAATTATCAACAATTCGCACTAGTGTAAAATTATCGGTCATTCGCATGTGATGGGCTGAAATCATCCAATTCTAGCTTTCTGATTAGTCTAACTTTTTTGAGGAAAATAACTGTTCTTATTAATTTGTGCATATTTAGATATTTATTCTGATTTTTCTTTTTAAATGCTTTTTCTTTGGTCCATTAGTCATTCTTTTAATAATTCTAAATAAGCCTAATACTTTCCTCCGTTTGGCAACAATTGCTCTTTGCATTTTTTCCATTATTCATTCACGCCTGGATCTCCTGTGTATTGTTTAAATTTTTGTACATATCTGGTATTTTGTTAACTTCCGCATATTTCTAGTATTAGCTTTAAACTAAGCATGGTTAGAGTAAAATCTAAGAAAAATCAAATATCCAAGTTTCTGTTCCTTTCAGTTTCTACTCGAATAATTTTCATTTCTCAATAATCACGATTTTTCAAGCATTTCTTTCTATTGAAGGACGTTGCTTCTAGTAGGTTGCAGGTTATTTTAATAACTATTAGTACAAAAGTGTTTAATGTTTAATGTTTATATGAAACCTGATAACATTAAAACCAGTAGCACCAAAAAGTGGAACCGCACAATCATTCTATAAATCAAAATTTTGTGCATATAGGGTGAGGCACATAAAGTGTTACAGAGCAATAGCACTCAAACTATTGATCATATCCAAAAATGTTTCAGACAAAAGTTTCAGTGTTTGAGAAGGCCGTCATACTGGACCACCCTATTTTTTTATCGGTGGAGGCGCTGAAGCTACGTCAAGGTCAACTCCAGATTTTTAAATGGAACTATGTATTTTTTTTTCGATGAAATTATTACCGATTTTAAGAAAAATTCAGCTACCTGCAACACAAGGTCATTCTAGTTAGCAAAGTATGAAGATAGTCAAAAAATCGAAAAATATCGGAATAATCACTTTCAAAGGATCCACTAACCTTGGTTTGGTTCTACCTACAGAAGATGCTCGAAGTGATGACCCTCGACTTGTAAGCACTTGTTAATTCACTGATGAAAAGACCGTCTAACTTCAGCTAACATTTGTGGTGTAATTTCGGTACATGCTCGTCGTATTCCGTCTTTCATGTCGTCAGGCATGGTAGGTGCTACTGCCATTACGCGATCTTTGACAAAACCCCATAAAAAGTAATCTGCTGATGTTAGATCTGGCGATCGAGGTGGCCAAGCTACAGGACCGCCTCGTCCTATCCACTTTTCGCCAAATATCTCATTCATCACTTGTCTTAAACACGGAGCATAATGGGGTGGTGCACCGTCGTGTTGACTCGTGTTTGTTGCAGTGTTGCATTTTTCGATTTTTCGACTATTTTCATACTTTGCGTGACTAGAATGACCTTGTGTTTCAGGTCGCTGAATTTGTCTTCAAATCGGTAATAATGTCATCGAAAAAAAATACATGGTTCCATTTAAAAAAGTGGAGTTGACCTTGACGTAGTTTCAGCGCCTCCACCGATAAAAAAATAGGGTGGTCCAGTATGACGGCCTTCTCGACCACTGAAACTTTTGTCTGAAACATTTTTGGATGTGATCAATAGTTTGAGTGCTATTGCTCTGTAACACTTTATGTGCCTCACCCTGTATATATACAAAGTAAAATCGTTTAAATTCGACAAACAAAACATCAAATAAAAGTGGGAATACTATTAACAACTGACAAACATTTTATAAGGTATAGTGCCTGAACATCGTGATCTTAAGAAAATATAGGAATTCTAAGAAATAAAAGTATCAACGTTTTTTATAATATTGACAATTCCACAAATAGAGCAAGAGCCGATGCAGATTATGTAACTACTAAAAAATTAAGAAATGAAAGACATTAAATTAAAAACGTTGTTCAAGTTCATGGATTATTCAGTCATAGTAATTTCCCCTTGTTGTTGTTTCTCAATATCAGGAGTATTTACGGGATTCCGGAATACCTAAAGTACAGAACGATTGAAAAATACTACTTTAAATTGAAGTTTGTCATTTATTAAACTATAAATTGCAACTTACATTTTTAATTAATAACTGTTGTATTATCATGCTATAAAAATATTAAATCATTATATTCGTAACAGAAAACTTATTTATAACTACCTACTTTTAAGCAATTATGTTTGAGATTATTGCTATTTCCTCTAACAATTTTTTAAACAATCACAAACAACCAGTGTTTGACTTGAATCTGCTTCTGGCATAAAACCATATTACATATATCAAAAACTTGAAATTGAAATAAATCTAATTCAAAACAGCAAATGTGTAGCAAAAAACGGAAATTTTGTTCGTACATCAAACTTACATTGCAACTAAAATTTGGTGGCACAGAGCAGCCTTGAGTGTTTAATTTAGTAAATTTTTAAGACATCTTAATTTTCCCCACAGAATGATGACGTCTCTGCTTAAACACTTTATCAGTTCCACATTTAAATCTCTTCGTTCGAATGTTTGTACGTCATTGTCATTAATAATATTGTTTCATGCAAAAATTTAAAAAAAAATAGAATCTATTTAAAACCATAAGAAGGACCCAAACAGGAGTGCGAAGTGCGACAAATTTAGCGCTCCGGGTTTTCTCTGGATAAGACTGAAACATTTATAACCTACCCTCAACGTCAGCATGTAAATTATCTAACAGAAACATTTGCGTTCTTACCAGAGTTAAAATTTATGCCAAGCTCTCTTCCTTTTAGGGTTTCGCGTGTGAATACTAATCCTCACTTACGCATTTCCAAAATGTGAGCTTGCATGGAACAAATTGGATGGCAGGCTCGTGCATCACGTTTGGGCCGCGAAAGCTGGTGCTTTCATAAAAAGCCCGATAAAGTTGTAAAACGTTCCTGATAAGTTTACCAAGCATTTCAAACACGTAGCTTTTTGACAATTTTCGCAGTCTGTTATAACTTCAACAAAATGAAAAGGTTAGTTATTTCGTAATAATACAAGATATACAGTTACAGACTCCGTTAATACCTTCTAAGAAACTGAATAAATTGTGCCTTGAAATGCTAATTAGGGGTAGTCAGACAATGATGTATTACTCCCAAATGACAGAAATGGTGAAAAAAGAAGAAATATAAATAGAAAACTGAAAATTACATCGCTTATGAACCAAAATCTATGTAAGTGTTCAACGTAGTGATATATATCTGTGGAAACGATTAGTTTTTCTGTGAATAAAAATATTTGGGCAATTTTGGTAGATAATAATCTTATCTCATGTATTTAGTAAACTTTGAATTGAATTTATATCTACTTCTCGAAATTCAAATAATTTCCATTCCTTCAAAACCATGTCAATTTTAAAGTACACGCCGGTATGCGTTAAAAGGCAAGCAATACGCAAAGCTGACTGTTAGTACCAGTAAATTACAGGATTTACAGTTAATATGACGCTAGTCAGTCGGTTGGGCATGTCAAAATTCCCTAAGCCACCCTGACCTTCATCAACAAAACGTGTCTTAATAATTCCCAAAATAGGCAATTATCTAGAATGTAAATGTTATTTCTAGCCTCTGCTGATCCACTTTTTTTTAATTATTAATGTCATGTTAATTAATTGATCTTCATTCATTTGTTCTACGTTTGCAATTGCCGACAGTGTCTTCCAACACTGTAATGTTAATGCTTAGAGCCGATGTGAGAACACACTTTTGGCGCCTTTAAATATAATTTTTTTAAGGAAACTGCAAATTGAAATTTAAAAAACAAACATAAAATTAATTCTAACTGTACACAACATAGTTAAATCACGGAAACAAACTATGCACGTCATCATTTATTTAGTTATTAATTTAAAGTTACTGTTTGGTGACGCGCACCGTTTGATCCCGCGATTTACTTATAGTTACAATAAATATGATTGTAACTATAGGTAAATCACGGAATCAAACGGTGTGCGTCATCAAACAGTAACTCTAAATTGTATGTATGTATGTACAATCAATAACCTCGTTTTACCTTGCGGTGTAGAGGCTGGTGCTTGATGTGCCTGAATCTGGCGGTACAATGCTCAATTTGCCCCGGATTCGGGATACAAAGTTGGAGCACCCCTTTTGTGCTTGCACAGCAACCATTGTATGAGGTGTGTGCGTGTGTGTTATGTTGACCTTGTTACTCTATCTCTTAGGTCTGTGGTCCTGATTAGAGGACAGTTAATTTAGTGCCCAACTGTGAATGGTCTCACCGAGCCCGGTTCAAATCGCAAGGCTGCGGAAAATTCCGGCTCACGCGGGATTCGAACCGAGGACTTGCTTAATGCAAGGCAAGCGCTTACCCATCTGCGCTACTCTGATTCTTAACTTTAAATTAATAACTAAATATTTGATGATGTGCACCGTTTGTTTCCGAGATTTTACTATACAAGTATTAATAATATAATAGTATGTAATGCTACACTATACCATAGGTCTGTCTCTTCTTCTGTATTTACCGCTATAACTGTTTTTATTAAAACGTTTTAAAGGTGCAGAAGTTTGGTTGCATATCCAAGTAATATCATTGAAACTTGTTTGAAGTTGAAACGAAAGAGGCCACTCTGCCAATTTTTGCTTTCAATTGCAAACCATGTGTTTGTGTCCCCAGCGATACCTGCTGTAGTTGCAGGGCGGCTTCAATATATGATGGGCTTCCCTTCTACGAAGGACTCCATAAACCTGGTCTAGTCGACTCAAAATGGGCATTTTTGTAATAGTAAATAGTCTACGTTACGTAAAAAATCCGGAAAAAACATTTTTATAGGACGCGTACAAGTCTTGTAAAGGGGGTTTACGGATAAGTTACGTACATTACTTGACATCTCACTAGCGCTTCTTCTTAATTTTATCTAAATATTAAAACATTGCATTCTTGCTCAAGGTGGCCACAGGTCTAAGTGAATAATCCCTTTACAAAAGCAGCATTAAAGTGCCGTTAGGAATTTCTGACTCGTTGAAGTTTGCATATTTGTTCAGTGTGGCAAACTACTGCAAATTTTTTATGCGTTACAGTTCTATATTAGAGTTTAAAGAAGTTTCATACATGTAAAGTTTGTTGCATTACGAAGCAACTACAAACTAGTGCTCAACATGGCGGTCATTTTAAATTTATATGGGTCTTATAGAATAAGCTACCGTTCGCATTTACTAATTAATAAATCGCTGGTTTTTAATTTATATTTTTAAATGCAGATTGAGATCATCCTGATAGTTTATTTTGAATTGAAATTAAAAATGAGCATTATAAATTATGAAGTAGTATAGTTACGGTTTCTTATTGCTTTTTAGCATTTCTAATCATTTTTCAATATAAAGTGTATATGAAACTCATGACTAGTTCAAAAGCACAACTCAAGATATTAATTAGTATGGCAACTGATGCTTTCACTTTAAGGTACTACATTTTGTCTCCACATTCCCAGCCTTAACGGACACGAATTTGGTTATAAAAGATGTGACTGAAAAGCCTCATTCGTTTAATAAAATTTAGTTATTTTAGTTTTTTCTTAAAACCACAACCCTTTGTAAAAACATATAATACACTATGGGTTATTATTTTCAACCCCTTCAAGCCGTACGTAAAATTTAAAAACAATATTTCATAAACTAGTCTTCTATTAGTAGAAAAGATTTTCCAATTTTTACATTGATGCCCTTTCTTAGTTTTCAGTAAATTGACAAAATAATATTACCTACCTCTAATATCTCAGTAATGGTTGAGAATAGCATTTGTATCTGTACAACTTTTCTTGTTTATTTTGATCTGCTGAACTGGTTAGCCAATAAGGGTATCCTCTCCAATTACCCTATATAGCAGGAAATTGGATAATTGAACACGAAAAATTGTGATCGCTTTTTTGGTGATGGAAAACGTTTACAATTGGTTGATGAAGAAACTTAAATTTTGTTTTGGAAAATCTATATCACGATTATTTTCATATTAGTTGTGCAATGTCTATACATTTTGAGTAATGTAGTGACCAAATGAGTTAATCAAAAATTATGGACGTTTAGAAGATTCTTATAACGCCAATTAAGTTGGACTACTATGTCAATCACTAAAGTATACACGGTGACGCAAAATTTTTCTTAGTATCAAGGTATTTGAAATATGTACTTTATTCATCAATATGTCTTCTTATAATTTGTGTTCCTTAAATTTTAAAGTGGGCTATGTAACTCATATGACTTAACAACACAGTTCAGTAATTTCAATTGTTCCGTTTTCAATAGATCATGTGCTTCTAGAATGTAGCATTTTCTATTTGTAATCATTTGCATACATTGTAGAATTTGGTTAAATAGTAACTTTCTATATGTTTTCTTAGTTTTTCTGGCTCAGATTTTTCGTCTTTACGTATCGGAAATTTTAAAAGAATTTCCGTTATAGCTCGAAAAACGTCTTTAGAGTTAAGGCAATAATAACGAATAAGACATCAAAGAGTGATGACCAAGGTGCAATCTTTACAACGTACCACAAATGGATTTGCAGGAGAAGCTTTTAACAAATTTCACCACTTAACACTAGCAGCAAAGAAAGCACATTTTTTTACAACAATGAAAATTAAGATGATGTCTGTACTCAGTTGAATTAGCTAGATAAAAAGATTAAAAATATGCACAGTACAGTGATCAAATTTCGCAATTAGTTCTCGTCTCAAAATTCGAACTGAACACCATTATAAACCCCGCCTGTAACATTGGCATATTTATTACATGGCACACTGATAGTTACGCCACTGGTGAACGTAAACGTTCAAAATTAAAAGCAACAATGCTTTCTAGTATAAATAATTTAACCATTTATTTAAAACGCATCTTACCAGTCTTACTCATCATCATAATCCTCATTCATACTGTTTATTGGGTATTTTGCTACCCTATAAAATTAAAAATATTAAAATTCTAACCTTTCTGAGAAACACCTAATAAACAGTATGGATTATAAAACGCCACAAAAAGGTTGCAGAGATGATCATAGTCAGCAACCGCTTTCTATCCAATATGGGGTAATTTGGCGGCAGTTGCGCAAAAATCATTGAATGAAAGAAGAATAATCTAAATAATTGTTCCAACGATTTCATTTCATGTATTCGTTTCAAATAAGCTGTACAGTATATTTATGGCATATTACAGGGAGGTTTGTTAGATGCTCTGTTGTTATATATTTCATAATTCTATGTATAATAAGAACTAACTTCATCATTTAGCTAAAAGTGATTTTATAAATCAACTTCGTTTAATACTAAGATGCATTCGAAAAATATGACTTTAAAGATATACCTTTTGACTCAGATTTTCGTGATTGAGTATGAATAAATATTCCGTACTATCAAAAATGTCTCTAATTTAATATATGAAAACCCTTCAACCACAGTCCTTACATAATTTTTTGTTTTATAAATTTAAATATCACATATAGTTGAGCAGGTTTATAATTGCATAGCTTTCCCGTCTTCAGTAGTGTAACTAATCAAATTCCTTGTATTGTCAATTTAAAAACTAAATCGACTATGCTATTTACTGTGCTGTATGAATCACCGTAAACTTAAGCTTTCTTAAGGGTAGCAGATAGTTTTGTAATACAAAACAACAAAACATAATATAATCGCAGTCAATACTGTTTAAAACTGTTATAATACACCTGGATAATTAGAATGGTCAATAAATATTTATATGCCAATGACAATATGCTCTGCAATTCACTGAATAAATTAAATGTGTGTTGCAATTGGTACCTGCTCAATGTTTATAGTTTGTTCAAGTTATCAATTTATTCGCATTTTCTTCTTTTTGTTCATCCTATTCTTCAGATTCATCAAATTCTGTTTAGGAAAAAAATATTCAGTTATTTTTTATCCGTTTCGTTTATTCGCAAAATCAATTATTTTTCAGAAATAATTCCATAAAAGTTATTCATCTAGTCGATTAAATTAAAAGATTGACTGAAAACACCTTGCATAAAAAATATCAAGATCGCAAACAACGACACGAAGTCGAGGTGTTTGCGAAGACTATTTACCAAAGCAACATGTTTGAGGACTAACCTTGCAAATTTCATCGACTAAATGAATAGATCGAATGGTATTCGCATGATTAATGCATAAACCAATCATCTTAACTGCTGACACTGTCGAATTAATTTAGTAATGTCAAACATCACCTAAACAAAACACCAACTTGGTGTTTTACACTGATTATTTTTTTCGTAGCGATCTCAACCAATCAGAAGGCTGGATTTAGTTAAGTTATCTTGTATAATTTCGATTATACAAAATCGATTATACTAGAGTAACTTCACTAGGCAACGCAATACATAGCTTTTGTCAACTTGATGTTGTCGAGCTGCCAATTAAATATTTATTTGATTCTAATATTACAATTTACTCAAAAAATAATCAAATCGAATACTATGCGTACTTCGAACAGGTTATACGTCTCAAACTTCCTGCACAATAACAAATCGTGTCAGTTTGACAGAATAATCCTCCCGCTGACGCGGTCGGATTATTTAACCTGTCAAACTGACACTCTTTTATTATTGTGCAACAAGTTATCGACATATAACCCGATAATATCGAAGTACTTATAGTATTACTTCTGATTATACAGTGGCCCATTTTAAAACTCCGAGCTTGAAGTTCTGTAAATAGGCAATACACAGTGCAGATGCAAGGGGACAATAATTTTAAAACGAAAGTATTGCTATAATTAAGATCAGAGCAATCATATTTCAGTACTCTTGACGGTTTAGTTTAAAGTCAGATGTGTAATGGATTGTATCTTGCCTATATATAAATTTCAGGTTCGTCGTCTTAAAATGGGCACCTTGTATAATTCATTACATAGTAAGCCAATAGAAAATTTCTATTTATAATAGTTACGATGTATATAACCGTTTTGGTTTTTCTTTGCGTCCAACAACTAAAAATATTATATCTAGAGCCATGATTTTGAACATCGTTGTTATAGTTTTTCGCAGAATACGTCTCGTTGGTCGGGAAGTAAAATAATCGGTTATTTTTTATGCTCTTGTGATATTATAACTGATTAAACACTTTGTGTTAGAGCAAAACGATTGGTATTGGTCAAAATTTTCATGACTTGTGATTGATTCCGTGTATTAATTGAGATCAATTACTTTTATTCAATTGTGACAGTCTAAAGTGACATTATTAACTCCATAACAACCTTCATAAACAGTCTATGATTCACAAGTGAAATAAAAGTGTTTTAATTCACTAGAGAATTAAAAAAGTTTAATTCACTAGAGAATTAAAAAAGTTTCAATGAATAACAACATATTTTTATTATTTCTACAAATATTTACATTCAATTATTCTTTCTCTTTGTAATGTGTAATATATAATTACTAAACTTTAGATCAAATCGACGATGTATGGGCAAATTTATATCTTAATTTGAATATTATTTAATTTTTTATTCAAAATGTCGTCAAAATTAAATAAAAACATATATATACCACGTGAATTAAACATTTAGTAACTCAAAGATATGATCTCACTCGCACTACGTGTTCATGAGCTCAACATCTTTTCGTGAATAAACATATGTTTAATTCACTTGGTGTATAATATTTATTAATCTCTCGGTCATAATTAATAAATTTTTCGATTAAACAGTGAGAGACGTTTTCAGGAATTCCATTTTCAGTGATTTCTTTAAAATTACTAGGTGATAGAAAACTGAGGTCAATAGATATTTGACCATTTTTTTGAAAGCTATCTAGTTTTTTATTTGCAATTATTTTATCCAAAATCACGCTGTGGACAATTATAGCTAAATTTTGATTTGCATCAATTATAGGAGTATGACGTAGTGTTTATGAAGCCATTATTTTTTAACGAATTATGTTAGTTGAAAACGCATCTTGAATTTCTATATCGTCTATATTTCTTTTGTTGCAATTCTTTGGAGATTCGTGATATAAATGACTTTAAAGATATTGTTCTTGTATTGACATATCATTGACTATCCTTTAATTGTTTTAAAGTTCCTGATACCAATTGATGACAGTTGCGTAGATCTAATCGTCTTGTTTGCAATTAATTTAATAAAGGTCTAGTTTGGGTGAAAATTCGTAAATAAATATGTGCCACTAATATTGTTTCATATTTTAAACGAGTATCTCTAAAATTTTGCGCTTTTACTCGAACTTCAAAATTAATTTCGTGTTTAATAATGATTGTGGTAAGTACAATAATCATGTCAACAAATAGGGCATCGCTGTATTTTCCAAATAAAGCAAAAATTCTCCTTAAAGCCATTTCCTTCGCCCACCACCTTCTCTCACAATAGTATGGAATTTCCTTTTTCCGACATTAAACCAAATATTTATTCGTTTGTAAGCCTCTTTACAAAATACAACTAACGAATTTAGTAAAAAAAAGAGATGGCGCCGCTGTGATTGCATCGTTTCTGACATCACAAAGTACGAAATTAAGAATAAGGCGGTAACACAGTACTTAAATTTATTTCAATAAATTATTACTACACCAAACAGTAAAACCGTTAAACTGACTTGGCATATTTGCCGCACCATCAGTTACATTTGCTATGCATTGCTGTAAATCTAAATTGTTAAAAGTAAATATATATACATATACAGGGTTCGGCAGAATAATGTATACATTTTTAAAACGTTATAAGTTCGGACAGGATGCACTGATCTTTAAGATCAAACATGTAATAGATTCATACTAATATGAAGCTAGCTGAAAGAAAAAGTTCTGTTCCATACTTTTTACGTATCAACATAGACGACTTAAAAGACTGCATACCCGACGAAATTCTGTGTAGTCATAGTAAATTTCACTGAGAGGCTTCGGGCTTGTATTGAACAAAATGGTAATCATTTGAAAGGTTTGATAAAAGGTCATAAAATTAAAATGTTTATAGAACAATTTGTGGTAAGAAGAAATATTGTGTTTTGTTTTGTTCAAAAGTTATGGCGTTTTGAAAATTGTAATATTATTCTGCTAAACCCTGTATATTAGCGCATCAGGCCTTAATGCCCAGGACTTGATTGACTGTTGATCTCCATTTGATCCTATACAGTGCCAGGTTTTTCCAATCTCCTATTTCTGCTCCTTCTAGGTCTTCTTCTATACTCTCCATCCACCTGTTTTGCGCCTTCCTTTTCTAATCCTGCCTTGCGGCTGTTCTATCCATGTGTTTCTGATGCTTCTTTCAGTGTTCATTCTTTGTAGATATTTTAACCATCTTAGCCGGCTTTGCTTCACTATCTTTGTAACTGCCAGTTCTTTGTATAGTCTTTGCAATTTATCATTCTTTCTTCTTCTCCACTATTCCTCTTCTTTAGCTCCTCCGTAAATAGTTCTAAGAATTCTTCTTTCCCAGGTCTCTAATTTTTCGATGTCTTTCTGTCTAGTAACCCATGCGTTCGCAGCATAGGTGACCACTGGTCTTATTATGGTCTGGTACACTAGCTTTTTGACTGAGTTGGATATGTTTTTTGCCCTTAGTATGTTGTGTAATCCTGTTAATTCTTGCCATAATTCTTTTTTTTATTTCTGGGTAACGTGTTCTTTCGCTGATTATGTCAGCTTCTAAATATACCAAACTTGCAACTTTTCCTATCACAACCTGCTGCATGATGAAGTATTTTGTTTTTGTTTCATTAATACGCGTCGCCGCAACCTTAGACGTGAAGCATTTCTTAAAAGTTCTACAAAGTTTGACCAGTTGAACTTTCGCAGTTTACGACGGCGATTACTTTTTCATTCTTTTACCTTCAAAAATATATTTTATAACAACATGGCATTGTTTTTTTACTGAAACACATTGGGTTGTACCAAGCTGTATTGAATACATACCTGCATTTTGAATCTAGCTACAAATTTTCTTTTTATCGATGAAGCAATTGATTCTATCACTCTGACTACCGTATTTTTTATAGCAATGCTAATAAATTTCCGAGCTCTCTCCTACTTCTACCACTATATCATATACCATATAAAGTATATGCCACCTCAAATTTAATTCCATAAAATCTTAAACCAAGTTATTCAAAGTTTAACTAATTTTTTCATTTCTAAAATTTGGCATTTCTTTGTAACCTGGCCATTTTTGGTAGTCTTTTCCTTTGAAAATATGGCGTTGATATACCTCTTGTTCAAGTATAGAAAATAAACTCCAGTACAATGGGCATGCATTTTACTACCTTTGCGTTCCTTAATTCTTTAAAGTACGTGTTTCCAATCACTCATTCTCTCGATAAATCTATTGCTTTCGTTTGTTTTTGCTGCAATCAGCCCGGTTGGCTCAAAATGGTAATTTTACGTTTTATTATTTTTCTTTTATAAAGCAAGAAATTAATGGTAACGGCCGTCGTCGTGCGATCAACTTGACTTAGTACAAAAATTATTTAGAGAATGGTTCTTTCCGCTTTCCGCTTTCCCGGTAGAGCAGTCCGCCACTGTACATTGTTAAGTGATATTTACTGTTATGCTTGCCTTAATAATTTGCGGTTTATGGAATTTGATGGATTTACAATTTGCACCTTCAAAATAATAAATAGTACATGATACATCGAGGGAGAGAAAAGCATGATTTTTTCCAATGTGTAAGTTTGAATATACACCAAAGAAAACTGTATTAAAATTAAAAAACACCACTCTGTATTTATACATATGTATCTTCAAGTTCAATGTCTATGCTATTTTTCTGCTTTTGCTTATGCAGCGACGTACTGGAATGGTCTGTTATTGCGCGAGCTGAATATACATAAAGCTATATTTTACTACAAGTATTGACAAACGATTGCAGCTGCAGGCTGCAGTATTACAAATTATAAATTAATTGCTATATATTGTTTTCTAAAATTAACCCACATGAGTCTGGTCAGGCGTAGTTAGAACATTCCATTTAAGAAAATATGAAATGGTATGCAATCAAATTCCGGAATATTTACAAGTAAATTCTGAACGCATTTCCTCGTTTATCACATTCATGCGACTTATAACCTGTAAAAGCTATGTCGTTCAACCTTCTAATAACCAAAAATTGACATTGGGATGTCTTCCCCCATCTTCAATGCAGCAAAGTTATCACGGCGTTCTAATGGAAACCGCCACACAGCTAGATGAGGCTTGCAAATTTAATTCGAGCCATTAAACTTTGGCAAGTAATCGCTTCAGCCAAGGCCTTCGACCTCTGCGGTTGGTGCCAGCTACCTTTAAACAAATTATTTATTATTTAAAATCGACCATCCCTGAACAAGCAGCGCAGAAGCGCTGCCGCTCGCAGACAGAGACGAAGTACGAAAAAACTGAAGCGCAAAAGGGCATAAAATTTTATTGTAGGTGTAACGTACACCCCGCCTAACAAAGCCTTTCAGGCTCGAATTGCGTAAAACGCACTAAACCGAATCGAAAGACGAGCGTATCTCACACATAAATTTTATTCCTAAGAGAACAGCGAGCAACGGTTCTGAGCTCGGCTGCTTATCCTATCTTGATCCTTGGAAATCAAGGAATTAAACCACAGCAGTACTTTTCAATGGCTTGGTTTGTTCGGTTCTGACTACTTCTAAGCGAAGCTCTGGAGAACAAATCCCGCTTTTAGTTCTGAACGTGGCAGTTCTTAAGACATTCAGTTATTTTTATATTTTTCAATATTTAAATTCAACACATACAAAGTTCTATCATGTTCAATGATAATGCATTGTTCCTTCGTTCTCCTTAATTGCGCTGACTATTTCTTTTAGGTAAGGAACGAATATCCACCAATTTATTGTGTGAACAGGATGAAGTTGTAATAAAGTATTTAAGAAAATGCTTTTAAGGAATATATCCAAAATTCGTGTCGTTAATGTAACGTGTGTCCCAAAACTTACGTATTCGACTAGGCACTGAAAGCAGTTCCTAATTTCTGAACGCAACTATAAGTTTACTTAAAACAAAGGAAAAACTCCTGACCTTTCATCAAAGCTGTAGCTACGACCATTTTTATACCATTAAGTTTTCATAAACTTGCTATGGGCTCTTCTAGCTGGTTCTAAAAAACCTTTCACTTACACCTGTTCTAAATATCGTATTTACTAAAGAATTTAATATGATTCTTTTACGTTTTTCATTATCCAAGAATGTATTCGAGGTATTGTTCCTTCTATCCGGCTCACTTTTTCCACCATTTACATAAGTAGAAAATATTAAACTCTTTCAGGTATAACGGGCAAAAATGCCTTTGCATTTTGTATGGAAATATGCATGTTGGTTGTAAATCTATTACCCTGTCACCGATGAACGCTCTACTATCCAATATCATTAGAATAAACTAACGATAATCTTCTAACACTTCAATACAATCTAGTATCTTAACCAATAGCGTTCAGCGGGCCTTCTGAGCTACACCAGAGAAGAGAGTGGGTTAACACTAAAATGATCAAAACCAAATACGGGCGCCATCAACTTTATTGTTCAACAACTCTCGAATCTAAGTTGGAAGATATGGTGATATGATCATCGCAACTTACATTGAAGTGAGTTATCTCAAAATTACATTTATCAGACGTAAATACGACGTAATTAAAGTGATATTTATTTCCAATTCGTGCAGACAAAATAAGAGGATAGTTCCTGCTAACTTATCAAAAGTATAATAAAAACTGCTCTCTCCAATGAATTCACCATATGGCGTTCTCCCCAGATTCATTTTAGCTAACCAAGGATAGAGGATTGGTAAAATTACTTCAAACATTGAAATCAGTCAATTATAAATCCCTCGTAAAGGGAGAGCCAAAATTCAATGGATTTGCTATCTTTGGGAGCTCAAGCCTCATTGTGTGAAAATAGTGCAGCATAGTGCGTTATTATGGCCTTTTTCTTGTGCGTTTTATATATAAAGTACGTTTTTTTTGCTATAATAACTGTCAAAGTGTTACAATGTTGGTAGATATGTGATTAAAACGCTAGGAAATTTTTATACCTCGTGTTGGTATAACTTTTTCAAAATTATGGTTGTGTCAATTTTGAATGTCAAAATTTATCATTCTTTCAATTTGTCGTTTAATTACAATTACCTTTAATTTTGCAAAACATTCATTATGTTTATTTTCAAATATAAGTTTAATAATTAATAAATTTGCAATATTTTACTATGCTGTTCGTTTTACCCACTATTATGACATATCTGTCAAAATGACAGTCATCTTTTTAGTGGAAAAAAAAGAACTAAAAATCTATGTACCAACATTATTAAAACTAGAGATCCTGCAGGAATGCAACTTATCCCCTAGAAAGTTGACCTTGAAAATTATTATAGAAAAAAAATTTACTTTACATCTAATATGATAGAAAATTATTTTAATCTAGTATGACTATGGAATAGTTCCAACTATAAATCACTTAAAAATCAAATGTCAAGTAGGACATTTAATTGTAAATGTAGTTGAATTCATAAATTAGAATATATTCCATAGTCATTCTAGATGAAAATGATTTTTGATCATATTTTGGAAAGCGAGCAGTGTTTTGTCACTATCTGCTTTTGCTTTTCGATTTTTTCTTTTTGTTTATAAAAATCACCCAAACTTTTAATTTACTGTATTTATTACTTTGGTACCAGGTTTATTGTAGGTAATTGGGCATGATAGTTATTTGTAACTCTGTCCTAATCGTTTCATAATAATAACAATAATATTTACTATTATTAAAGGGCGAAGGAAAACAAATAAACTGTTTTACCACCACAGTCAGATGAAATATTACCAAAAAAATCTACACAAGTTCCTAAGTTCCTAAGCTACTGCTCTATCATTCACGGTGACAATACAATAAATTCGCAAATAGAGCAGGTAATACGACAGAAATCAACAGAATGCGCCTGATCAACCAATACTGCATAAAATCTCACGTAGATTTTGCCAAATACACCGACCACAGCATTCGACGGAATGAAATGTCAAACAGTATCACTTCTGCAGGAAAACAGCCACCGCTTCTTTTGCAATCTGCTGTAGACTTCCAAACTTGATAAATACACAAAAAAATCAACGGCATTAAACTCAAAAACTGAAAACTATACGCTAAATTTTACAGGTAAATATTGAGCTGAAAAAGCTAATAACACTTGCGAAGGAGACTAACAAAATCAGGAAACGTATCATTACTCAAGAAACCAAACGCACGACCGCCTCAACCTCAGTGTTAACCGTAGCAGATAAAATCACATATATCCATTTAAATTGGCATAGCGATTAAGAAGCTTTTAGGGAAAACGAAGTTGAGTCAGATCGCAAGGCTAAAATTAGTAAATAAAGCAAAAAATGTCAACATTAACGCAAAAATGCTTGTAAGTTTACATCGTATGCATTATTATAAGAATCTCAAAGTTATGCAAACACATATGATAGCATACCCTGCCGCGGTTCATATTAGTGTTATTATCCCGAAATTCATTTTAAATTGTAGGTTATGTATTTCTAATATCAATATCTAAAACAAAACACAAAACTCAATTTTATTGTAAATTGGTAGTTCTGATACATACCCAGAGCCGGATTAAGGGGGGGGGGCTAAGGGGGCTGCAGGCCCGGGCCACCGAATTTCGGGGGCCTCGAAAAGATTGGAAGGTTATAATCTAGTGCGCTTTCTAATCATTTAGATCCCTTTGTACCCGTTGCATATTTTGGAATAGGGCCTCTAAAACAATTAGCCCTGGGCCTCACATATCCTTAATCCGGCTCTGTACATACCAGGGAAACGAAAGGGTTCATAAATTAGCCAAGAGCGTCAAAATTCTCTAAAAAATTCTGATGTCAACAAAAATGGCCCTAAATAAGTCATTTTATTAGAATGGTCATATAGAAAGGTTAAGTTTTACTACATATAGAGAGGTTATCTAACGAGAAGGCGCAAAAACATGAATGACATGTATGACGTTACATTTTGATAATCAAGTCACTGGCAAGAATATTTGCATCTCACATGATGTTCAAAAATAGTAATTTAAAGGCCGGAAAATGACAAGTACTTGTTTAGATGATTACGGACGAGGCGAGGAACGAGCCGAGTCTGGAATTTCTAAACGAGTAATTTAATAATATTTTACGGCCGTGTATCGTACAATGTTTTATTTCATACTGTTGTATACAACATGTTCATTGAAAAAGTTCATAAGGGGCGGCTATAAAAATTCAAACGTATGAATAATATGTTGGTGGCACTGTAAGTCTATTTCGATGTTAGCAGGTTAGGTTTTGCGTCAGTCTGTGTCAAAACTAACGGAAAACCTAACCTGATAACCTCGAATTTGACATAGACTTACAGTGTCACCAACTTATTATTCAGCAGTTGCCTAGCAACACTTTCCGGCCTTGTGATGTAATGTTCCACTTTCCAGACGCAAATTAATGACGTAAAGTCGTATTTTCATGACAGTATGAAATAAATGTATTGTTGATTCTTAACATGTTTGTAGAACCGAAAATTCTAAGTAGATCTCCATTGTTATTTGACACTGCTTCGTTGAATCGTTGCGTTATTCTTGGTACTACGTATTTTCCTATTATCGCGTTAAGGTCCCAAGTACAACTCTATTCTCTTCTGCCAGTATTGTTTATATTAATTTCTGCATCTCGTCGTAGAATTATGGTTCTCCTTCTTCTCGACCTTTTGATAGGTGCATATACGCATATTGCATGAATCTTCTGTGATGAACCATTATTATTTCAATTACAATTACCTAACCGACATTTTGCTTACACTTCAATGTAAATTCTAGCATATCACAGTTATAAACAATCTGAAAAATTACGACACATGCTTCACAACTTTCCGTATGCTAAAAATATTTCTAACCTTTCACGTCCTTCCTGTCTTAGTACACCGTAGCAGCGGCTTCGTCCTGAATTTACTACCCTTCTTACATTTATCGATCTCCCACGTAAGGTTGTTTTGAAACGCGATAGTCATCCATCTTATTTAGGTGTTCTCTCCAATTAGCCCCGTATTGACTTACCTCCTCCATTAAATTGAGGTACCCCGTTCTTATCGTATTTTTCCGCTTCCAGTATAGAATTACGTGGGCGGTTTGTTATGTTCCTCATTGATCTTTGAAACCACTCCCGTTTCTTTTTGATTTATACTTGAAAAATTTGATACTGTCAATTAAAACCATGAAATTATGTACGCTCTAAATCAAATAAATCTTAAGAAACCAATACGTTTCTGAATCTACAGAACTATATGCAACTGTTTGCTAAAACTACATGTTCCAGGGTTAAGCCGCAAACTCTTCAGACCCGAAAGAACTGTCAGCTTAGAGCAAAATTTATTCCTTTAATTTATTTAAGAACCCTTAAGACGTCGGCTTAGCCTATTTCATTTACTTCTGTGTCAGGAAAGACGTCGCTTGTCTATTAAGCAAATACACGCGCCAAGTATTTGCCATGCAATTTACACAAGTAAGAAGCCTTGTCATTGCCATGGTAACATCGATTTTAAGAGCAGGTAAAATAAGCAACGCAATGCTTCCAAAGAATATTACTCTTGAATTACAATTTTATTTTTTCCACTTCGACCAATCCGCAGGAGACGATGAGGTTTCAAAAGCCCTCAGTTCAAAATTTCATGATGCTGACGTAAAACATCCTTTAGAAGCACCTACGTAATCAAACCCATCGTTCCCTTATTTTGTTAGCTGCTTTTGAGTTGTCAGTTTCGTGAAACGGTGCAAAGTGAAACAACAAACAAACCGCTTTTGTCAAAGCCGGAGAATAAGCAGGTTGTTTGTTCAAACCTTCGCGAACGTTTATTCTGGGTACTTTGCGAAGTTTGTTCGCAAAGGAATTTAGTATTTAAGACACTGGAGTTGCAAAAACTCAATTAACTTTATATTTAAGAAGTTCTGTATCGAAGCTCAGCCAAAGAAGGACAAACAGCAAACAAAATTTAATTTCTGGCGATAAAAAACTAATTAAAGCAATACAAATTACTTTCTTGTATGTACAGTTTTACGGAACAAGTTAGTAAGCAATTTTCCAAAGGAAGCGTAATTAGTTAGTATTCATAAACGAAAGATATGTAACTGTTAACAGTTTATTAATATAAGACTGCCACAACCAGTAATTAGTGAATTTAATCTATAGCTTTACTGAGCTTCGAACTATGAAAAGAGCTAGAATAGTTCTGTGTAGAAATGATGATTGTGATCGGTGTTCCTCTACTGAAATTATTGACCTTCTTTAATATCTTTAATTTCGCCACTTCTTGCTTAGACGATCTCTTTTTCTTTCGTATGTTATGTTATAACCCACTGTGATGCTTTAAAAAAACCTATGCCATACATTCTTTACAAATTTAGACATATGAGTACCAAATGAATGTCTGACGGCCCCTTGTCACGAGACGATGCGGTTTAGTAGGCGTATTGATATCTTTCGCTGATTCTACAGCTCTTTTGTTGACATTTCCTTATAACGATATAGATAGTCATCTGATCAGATTAAGCTGAAGTAGTATAAAGGGCATAAAAATTCGGCCAAGTTTTAGCGTACACTTAGGTTAGGCGATGTGTCATTTTGACAATTCTCTTCTCACACACGGTTTTAATAAACTTCGGCGTAGCGTAACTGAACAAACGGTCACAAGTGTTGCCTCTTCCAAAGCTGGAGGTAGAATCTCGAAGTAAAGTGGGACGCTTGCGTGCACTACTTATTTTCTCTCTCTAACGCATACAAAAACGTCAGTATTGCGACAAGTTGTGCAACACATTTTATCAGAATTTCGCACGAAGAAAGGTACGCCGGAACTGAATCTAAAGGTGAAAGCCAGACAATGGGCCGCCAAACTGGCAATTAAAAAATAGCGTCAATTATACGGCAAGCAAACACATGTGAATTCGAATAAAACGTTGCGCAAGATATGATGAAGTGAACCGGAAAACGCCAGTAATTGAAAGAACGAAATTGAATTTTAAAACATAGCTAAAGTATCAATTTTGGCCTAGTTTAAAGCGGGAAAAGTACTACCTAGTATTTGGAAAACATAAGCGGAAAATCGCTAAATTCAAAAATTGTCCTTACAGATTGAACCTGATAGGAAATATGAAGATGCTTTATAATACTTCTCTCAAAGAGTCTCGGTAATATTGGAGTATATATATTAATCGAGATATGCTGACTTAGCGGACAAAAACGGAAGTTTGTAACTGTCATATCGTTTTGAATGCATGGAATGTTCATCAGTTTCTGAATTTATGGATATGGTCAATCATGGGTGATCTGCTTTTTTTGTTATGGAGTTTAGAAGTGGTAAACCAAACTCAGTTCGACTTGTGTGGAGACTAAAGTCGCGGTAGTTCGCTCGAGCTTACAGATAAGCAAAATTACTTGTAACCGCCATGTCATATATCAAACTGCTTGGCAGAATCAGTTTTATTTTGTCCTCTCTCGTGCATTCCCCATCTTATTATTCTTGATACTAAATGTACGTATTCTACGGATACTGTGTTATTTTCCATGAGATTTCCAATTAAATCCAATTGTTCTCTCTAACATTCGTTACATTAATAAGATTTTTCCAGACAAACTATATAAAACACAGTACCAGTTCTTTTATAAAAGCATCCACAATGAATTCCTGTTCCATTAGCTTTGTATTGTATTGCTTCAGTGAAATAATAAATAACAAACCAAAGAGGGCGCTGTATAAACATTCCCATCTTCAAGAGTGCTCCGTTTCCCTACAGAAGTCGTTTGTAAATATTAATGAACCGCGAGTTCCGAAGGCTCTTTAGAAGCTCACACATTAAAGAAGCCATAAACGCGGCAACGCTGCTCCATTCACTTAATATTGCACTTACGACTGAAGACTGTTTTCGTAACCAGCCAAGGTAAATTACTGAAGTTCCAATGCGTTCGGGAGGCGCACGGCTATCAATTTTATTTAAAAGCTTTCGTGGTGTCGCAAAAATAAGCGTTGGTATAAAGATACGACAACGTTGTAGAATTTGTTGAGAAGATTGGATATCAAAATAATTTACGCAATGGCTATCTTCAAATCAATGACCAAATAATATGTTTTCAACGTGTTCTTTCAACCAAAAACAACCTTAAAACCCCTTTAATTGTAGTAATTTTGATCCCCAACTTTAGATTAGAACTTGACATGTAATTAATATATTTTAAAGTAATTTCGAGGGCTTAACTATTATCCAACGCCTCCAATAAAAAAATGGCATTAGTTCCACAAGATTTTAATTTCAAGTCTTCACTCGCTCCAAAATTCAGCAGGTTTCTAGAGTTACAACTGCACCTCAGACTAATTCATTAACGGCAGACACGCTTTTTGAATGAAGAGCCGTTCTTGTGAAAGGGGTTCAAGCTGAACAATAGGTAAATGGGCTATTGTGGTTGTGTCTAGATGTTTTGTAAAGATAGGTGAAAGCGAGAGACTGGTTCTCTAAAGCCTAACATTATTTGCTGAAGCCACCAAACGATGCTTTCGAACACGTTCACTCATCCCTTTAAAGCTAAATTTAAAACTTACTTCGCATATCTTATATATATTTCTAAAAGTCCTGACTGACTGACTCATCAACGCCCAGCCCAAACCCTTGGACCTAGAAAGCTGAAATTTTGCACAGAGGTTCCCTTTATGATGTATACAAGGAATAAGGAAGGATATTTCGAAATTCAACCCCTAAAGGGGTAAAATGGGGGTTCCAATTTTGTATGGAAAAATAATATTAAATAGACATTTCGACTTGAAACTTCGTAGGAGTACTCCTAAAAACAAATAAGCAAACACGTATTTCGTGATTTTCCGAAAATCAACCCCTTAGGGGGTGAAATGGGGTAAGTAAGCCTAAAAATCGATATGGGTGTCGTTATTGAGGTTTATTGGGACGTTGATTGCGAAAATGGCATTTATTTTTAAGTCCAAGACGGTGAACATGACATAAGGGAAGAAACGGGACGGGACGGGACTAGACTGGACGGAACGGGACGGACTGGACGGGACGGGACTGAGCGGGACGGGACTGGACGGGAAGGGAAGGGACGGAACGGGACGGGACGGGACGGGGCAAAGCGGGACGGGGCGGGGCGGGGCGGGACGGACGGGACGGAAAGGGAAGGAAAAAGATGGGATGGAAGGGGAGGGGATGGGATGGAAGAGGAGGGGCGGGACGGGACGGGAAGGGACGGGACTGGACGGGTGGGAAAGGGGCGGGACGGGACGGGAAGGGTCGAGACGGGGCGGGGCGGGGCGGAACATTATTTAATACACAAATAACGAACCTCGCGCGAACGAAGTCGCGGGTAAAAGCTAGTCTTTTATATTTTGCTCATGACGAATTTTAACAATGCGACGCTTTACAGGTTTTGAAATGTATGAATCTGAAAATGTCAATGACGAAATGTTGGTTACTGTAAGGAAAACATTAAGAACTAGAAAAGCCTGATATAATAGTACATAAACTATGTGGAACTGTTATAAAACAAACGATAGAGTTATAAGATTTCTGGGGCGAATGAAATTTAAATTGAAGAGAATATTATTAAATGCAATTTAGCATTCGAAGTAAGTCTATTAATCCAGTTTGTGTTCATTGTCCTATATCCAATGCGTGATACAATAATAAATCATTATCACTCTTATTTGACTTGCCCTCGTATCTAATTCTTCATGCTGTTGAGCTTGTGTGTATACACGTTGTTCAAATCCATGAAAAAAAACAAATTACGAGATCGAAATGGTCAATCAGCTTCTTTTCTTCGTTAAAACACTCTCTCTAAGCGTGTCAGTACATTATTTATGCCATAATAAGGGGAAGACTAGGTAACACTATATAGGAACGACTTTATTTCACAACACATTGAAGCTCTGAAAATCGCATTAAATAGGGACTCGCAATAATCCCTATCCATAGACTAACCTTTTGTGGATATTGGATATGAGCATCTTAAAACCAACTTAAAATTAATCAAGATGGGTTTTTTAGGCGACTCAATTTAGTTATACCTCTAACGCATAGTATACGACGTAAAATAACAAATACTAATTCGACACTCAAATTTATCCAAGTACAAACATGAAGAAACAACTGTAGTACCGCTAATACGAGTTCCGATGAATTTAAAAGAAGCCCTATTACACAGTGCAACCCATTGTCTTTTCTATAGGAATTTAATAAGCTTAGCGTTCCGCACTTCGCAGACAATGAGTAGCCACGGATATCGATATTCATCCAGGAATTGAGGTGTTTGCAAGGCTCTAAAAACCCGGATGTTGACATTCTTTTAAGTCAATGTTACAATACTACAATATCAGTTAACTCGCGTTCTTGCCCTTAGCCAATTATCATTAGAATCCCCTAAATTTTGGCATGACATCGCAGTTTTTCTTAATTTCATTATAAAAGAAATCTTCATAACCGTAGTTTCAGTTTGTTTATAACATTATATAGATTTTTCCAAGCGGCATTATCTTATTTAGAATTGACTTGAATATTTGTAAAAGTAGATTTACAGGATTTTCAAAAAAAAATTATTAAGCAGGTTTTCAATGAGAAATTTAAAAAAAATAGTAATTTAACCTCAAACTTGTAAAATTACTATATATATACTATATACTATATATATATATATATTACTATAGTTTGAAATTTTGGAACACAACTCCCTGTAAAAGCTATTTATAGAACAACTACATAATATAGGACTTTATATGAGGAGTTTAATTTATGGCCGAGGTAATTTTTCGAGCGAGATCAATAAGAAGACGAGTCAATAAAAACAGATTATGTACGAGTTGTATACAAAGCTTTATGTTCCAGTGCTAAAATAAAAAGAAATCGACTATATAAATTTTATGTCTATTCTGTGACAGAAAATAATTTGGCATTAAAGTGTCTTGGTGGATATTGGCAAGCATTTCTTGTGACGTTGGCAGCTGACATAAAGATTATAATACTAGTAAAATAAAGTTAACTTTATTTTACTACTAATACTATAAAGAGCTAGTTTATTGCCCCAAAACTATGTTATAAACAGACCTTTATAACGCAGTAGTACATAAAAGTGATTAAAATATAACATTATGACCATCTGAAATTCTAAAACGTTTTTAGATATTAAATTAATAACTTACTAAGCATGGAAATACAAAAAATATATAGATAGGACAAATATTTTATCAATGAGGGCTCTACCGCTTTTATATTTTAATATATTAACTACGGACTGTTCAAAATAGATTTGCTGCTACAATAATAGTACCTATATTTATTACGCGACAACTTTATAAAAGTTATGTTTTACTGAACAAGTATGGCTGGTTTGAGTATAAGCGTTAGGGAGTATTTAAACGGCCATACTAGTTTAGTAAAAACACTTTCATAAGAAATGTGAAATATTAAATTTTTATATAAAAATGACACTAAATATCAAAACATAACCAAACTGAGCAGAACTCGTTTCTATTTACTAAAGCACAATCAGTAGCTCCAGTTGATGTTGTGTGTTTGGCAGTACTGAAGTCGTTGGTGGCACTGTATGTCTATGTCAAATTTGCGATTAACAGGTTAGATTTTGCGTCAGTCTGTGTCAAAACTGACGCAAAACCTAACCTGCTAACTTCGAATTTGACATAGTACATAGTACCAGATTTCTAAACGATTTTGAATATATAAATGTAGTACATTACCAAATGAAATGTATTAAAAGTATTTTCTTCAAATAGAAAAAAAATGTTTTCGACTTTCTACATTTCCATATTTTACTTCGGTCGGTTTCTCTTTGTCCTTCTTTTCCCCTGTAGATTCTTCAAAGGTGGTTTTACATGCGAATTAATAGAAGTGCATTTTAATACGCCAGATAAACATTTTAAACTAAAATCCGTTTATAAGCCCTTTTAAACCATTAAAAACTGTGAATGTAATAAAAAAATAGGAGGCGAAATTAAGCTAGAACACAAAGTTTTCAACATCAAGCCAAGCTAATTTCCATTTTCCTTTGCGGGAGGCATTTCGACCACTAAGTTTTGAAGGGTGAAACGTCGTTGTCGAATATTTCTTCTATTGCAGTTAGTAAATTATCTTCTATTCTCTAAAATATATATAGTTTATATTTAATTTCTAACTGAACTAAGAATTAAACGAATTGGAGTTGTCAGTTAGTTAGATCTTTTAATTTGCTCTTGAATGACCTTTAAGAATTATTGTAAAATAATAGCAGCTCTCAGTTGATCTAGTTGGAAATTTACTATTATGTACACGTACTTACAAAACTGCACCACCGGTTATTAACCAAACAGTAAACACTCCGTTCTTAAGATTAAAAATTAAACCATAATTACACTTTTAATGCTACTATGTACTTGGAACTAAAGTTATAATTTAATTTGTCATACGTTTTAGTATGGGAATGTCCATATAATCTACATAACCATTTTGGGTCCTAACCGGGAATCGAACCAAGAGATTTGCTTGAATTGCGTACTAAAACAACATATTAAGCCTTAAAATACAATTTCTAAATAAAACTAAGGTAAAAAGAAAAAAATAAACAATTTAAAAATATTGCGGCAAGCATCTAGTAACAGGTGTAGATATGCAAAGACTGGTTGGCGACGTACTAAATAAAAATACACAACTGAAATACAATAGTTTATTTAAGAGTTGTTTATTTATAAACAGTTACTCCGCATATTGTCCATAACAATGATTACAGCACAACAACTTACAGAACAAATAACCTAATAACAGACACAAGGCGATACAATTCCTTTGTTATTCGCAGAAGAGTCGAATGGGCACTCCTGCCATCGCCTTCTAATATAATTTCGTAGTTAGGTAAAGAAGTAAGAAATAAATATTTTAAACATAGTAATAAGAAATTCGTTTACTCAAATTAGTTATGACAACAGACAACGAACTTAATTAGAAAGTTTTATTTCTCTCAAATCTCCAAGGGGCATACTCGTAGCTTGATTGTGTGACTAAAGGGCCAATTTCGAAGATACGTGTCACTGCCCCCGTAACGCCGCCCCTGGGGTTCGTTGCATGTCTGTTTAAGCCCGCTTATTATGCACGAGTCGCAGGAGGATATCCATGAATGGCCCAGGCAGCGATATGAACTCTAGTATTAATGTTGTAAAATATTATGAATGCAGTTGGGAACTTTAATTACAGCCGCGTAAGCTAGTTAGCCCCGCCAGGAAGGGAATAATTTAGAAGCCACCGCGCGGCTATATCGATTCCAACCCAACCGTGCAAACTGAAATGTCCCGAAAACCGTCAAACGACTGAGACGTGTATATTGTGCACATAATGGAACTTAACGTTGTGTTGCCGGAACGGAATCGACGCTATTTTCGGAGATGGCACAGAGTAATCTAATTCCGACTCGATATTGCAGACTGTGATTTTATGGGATCGATTTTTGAAATTGGGTCGACTCGGAAAATCGCTCGTTTTCAGGGCGTGCTTGTTTTAATCCGAATTGACAGATCGAAGTAAACAGTAGTCCAGAGCAAACTCATGATGTTTTGTTGGGTGAGCATTGTATCGCAGTAAAATAATGGATCCGATAATGCAGAGATGTTCGAGAAAAAGGTTTGAATTCTATGTGCAACTTCACACAGTAAACTGCATCAAAGCACAGATAGAACAGAAGTAAACGGTTCACACAAGGAAAACACGAAATACACTAAACAAAAACACCATTTCTGAAAGAAACCATGTACTGAAGAATTAATGACCACTGACTCTGGCACTAACTAGCACTCTGAAAAGCTCTTAATTGGTCAATGGCACCCAACACAGTTAAAAGGCGACACTTATACACCTCCAAAAGGGACAGGAATACAAAATTATAAATCGAATTATGCTACAAGGGCTATAGAGCATGGCTTCTCAAACTTTTTCCAACTGCGACCCCTTTGAACCGGAAACATTTTTTGCGACCCTTCGCTCAATGTAATACAAGCAATTGGTAGTATTCTAGTATTCATAAAGTCATTGTACATTTATTACTTAATATTACCTTTATTAATATGTAAAATAGGAGTATGAAAATATATGTAAATTTTAGCACTAATTCGCTATATTAAAAACGGTTACACTTTTTAATAACAGTTATTTATGCAACAAGTGAGTAAAGTACAACTTTTTTTCACGCGTAGGAAAGCTTGACCGCACGAGCCGAAGGCGAGTGCGGCAATTCCTACAAGTGAAAAAAGGGCGCTTTACGCACGAGTTTCATACAAAATTTTGTCTACGTCCGTAGATTCAAATAAATTCGATAAAGCCTTTATTAATTTTTATTTTGTAATAGTAATATTAAAAGTACAATTATTGTTAGCATTATTAATTTGCAGTGAAGAAGAACTTACATTACTACTAGTATTTGAATTGGCAACATTTAATGAGTTTGAAGAAATAATATCATCTAAATTTGTATTAGTCGTATTACCTATTGCTTTGTTAGTAGGATCGTAAACATTTAAAACATTACTATACTCTATTCACTATAGTCCCGGATTGTCAATGTCAAAATCCAATTAAAAACAATCCTTTATATCATGGTTAATACTTTTAAGTCAAGCTATGGGTAACTAGAAACAATTAATTGAGCTACTAATGTCAAAACTATAAATTATAGGTTATATTTCGCACTGACTTAAGCAAAAATAATTAAAAGTTGCCAGGTAACAAAAACCAAATTTTCAAAATTACGCCTTTTGCGTTGTCCAACCTAGTAGTAACAAAAAAACCAATCGAAATTCAACAGTGCTACCATAAAACGTCATTTTTGATAATCCGGAACCATAGTGAATGGAGTATAAACCCCGCTAAAATTTTTGCGACGGAATCCATTTTATTTTGCAATGAGTCATCTTCGGAACCCTCGGCAACTGTGCTGGATTTCCATCCACCGTCTTTTTTAGTTGAATTATATCGCCTCCGGAATCCACCCAACAGGGATGCAGAAGAGCGCCGAAATGCGTGGCCAGTTTAGTTTTTTGGGTTAGGTAAATTCAGATATGTTGCTATTAGGGAGGAAATTTTTGAAAAATTATTAATACCCACAACTTGGGTTTTGTATTGACCATTTCTATACTGCAAAAAGAAATGATCGGTTTTGACATTTATGGGTCGTTGGGTTTTATATTTTTTATAAATGTTTATCAAGTTTAGACCATTTTCAGGTGTTTCACCAATAACAGTGAATCGAAGTTGAACATGAGTTTTAGTATCAGGATCAGGTACTGTGATTTTTAAAACGTTTCCGGTATCATTAATATCCTCACACTTTATTTTATATAATTCTTCCCTCCGCAGAACTCCCGCGATTCCAAATATTAATGAAACATAAAACATATAAAAATAATAAGTTTGCATTAAAATTTCGTGCTGTCAGTAATACCTACCTTATGCATGAGATAATGATCATCTGGAGCTTGCAATAAAAACTTATAGATTTCTTCTCGGGAAAACGTTTTGGATCTTCCGGGGTGCAATTGAGGCTTTGTTCACTGTCACTCTCCGTGATTAATAACTAATAATTACCTAATAACATTTTTTTAAACTTCACGTAACTTTTAAGAAGAAACAAGTTTTTCCGAATAAAACGAAAGTTTGACAGTTTATCGAGGAACATATTGTCATAAGAGCGAAGCGTTCATAGCAGTCTAATCAGCGAGTGTATTCGCGTATTGCATTAAAAAATGACACGTTACGGCAGTTTATTAACGCGTTTTTATCCATTCAGGAATTACGTATTTTATGAACAGAAATTAATTAAAAGACTGTTAGTTTTATAATGGATGTAGAAAAAATTATTTTTATATAAAAGATAGAGTACGAAAATACAATAAAAAACTGTATTAAATAGTTTATCACATGAAAATTTTTATATATCAAAGAAAATCGTACGGCACTACAGGCAATCAATGGACAGTTTGTATTTGTATCGTATCCGTAGCAATTGGCATAGACTATAAAAAACAATAAAAATGTCTGTGTTATGTAGATATTGCAACAATGTAGATTTTATTTTTTTAAATATTAAACCACACATTTGTGCGTTTTTAAAATATATCCTATCATTTCATTTTTCACCTGTCATTTTGACGTAACTCAAAATATCTGTTTTAATGTACTTTTTTCGAATACTTTTAAACCCATTATAATTATTGAAGTATGGTTAATTCTTCTCAGGTTAGGACGTGCATTAAAATTATTTTACTCCAATACTATTTTATGTTCAAATTCAAAATCAAGTTTGTATCCCTCTTTCGATCAACTTAAACTTTGACGTTTACCTTAATATACACAATAAACAATTCGTCTTATTTATTTCAGATAACTGCACTGCTTAACTGAATTATCTTTTAATACTGCCTTCTGATAACTGTTCTTCATCTGGAAGGTCACTCTGAAATTCACTTGATGTCCTTCAGCCATTTACTTCGACACCTCCTACTCGTGTTACTCCAAGACGTTTACCCTCTGTATCTTCATAAATATGCAACGAAACAGCTCCTCTCATTCTCTGCAACTGACCTCTTACTCGTTCTCTGCAAAATACTTACTACTCGTTCTCTCTCATTGCTCCGTTCCAATCCTTAACACAGCCAATAGTTCATACGGATTTACCTTTATGCTTTCCAGTATATTGTTCCATTTAATATTATCTAATTTCTTAGATTCTCTCTTCATTTATGTTGCACATTATTTATTAAATAATTCAATGCAACTTATCAGATTTATATTTTCCAAATTATATCGTTTTATAATAATTTTCAAATACTGTTATCCAAAACTAGTTGTTCTTTCTATATTATAATAATATCCTACCACCTACCATCCCGCTTATGTTTTCAATTACCTGGTTACTTCCTTGAAATTTAGCATAATACATTATACGAATTTCAACATTGTACAATTAACATGTATATTCTATACTTAAGTTTAAACCAACATTAGAAGATTGTACACAAAATAATGTTTTCCAAATAATCCAATTCGAAAGTATGTCTCATATTAACCCTTCAACTGAACTGGTATTATAGTTTATTGTCACAGTCTGAATAAAGTAGCAATTATTATTTTACTATTCTTTTAATTAAAGTGCATAATCATGACCATATTACTATTTAGCTAACATGGAAGATTAATAGGTGGAAATCATTTGCAAATATATTTTCTTCTATAAAACATTAAATATAAAAGTGCAATTACTGAATGTGATTTTTGTTGTTTGCGAAGAATTTGTACTAAATATTTTCACGATTTATAAAGAAATTGCAATTTGGTGTCGAACGATTTTTTACCCAGTATGCTCTTCTGCATAGATTCTTCCTGTAAATTTAACCCTTGTGCCATTCCTGCAAAGTATGCGGACATGGGACTCAAAAAAAATCTACAGAAAATCCAAGCACTTAGGATATTATAAGTGAAAATATTACCGAAAGCTAAAAAAGATAAGTTTAAGATATATGTGATTATTTATAACACAATAAATCGATTGAATTGTGGCTTAGTATTCGCCACTGCTGGTCTCAGCAATATCGATGTTTTGAAGACATACGTGGCATTTTGTTTCAATTTACGTCAATGCCAATTTGCACAAATAGGTGGCAGCAAATGGCAGAAGAGCTGCCATAGCTAATTCTGACAGTATTGGAGATTCTGCTTTAACACTAAGCCAAAACGTACTTAAGCGTTTTCTTGAAAATTCAAGATTGGTATTTGCATCACAGTTCTGCAAAATCTTCCTGAGCGTTCAACAAGAGATGATTTACATTGTCAACTACTGCCACGATAAAGGGATTCTGAATCTAATATATCTGATTAACTATTATCTAAGTCTGAAAGAAAATATTTTGAAAATTGTGTTCCAAGCATACCTACCAAATGATTAGTTATGATATCCTTAAGCAAATTCAAACTCAACATATAAACATTTGCTGTGTTCATGCAGCAGTGCAATCAAAAGCTACAGCAAGTGATATCGCCACTGTTGTAAAAAATCAAGAATAAGACTAGGTACCTAATAATTTTTCACGACTCTCAATAATAATTATGCGACCCCCGTAGGGGTCGTGTCCATAGTTTGTGAAGCGCTACTGTAGAGTGTAGTAGACAAATAAACAAAACATTTTAAAACGATCCATGGATAACGAAGAACACGAAGAAATAAATAGAAAAAAAGGTAAACTAAAAGTCTAGACGGGTGTTAACAAGAAGGATATTATAGACAAAATAAGGAAGTGAAGAAATGAGCTATTAAAGATAAGGGATTATACGTATACCGAACTACTGGCGGAAAAAGCAGAAAGTGCAGAAAAAACAAAATATGATAGTACTATATGAAATAACAAAAACTTTAAAAGGAAAAAGATATGCACAATAACGTAAATTATACATTTTTCAATTGTAATTCAGAAAGTGTAACTTGTAATTTGATTAGTAAATTATAATTCAGATAGTGTAATATGTAATTTAGATTAGTAAATTCTAATTCAAAAAGTGTAAATTATAATTCAGAAAGCCTTAATTGATATTCAGAAAGCAGAATTTGCAATTCAGAAAGCATCAATTGTAATTCAGAAACCAAAGAACGACCTTTGTGAAGAATTACTATGTAAATACATTCATACAGCAGTGTGTAATATTCGCAATACTTTTAATATTTATTGCTAAAATCGTCAGATATAGAAGGTTCTTAGTAACAACGTATAACAATGACGTAAATTAATAATAAACAGTTTTAAAGTTAATTTATTTTTAACCAAAAGATGATAAGCAAAATTTAAGGTAGATCGGTCCGAAGATTTTTTTTTTACAAATCAACAGTAGGTGCAATATATATTAAATTTGTTGCAAACTTCATACACATCCAGTATGTATAGGCCGTTTTTAATTTAAAGATCCACCAACGTCGCATTTTCTTTGAAAGAAATACGTGGCAACATGGCTAGGGTATTTCCACAATTAGGACTCAAAATAGAGGATAGGTTGTTAAATGTAAATTGTAACCAGACATTTGGCCCGGCGGAAGTTTGAGCATTTGAATGATTTAAAATTAGATTTACGGTACGGATTTACCGGATAGTGTAATGTCTAATGCAGAGGGGTGTTACAGATTCTGTTGGATATCATGTTTTTTGACGCAGGAGCCATAAAATTCCATTTTTTCTCGAGTTATGCAACTGAGACTGACTGAGAAAACACGATTGGTGTACAAATGTATAAATCTTTCCACTAATTCTCACAATTGGAAGAAAATAAGGTGCTTTGTTTAAAGTGGAGTGTGGCCAAATGATGGATTTATAACCAAATTCATGTTCAACACATTCTGCACATTTGGCAGAAGAGGTGACGTCTTGTCCAAGTATTCAAATTTTATGTTTGGGAAATCTTTGTATCTTAAATACATTTTTAAGAATTTAATTCGTTTCGCCGCTATGTATGGCCTTTCGACAAGAATTTTTCTATTATTTTCCGTTTTATATTTATAGCCTATGGCTTTCAAAATTTTATATAGCAATGAATGGGACCCTTTATACTCCAAAGTGTCCCCTGCAAATATTAACAATTTTGTTAGAGTGAAATATTCCCCACTTCGTTTATAATCATAAATTTTGCGACCTAATTCTTCCCGAAAGAAATGGTCATCAAAAAAATGGAGATTTTTTACGGCCACCGTAAGTTTTCGAAGCTTGTACTTCCTTGCCGGCATTACAAGAGTGTAATATACGGCGGACAGTATATCTAGACACCTACAATAATTACTGTTTAAAATTTTGAAGTTAATTTTACCCAGAGAAATCACAGCAAAGATATTTGAAAGTTTCTCTTCTAGCTGTCGGCTACTTAAAGAAGGGATTAGGTTTTTCAGTTCGAGGGAACATTGGAATATGGCGGTTTTCAATTTCTTGTCGAGTAAATTCCTTCCTTTCCGAAGCATAATTCAAAAATTTGAAAATTCAACTTTATCTGAGTTGCGCTTGCGTTGTTTGACGGTTTGACGCATGAAATTAAGGTGACAGCTCATTTGCAGAATTGCCATTTGTAACTCACAAAAGTAACTATAACTAGTGATTTTTCCGTTGGCCAACATTAAGCAACAGGTGGTAGATCTTTAAAAAATAAACGACCTATATAAGCCGTTCACGATCTTTTTGGGTCAGGTGAGGCTATGACCATTTAGTAATTTTGTTGGCAGCACCTCTGTTGCAACTAAACTCCCTCATGGAAATTGACACTTTTTGTATTAGGTTAGGTTGTTTTCAGTTTAAGGTTATATTTTCTGAATAGGTACATTGTTGCCGGATATTCTCTAGTCTCCACATCCACTCGCATTCTTTTAAATTTGGTCTGACCTTTTTAAATTGGAAGTAGGATCGTTTGATGCAAATTTTTAGTTGTAACAAAGTTATTTTCGGCATTTTGACTTTTCCTTTGGCGGAAATTGAAATGATTTTTTCAGATTTGATAAATCATTTATTTTCTTACGAATATTAAAATAATAAGTCTGGCAATGTGGTGGCAAGAAAATGTCGAACAGACACTGACAGAAAAAAAAAGTTGCATCCGCTACATATCTGAATCAGTTAGTCCAACATGAAAAGAAAAAATCATAGCCAACTTTGTCCCAAAAAGGTCGTGAACGGCTTATATGTATCTACATAGTAATTATACATAGAGGTTGTCTCTTCGCTTCTGAATTACAATTGATTCTTTCTGAATACCTAATAACGCTTTCTGAATTACAATTTTTACCGTCTGAATTACAATTTACTAATCTGATTTACACATTACATTTTCTGAATTGTAATTTAGTAATCTGAATTACATTTGACACTTTCCGAATTACAATTTATTAATCTGAATTACAAGTTACACTTTCTGAATGACAATTGGAAAAGTTCTAGTGGGACAATAGGGACAAATTTATAATACCCAAGATGAAGTAAAAAACGTTGGTAGAACATTTCACTGTAATTTACAAGGAAACGTCGGAAATTCAGGAGAAACTACTACGAATATTACACGTAGACATCATTATGAAGCTTTTAGCACTGTGCTTTAAAACGCCATCAAACGCACTACGAATTTTATGAGATGGCCATGAATTCCCCTTTATACCTCTTTGTTAGCAACGTTTTTATAGAGAATTTGAGCAAAAACATGTCTACGCCTACACCAGCAAGCGTTTAGTTTGAGGAAGATACGTTAATGATGTTTGGCAATTTGATCTCATATTTTCTTTTCTTGACCTGTTGGTGTGCTCCATAAAAGAAGTAAGATAACCCGCATCAAATTTCATTTAGAAGCACAACACTATAATCACTTACCTTTGAAACATCATCATTACTAAAGTTTTCTTCAATTTGTTGCAGCTTATCTTCTATACTTTACCTTTTTTACTTTCCCCGTCTAAAAGACGAAGGAAGTATTGTAATTTTGAAAAATGGCCTTTCGAGATTTTTTCAGATCTTCATGTTTTAAGGTACCTAGATGACGTTTTCTTAAATCCATATGTCTGTCCGTTTGTTGGCGGTATAACTCAAAAACTACTTGTTGGAGGAAGACGATATTTTGCATGCGGATTAGATTTGAAGCCGGCACGAAAACGAATATATTTCTCGTCAAATATATACAGAGTGAACACTTTAAAATAAAATGCTGTCTTTTCTGTTATATATAACTCAGGAACTATAGTTAAATAAAAGTTATATTTTGCACATAGCTCGGATGTATACCCTTGACGAAAATAGGCATATTATTGAACCGCACAGATACAGGGTGAATACCTTAAAAAATTACATTTATTTTTTGCTTATATTACTTTCAAAATCTTTTGTTTCAAAACTCCACTTGCGAGGGAAGTTCCGTGTAAACCATATACAGATTGTTTACTTCTCAAGCCAAAGCTTGCCTTGAATCGCTTGTTGCAGTTTTTGCCATTCTTCTTTTAGGTTTTGCTGCCACTTCAAATTCTTGTAACTTTGTTACCATTCTCTCTTTAAACGATCTTTTTATTTCTTCCCTTTGCAATAGGCTTACATTAAATTTTTTATTTTCCTTTGATAATTTTTCTCTGGTTTTGGCATTTTGTGAGTTATTTTTATTCTAACTAAATTATAATCGGAATCTGCTTCAGCACCCTTGTAGCTTCTCACATCCTGAACGTATTTTATATGTTTACTTTCTGTTAGGACGCTGTCAATTTGATTTATATTACTTCCATTCTGAAACTGAAGTTATACACATAGTCCAAGTCAAATATAAATTTCTGAAAAGCAAAGGTAACTCGTTTATCTCAACTCTCTATAACATTAGCATGTTGTAGCACGTGTCGCCAAGGCTCAGGCACTATTTTTAATGCCTGGTCCGCCAAAATGTGCTATTTTGATTTGTGTAAACAGCAAATATACTCCCGCTTGGGTATAGCAAAATGTTTATAATGCAAAGGCCAAAGAAACATTGTTGGGAATTGCAGTAAACAATAAAGCGTAACTATCATAAATGATGACGCACAAATTATATATAAGATTTTTAAAAACTGTACAATATAAAGGATTTAGTAATTTTGCCATTAAAAAGCGAAGGCTTTTACTCCCTTGGGATATGACAAATAATAAAGAAGATGTCGAGTTTCCTTCCCATCTTCGTTCGAGACGGTCGACTTTCTGTGTGTGCCGAGTGACAACAATAGTCATCTATTTATACAGTGCGGGAGTTAACCGAGATATCAGGACAGCTGTCCATCCAGTCCCAGGTAAACCTTATCAGACCACTTTGCACTTCCAAAATGATAAATCCAGACAACATAAATAAAAACCAACTAAACCTAACCCCAACTCAAAGCGAAAAACCTAACAATCAAACGACTTTCTCATCAGTCACCAAATCACAACACTCCATGTTCCCTAAAAAAGACGAAGCCATAATTACTATAGATACAATTGAGAGAATACCGCAAACAGAGTATAACCATAGCTAAAATTATAAACTCAAATCACATCTGTTTCGCCTAGAACATTTCAAACAATCGTTTTTGCATTTACAAATTGCAACAATTGTGATACACCTTTAACCACTGATCATATAATGTTAGAATGTATAACTACGACGAGCAAAGAAGACAGTGCAAAATCCAACCATCAGCAGCAGAAGCCTTCAAAAACCCGTCAAACTTTATAAAATTTGTCATAAAAGTAAATTAGTTAACTTATTGTAATACAAATTTAGGCTACCAATCTATTGTAACACATAAGTTTATATAGTGCTAATGACCTTGTAGTCGAAGCACTCTACTTTCAAATTAAAAAACTAAAATGTCATATATTTAACAGCAAAATCAAATAGTCTATTTAGTTTTACCACAGAAACAAAAACGCGACAATGAAAGATCATTTTCACTGAGACTTGTCAAAAAATTCTCGTTAATACCTATATTTTTTTGTTTCGCAAATTTTAGTTCTTCGTAGAACATTTACATCTGCAATAAACATATACTTACCGAATTACTTCGACCTGCAGTAGTCGATTCTTCACTGATGGTTAATGTGAATGGATTTGTACGAGAAACGTCAAACTAGTGTTCTACAATGTTTTAACCCTTATTTGAGTAACAAAACAGAATACATAAGAAACCCATTTATTTACTTTATGTCCTACCAGTACATTAATTGAAATTAATGACTCTATTTTAAGGTATCTCAGATACAAAATAACGCTCCAGGGCAATTATTTTCTTCATAAGAACACTAGGGTTATTATGAAAAATTAACAGTATTTGTTTCCATGGATACAACTTTATTATGCACCACTGCCACAATGAAAATTAATGACAGCGCAGCTAATGTCACAAATCTAACTTAGATCAGCTAACTAGATCAATCTTAAATACCATATCATAGTAATTATATGAATTGAATATGAATACGAATTAGGTAAGAAAATTGGTAGGACATAAAACCTTGAAGGCACTATGGGCATTATGAGCTAAGAGCCCGCGATTGTTGTACACACCTCGGGCCAAAGGCCCTCGGTTAGTACACTAACAATCTTGGGCTCTTATTTTACTCATAATGCCCTTAGTACCTTAATAACTATTAATTTGGAAGTTGACTTGTTGATTGCTAAATACAGTATCTAAGACTTGAATGTTAGTTATTTTCAAATTCAGAGCCACATTTGTCAAATCCGGTTTTCAAAATTTCGTATCCAAATCCATTATAAGGTGACATGAATTTTAATTTTTTCAAATGTGAATGACTGTGTACAGAATAATATGTGAGACTTAAAAAACCATTAAAAACGTCATATTACATCCAGTAAAGAAAAACTTCTTCCTAAAATTAACAACTAAGGCTACACTGCCAATGATCTTTACTTTCTGTTCACCCTGTATAGCATTCGTCCAGTTTGATGAAAAGCCAAAGAAAAAAATATAAAATTGCCGATCATGACTGGAATAACAGGAAATGATGTGGGATAATTGAAATATTTTATTCAAAGAATCGATTTTAACTAGATGAAGCGTAGTATCTTTTATTACAAGACGAACTTTTTTTGTTTCAGCAGTTCATTTATACACGCATGATCAAAATTATTGCATATCGCTAAATTTCCACTCAATGAAACTTCCAACATTATCAAATGGAATCGGAATTCTCAGTGTTCGTAACCGTCAATTTCTAAAGTTGATCGAAAATGGTGTATTTATTTTAAATACGTTGGCGTTTTTGAACATTTTATTCAGAGATTAAATGCAAACATAATCCGTGTGTCCTCCTAGATCACCAAAACATGCCCTTGTTTGGTTTTCCATACTTACAATACCATTATCGATGTACCTTTGAGGAATTGCATCCGATTCCTCTTGGGCAGCATCTTTCAAATCTTTCAAAGTTTAAGGTGGATTATTTCTGTTTCTAACATGTCCTAAGCATGTCCAATGAGATTCGTATCGGGCGAATTTGCTGACCACCACACCCTTGTGATATCCTCTGCTTGAAGATATTATTCGACTGCAAAGGTGCCCTGGGGGGTTGCAGTATCATCCATGTACATGAAATCTTCACCCACTGCACGCCGAAACAGACGTACACCAGGAGCAAAAATATCCTGTCATCGTCCCTTCGATGGCCATCAGTGGCCTGCGAGCGACCTTCATTATACCTGCCCAACCTTGAAACGGAAGACGAGGCTGGACTATGGATAAACGTGTTTGTCTTCCTGGATTTGTCCAAACACGTTTCCATTTTTAATCCCTTACTAGACCAACTCTGGTTTCATCCACAAAAAGGATCGTGTTCGAATTTTATGCCCTCGCCAGTAATTCTCGTACCCAACGCAGGGGGGTGCTTTTGTGTTGCTGAGTTAGTCTCGGCACAGAAAGACGCCTTCCAAAATGTAAATTGTTCGATTTCAACCGCCTCGCGATATTAATTCCCTCCATTCTTGTGAATTTCCTTTGTACAGCACTACATGACAAGGTGCAATTTCTTCGGACTATCGGACCCATTTGGTGATTTTTTCTAGATGTAGCAGCCTTTTTCCTACCCTTTCCAGGCCTATCTTGGACATCTTCTGTCTCGTTGAATTTTTTTATCAACTATTGAGACGTTACTGTGATCCCCAATTGTTTCTGCAACTTTTCTTTGTTTAAGTCTAAGAGGCCAAGAGGGTCACTATTATCACTTTTTCAAAGTAGATTTATTTAAGTTGATTATTTACAAACTTTGATTGCTTAGTAAAAAATAATTTCAGTTGTTTTGCTCTTGTTGTTTTTTGTATCGTGCTTGCAAAAACTTCCAAATACAGACATGCATGACAACAAACAATTCCACAAACGTTCTGTCATTATCTGGCAATAAAGCCGAATGGTAATTATTCTAACAGCCCTACTTAAGGGCATGCTGTGTGCTTTAGTGACCGAATTTTCCATTTTACAGTTCATTTCAGCACTACGCGTAGATGCGGACCTGAAAAATATATTCAGAGTTTATTACATTTTCTTCTCATAACTTTCCTGCTCAATCTCGTACCACAACTTTTTTCTCAAAATCAACCCTAAGTTAGATATGCTAACAAAACTTCATTAAAACTTTTCGGGATCCCGTTCTTTCAACTTGAGTTAAATATAATGTACAGTGCCGAGAAAATCTTGTATTTGACTTAGACTCGCCCGATTTTTAATTATATCATCAAAAGGGCCCGGTAACGTGTAGAAATGCGCATTTAGCGTAAGTCGGGGCTTCGTAGGTCACTCATGATTGCACATTTGATTGCGTGGGTTGAAAATATTTCCGCGGCGTAGATTTCTATACGTAACCGTTAAATTGTTCAAAGGGCAATCTCCATCGCCATAATTAGACTTACTGGCGTTGTCAGCCGCTATGGCCCGCCATTACTGTTGGGCTGATATGTTATTCTATTTCGGTTAATTGCAACTAGTTGCCTCGTTTTGTGACATTTAGGCAGCAATTATATTCCTGACGACCTGTACCAGGATTTTAAATTTATGTATCTCGAAATCCACTCGAATTTTCTCCTAAAATGGCACCAGATATAAAGCTTAAATAAATTACAGTAGTTAAGAATTGCCATTCTTGAATTAAAAGGAAAACACAAAAAATACCCTCAAATAAAAATAAAACTGTTGAAAATGTACCAATCGTTATTTGCATATGAAAGTAGCTGTCATTTTAAATTCGATTTTATTACCCCTTGTACTCGACAACACTATTCCCACTTTACATCCATGTAAAATTCATCGTGTAAAGTTTAGTTTTACTCCAGCCGTAAACTTATAAACTTCTAGCTAATAATCCTATGAACCTGAAAGCAGCCAATTTTGGATTAATAACTTAATATAAGTGCTATCGAAGAAACTACCTTCACATGAGAACCATTAATACCGGAAGGTGATCCTTGCGAAAGATTAACCATACATTTTTCAACAAAAAACCTAAATGTGGTCTGTAATTCTGAAGATTTTCAGACCACGATGTAGCAAAACGCTATTCTGTCTTCAATTTAATTTCTTAGTACTACAGAGAAACGTCTCTAGAAATACGAACAAAATTAAAAACTATTTTCGGGGAAAATGGATCTGAATTTCCCAACTGCTCTACGATGTAGCTATGTAAGGTACTTAGACTTTTCCATGTACAAGATAAAATGTAGTTTAGATATTTAATAGAAAGTGTTTTATTATCTGATATTTTTGCTATTGGTAATAGATGATTTGTACTCGTGTTTCACTTTTGTGTTTTATACCTAGAAGTAGATTTTCGGTGTTTAATGTATCCCAAAGAAAAATATTCTACTTGTAGAATGCAACACTGTTGGGGACATTGATTCAAGAAACATTTATTGGTACCTCAATCCAAGTTTTGATTTCTAACAATAACTTCAATTAATAACATTTTCCCTTAATAAAAGTACTTACTACAAAACATTGCATGATCGAGAAAGTTATTCAGTCTGTATTTTGTTGCGTCGCCGTCTCCGCTTTTATATGTGATAACAATTATTTCATTGCTATGGGTTAGTCTTTACAGAAGGCATTTATTAAATACATCTTTAACGACTTTAGTATATTATCTCGGTCGCCGAACTCGTTTTCAAAGGCTTTCAGTCGCGCCAAATCAATTATCGCTCCGTTGTCATGCGTAACTAGACCAAGTATCATTCAATTGTCTCCGCCCACCTGCGGCAATGTTTTTTGTTCCTCGCTCTCTTCTGCAAGCGCCTCCGTCTTGATCGCACGCATTTACTTCGTAGAGAGTGTTCCATAATTTTCCATCAATTTTATTTCGTTTGTATGTTATGAACAAAGTCTAAGCATACCGAGTACTATATACCTTAGACACCGACTGCAGTGGTAGGGGGTGGCATACTATTGTTATCGCTCCCCTACTATGTTCTCCCTGAAACATCATCGTAATTTTTTAGTTAACATTGTAATTTGCTAGCCTGCAACATCACCGTAACTTAGTAATTAGCATTATTTTTCTACTTGCCTGCAACATCAATGTAATTTGGTATTACCTAAAACTGGAACTAATAGTGTGCAGCACGCTTGTAACTTTCAATCCATGTTATGAGGTTGCTCCTGTGTATTTTATGCAAGTGCTGACATTAAATTGGTGAAACCGTCTGTATTATATATGTATTGTTGACAATTAATATAAATTTTGTTCATGTTTATTATGATTTTCTGTATGGTTAATGCAAGCTATTGAGATACTGATTCCTTCTAAAGTATATTTAAGGTCGTAGAAAATTAGCTACGCATAGTACCTTAGTGAGTTTAAAAAACTTTTAGACTTATCTGTTGTACGGAAGCGTCTTTGGAGTCCGCTGGTAATTTTGAATAGCCTTTGCTATTTATAGAAGAAAAAACTCACGCCTCCTCCACTGCAGCTAGTCAACCCTCCGATATCTTCATGTAGACTGAACGAAATCATTATATACTTCGAAGTTGATGGCGAATAGTATTTTCCCCTTTCTTTGATTTGCTCTAATACAAGGTCGTCTTCGCCAGGGGGGTTTTCATTTCTTTAGTACCTATGTAACTTTTTCCTCCGTTATCTTTGAGATTTCTTCAGAGTCTTGGTTAAAACTTTCAGAATGCCTATTTCTGTTCGTTAATTTTCTAATCCTTGATACAATAACTCGATAGTGTTTAAAACCTTTTTTTTGTATGTTGCCATATTGCCTTATGTATGTTTGAGCTTATATAGATCCTATTGAGTTCTTAATTTCTTCTTTTGCTTTCTATATTTCCATTTTCTTTTTTTGCGTTCTATATTTCCTAATTTTTTTTATATCTTTCTGTCCTCCTGTAGTATTTTATGATCTTGTCGACCATTTGTCTCTGAAGAGCATGCAGCAAAATTACTTTTTTGCTGTTATCATAGAACAACATTTGCTTTAATGTCAACCATACACTTTTCGAACTAGGAAATATTCTAAATGTTTTTTATTTTTATAAAAGTTAACTGTGTTACTTGATGCGTGCAGATGACATTCGATTTTAGCAATTGTAGTATAATTTAAACTGAACTTGATATTTATTTTAAGTTTAAAATTGATCCGAAAGAACTTAGATTGGAATGGGGAGATCAAGATTTTTAAGGTTATGCCACAGCTTTCAATCTTGATTAGCTGTATGCAAGGTCCTGTCAAAACTAACCTAAATTTTAAAAACTAGATTATCAATTCCTTCGGTCAATATAATCGAAATTAAAATAAAAGAAACGAAATTAATAGTAATTTACGTAACAAGTTCCGAAAGTGATATTTTACGGGATGAGTAGGAAGTTTCCAGGACGAGCCGTAGGCGAGTCCTGGAATCCTGCGAGGCCCGTAAAATCACTTTCAGATCGTGTTACGTACAATATTTTATCTGCTGGCGTTCATTATGTTAAAAAGAATATGGATGGATACATTACTACTTATGAACTTTATATTATACAAATTACATATAACAATCACTCTCATGAATACATTACTTATGAATATTAATTACACAATTATAACAATTACTTATATTAATATTATTAGGGATATTAACAGAAGTGGCAGTGTTGCAGTTAGTAATAGACGTATTAGTATTTGTACTAGTTTTTGAGATACTAATTTCGTTACGGCCCTTTTCAATCTGTGAAGCTATGTGAATTTTGTTTCTTAAAGAATTTTCTACGTATCCCTCTGCTACACTGGTTGATTTCCAGCCTCCGTGTCTCTTAAAATTGGTTATACTACCACCACCATCAACTAGTAAAGTGGCTGAGCTCCTTCGTAAACAGTGCCCGGTGTATTCTTTGGGATGCGGTCATTTAAGAAATTCAGCAATTTTGCAAGCGATATTTCCAAAACTGTGAATACCAATAGGTTGTGTAGTACATCTTCCGTTTTTGTAATATACAAATAAACTGCTCAAGTACAGGTCTAAAGAGTAGCTTCAGCACTGCGAAAACAGGTTGACCTTTCGCCAAAACCAAATAGCGCATGAAGGTGCTCGGCACCTTAGCAACAACTTTGCCCCCTTTCAAAATTTCGATATCTGTAGCCGTTCGAAAGTTACAGGCGATCCAGACAGACAGACAGACGGACGGACAAAACGTTCGCATAAGTACGCTGAAGCTACTAATAATCTACGATGAGGTGTGTTTGCTTGACGTAATGACAAATATTTTCTGTATAACGAAATATTATTTTCTCCAATGACGACAAAGGTTCTTTCCATATTCGTTTTAGAAGTAGGAATTTTAATCACTAACATGGTTGTCTTATCTTCTATATCATCTAAACTCATTTTACAAAGCTCTTCACGACGACAAGCGCCTGCCAAACCAATTATTAATGCAACCTAAACATACAGAAAAATTAATCAAAAGGAAGAAGAGAAATTAGATTTAATTATATTACCTTTGTCATTAGGTAGATATTATCTCCAGCTTCTGATAAGAATTTATCTATTTCTTCTTTATTCAATACTCTTGATTTTTTTTTGTTTATAGCCAACGGATTTTCTTTTAGGAAAGCAATAACTTTGGGATAGCGGCTTATATCTATATTATTTTTAATGTTAATTGTGGACTTAAGCATCGAGTAATTGCTCCAGAGGCTTGACGGCTTTAAGGTTTTAGATTTTTCCATTAAATATGCTAGAATGACTTCTTCATTTATAGTATGCACATTTTTATCATTGCTCCATTTTTGAAATAAATTGTAGACCAATTCATACCTCTCTCTTGACTTTAGCGGCAATAATTCATAAGTGCCGCTTTAGCAGCTTCACTAATCTCATGTGGAATTAGTTACGCCTCACTTTCACTACTGATTTCCATTTTTTGGAATGGAAAAGCGAAAACACACACGACTGTTATATGACAAGCGCTGTCATAATAAAAAAAAATCTGGTGTGATACACTCACACAACTTCCTTTTACAGTGTTCTTATAATTAGTCAAAAATTTCATTTTTAATTTTTAGCCATTTGTCAAAAATTTTCAAAAATTACAAATACTACAAAAACGGTACAAAATAGAGCGTTAGTTGAAGAGACAAATTTTCTCTATAATTTTAAGGTGAATTCAAAAATGTAATAATATACCGGGTGTTTTATTTAAAATAGGAGTTAATAAAAAAATAGAAAAAAAAACAAAAGAAACCCACTTTAGAAGTATTCAACTGGAAAATCACCTATTTCACATCAATACACATTAAAAATGTAGTAAAAATGTAAAGTTTAAAAAAAATCGTTAGAGCCGTTTTTGAAAAAATCGAAAAAAACTGAAAAATCACAAGAGTAAACACCTACTTCCGGTTATGCGATTTTCTTCAAAAGCTTGCTGTCTCATCTACATAGTACACAAAACTTATATATGAAGTTTCAACGCCATACCTCTTTTCGTTTTTGAGATATTCTGTTCACAGACAGACACACAGACAGACAGACAGACAGACAGACCAATGAAAAAAAATATGTTTTTTGAGATCAGGGGACTCTAAAACGTGAAGATCTGTTGAAAACTCAATTTCGAATTTTTGGGGTGAATCCAATACTTCCTTTATAGTAAAAGGAAGTAAAAACAGGTTGACGTTATTGCCAAGGCCGTCTACATAGATTACATGGATACACAAAATCGTCCCGAAAGTAAAAAATTAGTTCCGAAAGTGAAAAAAATCGTCCGAAATAGTAATTTACGTAACAAGTATAGAAAGTGGAGCTTTTCAGTACGAGTGATATGTTTCCGGAAGAGGCCGTTAGGCCGAGTCCGGAATTTCGAGACGAGTATGGAAAAGCCACTTTCATACGAGTTTCGTACAATATTTTTTCGTACACTAGCATACAAAACGGAATACTAAATTTATCCTCGTATATAGCAAATAAGTAGAGTAATATTAATGTAATGTAATATTATATGTGTTGTAACTAAGGAAACGTACCGCAAAGTGCAACTTTCTGATTAATAAATTGTACGGCAAAGTAGCTCTTTCAATGCTAGTGTACGAAAAATATTACTTTCGATACGATTTGTGTAAAGTGGGACTTTCGATTTAATAAATCATACTGAATGTTTTATTTTCGGGACGGCTGCAGAAAAAATACTTTTTCTTAACAAAAGGATGTTAAACTAAAGTATGATCAAAAATAATTTTCATGTAGTATGGCAATGGAATAGTTCCTAATTTTTTAATTCAACTATATTTATATTTAAATGTCAAACCTCCTTACCTTTTTTCTTACTTATTCTTTCTTTCCTATTTTTCTTTGTGTACATAGTAGTTAATACCCTTTCTTATAACTTCAATAATGTAATTTATATTGTGAACCGTACATGCTGGCTTTATGATTTCTGCTAACAGATCTTTTTTGTATCGTTGATTTACAGATTTCTTTACCTTGATCAAATTTTTCATGTTTATCATTCTCCTGCTCTTTGAAATAATATTTACCCCCTCCATTTTTTCTATCTATTACTATTGTTGCCCTTACTGTCCTATGATCACTACTATTTGATTTTTTTCGCATGCTTATCTAGTATGTTCAGTAGTAATACTATAAGTACTTTGATATTATCGGGTTATATGTCGATAACTTGTTGCACAATAATAAAAGAGGGTCAATTTCACAGGTTAAAGGATTATTCTGTCAAACTGACACGATTTGTTGTGCAGAAAGTTTGAGACGTATAACCCGAAATTTTTCGAAGAAAATAATCAGTAAAACACAGGATTTGAAAAAACTACCTTATTCATACTGCAAACGAATTTTTTCCGCTTTTAACTCCTCTTCCGATCTCTGCCAGCCTAATTTCAATAAATAAAATTTTAAAATAATTATTTATAAACGTTATGATTGTTTATATTCCCATTGTTTGCCAATTTCAGTGCCAATGGAGTAGTTGACATTTCTATTACACCATCACAGTGTAACCTTAGTTACTGTATAACGCTTTGAATTTTTCGCATTAAGTAATTCCGAGTTGAGTTTCGTTAAAATAGAAGAAATATAGCAAATTAAATCCCCTTTATAAATTGAGAAAAGGAAAGTGTCACACATTTTTAAATGTAGAAAATAAAATATTACATATCTACTTGACAAGATTGTTAAAATGGTGTCCCATTTTTGCCCAAGAGTTAATGTTTAAGTGTGCAGTTTCTCTTGTTTTGAAATGAATCTGAAATGTGACTACAACTGCAAGACCTTCACAGAACTACTTATATTCCAAAATATCTTAATTGTTTACACTTGTGGTGTAGAGTCCAGAAAAAGTAATAAAAAATATTCAAATATGACATAATGTCATCTAATGACAATGAGTAGATTTAGGCTGCTTATACAATCTCCTTTGGGTTTTGTGTCGTCTACACCCCTACAAAACTTTTCACTCACAAGGTTGTCTAACTGTAGCCATGAGATACAAAAGCAATTACTTTATTAATACCAAAAATTTAATTTTTATTGTTATTAGACGGCGATAGATTTAAAACGTACAATATTAACTAGCCTAAAACTAAATACGAGTTCTTTAATTCAATCTTCTATTAAATTTCAAAAATTGTTTCCGAGGTGCTCTTCAGTTTTCTCTGCACGCCCAAAAGCAAGGACACTACATCGTCAATTCTTAAGTTAACAATATACAGTGCGAAATTTATTCTAGCCCCGCTAGTCTCTGTGGAGTAATTGGCGTTGGCTTGCACACGTAGAGATATAATTCGCAGTCGGAAGAAGCTCTCGACATAAACTAAACCTTAGAAATATATAATGGGCTTCGTTCATACCGAGAAATCTCCAAGGCGTCGTTCGAACCCTTCCACAGCTATGACGTCTCTAAAAGACTCAATTGGCATGGCGCATCAAAGGAACTAAGGTTAATGACGTCTATGGCCGGGCCGTTGACAAACACGATACAAAAAAGCAACGCAGTTGTGTTGTAATAATATTGATAACGTATTTCAAAATTGTAAGAGTACGCAGTGTAGTAAATGCTACAATAACAAATTGAACAACTTGCTAAACGAATTAGCTCATTCTCAAAATTTTGAAACACAATTATCGGGGGCTGCTTTTATTGTACTAAATTAACAAAGGGATAGAAGTTTCCCTTTCCATAAACTGCGGAATGGGGGTTTGCTCCATTGTTTCCTGCAAGCAGAGGAGAACCATTAGAAGGGCTTTTATTAACTTCGTCGGAGATAATTACGCAATTACTTCAATATCTACCGTTTTCCCAGATAATGAAGGAGTCGATGCACCGAAGGGTTAAATACAGCTCTAGCGAAGATTAGACAATTATCTTACGTCAGCATCGTGAACCAATTCTTAAATTGGACGAAATTGCCAAACCAAAGCAACGCTTCTAATATCAAAATTACTTTTGCAAATTATTTTCACCTTTATGTAATGCCAATTAAAGCAAGAGCAAGATAACTTTAAATAATTGTGTTTCTGCTTCGAATGAGAACTCAAACACTTTTCAGTAGCCTCATTGACACGTATAAGAGTATGAATATTAGTGCACAACGCTTCATTTACCAATGATTTTGTTAAAAAATTATTTATTTTTGAGTATGTCAGACTAACGATTTGAAATTCACTAGACAACCTGTCCGACTAGCTATATTGTTCGTTCCTCCAAATATTATTCCAGTGCCTAGATGGTTGAAGTGTGTACCTGAATACACACATCACGCAATAACCACGTTTAGCGAGCAAAATAATTTAGGATTATCCAACTTCTTCCTTTCAAAAGATATTATTTAGAAAGAATGAAAGGGTACCTCTTTTTAACTGAAAGGACATTATCCATCTTCATCATTACAAAACTTGAAAAAGGGGAAATTATTGGAAAGTAAGAACCAAGTAAAGTAACGAATAGAGGTAAAAAGAAATAAATACGTCGCGAATGAACTATAGGTAAAAAAGAACGTAGATTCGAAAGTGTCCTTCTAAAGCTAAGAAATCTTCTGGCTTCCTAACAACAACGCCACCTTATTTATGTTATGTGCTCGAAAATAATGCCCTATTTCTTCATTAGAGTTCTTTCCTACTGTTTTCTGCTACCAACAAGAAGCAGGAAATAACGTAATTGATTTAGTATGTTTGTGTTATACCCAATGTAGTCCAATTTGGCTCGTATGTGAGTATCAGGAACAAACCCCTTAATCAGTACCTTGGCTGCTTTGGTGTTGCCACGTTCGAACGAAAATTAATTTTCATTCTGCATGTGCCGTTCGCATTGAATTATGAAGCAAAATTCGTTTATAGAATTCCGTGGCGGAACCGCTCATATTAATAGAAGCGGCGGTAACGTTGTTATTCCAGACAAAGCACAGAACAAGACCTTTACTTAATGGCCGTAGGGTTAGTGAACTTCACTCAGTTGTGCTAATGTAATAAAAGGGTCGTAATTTATGCACGATTCTCGTGTATCTACCGTCGGTTATTGTCGGAATCGATTTTATCTTTATTTTTGGAAAGATCGATTATGTTCACACAGTACTAGCAACAAAGATAGCGCTGACATTCGATGTATTAAAATCACTTAAAATACAGGAAACTTATGAAGTACATCTTACAGAAGTTTTCTAAACGACATCATCAACTTAATTGAAATAGTAATTCATCCAGACTACATTTATAAGCGTTTTTATGTATAACAATAAAACATACTCATTATTTCAATATAATTTTTTTTAACGGATTACACAATTTGTAAATGGGTTTACACCGAACTTCCCTCGAGCGAATTAGATCAATTTTCAGATTTAAAAAAAATCTATCCCGCTAGGGTTTGAACCCGCCGCATCTGCATAGCGATCGTAACCGCATCTGCTTAGCGATCGTAACTGCATCCATAAGTCGAACTGAGCCATCCAGCCTTATTGAAATGAGCGAGGCGTGCGCCTCTATTTAACGGACCGGTCTTATTGTTGAAACGTTTCGACTCTTTTGTGGCATTATCCTGTATCTGTTCCCTGACCTATGTGAAAATGATTGCATCCTTTCTATTAACGTAAAACTAAACAAATTTAATTTTTTTTAATGTGCTCACCCTGTATATATTTGTCTGAAATTTTCACGGTTTCATGCCGGGTATATATATCATGTGTATGCAAAATATCATCATCCTCCGACAAATAGTTTTTGAGTTATACCGCCAACAGACAGACAGACAGACGGACGGAATTGAGAAAACCTGTTTTTCGCTATCTAGGCATCCTGAAACGTGAAGATGTGAAGAAATCGCGGAAGATGATTTTTTCGTGAAAACTAAAAATAAAACCATTAGTTATGAAATTAATACAGGAGTTTCCATATTTAAAAAGCGAAATAAGTAAAATCAAAAGTCAAGATAAGACTACAATTTAAAAACCACCACCTACACGAAGAAAAATCACATAAACACTACACAGACCATACAACAAAAAATATAAGTACAAATACATCAAAAAATTAAGAGGGAGACACAACAGTAAAGGTAGAAAAAGTACATGATATCTGTAAATCTAGTATAACAACAGAATTCAGTCAGAAAATACGAGAGCAAGATAGAAATATAACGATGCCGGAGAAGAAGAAAATGGGAGGAAAAATAAGTAGGCTAATGAGTAGAGCTGTAATTCACGAAGCAATACATGCTATGAGTTATGGGTTAGAAGGGATAACAGCTGAGTAACTATCAGAAGCGATGACAAAACAAATATTGAACGATTCAGAGGAAACGGTCATATTAATTAACTATTGCGGTAGTTGCAAGTTACATGAAACAAAAATAAAATAAAAACGAGCAGACAACTCAGGGACAGCATGCTGTACGAAGAAAAGCAATTAAAGGTAAAATTACATATTGTTAAAGTAGCAATGAAAGGTAACGTAACTATCTTGCATCTAGGTTGCACTAAATTGTAATAACACACTTAAAAGCAGCCACAAAAAGATTGTATATAAAATCGAAAGAATAATACGAATAAAAAGAAAATAATGTAGACGTTCCAAAATAATGGTTTCAATAATAGAAGCACGCGTGGTTTGGGTATGAAATTAGAAAAACTGAAACGTTATACAAACCGTAAGTAACTAGAACAACGCAATCCCAACAAAAAAATAAAAATCAACATTATTAAGCCAATATTATGTGAAGTGTAGGAAGAAAAGAGCCACCATGGATGAATAATTTAAGAGACTGATTTAGAAAAAGTGCAAGTTTATTCTTTTGAACGGCTTTATCCGAAATCTTATAAATTACACCATAAGAATAAGATTATATAAAGGGAAGCTTCTAGAATTAATTATGTATGCTTAAGGAGCTACATAAATACGGGTAAAAATACTTTAGAAACACGCAACGAAGTTATCTAAAGTCTAAATCAATGAAAATGTATTACCGTATTCATACTACGAGTATGTTAATAAATAAAAGGTAACCGAACAGATAGCCACTCTTTATTTGTAGAGTCACTTCAACACGGCAGCCAGAAAGCTGTATGCTCTAGAACTAACGCTGAAGAAAAAATATGTACCGGTAAATTCCCGTTACGACATACAACAGGCTTATTCGGTGCTCGGTAGCTCATTGGGATAGGGACAGGTTTTAACCTGAAATAAGAGCAAGACCCCCTGCTTGGGATATTCGAAATAATTATACCTTAAACGGTACGGAAATAAATGATTTTTTATTGTTTATGGTGTCACTATGGTGTTTTGAATGCCTATGATGGAGTGGAAGGTCCCATCATAGAAAACCTGTAAAGTAGTGGGAAATGCGTACGGTCATCATCCCCGAGATTTGAACCTTTCCTTCTTTCTGGACCTTAAAAATTATTATTTAGCCGTAAAACAAGCGGAACTGCACTACGCTTTACAAATTAAATAATACAAGAAGTTTCAAATAACTCTATTAAGATGCCATTCATAATCTTGTATCTTCGCGAGCCAGACTTGCAGCTATAAGCACAAGACGCTTTAAAAAAAAAATTTAATTTTTCTTGCTGCTTGCCGAATCACACGATAACAACCGCAACAGACATCTGAGAAAAGTTACTACGCTGCCAACCGAAACACGCTCCAAAACTTACTTGATAGTGGCAAAACTCTTATTCTAGCTAGATACAAAAGGAAACATAGCATATTTACGTTAAACTATCATTGAGGCTTAGCTGGGTGCAGTTCGATCAGCGGTAAATTGGATCGCTCTCCTCCAAAGTTAATCAATGGAGGAGGTCTCGCAGACAAAGTACAAACGGTAACTCCACCGGTTGAACGGCGCCAGTGGTATACGCTATGTAGAGAAACTTTTTAAAAACTTCTTTTGAAGAATAGACAAAGGTAGTTGAAATAATGTACGTACGATTTTTCCAAGGATGCCTCGATACAAAATACGAGGGGAACTAGAAAAATTATCTACCTAGCCATGATAGAAACAATTATAAGCTTCAGCTTGTAATGTCAAACAGTCACAAGTCTTTCATTGTTGAATAAAAAATTTGATTCATATCCGCCAGTAATTTTATATTTTGTGGAGTGTTTTGTGTCTAAAAATGAGTCTTTTGAAATTAGAGCATCGAAGTGTAATAAAATTCCTTACACAGGAAGGCAACAATCCGAAAAAGATTTGCGAACGAATGATTGCGGTGTATGGAGACGATGCTCCGTCATATTTCACAATTAAATTTTGGTCAAAACAATTTCGGTGGGGACGGGAATCTATAGAATATGATCCCAGAAGTGGAAGCCCTGCAGCAGCGACAAATGTTGAAATGTGCAAGAAAATGGAAGCCATGGTTCTTGAGGATCGCCGTATAAAAGTCTTCACCATTGCTACAGCTTTGGAAATATCCAAACCTAGCATTTTGACAATATTGCACGACAAACTGGGCATGAGTAAAGTTTCAGCAAGGTGGGTTCCCCGATTATTGTCTCTTCAGCAAAAGCTGCGTAGACGGCAAATTTGTAGAAACAATTTGGAATCTTTGGAAGCGGACCCCGACTTCTTAATGCGGATAGTGACTGGTGATGAGACTTGGGTACATCACTGGGACCCTGAGACGAAATTAGAGTCTATGCAATGGGTGCATAAAAGGTCTCCTCCCCCAAAGAAGGTCCGCACGCAATCTTCAGCTGGAAAACTCATGGCAACCATCTTTTGGGACATGCAAGGTATTCTTTTGATTGTATATATGCCTAAAGGCTCTACAATCACTGCAGAGGTTTATGGTAACACCCTCAAAAAGCTGCGTACATCTATTGTCAAAGAACGTCCAAATTTATCACAAGGTGAATCGCTCGTTCTTCATGACAACGCGACCGTGCATAAGGCCGCCAAAACCAAACCAATTCTGCAGGAATGCCGCTTTATTGAGCTAAACCATCCACCTTATAGTCCGGATCTGGCACCGTCCGACTTCTATCTATTTAGAAACCTAAAAAAGAATCTCAGAGGGCGTCGTTTTGAAACAGACGAGCATTTGAAGGAGGCAGTCAAGGACTATTTTGAGACCCAAGAAGAATCTCTTTTTTTTTCAACGGGCATGAACTCTTTGAAGGACAAATGGCATAAGTGCGTTGAAGTTGGGGGAGATTATATTGAAAAATAAAATTATTTAAGAAACCGTATGTAATTCGTTTCGTAGTTAGGTAGATAAATTTTTCTAGTTCCCCTCGTATCGATGAAGGGTAGTGGTTACTCTAATTCCGATCAGTGATTGATATGAAATTTCAGAGGGATTTCAGGACGGTGTGGGATTTGAAATTTAAAACTTGTAACCTGCGATTTTGGGGAAACTGAATAGATCTGAAGTGGCACGGTAAGGACTCACCTTATATTACAAACCCAAAAAACCTAGCTTTACTGTGCCGAAATGGACACGATATGAGCGTGATGATTGCTGGTTAACTACTCAAACTGAACCGTCGAACCGTCTTGCCCCGCCCTGTGTTCAGCGTCTGGGCTCAACCAAACTAAAATATTAACCCCTTCTGTCTTTTTCAAAAGTTGATAGAGAGAAAGCTAAAACATGTAGGACACAGGAAAAGATTGCTTTTTTAAATAAAAAAGAAAAGACCACAGAATAACTAGGTATGGCTCATAAAGTTTGATATCAACTTTATGTCAAAATTAAACCATAATGACTACATGGGCGCATTTGTCGAACGACCAGGTAACAGTAAAGATGGCATGGGTTCGTTACAAAAGTGGCGTTAATGAGTCTTTATAAGACAAATGTGTACAGATAGAAATTTGCTCTCTTAATAACGGCTTTTAACTTTTTTTTGGAAAAATATCATTATGCCAAGATTAATTTAAAGTCAGAGTCACCGAAATATCTCTTTCCGAAACCCAGTCATCTGGTATACTGTTAACGGCTAGCATCACGCCTTCGACGACTGCCTTACTTTCCCTACTTCCACACCTGTGGTTTCTGTACCCAATTTGTAAAGTGACTGAGTGGGCCGCCCGCTAGTTGCCAGAAGTGGGGATTGAACCCCGTACCGTGGCACCGCAGCCTGAGATCTCTAACCTCTCGGCCACCCTGGCACTCTCAGTATGTAAAGGTAACGGGTGTTCATTAATTAGTCCGGTCAAGTTGCCTTTGAAATATTTGTTGTATGAATAATATGTCGGTGGCAAGAGCTCACAATTATGTCAAATTCGAGGTTAGCAGGTTAGGTTTTGCGTCAGTTTGTGTCAAAACTGACCGGTTATGCTATTTTCTTCAAAAGCTTGCTGTCGCACTTAAAAAATATTTTAAAGATAGGTTAAGTGCCTCTTTTAGTCAAGTCTAGTTTACGACAAACTAGTGTATTGCATAATTCGAAGTATGTGTATCAAAGCTGAAATCAATATCTACATTTGTGGAAATTAAAATTGAACTTCAAAGCTCTATAACTTTTTATTAAAGGGACTTTCACTTTCACATCGGGGTCACCAATTTGTAAGATATCTGCCTATTTATACGGGTCGAATAAAATGCGTGTTGTCTCAAGAACCAATATAATAATCTTGGATTTTTATGATAATGCGTCACCTTAACAACCAACTGGGTGACGCGATCATAACAGCACTAAGATATATTAGGTTTAATCGGTTTAGTATAACCTAATAAATCTATTACCAATCGGGGTTCCATTCTTTTTGTGACACCCTGTATATTCCAGAATAGTTTTTCACTCCCAAATACGCTGCAGTTTATTTAATACCAATGAACTACTAACGGAAATGCTGCGTGACAGGTGAATATTATTTATTAAAAAAATAAACCAAGCAATTTAATCAATACTTTTCTTCCTTAATTAATTTTTTCTACGATTGTGTCAAAATGACAACTTTCTGCACAATTTTTAGTGTCAAAAGTGACGTTAGTCGCACTCTTAATATTAGCGCCCGAATTATGTCTTTTTTGCACGTTGCCATTGGTGGCGTGTTTTAATACTATTTTAAAACACACTTTTATGAATGTCAACATAACCTAGAATATCTAGCACAATGTGACGGAAACAGTGTCACCGAACTAAGTTTTTATATTTCTTTTATTTCATACTGATGTCAAAAATTACATTTTTCGGATTATTTTTGGTACAAAAAATGGAACATTCAAATCCTAGTACTTTAAAGTAAAATTTTAAATTTCAAGTACACTAAAACTTATTTATTGTACAAAAAATGGAACATTAAAGTCCTAGTACTTTAAAGTAAAATTTTAAAGTTCAAGTACTTTAAAATTATACGTCAGTTGTTGACATGAAATTTGAAATGATTTACAACTTTTTATTTAAAATTCATTAAACTTGCAGTATGAAATAAACCGTTGTATTCACCACGAACGAAAGTGTTTTTAAAGGTCCTCGCAAGTAAATCGGTCGTAAACAACTTTCTCGTTTTTAAAATGCCACTTATCGTTCTAGATAAATAAACTACTATTACGATCGTAGAAAAAATAGCGTATGATACACGTGTATAAGTGTCATTAAAGCACTAGCGACGTTAAAAGCACTTTGCGTCATGCTCTTAAACTCGTCGCACGTGCTTTAATAGCGTACTTATACACTAGTATCATAATATACTAATTTTCACTGTCTATGACGAAATGTATATGTTCAGGCCAAATGAGCTGTAGGCATTTTATGAAATGTATGTTTTATAGTAAACGTTCGCACTTATTAGGCAATGGGTTTAATGCGGGTGTACACTAATTTATCACCCTAGCACATTTTCTACAAATTTATGGCAGGCAAGCTTATCACCGGCATCAGGCAACGACCGGTGAACATCAGCTGAGATAGACCAACTTATGTAACGATGCGTATAACACACACAATCAAAGGCTGCAATTAACCTAAGCAAACTAGAACAACACACAGCCTAGAAATGAGAATTAGCGATGACAGTTTATCGATCATAACTTCAATTATACATATTGCCTGCAACTGTGCAGTCATTGTACAGTGTGTCCGCGGAATGAGTTCACATAAGGTGTAAATGACAAAAACATTTCGAGTTAGATGTTAATATTCTAGGAATCGCTCCTGCTTGTTCTCAAACCAAGATTTTGAGAAAATCCATGACTAGCCATTTATATAATGCCTAGGGATTATATATAATGACTGAAATTATACAAATTGTCTGTAACACTTTCGTGCCACGAAACGTAGGTAATAACTAAAACTTAAAAGTTCTTTCAACCATTTGTGAAACCTTTAAGATGTAAATTTTTTCAGACTGATGCGTATTTTACTGCAGAAAATCTTAATAGTATGTATAAGCCGAAACAAATTTAATAGCCAAGTACTCTATATCCTGTTTTAAAAATTAACGGTTAAACTAGTTAAAGTTCTGTATACTAGATCTATATTCTTTAAACTGCCGACGTTACATGTTCAAACATACTTTCTACTCGTAATTACACGTTCGCAAACTACTTCGTCCGCTTTTGAAGACTCGTCCCGATACAATTTTCATTTGACCCAAAAGCAGCTAATGCCTGTCGTCAGCGTAAACAGGGATAATTAAATTGTTCCCCGCAGTAAAACAATTCAGGGCAACGAGGAAAGTTTGGAGTTTCCTGCAGCATCAGAACGAAGTTTTCCAATTCTTGCAGTTTCAGTAGCACTAATTGCGCATTCGAGATTTCCAGAGAGCGCGAAATGGCGAGCTCAATGCAGTTGATTGCTGCTGCACTCACAACCTAAATACAGCTCTGAAACTGGCATAAATTATTTATCCTTGAACTCGAACTGGAAAGCACCGGGGACTAGGATAATGTCATTTCCCGTTGCCGCAACACAAGTGTCGTGATGCCCGAAATTTATTTTGATTTTACGCGAGCTACATCTGATCGTTTTAATTAGATGAATTAATTACTATGCAAAAAACACTTAAATTAATTCAAATTGTACATCATGGTTTCTTAAGATCAGATTTTCTGAAAGTCCAGCCATTTCAACATTTCCACTACATGCAGTTTTGAAACTGTAAATAACCATTATAAGCCCAAAATAAGTAGGTACAACTTCATAAAATAATTTTATTCTATCAAAATCTTACAAACCAAATCGCACATTGGTTGTGTGATAGATTTTGTATCGCCTTGGTCATGTTCTCACAACATTTATAAAACTGCAATCGTTTAATAAAGAATATTTATTTTCAAACATAAAAACGTCGAAAACGACTACATAAAAGCAGAATTTTAATCAGGCAAAAAATAAAGAGCTGTTATATCTACAGCTAGCGTACAAGATTTCACTACTTGCAAGATTCACCGTGCAACTACTTAGCAGAATTTATCCCGTAACTAGTGAAGTAGTAAAGATGCTATAACCTGGTTTTAGAAACGATCGGAAATTCAAAGCCCATGCAGAATTACGTGATTACCCCACATGAAGTATTTAACTCCAAGATCACCCCGCGCTGGACAAGAGCACTTCTGACAGTTTGGAAAAGCCTTTACCAGCTAATTTGGGACACGGCTTAACGGCTCAAAGGGCAGCAAATGTCAGCTCCGATCAAAGGGGACGTCACAAATTCGAAACATTATTTTTAAAAACGAGCCTCCCCACAAATAGCGACCTTATTTTTATCGCGCAGTTACACAAACGACGCTTGCTGGAAACGCCCATGCGGATGGTTGGCTAATTCGGCATTGTAGTAAAACGCTTCCCTTTTACGTCCAATTTGCTTATTTTAAATTCTGGCGCTCGCAGATTCATCACTTGCGGCAGGAAAAGGTAAATCCGGGCCGCCGGTAACCCAATCAGGGCGTGCTTTCTACTCAGTAAGAAACAAAGCGGAGAACTAAACCCAGATAATTAAAAAGTTTTGAGGTTACCTGCTTGGTGCAAAGAATTCCTTAATTAATTAAAGTTTTTGTTGCAGGCAAAATAATGAAAGGCTTAATAGTATTAATAGCGGTCTGCGTCCTGGGGAAGCGAGCCGATGCCTGGGGCGGCCTTTTCAACAGATTTTCTCCAGAAATGCTGGCCAACATGGGCTATGGTGGTCACAGCGGATTTATACAGGTGAGGATTATTGATTCCGTCGATTAAGTCGATGCCACTAAAGCGCCGTTGGGGTTCACACACAATTTGCGTGGTAGTCGGAAGACGTTTGATGTAGTACATAGCTGACCTTTTCATGAAACATCTAGACTGTTCATGACTGCCATACAAAGTAATGAGTAAATATTTTACTAAAAGGTCATCAGTAACTACGAGTATATTGGATATTTTCTTTTTGTTTAAAAATATGTGTTTAAGATTTTCCAGGGCTTGAATTATGAATTGGCCGATAAATAAGCAATAATATACTCTATACATATGTATGTTGCGCCGACTACAACTGTCACTTTTTCCAAAGATATACGTAATAGTTATTTATGGTACAAGTAGGTTATATTACAAATACTCCACGAGAGAAATGTTTAGGATGAGTTGTAATAACACACAATAACATACAAAAATGCATCCAACAACCCAATAGATACCAAAAAAGCATTAATTTTGTATTAGCAGTTGTGAAAAATCAAAGTGGCAATTTAATTGAGAGTGAGCTAAAGTATTTATAATTAACGGGAGTGAGTTAAGTACTTCTAAGTCCCACGTGGGTGATAAACTCGGTTTATGATGTAAACAAGCTAAATAACCAACGGTGTCGAGGGCAATGCGAGTTATGATGTAAACAAGCTAGTAATAGATTAGTTTACTTGTTTTAAACGAACTAGTAATACACCATATTACTATTGAGTATTGAATAAATGTATATTACGTATCGCAACTACCTAGTGAAACTAATAATTTCGTTTAGTTTTATCAAAGGCCATTAATGACAGTGTACAATGCAGCCTTGGAAAATTCCTTACGTTACCGAAATTTCCTAAACGCAATAGAAAAAATGTTCATCTCTTCAACGTCGTTAATTGATTTATTATTGTTGTTTACAAAATCACGATCACTTTTTGTGATTGTGGTTACTTGATAATAGCACGTTTTAATGACAAATCAAAACTTTGATAACAATTTTAAGGTAAACTGTTGCTTTTATACTTATGAACAGAGACTATCTTATTTTTGCACTTTTTAATTCCATTTCAGCTGATAACTTAAAATTTCAAAAAATGTTACAGATAATAAAGCTAGAGATAAAACACATTAAAGATAAGTAAAGTTTCTCTTACAGGCAAGTCAAATTTACGAATATTTTTCACTAGCGCAATACATAACAATAAGCATTGTACCAAAGTTGAAATCGACATCCTTACATTTGTGAAAATTAACATAAGAGAACAAATTAAAAATTAAACTTTAATGCCCTATAACTTCTTACTGGAAGGGTTTTATACTAAGGTATATTAGGTTTAATCGACTTTTTATAACGTAAGGAATCTATAACCAATAGGTACTCTATTCTTTTTGAAACACTCTGGATAATTTATCCATGGCTATAAGTCATTTGAGACGAGTTTAAGATTTTCATCTCTGGACATACATCTCTCCCAGCGATTGCCACTCTTAGCAGCTTACAGTTCTCTTCATCCATTAAATTTCGGATACTTCTTGAATATTGTTTTTCGACCTCGTTGGTAGACCTGTTGGCAAATGTTTCCGTGGTATGACTTTAAGATTTCCATATCTGGACCTTCACCTCTCCAAGCGATCTCCAGTCTTCGCAGCTTACTGTTCTTTTCGTCCATCAAAATTCTGCTATTTCTTGAATATCGTTTCTCCAACTTGTTGGTTCATCCGCTGTTAAATCATTATTTGACCTGTCCATGGCCAGCTGTCATTTGAGATGCTTTTAAGATTTCTGCTACTTCTTAAATATCGATTCTCCAACGCGGTGGGAAATATATTGCCAATTGTTCTCATTATATGGCCTACCCATGCCCACCTGTCATTTAAGATGCTTTTAAGATTTCCATCTTTGAACATCCATCTCTTCAAGCTATCGCCACCCTTCACCTCTTACTGTTCGCCCAATCCATTGAATTTCTATAATATTGTTTCTCCAACTTGTTGATCAATTTGTGGTCAAATGTTTTCATTATCTTGTCTATCCCTAGCCATCTCTCATGTGAGATGCGTTTAAGATTTCCATGTCTGAACATACACCTCTCTAAGCGATTGCAACTCTTCACAGCTTACTGTTCTCGTTATGTATTGAATTTCTGCTATTACTCGGTTATCGTTTCTCCAACTTGTTGCTCTACCTGTTGTCATTATATAACCTCCACAGACAGCTATCATTTGAGATGCGTTTAAGATTTCTATCTCTGGATATGCACCTCTCCAAGCGATTGCCACTCTTCGCAGATTACTGTTCGCCCCATCCCCTGAATTGTTGCTACTTCTTGGATATCGTTTCTCCAATTCGTTGGAAGATATGTTGCTAAATGTGTTCATTGTATGACCTGTTCATGGCCATGTGTCATTTGAGATACATTTAAGATTTTCATCTCTGAACATACACCTCTCCAAGCCATTGCCACTTTTTGCAGCTTACTGTTCTCCTCATCTATTAAATTTCTGCTACTTCTTGAACATCGTTTCTCTAACTCGTTGGTATATATGTTACTTAATGTTCTGATTATATGAACTCACCACGGCCATCTGTCACCTGCGATGTGTTTAACATTTCCATGTCTGAACATACTCCTCTCTAAGCGATTACCACTCTTTGTAGCGTACTGTTCTCCTCATATATTATATTTCTGCTACTTCTTGAATATCGTTTCTTCATTTTGTTGATCTCACTGTTATTAACTGTTCTCATTATATAACCTGTCCACGGCCATCTATAATTGAAGACGCGTTTAAAATTTCCATCTCTAGACATATACTTTTCCAAGCTTTCGCCACTCTTCTCAGCTTGCCATTCTCCCCATTCATTGAAATTCTGCTATCTACTAAATATCGTTTCTCCAACATATTGGTATATCTGTTACAAAATCTCCTCTATGTATGCCCTGTCTACGGCCATCTGTCATTTGAGATGCGTTTAAGATTTCTATCTACTGACATACACCTTTCCAAGCTACCCCCACTCTTCGGAGCTTGTCATTCTCCCCATTCGTTAAAATTCTACTACAGCCTAGATATCTTTTCCACAACATGTTGGTATGTCTGCTGCAGGATCTCCTCTCTGTATAATATATCCACGACAATCTGTCATTTGAGAGGCGTTTAAGATGTCTGGACCGCAATCTCTTAGAGATATCGCTACTCTTCGTATACTGTTCTTCTCATTTATTGGAATTTATGCTACTTTTCGAACATCGTCTTTCCAATTTGTTGGTACATCTATTGTCAAATATTCTCATTTTATGATTTATCCATGGCCATCTGTAATTTGACATCCCTTTAATATTTCCGTCTTTGGATATACACCCTCCAACCTATCACCGTTCTTCATAGCTTGCTATTATCCTCATCCATTGCATTTCTGCTGCTGCTTGAATATCGTTTCTCCAATTGGTGGGTCTATCTGTTGTGAAATGTTCTCTTTATATAACATAATTGAAGATGCATTCTGCGACATGTTTTTTGTATTATATTTCTTATACCGGGTAAGTTTTTTAAAGGGTTACAATGCAATATCTCGAGAACGGCCTGAAATATTTTCATGAAATTTTGGTGAGGTAATAGAGATATGGGGGTACATATTTGAACATATTGTTTGCATTTTATCCCTCTCTCCATTTTGAGGTGTGGGGGGTAACTTTGGAATTTTAAATAAGATGGTGTATTTTTGTTTCGAAAATTCGAATCTATGTAAGAAACTACGTATGTGTACAAAACATTTTTAGATTTGCTGTTTCGGTTATGGAATTATGATTAACTAAATTTTGATTGAATTTAAAAAATTAATATATCAAGTTCACTTATTTCAGAATTATTATTCGTTTCCATGGAAATGAGTTATTTTTACATAAGTCAGTTAAGAATGTTGACGTTTTAACGATTTTTATTCTTTTTTTTATAACCTAATAAATTGTAATTCCGTAATGGAAAAAGCAAATCAAAAATTTTTATGCACGCGTATGTAGTTTTTCACGTAGATTCGAATTTTCGAAACAAATACATCATCTCATTTAAAATTCCAAAATTACCCCCCCCCCCCTCAAAACAGAGAGAGAGGGGGGTAAAATGTAAAAGAAAATGGTTAAATGTGTCCCCCCATATCCCTATTACCTCATCAAAATTTCATGAGAATATTTTAAACCGTTCTTGAGATATTGCCTTGTAACGCTTTATCACCCGGTATAGTCATTTGAACTTCTCTCTTCTAATCATATGCCTAACGACCATCTCTTTATTTTCCTTTAGGCGTTTTTATGTTTTCAAACGTGATGTTGGTTTTACTACAAGTTTCTGAAGCATAACTAAGTGTTGGAAGAGCGCATCAGTTTTTGTTTCCAAATGTTATACGAGGGTGACACCGTAAGTTTCTGCAATCTAATAAAACAAAGTATTCAATAATTATTTTTTTATTGTTTTTTAAAATATTCGCCTATAAGCTTTATACATTTATGCATTCGATAAAGCTAATTTTCAAAACATAAATTTCACTTGAGTCATTTGAGAAACAAAGTATTTGAAGATTTCCACAGCATCTTCGGAAGTTCCAAATCGCACACCACGCATTTTATCCTTCAATGGGGGAAATAGAAAGTAATCGTAAGGTGCTAGGTCGAGATTGTATGAAGGATGACTAAACAATTTTGACCTGGAAGCCTCTAAAAATTCTTTGGTTTGATATACGGTATGGATTGCAGAAATGTCATAGCGGAAAACGATTACACTTCTCGAGCGCAGTAAACGAACTTTTTTAATAACATCTGGCCGGTATACTGTTGTGTATCATTTTGAGGTATCCGTACGTTTATTTTCAAGCACAACAGTTTTCATGGGTCCCGATTTTGAAAAGAAACAAGCAATCATTTTCTTACCAACGCTTTGAGATCATTGCACTTTAACTGGATTAGGATCTGTTGGAAACACCCATTGTGCAGACTGTCGCTTAGATTCGGGTTCAAATGCATATATCTAGCTTTCATCACCAGTTATTATGTTGTAAACTGCTTTAGACCTACCGTCATCATATTTCTCAAGAGTTTTTTACACCATTCCACACGCTCTTGTTTTTGTGCGTCTGTTAAACTGTGTGGTATCCACCAACAACAGACTTTTCTTACAACTAGATGATTACGTTAAATTTTCTTTATTACAGTCATGCCAGTATCCAAGGTGCTCCTAATAATTCTATATGTAACTCGATTGTGCTCCTGAATAATTTTTCACACAGAGTCTGTTTGCTTCGGTAACTGCTGAAGTTAGTCTTTCTTCGCGAAAATCGTCGCTGAGTGAAACTCGTTCAAATTTTAAATTATTAAACCACCTATCTTCCAAGTAGTTTAATGTTGGGGCATATACATGGATTATTTTTATATGATAACTGGTAGTTAGTTGAATAATGACTTTTGATTATAGTAATATAGTGAAGCTGACGTGTTTTCCACCTTCGATGGACTAAAATAAAAACCTATTCTATTTCTCGACTGCTCTTTTCTTCTTCTCTTTTGTTGTATAGCATGTCACCTGACTTTTAGTGATAGTATGTCCTGTAGTTTCTTTCTAACTTCATGAAAACAGGCGATATCTCATTTGCCGTGTGATAGTTCTTCTTCTAACTGTAATGCTCTGTTTTTGATTTATTTATTCTTGTGTTTAACGTTGCGATATTTAGTTTTGTATGCCGTTCCTTGAGTTTCTTTAATTTTTTTAAATCTTTGCCTTCACAGTATTGTTTAGGCAGACACTTTTTGCGACATGGGTGGTTGTGGGCGAACGACCCTACATTTCTGGGGTAACTTACTTTTTCGCTTCGACATCCTGTCGGAGGTATTTTGGTATTAAAACCTTACGCTTGCCAAGTGGATTGACCAATTTTCATTCAGCCGCCTAGTATGGGTATTCTTTGTAGTCTTTCATTTTATGATACGGAGTGTATATAAACTCTGTAGCATTTAAAAAACGTCAGCCCCATGGTCTACTTACTTATTTCATCCTACATCTTACATCTTACAATTACGTTATAAAAATACTTTAGTCCCAACTCTTACCAAAGGGATACCCCAACCGTTGTTACTAGAGGTGCTACCGTTTTTTAGTGTTGTATCTTGTAACACATTTCTCTTCACAAATCTGGAAAATTAGATATACCATCTTGTTTGAATCTCTTTTCTGTTGTAAGCAGTTTTCAGTAGATAAAAATATATTTGTACTGTATGGGTTATGAAACTCATTGTCTGTTGGTGGAGTCTACAAGGCGTAACAAAAGATAGCCTGGCTATATATTCCATTCACCAAAATAACGAAAAAATACTTTTAAGTATACGCTCGAAACCACCTACTAGTTACAGCTAGTTACAGAGTTGCAGGCTTTCCCATCTGACAGGTTTCAACGTTGCTAGAACATAAGCGTATCTACGAAACCAAAGGCACTTATTTTATTACACCTCTTATATTTATTAGTGTACTTAAAAGCATCTGGAACATAACGGGACAGTTCGTATATAATATTTAGATGAGAGTTGATTGGCTAGGATCCACTGCGTATATAATCTAATGTAATCTAAAAATGTAAAGGGTTGCTATGACAATCATAACTGATCTCTGCTTTCTTCGGTTTTCGGCACACTACATAAGTAAATACCTATATTATTAAGTCGTTTCTGAAAACAAATCTGTTTTCGTTCTCGTGTTTTACATGCTTTCGTTGAAAATTAAGAATATTAATTAACAAACGTTTTGGGAAACACCTGCCCCGGTTTTCAAATACTAATGTTAGTTTAAAAACACTTAAACTTCAATCCACCCTTGCAAATAGTTCATATTTCAGCGGAGACATATTCTTATATAAAATAAACTGAATTTTAAGTTAAAATTTATTAAAAATCTATTGTATCTCAGACTGGAATTGCTTTTGTCTGGCCAACGCATAAAAATGTGTAATTTTCTTGCAAAACTGGATGTCTACGTCCTACAGTTCTACACCAGGGCTGTGGAGGTAGAAAGTTTGAAGGTTGGTTAATTTAATTATTGGCCCAATGGTTCAGAAAATTTAAATTAAAAAATCAGTCAGTAAGGTCACGATCTGGTCAAAATGTTGCGAAATTTCTACTTTGCTTAGTTTTAAACCCACATGCCAGTAATTTCAATCATTAATTGCGTGAAGTAAACTCTTCTTCTTGACATTTCTTTGTTGCGTCGTAAAAAAGGGTAAATGTCAGGGAAATGTCAATTTTTACAATCGGTTAATTCATTTCCGCAGTTTAAGCTCGCCGAACTTGTAAAAGATCAGTTTTGCAAACTTAGTGACGGCAAAAGTATTAAAATTTTCCAAACTTTCAATATCTACACAAATTACTCACCTTTTTAGAATAAATTTGCTTCACCGTATAAAATTCTAGTTCCGAAGATTAATGTTAGTTATTAACACAATTTGAAAACAACAATCCCATCTATTAAACGTATACAAACTTACTAAATGACATGCTCGTAAATGACCAACATAGCACTTAACAATTGCTATTAATTATTAAACCCGGTGTTAACAAAAACTGACATTAAGGACAACCCTTGCACCACAGTTATTGATTTTTTTCGTGAATGAATTGGAACGGAAGGTGTCATTAATGTCAACACACTTCGTAATCAAACAGCTTTTAGTGATTTTTGTTCGACTTGGCATTGACAGTTCTAATACGTACGAGTTTTATATAGATCAAACATAACGTGTTGCATGTTATGACGTCTAAAAATATCAATTACCATTATGTTACGCACGAATACGCTTATGAATATTTAATGTTAAATTTTACCATTTATGAGCAAATTTGTTGGCCATTACAATAATTGATACTTATTCACTGTTGTATATGTATGTATGTATGTATACTGTTATTAAACAAAATGTTTGAAATTGAAAGCCACTTAGTCTCATATCGTTATTTTTACAGATAATTAATGATTCTCATACAAACTTAAAAAAACTGTCCCAAAAATATCATTTATTTGCCATAAACCTTGATTAATTCCAAATATATCTTGGCTTTTTCAATATATTTTTTTCTATAGCACATGTTAAAGTGTGCTTTTATCAACTCAAAACAAAAGGCCAAGTTTTACTTTAACAGCAAGGGTAGATAAAGTAGCACTTTAACATCAAGGATAGATAAAGTAATTTAATTTTCTAACTTTTGTTTAAATTAAATATGACAGCTGCGCATTATCGTAGCAACCCAATCTAGCTACTGGCATTTTGAAATGTGATTGACTGTCATTATTTTCTTTTGAAATTGTTACAGTTCTTGCTATAGAAAAAAATATTGTATTATACACGACGATAAAGTTATTTCTATCCACTCTTGAATCATTAACGTCTCGACTTCGTCTCGACGTTAAACGATTCACTCGTGGATAAAATTTAACTTTATCGTCTTGTATAATAAATTACTATTTTAAAGCAAATTATAAATTGAGTGTTATGTACACATACGTAAATGTACACATTAAACAGTTTATCTTGAACGAAAAAAAAACACGCACGTTAACACGATTAGAATAAAATGTAAAACCCATATTTTTAAGTAAAAAAACTGGCAGTCATTTTGTTAAATTTTATTTTCAAATAGATCGTGTCTGTGACACACGTTGATAAAATGAGATTTACATCTAGGAATAAAACTAGGTACATTATAATAAACGTTAATAATATCCCAAATCTTAAATTGTCATCAGTGCTTTTTCAAAAATCAGCTTTGGTTAGATACCTACATAAATTCACAAAAACTACCTACTTTGATCTGTGTAGTTCAAATATCTGTTCCGTATTCTCAAATGCCTTAATTTTGCACAGATTCCCATACGGGTTTCTGAAATAGAGTAAAACATTGTTTTGAATATCAGTTGTACTGCAAATCAAAGCTTAAATTAGATTAAAAGAATCCAACATTACAAGGCTTTATGTAGCAGTTTTACAATCAAACTTTGTTGCCAGTTTCATGAATTTCCAAATCCGGTGGCATCATATTATTTCCATAAACTCGAACTCTTTCTTTCAAACTTAAGTGTTGTCAGAACAAGTTAAATCATAATTACCTAAAATTATAAAATGCAAAACCAAGACGTTTACAAATGGTATTTCTAATGAGAAAACCAAATGCGCGATTTAGTTACTTAACAAGACCTAGTTCTAAACTAAAACTAAGAAAATGAAGACTTCTAGTAATATAAAATAAGAAAACAGCGTCATAACACACAATCAAATAGTTATTTAAATACCAAGGGAATTATAAAGATACTTATTCCGGTTCGAGGACAAGAAGTTTCCAAGCCCGAGAATTTGCAAGTCGCCCAAAAAGTATAATCATCACGTAATGCCCGTTTTATTTTCCACTTTGAATATATGTATTATTTATGTATCATTGGCATTATGAAGATGTTTATGCCCTTTCGAGGGCGACAAGTTTACAAGCTTGAGGGCCTCTGGCCCGAGAGTTTATAAGTCACCCGAAGGCTATGAAATCAAGTAATGCCCTTGGTGCATACTACGTTTTATTTTCCACTTTGAATACGCAAATAACTTGAAAAGCTCGCAGAGCAGTTCATAACGCCTTTTGCGTAATGTTAACGCCTGCTCGTTTTACCCTCTGGAGAGGGCATAATGAGCGAGCGTTACCATTTTTCCCGCTCATAACGGCACAGGGCGTTATAAACTGTTTTATATACCTCGTATCACAAATATAAACAACAAATAATAGATCATTGGAAAATAAATAAATTGAAAACCTGGAAAAGCAGTCCGTAACGTCCTAAGGCGAAAACAGCGGGCGTATTTATTACGAACGCATATTATTAGAGGGTATAATGAGCGGGGGTAATCATTACCTCAGCTATTTAGCCCCGTGGGCATTATGGACTGCTTTATGCACCTCGTATCACACATTTCAACAACAAATAATAAATAAGTGGAAAATAAACCAATTTTACAGCATCTCACATGTAAACGGAAGAAACGTTAATCATCTTGGCAAGGTATTTACAATGAAACAACAAATAGCTCTAGTGGGCCCACAAACTTAAACAAATTACACGTACTTTTTTTCTACAGAAAGAAGAGACTCCCAATTGAACAGCATAAAACTATAATTTGGCCTCTTTTTAGGGTACTTTTGAGAATGTTATCTCTAATATTAAAAATATTCAAAGCTAAAGGAGCTGTATTGATAACCACCTCTCTAAAAGTTTGTTACAAATGTCATTTTTAAAGCAACTTAAGTTTCATACAAAAATGAAGCTTTACAAATTTCAACTTTGCGTTTATTCCATATCGTGAAAACACAGCTACGTTAATTTAATTAATGAATTAAAATACAGGCACGTAAGAGCATAATATTACACAACGTTATTGATCAAGTTCTTGAAATTCATACATAGGGAAATTTGCACGCATTTCACGTTTAAAAAATCTATTTAAGGACGTGAGACATGTACGTGGGCAGAGTTAAATTAGCATATAAAGAAAGCCATGCGATTGTGTGTGTGTGTGTGAGCTTTGCAGAAAAATTCAGTTTGTCTTGCTCGAATTTCTCTTCGAGTAAGTCGCATAAAACATGTGGGTCTTTATAGGGCGAAAATTTCCTGATACATTCAGAGTTGAGAGTGGAAACGTTATGTATTTTACGATGTAGATCAGGAAAGGCGTGTAAACTTTCCTACAAGGGACATAATATTTTTCTTGTATTCAGAGTGAAAAATAATACGTGGGTCTTCAAAGTTGCAATTATGTGCTGAAAAATCATTACATCTAGCGCTTTAAGGCACCAAAGATTATGTTTCTCAATAACTTGTCAAAATATCCTGAATTCATTAAGGCTAGTAATACATCAAATCCAGATGTTAGCTTTAGAGATAAGAGTATTAAAAATATTTATTCACAGAATCTTATAAACTAAATTGAAGAACTTGCCTGCTTGGGTACCTTTATATTATAATAACCAACAAAAACACAACATTACTTAAAAGGGCGTATTTCTCATAAAATGCTTCTTGGAAGCAGAATATAGTCACGAAATGACAGCATGGTTATTAATTAGTTTTGTGCGGTTAGTTTTAATAACTATAAAGTTATGTGCGCTATGGGGATTCTCTAGGGGCTGCAGTAAAATCATGATTAAATAGGAAATTCAATTTAATGTATAATAAAGTATCTCCTTAACAGTTTAACTTGCTAACATTTACACAAAATGATTGTTTTCATAACATAATTTCTTTTAAATGTAAACCTACTTATAAAACGCTGTGAAAAAGTTAATTTTCCATTTTCTTTTGTCATGGAAAACCAGTTTAAAGCCATTTTTGTCATCCAAGATCCTCCAGCCAAAGCTTTTATTTTCGTCTTCAACTTAATGATAAAACACCAGCAACGTAAATGTTTTTTATCGCAGTAAAATGTCTCAAAGTCGTTTCCATTAACTCGTTGAATTAAAGTGAAAGCCCCACTTAAAAGCCGTATTTCTCAATGCCACATTACAAGTAATAACAGCAACTACATTTTACAACCTATGAATTGTCGGTGTGGAAGATTACTAACTGTCTTACATTAATCACATAAAATAAGTAGATGATGGAATCTCAATTTCGTTTTAATGCGTAATTTTTTTTACTTCCCTCATCTAAAAGACGAAGTATTGTAATCACAAAAAAATCGCCTTCCAAAATTTCTTCAGATCTTCACATTTTAGAGTCCCTAGATGACGAAAAAACAGGTTTTCTCAATTCCGTCTGTCTGCTTGTTGGTGGTACAACTCAAAAACTATTTGTTGGAAGAAAACGATATTGTGCATACGTATTATATGTCTACCTGGCATAAAATTTTATGTATTTTTGCTTTACCTGAGAAATAAATACAGAATACAGAATAACAGATACAAACTGGATAATAGTATACGTAGTGCTTTATAACGCAGCAGAAGTTCGTCCTATTCGAACACGCCCGTGGATTAGTTATTCTAAGGCAAGACACTTGATTCTAATATCCGCCTCGGAGTGCGGAGTTCGAATCCCAGTGGACTACATTTTTTTATTTACAAATTGATCTAATTCGCGCGAGAGAAGTTCCGTGTAAACCCATTTACAGATTTTTCTAATCAAACGATATAAGTGATTAATTCATATATTTAGATGAAATATTTTTCCAAGTAAATGATGTGTGCAAATATCGCTGACTATTCAATTCACCTTTCATCTGTCAAAAAGTAACCAATGAAAATCCAGAATTCTGACGTTTCTTGACTAATCAAAAAAATATCAGTGGATATATCTTCCTAGAAGGTATTCAAGTGATTATTTCCTTCATATCCATAATAATGCGTAATCACCATGGTTTCTGTCAGTTTAATAATGACTAAAATTCAAACGTCACAATTTAACCGCGGTTAAATTTATGTCAAAATTTAATCGCTTGTGCATAATTTTAACATGATTATTAAAGGTGCTTTACCAACTGAATTTTATCTATTTATTCAGGAAATAATCACGTCGAACATCCCGCGTGCATGTAAACTAGCCTGAATAAATTTTGACGATTTTCTGTCAGAATGTTTTGCTCTGAAGAAATATATCTCGTAAATTTTCTGCTTCAAAATCCCTCGTGCTGCGCACTCGGGATTCTTGTTGAGCGGCAAATTTACTTGACAAATTTCTTAGCAAAACATTCTGACAGAAAACGTCAAAATTTAATCGGCTATTTTAATGCACTTGGGATATTACTGTTGACTATTTTTAACAAATGCTATTTTTATTAGAAAAAGTCAATATTAGTGTTCTGTTACTATAGAAATTGCGTAGTTTGTTGCTAGATTTACTGAAAACTAATTTGAAAAAGTAGTTTGGTTCATTAAATAGTCCCTCGAATACCATTCTTAGTCAAAGTTAAGTAGATTATTTTTGCGGTGGTATCACTACTCATGTCCATTGCGCTTTGGATTAGGACTCGTGCTATCGCACTCGTCCTAATCGTACCAAAGCGCAATGGACATTCGTGACACCACCGCAAAAATAGTCGACATAACTTTGACTACTCATGGTATTATAAGTGATTATTTCCTTCATATCCATAATAATGCGTAATCACCATGGTTTCTCTCAGTTTAATAATGACTAAAATTCAAACGTCAAAATTTCACCGCGGTTAAATTTATGTCAAAATTTAATCGCTTGTGCATAATTTTAGCATGATTATTAAAGGTGCTTCACCAACTGAATTTTATCTATTTATTCAGGAAATAATCACGCCGAACATCCCGCGTGCATGTAAACTAGCATGAATAAATTTTGACGATCTTCTGTCAGAATGTTTTGCTCTGAAGAAATATATCTCGTAAATTTTCCGCTTCAAAATCCCTCGTGCTGCGCACTCGGGATTCTTATTGAGCGGCAAATTTACCTCACAAATTTCTTAGCAAAACATTCTGACAGAAAACGTCAAAATTTAATGGGTTATTTTAATGCACTTGGGTTATTACTGTTGATTATTCCTGTTTGAAAAAAAAATAATATGACGAGTATGACGAAACAATGACAAAATAGCAAATGCAGTTTTTTAAATATCATTCGGTTCAAAAAAGGATATTTCTTGACTTTTCTGCCGGTTCAACTGAAACACGTTTGAAGAGTATAAAACGGTCTAGCAACAAAGTATTAAAAAATCCGCAGGATCCGCTGTTTAAGTAAGTTCTGAGGGCAAAGTAACTTCACCCCAACACTTCCTTCGGGGCACTAAAGACGTGAACGTCACACGGTGATAAATTTAGGCTCTAGTGATCGTATTTCAGTATTACTGCAATTTTGTCATATGAATGCGCTTGCATTCCCTTAAAATTTCTTCCACTTGCTTAACAATGCTTTCAGCTTTTGCAGCGGTTGAACCAGTCATATATGTATATACAGTGTGTCCACGGATGGACCTAACTATACTTGTAAAGTTTCTTATTTTGCATTTTAGGAAGAACAGTCACTCTTTATAAAAAGTTTTGCTTCATCTAGCACAGGGCTGTCCAACATGTGGCCCGCGGGCCGCATGCGGCCCGCCAGAATATTTGTGCGGCCCGCGTTTGAATTCCCCCTTGAGTCCACCAGTCCTGATCCTGTCCTCTCCTTTTCTACCTGGGCTCTCCGGTCTGACACGGTAAACTGTCTAACGGAGTAGGCCTCCAACCCTTACCATACCAGGCTTCAAGGGAGATGACGTCTCCCGAGAAGTTCAAAATTTCCGCAAGAGCAAGACCGCTAGATTTCGATTTTACCTTGATTGTTGAACTTTCTTGGAAAATCGAATCCCTGAGGCTTTAACCCTGTCTTAATACGCTGTACTGTCTTGCAGGGCTAACTGCTTAAAAGCCATTTCCGACCGCCTAATGTTTAAACGCAAATCCCGGCCCCCCCCGAGAGATGAAATACTCCTCATAACCTCATTTTACTAATAATTGAACCTGTAACCTGTAGGAATCGCAGCCTCTACCCCGCTTGTGAGCGGCTAGACTCCTGTAGCTGCCATAAACTCACATGCAGGGTCCCTTGTTGTTCATTAAAAGGCGAATTCCTGGACGTTCGATTCCGCAGCCCGCAAATTCCCTACCGGGGGAATGTCAACATCATTTTCCGGCTCAAGGCGAATAAATTCCATTTGCAGGAGTTGACACCGCGTTCGCTCCAAGAACGACGCCGAAGGTACCAGCAACCTCTGCACCAGGATTAAGGCACTAACGCCCGCCCCAGGTAACCCTTACAATCGCTAAATTCGCCGAAAAATTACAGCTTAAAATAGCTGCTGAGTGGAAGGTCAAGTTTGCAGGAACAAAAGACTCACTCAGCCCATTTCCCGAAGAATCGGCGTGCGTACCGGCGGACTACCAATAGGGACCCGCAACACTCGCCAGTGCATTGGGTTGCAGCTCGACCCACGAAACCAGACACCGTTCCAGAAGAACATGTTAATTTTAAATAATGTACAACTCAGATTTATTTTTAATTAATAATTGCAACTAGCTAAAATCGTTATATTTGTTTTGGTAATTATCTGGTGTTTTACCTAATCGAATATATTTGAGTGAACGTATTTCTCTGATTTGAGCTTAACCCGAGGGGTAAATCTTTGATGCTCTTAGTAAGAGGGTGAAACGTCACATCTCTATACGCAAAATTTACATTAATTGATGTATTTTTTTCTTTTGTCAGTATCTCAAGAATGGAAAGGAATTAACTTAAAGTGAATAGGATTTTTTTTGTTTAGAATCACTTCTAGAACATACGATGTAAGTTTATCGGTTACCTCAGGGAACACCTTGTATATCTCTTTTATGTTTCAATGCTCTTTGTAATGTAACCTAAGCTTCTTGAATAAATAAAAATTAGTATTAAAATATACACGTTTTATACTGATTACAAATCACTCACAAAGTCGGATACGACACATTTTAAGATGCGGCCCTCGTAACCATCAAATTTTTTACAGTGGCCCTTGGGTCCCTTGAAGTTGGACAGCCCTGATCTAGCAAGTCCGCATCCACTACCAAAATTTTTAAATAACATATAGGGTGGTTAGAAAACGAGATAACGTGAAATTTGGTTATGAATAAAGTACCTGGTATTTGAAAGGAAAGTTGATTTTTTTTATCTTTATTGAGATAAATAAGTAATAGCAAAATTTATACTAGTTACTTTGAGATACAACGTTCAGATTCGATATGTGAGCGTTTATTGAAATTTCAAACATCTTTTCCCAGTAATATTTATACTTTCCTTTCAACTAAAAGGTACTTTATTCTTAACCAAATTTCACGTTGTCTCGTTTTCTAACGACCCCGTATGTTATTTCGAAATTTTGGTAGTGGCTGCGGACTTGCTAGATAAAGCAAAACTTTTTTATAAAGAATGACTGTTCTTCCTAAAATGCAAAATTCCCCGTGAAGGTTTGCAAATAGGCGACACATCTTACAACCCACAGGTTACCTTTCATTAAAAAATGTAATATTTTTATACTAAGTTACTTCTAGATTCTAAGACGTGTTGGCTATTTACAAACCTTCAGATGCGCATTCTGTACACAGGGTAAGAATGAAGAGTACTTAATTTTTAGTCAATAGTTAAAGGTACGTAAAAAACGTTGTCCAAAGTTCTTATCATACAGGACGTAATACATGGGGTCATGAGTGTCACAGTTAGTCCATCCCTGCAGCTGTGAGTAATTCACAACACTTTCTTGGATAGTAATTTGAAGGGTGTTACCTGGTATACATCATATTAAAAGAAAATGGAATATACCTGGTGCTTCAATAATTATGTGTAAAAAACTTGATTCCATTGGAGATCTTTGGGAGCCCATATCTCCGAAGAGGAGGCCTATACGAAAAACTTTATATGAGCTTGTAGTATTCTTTTCACGTGTTTTTTTTTTCATATCCGGGAGATTTTCCACATTTTCTCGGATACCCTGTATATTATGTAATATGAGTAAAAAAATACACAATTAAATGCTTGAATTGAACTAAATAAAAGACAAGAAATAATTTACCGTACCTACTGCTATATCTAGGCAACTACTTATTACAGTTTATATTTTTATTAACCAAACAATACTTTTTTCTCAAATGTTCCCTATTTTATAAACAGTTGCTGAAACAACAATATAAAATGTATAAAACAGGCAACACATAAAATAGTATGCCTGGTGATTATTCGTTCATCAGAAAATTAAATTAAGCATTCCAACGTATCACGCGCTACAGGTGTTGAAAATTTTTATTGTGTAGCCCATGATCGTGCAGTTGTTCGACAAATGGTCTTAACATCAGTGCTTGATAATTGTTGGAATTTGATTGTATAAAATATTCTTCTTGATGTAACAAACCAAACTACAACTTTAAGAGGGCTTAGGGAGGTCTCACCAATAACATAAAAGTTTCCACATTAGCAAGTATTGCAATCGTAAATGACAAAAATCACTTAAATAAAGTCATGCTTTGTCGCTTAAGAAGGTTACATTTGGTTGTTTAAGTTTTAATTACTCAATACTACATGTTTTCTAGAAATCCGCTGTGAATAAAACTATTGCACTCCCGAAGCTTTAATTGAAAACGTGTAGTATTTTGAGACTACTGAAAGTTAGCAACATCTAGCAAACTATATAATTTTATTCTTTATCTCATAAAGCAACCAACATAAAACTGCGGAACTTGAGGAACGAAACCCAATATTTGCTATTTTTTTTGTCAATCAAATAAAATTATTATGTTTGAAGGAATGCCGTTTCAAGTTCAGTAGACTAACAACTCATCAGTTTAAAAAAAACTAATACTGTGGAATAAGTATGAGAACTGACTTATACTTTATACTTTCGGCACATGGTAATTAAGAAAGTATGAAACTCAAAATTAAAGCTGCAGACCTGTTAACATATGTGCTAACCATTTTTCCATTCGCAACCTTGAACTTTCCTTGTAAGTGGGCATATACAGATCTCTATCCTCAAACAAAACCCTTTTATGGCCGAAAACATCGCCATAAACCCCAACGGCGAGATAGGCGGCATTATCCGGCAACCCTAAATGGAATTTGTCTCACATTCTGTCCTTGCAGAGGGCCGGTGACGAGGGCATTCTGGAGGAGTTCGAGGGAGAAGGCGACGAAGAGCCTTGCTACGGGAAGCGCTGCACGGCCAACGAGCATTGTTGTCCAGGGTCGGTCTGCGTCGACGTGGACGGAGGTAAGGAACGGCAAAAACGGATAATGGACAGCGACATTTGCAGACCTTCTCGAGCGCTTCTGGAGAAAATGAACAAATGCCCCATTGGGCTGATGTGTCCTGGCTGAAAAGATAAAATAAACACACCTCAATTTCCAGAAGCACACTTGTCCCTTTAGCAGTGTAGCGGACTTGAAATCTAACGACGACAGGTTTTCACCAGTTAGAAATTGCTGTTACGTCAGTTCGGAATTTATTACGGAAATTTCGTTAGAAAATATTTTTAAATCGCATTTACGTATAATGTTACTTACAAACGCTTTTAATATCGGCATTTTTGTATTGTTCCTCATTCTAATACATATAAAAATTTGCTGATATTTTTAAGATATTTGTTCGAGCACGAAAAATGCTTTCTTATAACAAAATTGTTATAAAGAATAACATTAGAATTGCAAAATTTAGCAGACTCCCAATTTCATTATGTATATTCCCTGGTATGACGTAGATTGCTAGACCAACAAATTTGGCGAGGAGACAATCTTTTCTATCTTTTGGCTAATACACATCACGAAGACTATGCAAATGAATCAAACTCAAAATGCATCTAAGGCACATAAGATCAGAAGTAGGGCCAAATTTACCAAATAATGGCGTTTCATACTAAAATTGCATGGGTTCACCCAGTAGTTCTCTTATTCTCAGTTTTCATACGACATTGTATGCTACCGTGTCTTGTAAAATATAACTAGATGTTATTGCATCCTTATATAAGAAATTATTTACAATAGAAACGTGTTGAAGTAATTAAAATACAAGTCAGACAGATACTCAAAAATAACAATCGACTGTCGGTTCATGATAATCTATTAATTTAAAAGGGTAAAATACTAGCGGACAAAAAGGGTCATGCAACAAATTGAAAATAATAAATTTATATCTACACAGGGTCCTTATTTTTTATCAATTGTGTTGGTAACTTGTGAGGATATATTTAGCAGAATTTCAAGGATAGGCAGCACACTATGCAAGAAAAATTAATAACATTTGCAGAGCATCGAGGAAATTGACATATCAACAATATAGGTAAGAGAATAACAACGGTCATAGAATGCATTAATATCAAAACAAGAACATTAAAAAACTTCTCCTCCAAGACAAAACCGTTGGTAGAGTTAAGGAGAAAATTGGTACACCAAAATAAAAAACTACGTGTGAAGTATGCAGAAGTAAATAAGACCGTAATTAAAATGGCAAAGGAAAATCTTAGAAAATACAAAGCTAGAATGGAGAAAGATTTACTAACAGAAAAAGGTTTGAAGGTTTTTAAAAAATGAACGACACCTAAGAAAGAAATAAAATTGAGAAATGAAGAGCAATATTCCGTGAACGACGGAAAATCTTAGGGTAACAGAAAATTTCTATAGAAACGTTTAGGAAAGCAAATTTAAAGAAATACCAGCAGAATAGAAGAACAAATCACAACCGAGAAGGGTGGTAAATACTTATGAACTCGAAGAATTGCCCAGCAAGGTATACTACCAGAAATAGGTCTACAGGAACTGAGAAAGTTATTTAACAAATGTTTGACAGACCAAGATATTTCTGAAAGTTGGTAAAATGCTGTTGTAATTCTAATCTACCAACCTCCTATTCTACGCGTATCATAACAAATCGATTAGAACACAACTTGAACTGCATCAGCCCTAAGAACAAGCTGAATTTAGATTGAACTTCAGTATAATAGAGAACCTTCATACAATCCGAGCTTTTGTAGAAAAGCTTATAGAGTACAATATACCCCTACGGTTAGCTTCCGTAGACTTTAGGAGAGCCTTCAAAAGTGTAAAACTGTAAAAATAAATTCGAAACGCAAGTTGAAAATTGAAAATTAATTCAAAAAATCTGTGAAAAGCACCACGTAAGAGAGGGGGGTGTAATCACACAAAAACTCTCTTTTATGCTCGAAGATGTCTTCAAGAAACTTAAATAGGAAGATAAGGAGTTGAATATATCCTGAGAAAACTAATTTAAGGTTGGTTTGGAATGCTAAAAAAGTATGTACACAAACTAGAAAATTCGGGTTTTAAATAAATTTTAACAAAACTAAGTACAATGAAAATGCAGACCATAATAGCATTACCGTGAAAAACGCAGAATGGTGTATAAAAATATTGAGGACAGCTTACACGGATGAGAACACAGAATCGGAAAAAAGATATCAATTGCAAGATCTGATTAGAAAAATTAAGAAAGGTGTATGATATATCTTTAAAATAGCAAATGGAAGATTTACAGTAAGTAATTTCTTTCTCCGGCGACGCGACGTACGGAGAGGAAACCAGGGTTCTTGCCAAGAGAGTGCTAAACAAGCTTCAAGTACATTAGATAAATAAAGATGCACAGAGTATCATTGAAAGACCATAAAACTAATCAATGGATTAGAGAAACAGCAGACGTAGTGTCTGAAAGGGAACTGAGCAGGTCATGTGTCCAAAAGTGCAGGAAAATGGTGTAAAAAATAAAATGTAAAGTATACTCTTTTCACATTTCTCTTTTCATAAATGTTGGTCATGTAAGTGTCCACAATTGAGTTGTGTAAAATTCTTTTGTTATGTTTAAACGAGGTTTATATTTGAAGTTATGGTTTCCAAATGCATTTAGGTTAGAAAACACGACAAACACATCGCATGCAAATTTGCCATATGTAAACAGAATGCAATATAGAAGTTTAGTAGAACTCTTAAACACAAATTATGTTACAGCCAAAATGTTTCAGACTGGTGATGACGTTTGTTCCGTATGGAGTTCACTGCGTTTAGCAGACCTCAGCAGGGGTTCTATCAAAAGTAGCAGCATTTAAATTGCACAGGCACAGGGGATAAAAATTAGAGATCTGTAACGAAAAACATAAAAAAATATTTTTCCTGACAAAAAAACTGCTGCTACAACATCTGTGGATTGGAAGCGACATCTACAGCATAAACACGAACCACAGCCAAGCCCTTCCATTTACCTGAAACATCTATAAAAGTTTAGTCATTTCTGATCATATCTAAACATGACATTCAATCTTTCTCGCAATCACTTCACCAATCCTATGTGTTCCCAAACGAGTAATTGAATAGAAAATGGACACAATGTATACTAAGACACATCTAACTGATTTGCGAATGAATTTAGGAACATCTTCAGTTTTACCTATTTTTATAAGTAACACGTCCGTTTGTACAGATCCCGGAAATAAAATTTACGAGTCTTAAGAAAATATTTGATAGTTTCTACCATTTCGTAAAAAAAATTGTATACTTTTATATGACCGACTTAATTTTTTTATATAATATGACTACTTTTACTACAGCGTCTCTAGACCATTTTCTATTCTACACTTTCAGTGCACAGAAATTGGGATTGATCTTCGGTACCAGGAGAAGAAAATATAAGTAATTAGTTGAGATTGCCTTTGCAATTGGCAGTAACAAACAACATGAGAAACATATAACCAAGTTTTTTTTTCGGTAAACTTCCATATGGTGCAGTGTAACGAATTTTACAAGTACTAACTTTTTTCTCTTATATAATTGACCTCATGTTAACTTTGCAGCAAAACAGAATTTTCTACACATTTCAATTTGTATGAAAGCAGTTCCTAGCAATACCCTAGCACTGATCGCGAGCCATCCTAACAACGTTCTTGAACTGTTTTATGAAACACAGCAACTGTAGTGTAAGAACCTATCTATTTTTTTATTAAAATTGCAGGAAAACAGAATCAGAGTTACATTTTATTATAAATAAATTGAAAAAATAATATATTTTTTGATAAACAAAGATCAAAATTACAGAATTGTACATCAAGTGATGTGTATCTTAGAAATACAACTATTTAAGTCACGATCAAGCTGCAACAATAATGAAATAGCCTGTAATAAACAGTTATGACAAGCGCTTATCTTATCATTATTCAGCAAATCTAGCCATGTAACTAAAGGGACCCTCGCCTTTATAATTTTTTATGAGCTCCGCATAAACTTCGGGGTTATCTACATATTCAAGTTCAGTTTTTATATGCCGGGCTCGGTAAGATCTCTATCCGAAAACAGAAAAAGATAATTTATTACAAATTCCGTAGAAACATGAAAACCATTGTACTTCCTCGTAAAATTTAGATAAAATTAAATTATGTACATAAGTAATAAATACACCATGAAAGAATACTAGAGTAAAGGCTGATAAAGGTCACTGAACAACAAATGGAAGACTCTCAAAGTGACTTCAGAGCTGGAAAAGTACAAACGATGCAATCTTTGGATTAAAGCAGATCATGAAGACATAACAAAGAATTATTTCTCGGTTTCGTAGACCTGGAAGAGTCCTTCGATACAATTCCAAGACGACATATTTTGGAGCTATTAAAGAAGAAAGAAGTAAGCATCACACTAGTAAGTGCAATAAGAAGTGTATATTAAAACACTTTGGAACTATATGAGAACGGCAAATATGGAATCTGCAAAATTCAGAACAGAAAAAGAGGTAAGGTGTGTTGAGCCCTCTACTGTTTATTAATCTAATGGATGACATAGCAAAGGAATTCAGGAATAAGATAAAGATAAATATTGAAACAGTTTTGGCCTCAGCATTCGTGTACGCAGACGATCTGGCAATCATTGTTGAAACTGAAGAAGAATTACAGGAAAATCTTAATATCTGGAATCGGGCCTTTGAAGCAAGAAATATGTCTATCAACAAAGCAAAAACAGAGGTAATTGCAGCAGGAAAGGAGCCAAAAAAACATAAGCATCAAGCTGGAAAATGAGCTGTTAACGCAGGTACAAAGTGCCAGCAGCCAGACTCTACCATGTCATAAATAAAATAATAATCAGTAAAATTCAAACCACTAAGCAAACCAAACTTCGGGTATAATATCTACGTACCGACGCTAACATATAACAGTGAAGTACAAACCCTTACAAAAAGGCAACAAGAAAAACTTTAAGCAAGTAAAATGAAATTTGTGCTCAGAATAGAAGGAGTTACTAATAGGTATAGAATAAGAAGTGCCGAAATAAGGAGAAGACTACATGATAACCATTAAAAGAGAAAATACCCAAACAGAATCAGTACTTAGAGAGAGCTGAAGGCTATATGAGACGTGAGACCAACGAGCAGAAAACCACGGGGCCGACCAATAAAGACGTGGAACCAAGAACTGAAAAGAGTATTAAATTTAAGTTGGTTAGGAACGAAGAAGCCCTCAAATGACAGAAGAGCATAGAAGAAAATTTGTAGAGATGAATAGTGAGTGCGCGTATTACAAACAGAGACTGAAACTCGCCACCGTAATTGGTAACCGAAAAAGAATAAGAAAATAAGTAATACTCATGATGCTTCTAGTTACAACTATCAGAACAGGAATACTGAAATTGAATTTTTGAACTATTGAAATGCCTCTGCTTTAGTTCTATTAGATCAGTTTGTGTTAGAATTCTGGGTATCTTTTAGAAACATCTTGCTTTTAACCTCTTTGCCTAAGAATTAGTGTATTAGTAGAACTAGTGAAAGTGAAATTAGGTAGAGTTACTAATCTCTAAAGGGAAAGAAAGTAGATTATTGACAATGATGTCTTCAATTATTGCAGTATAATTCTTCCTTTCAGCATCTTTACATACACTTCTGAGCCTCTATTAGGTTTTGCCACGATTGGACCGAGGTCATCATACCATCATCTTATTTGAGGTCTTCCATATCTTTCTCCTTCTGTTGGTCCCCATTGCACAATTACTGTGGTCCATTCGGTGTCCTCTAACGCTATATGCTCAGCCCAACTCCACTTGTCTTGCGAATTGCTGTACAGTGTTATCTAAAATACGTTGGTTCTGTCTCAAATTGTTTCATTCCCTACAGTATGTCGTCCCCAACCTCGCTTACTCCATTGCTTTGTAACACATCCTAAGTATATTAGCATTTTTACTCTCTATATTACCGTTTTCATCCCAGAAATAAAATCGTCACTTCAGGTTACCAGCCATGCCATGTGTTACTCCAAACATAGTTTAGCTTAGTTAGAAAAGGCTGCCGAGGTTAGTCTAAGTCTTCTAGAGATATTTGCGGTCTGATATATTGTGTGAATATTCTACTGCTGCTGCTAATTACCACAAAGTCATCACCAAATCTAAAATAACTCAGCTATTTTCTATCTACTTTTATACCCTTTTCTCGCTTTGTAGATGTTTTAACGCATCAGTAGTCAAGGTAAACAATTTAGGCACGATAGTGCCTCACATCTCTCTGTATTGGAATTTTCTCAGTGAGGATGTCTTCACCAATCTTCACTTGTACAGTCGCTGTTTAATCAGAATCATGTAGCTTGAATCCACTTTTGCTTTTCTTATTTCTTTGTAAACATATTTAAGTTTGCATTAAGTCAAATGCTTTTTCATAGTCCACAAACGTTCATAACTGAAATCGAATAGACGTTGCCGTCGTATATGTTGTATTTCTCCATATTTCTTAGATAAGTGGCGATTCTCACGGCTTTCAGGAGTGAAGTTTTTAATTTGACCGGTCCAGTGTTTTGAAAAACTCCCTCAAACACGTGCTGTCTCTATCTTCCCTTGAACTACGAAATTTTCGTCATTTCTTCTAGTCTTCAATTTATAGTTCGTCTGATGGTTGAAAATCGTCGAGTTTTTCCTGTCTTCTGTTTTTAAAATTCCTGTCGCTGCAACATATATGTCTATGGCATATTATGATCTCTTTATAACTTATTGAGTTTGACCATCGACACTTTGCTATAGCTATTCGTCTTCATATTTCGATGAAAGATCTTCCATATCCGTTAATATGTAAACCCAAATAGTGTATCCTAAATGTCCCCTTGGCATTGTTATAGTTTAAATATGACCTACGGTATCCCTTTCTGAATGTTGAGGAATTATCGACCTTTTATTTATGTGTTATATCGAATGTAAATTAACATTAATTTAAAAACAGAAACGCACCTAGGAGTAGAATATATACCTTCAACATGAATTGCATTTATAGAACAAATCCATGCAAACGGCTTAGAATTTCAGACATAATGCAGCTATAACAAAATTAATGATTAATGGAACTACAATTCTCTAATATACAAAATGTTGGCGCTTTACGTCAACAAAAATTTTCCGCCCGGATTTAAGTGCTTCCCATGTAAAGAAACGGGAACAAATTGATTCAATCAGTTGAACAGAAATTCATTTTCAGCGAATCGTTACTATCTCGCAGTAGTGATCAGTTGTGACAGGTTACTGCTCACGGAAGAATTGTAAATCTGTCCCAAACGTGACCATAATATCGTGAAGGAAGCGTAGGCAGCTCAAAGCCCATAAAGAGGAACAGAAACGCATGGCAGCCACAAAGCTGAAAATTTTATGCCTTAATCTAATCGACCCGCAAGGAGAACTATCTCAGGTTCCCCAAAATAACAATTTTAAAAGCAAACAGCCAGGAACTTCCAGTGCTCTGAAAAATAATAGTCGACAGCAGCGCCAGCTATGCATACAAATGGCAATAAAAAGGGACAACTGATTGAATATCGATTATGTTCAATTCTGGAGTAAGCAAACAACGTCGAACAATGTAAACTGGAAAAGCAGATGAGGGAGGTTGCTCGTGTTTTTCTCATTCCTTCGAATTCCAAACGGCCAAATGAACTTAGAAAAATGTCTCGCTTTTATAGGGGTAATAAAGTAGCCGTCTGAGATTGCAGGATAAAATGATGAAAGGTTTTAATAAGAAAGCTGCAAGCAGGGTTGTCATTTATATCCCCTGAGTCGAGGACAGCGTCCGTTCCAATTAGATATAATGTAAAATATGGAAAGCCATTCATACCGCGTTAACAAAAAAAAGTTGTAGGTCTAGCAATAGATATTAATCTGTAAAAAATCTTTCTGACATAAATCTCGCTTCAACGAAATCTGTCAAAGCTGATAGCTTCACAAAGGGCGTTATTCAAACTGTCATCGCATTCAGCTTTTACGGTGATTTATAGTTCGCATTTATTAGGATCAAGCTCTACCACTACAGTTCCTGTTTATGATTAATAGATAGATGAACCAGAAGTTCTTGCTTAAATATCACATCAACAACGCGATATTGATCCAGGTAAAAATTTCTAAAGTATTCAATTCTATATTGCATGTAGAATACTGCAATAATAAATGTATAAGTGCAATTTTTAAAACAATTAATCCATTATTGTTGGAATACGTTTTGAAATTTATTGTACAATGTTTCTAAATGTTTTACTCAATGTTTGATCAAATTTAGACATTCATAATCTTGAATCTGAAACATATGTTGATGTCTGAATCGATTTCCTAAAAGTTTCCTGACTGTCACTTTTATATAAAATATGCAAAAATTATTGTTTAAAAATAAATATTCCTATTAAGAACACTATTATAAATCCAATTTTGATTAGGTCGATGATGATTCGTATCAATTCAGAGTTTTGATATCATCAAACTTAATAAGAATCATTTTTACATGAACATGGAAACGTTTTGTAAATAACTTAAAGGAGAATTGAAAAAGGGCATAGGTAGGTCATTTTCCACCTTTAAGTCCATCCTCTGTAATCATGACAACTGAATCGATGATATTTTTTATCTATTGCCATTGTGTTTATATGTCAAGACTGTTATTGCTATTATACTACTATTTCTCCTTCTATTTATTTCATATTTTTCCTACAACTACTACCATTACTTCTACTTTTGAAATGAAACTTCAAATTACAACATTTTTCTTCAATTTCGATGGAAAATCAATTAATAATAATCATACGTGAATTTACAACTGAAGTATTTATGTAACCATTTAAAAAATAGTTATATACGTGTCTAGGCCGAAAATTTTACTTTTTATGGACGATTCCTGCAATTGCTGGCCGAGGCGATAGCCAATTTCAAGTTCTTCCTGTGGCTGGCCACCATCTCCCAGTTTCTAACGTTGAATTCGTTGAGGTCATAATCTCCTTCATAGTTCAACACTACTTTTGTAACTAGGCTATCGAGCAGTCTTTGTACGTGCCTAACCATCGTATTGTTCCCGACACTATTACTCGATTGTTCATACATTTCACTAGTTCTGTATTTGACCTCCTGTACCATTGTCCATTTTTTGTCCTTGAAGACTCTTCTTAAGATCTTTCTTTCGCTGACTTCGATTCTTTTTGGAAAATTTTAGCACCCACAGCTCACTCGCATATATCTCATTAATCTAGTACTAGTTTCCGTAACTATATCCGCTTTTGTTTGTAATTCTCATTTTCAGATATCGAAACTCTTTTACATGTTGACCAGAATTGCCTGGAGGCTAAACAGGTTTGTGTTACTTGCGCTGGTTTCGTCCCTTTAATTCTGAGCACACGTTTGAGACTGCGAGCCGTGTTTTAAGGCAAGGGTAGTCATGGGAGTCAGAGGAACTTTATAATTTGGTAACTACCCTGAAGTGCGCCTCACACTTCAAGATGTTAGGCTTGGAAAGGTAGCACCTCGATGAATCAAACACATATACACATATATACATTTCGCTTAGTTCTAAAAATTGTATTATTTCAACGTGCAAAGTGTTTATTTTTACTAGGTCGTTATCATTAATTATAACAACAGCCATCGTTTAAGCAAGCCGGTTTCGCGATACATGCACTTGTGTTACATTGAACTTGCATTACTGGCTCGTTGTTGGATGTATTAAGCAAGGCTGCCATGCGATTCTGCTAACATGCAGTTGTGACATATTAAACTTTCATGAACTAATGCATGTGCTGCTATTTTGCATTTTTAAACATATTGAACTTTTATGAATTGCACTGCTAGTTTGTATTTCTTAAATTTTGAAATGAAATTTAAACCTGTTTAATTTGAGATTAAACATAGTGCAAATACATGTTCTCTTCTTTCTGGTGTCTGTGATGGTATATTGAGCGTCTACGATGTATATTACTATATAGCAATTTAAAAGCGCCAGTTGATAACGAATCCCCCTATGTGAGACCCCGATTGACTATAATCGTTTTTGACAGACTTTCACCCACTTTAACTTCACTTTTTGATCCTCTGAATGCCATTCTAATCAATATAGGCGGTGTTGATAGGTCATGCAGCGCTTGGAATGGTTTATTTCGATTTATAGTATCATAGGCATATCCATGACGAATATTTGGTATGAGATTCATCTGTTCCCCCTGAATCCACAGTGCTAATCACCAATAATCTTTTAACTGCATATTTTATCCTTTCTTTTAAAATATTTGTTAGTATTTTATACGTTGTGTCTTGATGTGCAATTCCTCTATAATTCTCACAGTGTTGCATCGCCTTTTTAGAGATTGCACCGAACACGGCTTCTGGAAACTTTTCTAGAATCTCTTCTTTCCGCGCCATTTCTAACATGAACCCATGTAGTTTATATCATAGTTTCTTGCTATGGCTTTAACGGACAAAGACACTTTTGTTGTTACAACGAAAATTGAAAATTCTATAGCACGCAGTCTCTTGAATGTCGAAGAAAATGATTTGATGTATTTTTTATACGGATGGGGCAACAATTATATATAACAGCAATGAGATAAAATGAACAACAAAATATAATGCTTGCGTAAGAAAGAGATGTCAGGCCTACTCGAATATTTGATACTATGTTTATCTCTTTCTTACTCAAGCAATACGTGTTATTTTCTTGTTCGTGTTATCTTATTGCTGTTATACAGTGAATTTATTATAATGCGCAATGCGGTATTCCCCTTTCCATGAGGATTTGATTGTTACTATTGGTTTCTAAGGGTACGCCACGTCACGTGTAAATGCGTTTATTTTAAAATGTGACCAATAATTTTACTGTTCTCTGAAAGTCATTTTTTGGCAGTGGTCTATTATAATGTGTTTTAGCGGACTTTTTCCACTGTCTAGGGCAGTGGTCGCCAACCTGTCGATCGCGAGCTACCGGTAGCTCGCGGGGGCAATTCTGGTAGCTCTCACAACGATTTTAATTTAAAAAATACAAAATCAGAGAAGCTTCCTAAAATTCCACAAAAAAATCTAATTGTCATAATATTAAACATAAACAGCGGCAACGTTGCGGCGAGCGATCTGCCGCTGACGCCATCAAGCTAGAATCGGCTAGAATCGGCTAGAACCGACCAGCCGGACCAGTGCGTTAGTGTTCGAGAACGATCTGGATTGCTTTGAACGGGATAAATACGCACGGCGCGGCGACATTGCGCTTAGTTTAAAACTGAACGCGTAACCAACGTCCAGCGGTTGGGTTAGTAGTGAACAACAAAAAATAATATTATGGCAAGCAGTTGTAAGAAGGTAAAGACATACCACTTTCATTCGGAATGGGAAGAACAATACTTTTTTACAGAAGTTAAAGATAAAAATGTGTGTTTGTTATGTAATACTTCGGTCTCCGTTGCTAAAAAAGGAAATATTGAGAGACATCATAAAACTGTACATTCTAATTTTGAAAAATCATTCCCACTACATTCTGCCGCCAGAAAGGAGAAACTGAAACAGTTAAAAAAGCAGTTAATTGGACAACAATCAATATTTTTAAGAACAATCGACAAAAATAAGGCTGCAACTGAAGCATCGTACCGTGTGTCCCAGATAATTGCACAAAAAAAGAAACCTTATGAAGACGGGGAAATGATAAAACAGGCGTTTTTAGAAGCTGCTGACTCGTTATTTGCCAACTTTAGAAACAAAGACGAGATAGTTTCAGCTATAAAATCTATGCAACTTTCTGCTAATACAGTGATGAGACGTGTAGAAGTAATGAGCAATGATATTTTTTTACAGTTAAGAACTGACTTAGATAACTGTGTTTATTTTTCACTTCAACTGGATGAATCAACAGATGTCGTTGACACTGTCCAGATGGCCGTGTTCGTCAGGATGGTTTTTAGTGATTTTACGATTAAAGAAGATCTTTTGAAGTTTATTCCACTGAAAGGACACACTACTGGACAGGAGTTGTTTTCTCATTTAAAAAATATTATTTCTTCCGAGAAAATTCCAATATCGAAAATGGTAGGCTTGACAACCGATGGCGCTCCAGCTATGGTGGGTTTTGATAAGGGTCTGGTGGCGTTATGTCGTAAAGATGAAACTTTTCCGCAATTTCTCTCTTACCACTGCATTATCCATCAGGAAGCATTATGTGGAAATTTCCTGAAACTAAACAACGTTATGAAACTGGTGGTAAAAATTGTGAACAAGATTAGAGCTCAAGCGTTACAAAGAAGATTATTCAAAACCTTGGCCGATGAAGTTGACTGTCAATACGGGGACCTACTCCTTCACTCTGAAGTCCGATGGTTAAGTAGAGGACGGGTGCTGAAACGTTTTAATGATCTCCTATCTGGCATAGTTCAATTTTTCAAAAAACGCGATGAACCGACTCCGGAACTAGAAAATTCAATCTGGCTTAGAGATTTTGGTTTTCTCGTGGACATTACCGAGAAATTAAACGAACTTAATTTGCAGCTTCAGGGGAGAGACAAAGAACTAGCAGAAATGATTTCTGATATAAAAGCATTTATCAAAAAGCTGGAGTTTTGGGAACAAAACCTAATTAACAGCGATGCCAAGCATTTTCCTATTCTTTCAGAAAAAATATCTCAAAATCCATTAGAACCCTATGACAGCAAATATCATGTAGAAATAGTTTCTACCCTGAAGAATAACTTCAAAAATCGTTTTAAGGATTTCAACGAAATGGCTTTAGTAGCGCAGTTTGTTGTTTCACCCTTTATGGAAATTGATATCCAACAGTTTGCAACTTGTGTTATGCAGAACTTTGGCGAAGACATCGCTGCAACAGAAATGGAAGTAATTGATTTTCAAAATGATTTAGCCTTAAAATCGTTAGTCTCAAGTACCAAATGTATCTGGCCTATTGTAAGTAAAGACAAATATTCAGTTCTATGCCGTGTTGCCGTGAAAGTGAAAGCATTATTCAGTTCAACCTATTTGTGTGAATCTTCTTTTTCCAATATGAAGTTTATTAAGAACAAATATCGCAATCGACTTACAGATGAACTTTTGGATAATTGTATTCGAATGGCTGTATCAAATTATACTGCAAACATTAAAAAAATTATCGATGAGTCTGAGTGTCAGCCTTCTCATTGAACGTGCTTTTTTATTTTTCAATGTTTATGTTCATGATAGTGCGTTACTTTTTTGTTGTTATTATTAACTATTTTTAAATCTTACGTGACATGCCGTTGTGGCTGGATAAAAGTTTGTGTTTATTTTTCAAACAACTTCGTTTGGTAGGTAGGAATGTAGTTATTATTAGTACCTATGTATTATGTATTACCAGTTAAATAAATAGTAAAATAAATACATATAATGATAAATTAACTGTGGATTATTTCATTTACGTTGCGTTACGTGGCTTCCGTGTGGGTAGCTCGCTGTTTATTCCAAAATTAACAAGTAGCTCAACACATTGAAGAGGTTGGCGACCACTGGTCTAGGGTGTATATCACACAACGTTTCGGGAGTTTTGATCTACTGCCGTCTTCAGGTGTTCCTGGTTAGTCCTGAGAAGGACTGATATTGTACGCTTTTATTCGTAAACAATTGCCTCTCCCGGGGTTTGAATCCGGGACCGCTGATCGCTATGATTACTAGTCTGTCACTCTTACCACTACGCCACCAGCTCGGTTATATATTTTAGTTATAAACATATATATATCTTACCGCTGTATGCACAGCAGACTATTTTTGTATTTCTCTGCGCAGTAGTGGCATCCAAATGGGCTTTAGTTCTGCGCTAGCCTGGCTAATTGGTTCTACTGCCAGCGCTATGTATGTAGCCACTTTCAGCTTCCTACGGAACCTGTTTTCCTCTTTAGCTGCAATTGATGTGTTATCCCATTGTATGCGGTGGTCTTCGTTCCAGATGTGTTCTACGATCTTGGATTTGATGGTTTCGCCCTGTCTAATATTTTTGCGGTGTTCCGATAATCTCACTCGTAGAGGTCGTTGTGTTTCCCCTATGTATTGTCTTCCACACTCGCACGGTACGCTGTAGATACAGTTCTTTGAACTTTGATCTTCGTTCTGAGGCTTGGTATGCGTCATCATGCCTCTTAGAGTTATGGACTTGAAGGCAGTTCTTATACTGAGTCTGTTTCCGATTCTTCTCAGTTTGTTGGAAACTCCTCGGATGTATGGTATTACCGCCGTGGTTGTTAGCTCCGTTTTCTCATCCCCTGCCGGTGTTGTATTTCTGTCCATCTCTTTTAGCGTTTGGTTTAGAGTTCGTTTTGGGTAGCCATTAGCTTGCAGCATTTCTGTGATTATCTCAATTTCCCGTTTAAGGTCTTCTTCCTCCGAGCATATGGTCTTGGTTCGAATATAGGCATCTCGCAACGCCACGCTTCACGCTATTGTGGTGGTTAGAATCGTAGTGTAGGCATTTCCCTGTTTGGGTTGGTTTTCGATATACCTTCGTTTGTACCGTGTCATCATTTTTCTGAACTATTACGTCTAGGTATGGGAGTTTGCCTTTCGATACTATTTCCATCGTGAACTTAATTGATCGGACTTGATTATTGAGATGGTTCAGGAAGCCGTCCAGTGTCTCTCTTCCATGGGGCCATATTACGAACGTATCATCTACTTATCGACTACTGGAGATAGTGGAGATCCCATGGCGAGAGTAGATCAAAACTCCCGAAACATTGTGTGGTATACACCCTAGACAGTGGAAAAAGTCCGATAAAACACAATAATTTTACTGAAAAAGAAGCATTAGAAAGAACAACAGGGCATGTAATAACCCACATACTTGCTGTAAACTGAAGTCTTTATACCATTTGATCAACAGAATTTCTTCCTCCGTAGAATATATTATGTTTTTACATACTCAATAACGTTTCCATATTGCATTTTAAAATAAACGCATTTACATATTGCGCGTTATAATAAACTCCCTGTATATAATTTTGGCCCCATCGCTATATAAGGTTGGTAACAATTCAATTGATCCTGAATATTGCTTAAATAGCCTTAAATTTCATGCTAACCAATACATTCTCGGAAACAGACATACATTTTTTATTGAAAAATCTAATTATCAAATTATTTTTTCGCCGCACTCGAATTCTCAACAACTTGGATCAGGCTGACAACAACTGAGATATATTTAATTATGATTTGCAGCATTCGAGAGGCACATATGAAAAGATTGTAAAGTACTTTTTTTTTATAATAATTTTCAAGGTCAACTTTCTACGGGATAAGTTTCATTCCTGCAGGGTCCCTAATAGTTTTAATAATGTTGGTACATAGATTTTTAGTTCTTTTCTTCCACTAAAAAAATTATTGTCATTTTGACAGATATGTCATAATTTAATATCGCTTGCTTCATTTTTGCATTTAAAATATTTCTTGGTTTTCTTTTTTTATCCGATTTTATTGATGATGATGATGATTCCATGTTAAAAAAATTAATTTGTCAAGAGTTCAAATTAAGAAACGTTGACATTCAAAATTGACACATAACCATAATTTTGAAAATGTTCTACCAACACGAGATATAAAAATTTCCGAGCGTTTTAATCACATATCTACCAACATTGTAACATTTTGACAGTTATTATAGAAAAAATCTGGTGTGATACACGCACACAACTTCCTTTTACAGTGATCTTATAATTAGCAAAAAATTTGATTTTTAATTTTTAAGCATTTGTAAAAAATTTTCAAAAATTACAAATTCTATAAAAACGGTACAAAATAGAGCGTTAGTTGAAGAGACAAATTTTCTCTAAACTTTTAAGCTGAATTCAAAAATGTAATAATATACCGGGTGTTCTATTTAAAATAGTAGTTAATAAAAAAAATTGAAAAAAAAAACAAGAGAAGCCCACTTTAGAAGGATTCAACTGGAAAATCAGCTAGGTCACATCAATACATATTAAAAATGTAATAAAAATGTAAAGTTTGAAAAAAATCGTTAGAGCCGTTTTTGAAAAAATCGAAAAAAACTGAAAAATCACAAGAGTAAACACCTACTTCAGGTTATGAAATTTTCTTCAAAAGCTTGCTGTCTCATCTACATACTATACAAAACTTATATATGAAGTTTTAACGCGATACCTCTTTTCATTTTTGAGATATTCTGTTCACAGACAGACAGACAGACCAATGAAAAAAAATATGTTTTTTGGGATCAGGGGACTCTAAAACGTGAAGATCTGTTGAAAACTCAATTTCGAATTTTTGGGGTGAATCCAATACTTCCTTTATCGTAAAAGGAAGTAAAAAAACGTACTTTATTTAATTTTTCATTGCGTCACTCTAGTTAATGCTTATACCTATAGTTATTCAGTTGTCTATATAAATGTTTTAATGTATGTATATTCCGTGCTATCCTGTTATTGGGCAGCTATGACTGTCTGTTGCGTAGCCTTGGGTTTAAAATTAAAAAATATATAACAAATCAAAGGTGAGTACAACAACTTACAAGAGATAAATACCGATTTCTCGCAAAGAATTTTTGCTACAACCGTCTCAAAAGTCGTTACTTTCCCAACCTATACCAAACTGTTATGAAATTGTTCACCATATGTAAGCTTTGCAATACAGTATTATTACAACTAATAAAATACAAATAATGTAGTTCAACAGCTAAGCTTGGAGATCCAATACTAACTAATTGTAAATCTTACGGGAAACAATTCAATTACAATTACAGCGCAGTGTGTAATATTTTACACTAGCGGCATTGAAGGTTTTTACTTGAATTTTTTCCAAGCTTTCTAAACGGATTGTCAAAAATGTGCATTCAGTACTTTACAACTTCGGTAACAATACTGTCGAAAAGGCTGCGAATTTTATTTCGCATACAAAATAACAGTCAATTTATGTTTAAAATGGAAAATCGCTTTGCCAATCTCGTTTTCAATCTCGAAGACACCTGAAATGCAATCGAAATGCTCAGCCACCACCCACCGTACACCCCAGAATTGCCGAGGGCGTCTGTAAATGTATGAAGATTTATTTTCGAATCCTCTCGGTTCCACTAAATGCACTAGGCAGTCAGCAATTGAAAGGGTCCACAAAAAATCTCCCATCGATTTGTTTGTAATGTAGTAAAACATAACTGCAATGCTACTGTTGGGCAAAATATAATAATATAATTAGAAGATTAAGTAATAGTTATTTAGGCAAATGTCATTATGTTATTCATTTGACACTATTCAGTTAGTTAATAAAGCCATTACACCACTCAGTTAGGTAGTGAATCCATTACATAACTGAGTGGTATAATGAGCTTCATTACCTAACGGAAACAGTGCCAAATGAGTGACGTAGTGAGTTACTTATCCCACTGGAGTAGTTAATAGATATTAACGATACAAGTTTGATTATGAGCATCTTAACGATACGAGTTTGATTGCCAAAAACGAGGCGGTGAGCCGAGTTTTGCGCCAATCAAACAAGTCTCGTTAAGTGCCATAAGCAAACGTGTGTTGTTCAATATTTTATCTTCATCAATAAACTCTGGTTCAATGTATTTCTTTATACAAAAAGAGTACGGTAATATTCATTACCGCACTGAGTGCGGTAATATCTATCCATTACCGCACTGAGTGCGGTAATATCCATTACCGCACTCAGTGCGGTAATGAAGCTCTTAACGATACTAGAATTAATTTGGTTAAGGGTCTATAACAACACTGATGAAGATAAATAAATTAATTGTTTCCAGATTAGTACATTTAGGTTTTTGAATACTGTATTTTTTAGTTGCTTTTGTTCTATTTAAATCTTTTAAAAATATTTTAAGCAGAACACACGTCTAGTAAGTACATTAGAGAGCTTTACAAAAAGACGTTGAAGTGTTAATATATATTTCAAGCAAGACTTTCAAAGGATCAAATAAAACTTACTGTGGCTTTTCAATACGTTGAAGGTATACAGTTTATCCCGTTTTGAAAAGAAGACATCGCATAGCACTTAGGACAATCAATAATGGGAGTTGAGATACTTGTCTATTCACGGACGAGTCAAAATATTATTCTTATGGTTATATTCAGGCATGGAGAATACCAGAAGCCATGAAACCATGAAGGCCACATTACTTTTGATAAACACACACAGTTGATTATTCTCCAGGGTGATATCATGAACACCAAAATAATTTGAGATGTTTGAAGCCTATTCTGATACCATTTTCGTCAAAATCATTCAAATGGTTATATTATTGTGGTTAGTAACACATGGTCACAACATGCGCCAATTTTTAATGATGTTATGTAAGAACAGGATATTTAGTTATCAAAGCGACAAAGTCAACTAAAAAATCCTCAAGAATTTATTAATAATTTGACAACTAGCATGGCGAATGGCTACACCAACCGCTAAAGAAGAAGAGGTTCTATACAGATTTTTCTATCACGTATAGTTTATGAGACTCCTACTTTTAAATTTCCCGCACAGTATGTTAATGGGTTTCGCGAAAGCTACTCCTTTTTGCAACATTTAGTGGAAACCTGTGAGAACCATTGATGATGTCACAAATGTGTAAACGAAGTGCTTCGTGGAACTGAAAATTCTATCTTAATGGACGAAGACACTCGGTCCCATACATTATATTTATAAATAATCTTAGAACTATGATACAGCGCCGTACACTAATTGGTTTCACCTTTTCAAATACCTGCATTGTCATGGTAACAGTTATATATATTTCTTCAATTAATTCAATAAATCTCTAATCCAATTTGCCTCATTTTAAAGCATTAAAAAGGGTCTGAAATGCCACAACCAATCGCAGTTATTAAATATATAAAAACCAAGACAGAAGTTCATTATATTCTATGTAGGTGTACTGTACCCCTGGTCCCATCCAAATCCTAGTTGTTCGAGCTCCTCGTTGATTTATAGGCTGCTCATTCTTCACACGTTTTTCATTTTTAAAATTATATAACGAATCCTTTAAGTTTGTAGATAACAAAGACAATTTAGAAACACAGAAAGTGATATAGATATTTTGACGAGCGACGCTTTTTTTCAGGTAGGTACTGTAATACTATTATACCTAATGTCCATCTTCAATTTTCCGAATGGCGTTCTCCGTTTTATCAAAAGTATTTCAAATGAGCTCAATTTCTGTAGGCGTGGATTTTTACCATTCTGCAAGCAATTAGCGTTTGCTACTACATCTATCCTCTTCTTTTTAAATTAATAAGATAGCAAATGGTAGCACGACAAGCTTGAGCTAGCAACTGCAGGATTCGGTAATGCAGTACATAGCATACGTGAAAGTCTGCTGAAATGAAACATTCAACATTGCCTTATTCGTTATTACAAACTATATTAAAGCAATCCCCGTCATCCTTAAGAATGTTCAAGAATGGAAACAAATAGGAACAACAATGAGAAATAGGAAACATCGAGATTAATGGAATATTTAGAAGCTTTCAATGTTTCAAGAACATTTGTTTATTTATATTATAAAAAAAAATTAAACCGACAATGCAACACTGGGTCAAAAACCAGTTTTACCAAAAGTACGTGAGTATGAACTCACCTACCCACCTCTAATGAAAGCTAAGTATTTGGGATTGTTATTAGAAGACTTACATACAGTTGCTTTTCAACTAGCTACATGAAGCAGCATTCTCCATTCGTTCAATTCGTTGATTGAAAGAAAAAAAGACGGGGGCGTTCCTTATAATTCACAAAAACATCAGAAAATCAAAAGAAACCTCTATCACAAGAGCGGCAGAATTTAATAACGAACAAGTAAATGACAATGCACGTTCTTAGAGGTATTAATAGAACTCAAAAGGTTTAAAACGAAGCAAATTTTCAATTAAGACAAAACGGGTCTGTACAGCCACAATGCCCTAAGGTAATTGATATAAAAGGTAAAGGTAAATAGCGGCGTTATTGTAGGCCAAAGCACACTGTTTGGTTACAAAGTATTGTGCATGAATGCTGCTGATATCTTTGTTCCACCCGTGATGATTTTTCAAGAAAAAATGCAAGCTCCTTCGAGTACGTTATTTTCTTTCTTCAGTATGCATGCAGACAAATATATTTACACACCAGTGCATTAAATCGAAGTAGTGCACCCATCAAAAGATAATGTGGTTCTTCTCATACGGGATGATCATCATTCCCACTCCAGAAACTGATTTGTCATTTTAAAAGCCAAGGAACACTACGCATTGGGTACCATCACACACTACCCAAAATTACTCCCCTTCGATAAAACTTTGGGTGTATTAAAAACATACTAACCGTCGATAATGAGGAATTTCGAATCTTTTTTCGAAACCACCAGCAAACAAGATGTAATGGACAAGCACATCAAATGTGAAACCATCAAAAATTAATTTAGGGCATGCGGGTTATTTTCCTGGAATCCAAATGCCATACATTATTCAAAATGTCTAGAAAAACGTAAGAAATAAAGAAATTGACGAACATGGTGAAATAAACAAACATGCACTAACATTCGAAAAGTTAAAAATATTGTTGGGGTAAACAAAATTGTGAAATTTCACAAGTGGATACTATATACTGAAATGAAGATTCCTTTTTACCATATCAATTACGGCAAGAATTTAAACGTAACGAAAAGAATGGTACAATTAACACTACGAATGGTTATGTCACGCCTTAACGGTTGTGTTATAAAATACTTGTGTGCCTATACTTAGGAAGATGGGCGTGATTCTATCTGACCAGGCTGTTAATTAGGGCGAAGTGCCATTGCATTAGGGGTGATCATACTCGAGACAAGTACAAAGGAGGGGGTATTAGGGCGCCACGGGTTTGAATTGGGGTGGAGATAATATTTATGCAAGCCCTGTATAAGCACGAAGTCCACGGCTTGCAATTGCGTCGAAGCTCCTTGCCGGCATCTCCATCAGCTGGCTCAGGAAGTTACCTTCAGCGGTTAAACAGCTCCCGTCTCTCTACCTTACATTGATCTTTACAGCTAGAGAAAAACACATAATTTCGTCACAGGGCGCATGCACATGTTATAAAGAAACAAAGATAACTTTTGAATATCCGTCTATTGGTTAAAATAACCAAAATGAGTGTACAGGATTTTTATTACGGGTACGGCGTCACTCCGCACTCTTACATAACACTACATTAAAACTAATTTTAACAATACTTCGTGCTTAAGCGACGAGCTTGGTGTTGATTTCCAGTGAGAAAGCCGTCGTTCAGGAACGCTGAGGCAGGCGGTCCAAAATGGACAATCTCGGCAGCCAAAAATTGCAAAATGCGGGAAGTTTGCTATCAGGAAGATTCCCCAGGGAAACGACAATTTGTGCCCCGAGACAAAACTTAGGTATCTTCGAGCAGTTTCTGTTTTAAAATCCGTAACGATGGTTAATGCATAACTTATGCGACGATGCGATACAACAACAACAACAACAAACGGAATGATGCCATTTATGCTAGACCGAAACGTACCACCTTCCCCGACGGATTATCAACGCGACTTCGACACTTCGTGCATCACTGCACTGCTCGACAGTTAGTACTCGAATCACCCACAGGGGGATCCAACGGCCACAGCCGCGGAGGCTGCTTGCACAGAACAACTCCGCTTTACGTAAAATCAACTGTCACGAGAAAAGAAGAAATGTTACCGAAATTGAGAAAAGGGGGAGACGCACGGTTAGGACGCTAGTGCGCTTCGTTAAATGTACAGCTGCACGAACATATGGTCAACTGTCGCGGAAAAATGGCAGTGGGGTGAGACAATTGCGTTTGCGCTCTCTCTTCCACTCAAACAACCGATTCGTTCTAACGCCGCTTTCCGGTAGCAACTTTTGGCAAAGCAGTTGACCATCGTAGGATCGCAACAGACTATATTGAATCACGGGGAAGCGATTGCAGGTAGGCACAAGATTTAAAATTCTCTCTACAAGAACGAGCAGTCCAAATTCGTAAAGGAAACGCGGGATTTTCACCTGGCCTTAACAGCTGATGATCACATATTTAAAAAAGATCTAGATACACCAAAGTAAAGAACGATTATCAGTAACAATTCTACGAGATGACTGTGAATTATCGAAAATACCACGAAACGGGTTACTTAAAACAAAGTAGCCCGTTAAGTTTGTCAACAAAAATATTTAATAATTCTTAAAGTCGTCGGGATTCTACAATGAAGATTTTCACCGTATTTTTGAGCTTCGTATCTTAAAAAATTTGATAGCTGACGCTTCAAAATACAAGAACCAAAACACCGCGGCCATTTTATTTATTAATACTTGTCTGCATATGGATCTCATGATTATGAATTGTATAATCAAATAAAACCCATACAGCAGTTTTATTATGGTCAGTTATACTTGATAGAAAGCGCATAAAAAACGTGAAAAGATTGCCATTGTGTGAAAAATGAAGAGAGATTAAATAGGTAAATGATCAAAAGAAAAAAACAGAAATTAGAAGAAACAGCATACCGAAAACCAAAAATCTTATTGAAAAGACAGAAAAGAGAACAGCACAAAAGTTGCTAAAAATGAGAAACGTATAAGGCTGTAAAATAAAAGTGTAAAAAAGAAAAAACAACATTTCAAAAAAAATTAAAGCATTTGATCAAAATCAAGAATCAGGGATAACAAAGAATTGTCAATAAAGACACAGCAAATGGATAAAAGAATAAGAACAAGGAAAAACTGGAGGAAAGGGATAACAAAAGCAATGATTTAACTAAGCAAGAAGCAGAATGAGAAGACAGAAGTCAGTGGGTCTAGACATCGCACAACGTCGATGGAAGCTCTAAGCCCATACTATCTATAACCAAAGACCATATAATGTGAAGAGGTTCAACCTTATGGCAATAATCGTAAGTGTGTAATATGGGTTGCATAAGCAAATATTTCGTGAGAAAGTGCCAATAATTCGTTGAGACCAGGAACTCTTCTACCTATCCTTGTTTATTTAATCTTTGCTAATGGTGTCTTACCTGCTTTGAGAGAAAATATGTAACATTGTTGCAACATAGTGGCTTGCTCCTATGCGGCAATGACCTTGGACTTACAAGCTTCATTTTCAGGATTACTTAAATTATGATTTCAAATATCACATATACTGGTCAATTACGATTTTAGTTTGGCGCTTAAGAATCAAAATGATTAGGTCGAAAACGGTAAAAGCTACTTACTCTTTTTTAAACTGAAATAACTCTTAAGGATTTTTTGCGCTAGTCAAATATGTATATGAAATGTCGATGTTTACAATGACACTAAAATAAAATTTTGCAGATCTTTAATGCTTCCTCTACAGGGTGATTTTTAAGTTGATTCTTTCAGTTTACCGGTAAATAAAGCTAAACAAAATAAGCATTTCTTTCATTTACCACTTTTCCGAAATATCAAAATTAACGGAGGTACAGGGTGTTAAAGTTACAAAGTAAAAACTAAACTTTGGCGTAAAGGTGGCTGGACAATTTTATTTTTGTTTATGTCTGTTGTCAAGCAAGAACCTGTCAATTAGTTTTCCGTTGTAATTTTATTAATGTTTATGAAAATAATGAATTAGTGAATATGCTTATTATTTACTGGGAGTTTCGTCAAAATGCCGCTGCCGCATCGCTCTTATATGCGGAATATATGTGTAGAAGCGATTGGTGATAATTTTGAACATGTAATTTAAGATTAAGTTTAGTTCAATTTTTGTTAAATAATTTTAGTTCTTAATTTGAAACTTTAACACCCTGTACCTCCGTTAGTTTTGATATTTCGCAAAAATGTTAAATAAAAAAAAATGCTTATTTTTTTAGCTTTATGTCCTGGTACACGGAAAGAATCAACTTAAAAATCGCCCTGTATAATGAAGTTAACAAAATATATGTTTATTAAAAAAATAAAGGTTTAGCGAAATAGACAAAATGAAAAACACTGCATTAAAATTTGACAGTTTATTTAATCGATAATACAAATATATTCGTAATAATCTAAAAAAAAGGGGGGGAGGATGGTCCCACCACACACCCCTATCCTGATTCGGACAGCCATCCATTACCAGAGAATAAATGACTGATGACTTGGGTGAACCTTGTTAACCCTACAAAATCTTCTAACTTATATTGCGTGCCTTTGGGTCCATAAAGTTTGCCTTGTCCACTTCTTAATCTAGTACTATTTGGAGTCTATTTTTTATAATTAAAATAGCCGAAAAATCTCAAAATATTTTACTTACAAAATGATCAAATCTATATATTGTTCATATTTTTTACTTTTTTATTTGCACTTTTACACTGCCCTGTTGTTCTTAACTCTTGTGATAGCCACTTGAGCGTTTTTTGCATTTTAACCATAATTAAATGTTTGATAAAATACATTTTGTCTTCGTAACAATCACTTACAGTTAACCAATAAGGAATAAGCATTTTTACATTAGTTACACCGTGTTCCACTAGATTTTGCTTAAATTTGTAGTGCATTTATGTTCTTCAAAATATTTTAAATATGTTTGCAACAATATATTTGCCACTTTCACTGTAGTTTCAGTGGGCACTTTTAAGTGTTCGATAAATTCACTTTTAGCATAATCTCTTTCATGTAAAAGAATATCACTTTCCACTTTTAAAGAGTCTTTTAAACACAGAACCGATATGAAAAAGGAGGTCTTTTACAGGGAAGCGTAAGAAGAGAGCTATAAAACAAAATATATACATGGAAAAAGCGGTTTTTACAGGAAAACGTAAGAAAAGATTTAAAAAACAGAATATACACATGAAAAAAGAGGTTCTTTAACAAGAAAACGTCAAAAAAGATTTAAAAAGCAAAAGAATCACATGAAAAAATAAGTTTTTTACAGGAAAACGTAAGTAAAGATTTGAAAAAGAATGAAAGAGAGAAAATAGAAAAAGGTTTCAAGTCAGGCATTCTAGTTTAAAAAGAATTAATTAAATTTTCGCAGAGAACAATAAACAGCCGTACGCGTGACAATAAGTCAATATGTACAAGATGAAACAAGAAACTCGTCAGCGAATTATGATAACTCGGCTGCAGAGAGAGAGAGAGAGAGAGAGAGAGAGAGACAGAGAGAGAGACAGAGAGAGAGAGACAGACACCGAACGGTTTTGTTCGAGTAGCAAGGTGCAGCTGATGTACGCGGGTCCGGGGCACTGAAAATAAAAACGAAATTTACATGCGCGAGCGACAGAGAAAGAAATACGAGCGTTAGGCGGGTAGGTAGCGAATTCGAAGCCGGTTCGGGGCAAGTTTTTTAAAAATCATTCAAGGTGCGTATGCACATACCTAAGCCGTGCCAACTCGAAAACTAAAATTGGGCGTCGTAAGAGCTTTCCCTTTGACAAATTCGATAGAATGGACAACGTCCACTTCAAACAATTTTAAATATCGAGCGGGCCAAAGGCCGAAGTCCGAGAATTGCGAAAGATGCGAGCGCAAGCAAAATAAAAAGCGCCGTATGTTATACCAAAGAGCATATACTTCTGAGCTATTGTAATTCTAATCCATCTGACGAATTTCTAAAAGTAGCAAGTTTGAGCTACAATGTTAACGGAGGAAAAGGATATATAACACCGTTTTAGTCCAAGCAATCTTTAGAATGGTTTGTTTCTGGAATACCCTAAGAGGATTTTAACTGATTACTCAGTATGTTTGTTCGCTATCTCCTCCGAAGATACTGGACCGATTAAGTTGTATGATGGCTTAAAATTTTTAGACTTAGATCGTAGGCCGGTTTTTATTTAAAAAAAATACGAAAAAGTAAAGTAAAGTAAAATTAAATTAAGATCGGTTGAAACAGCTGATGTGGTACGTTCACAATGAACTCTTTAGCGCCGATTTCGACGTAAAATTTAAAAAACCAATTAAATCCTGTAATTTCAATGTCCATCTATCAACATTTTTGTATGTATAATTTATAAGGTTGTATGTGTTTTTGATTGTGACATGTAGCACCTTTTCCCACCGAAGCGTAGTTCGGGTGATTCACTAGTAAATATATTGCTATGGTTTTAAGCCCTAACAATCAACTCTGTTGCCAAAATCTGCCAAATTAATGGACATTTCATGAAAGCTCAGAGTGAGATATTTTATATAACTGCAAAGCTAAAATTTGAATTTACCAGAATGAATACAGTTGTAATGAGATGCCAGTAATTGCAGAGTAATTGATTAATGAACGCAGTAAGCAAAGCTCGATTCGCACAGGAATCCAAATTGGATGTAAGTCATTGGCGTAACTAGGATTTTTGGCTAGGGAGGGCCAGGCCCCCATCCAACCATCGTCAATACCTATGTATACCTATAAAGACATGAATTTACGTACATACATCATAACTTTTTCGCATACATTTATTTGCATGTTCTTTGACGCTGTTATACGAGGGTAGCCCCGTAAATTTCTGAAATCTAATAAAACAAAAGTTTTGTAGCCAAAATTGGTTTTTATTATTGTTTCTCAAAATATTTGCCCTTAAACTCGCATTCGGTAAAACCAATTTTCAAAACAAATTCCACTCTTCTTGAGTCACTAGAGAAACAAGGGTTTTGAAGCTTTCCATGGCATCTTCGGGAGTTCAAAATCGCACACCACGCATTTTATCCTTTAATGGAGGAAATAGAAAGTAATCGGAAGGTAATAGGTCGGAACTGTATGGGGGATAACTTCGCAATTTTAATCCGGAAGTCTCTAAAAGTTATTTTGTTTGATATGCGGTATGACTAAAAGCATTGTCATGGTGCAGAAGGATCTCATTCATTGGGCGCTGTAAACAAGCTTTTTGAATAACGCCTGGTTGCCATACTGTTGTGTACCATTCTGCAGTAACCGTACGTCTATTTTCAAGCACGACAGTTGCGATAGGTCGTGATTTTGAGAAGAAGCAAGCAATCATTTTCTTACCAACTCTTCGAGATCTCCTCATTTTAACTAGATTATGATCTGTTGGAAACATCCATTGTACAGACTGTCGCTTAGGTTCGGGTGCAAATGCATATATCCAGCTTTCGTCACCAGTTATGATGTAAACTGCTTTATATCTACCTTCATCATATTTCTTTTACCAATCCACATGCTGTTGTTGTGTTTCTGTTAAACTGTGTGGTATTCACCCACAACAGACTTTTCTTACACCCAAATGATTATGTAAAATCTTGTTTATTGCAGTCATGTCAATGGCCAAGACGTTTTCAATAATTCTATACGTGACTCAATTGTCCTACTGAATCATTCTTCGCACAGCGTTTATGTTCGTATCGGTAACTGCAGAAATTGGTTCTCCTTCGCAAAAATCGTCACTAACTGAAACTCGTTCAAATTTAAATTCATTAAACCAACAATAGACAGTCCTCTGATGCGAAGGTACTTGGTCACCAAAGCAGCACGAAGTCATCCAAAACTTTCTTTCAGAGATATGGAACTTTTAAAGGCGTAGTAAATTATGGCTTTAAAATTTTCCCTCATTACATTTATTTTTGCTGCACAACACTTATTTCAAAATTAACTATGTAATAACTGTTGCAATGATCAAAACTAAATTTGGACTGTTAAACTAGAAAACAACAAACATTGGTTTCATGTCAAGTTTGGTTTCCATGGTGCACTTGATCTGTTGCTTTGCAGAAATTATGGGTGCTACCCTTGTAATACTATTTGTCTGAGTCGCAGATTAATAAATTATTTCTCGGTTCATAAACAACATAAAAAATTTATAGATTACTTCTTGCAACTAAATAAAGTTGGCGGTAAAAAATATTATTCCAGGAGAAACAGATTTTTTTGGGAAACATCACTTGGTTTCCATATTCACGTTTTTGAGCCAGAATTTTTAGTTTTTTTCAGTATCGTCGAAGCAAATACTTTCTTGAAAATATCAATATCTTCTTAATTGTTATTGTGATTTCTCTTTGTTCTGTCTTGGGCTAGCAACTTTGGAAATTCAAGCACCACAAAATTTACTTTGCATACATAGAACACTATTAAACATAAAATTCTCAACTCTTTAGGCAAGGCAAACCTCCAAATAGCAAGTCACCGTAAGTCTGAACTGGATGAGCCCATAATAGGTAGCTAGCTGTATGTGCTCAAGGAGTAGTTAGCGATGCACTTAAGTTATCAGCTCATTTACTTACCCGCATATGAAATAATTGCAATTATATTTTTCTGGGCACATAAATTGGTTCTTTATTTATAGAAAACTTAAGAGAAACTAACTAAAATGATGCACAATTAACTAAAAAAAAATACTCAGACGAAAACAGTCTTTTCAAAGTAATTATTAATAATAATAATAATAATGGTGAGGCACTAACACCCCATGAAGGAGCTTGGCCTGCAAGGCGGAAGGTTAGAGCTTCCGTATCCTCGCTTTCACACCCGGCTGTCGCGTGTCAAATTCATGACACGTGGTGATGTGGTGAGCATCACGCATTAGACAACCGCATTATTACCCCTTGTTCTTTCGAACGCAGGTACCCAATTATTTAAAGCGACTGGGTAGGCCGCCCGCCAGGCATCGATCTGGTAATTATTAGCTAACTAATAATGTTTTCTCTTGCATATTATTATTCATTAGGGTCATCCGTCCAACAAATGCTATTTATACTATAATGTTTTTAATCCAAACAAGCTAATAAAACCAGAAAATGTAAGAACGTGTGGGGGTCGATAACCAACCCCTTAGTTTAAATGGGTTAATAATAAAAGCAGATTTTTAAATTTATTTAACTTCTATTTTTCTGGGGTGGGCCAGACGGCACCCTGGGGAGGGCCTGGCTCCCCCGGCCCCCCCCGCTAGTTACGCCAATGATGTAAGTTCAGTTAATTGATTAGGTTTGTGCTAAAGTAAATGCCAAGCCGAATGAAATTTAATAATTACAAGATGAATCGCAAACGCCAGGGAATGTAGCGTAGAATTCAGGCACAGTTTAATAGTGATATCCAATCAGGGTTTTATAAGAAAGGTAATTGGAAGATAGGTAAGCTTAAGAACATGCAACGAGCAGATAAAAAAGAAGGCATTAAAGCATTTGAAGGAAACCGTAAAAATCAAAAGACAAGGGTGATAGAAATTGCAGAAAAGTACACAGCATATGAACTTAAAAATGTGTGAAAAGAAAACAGAATTTAAAAAGAAGCCAGTGCAGGAAATGCGCGAATTAAATACTTGAGTCAGTGCAGTGACATGTGAATATTTAAACGCAAATTAAAAAGACGTGCAGTGACAAATAGATACGCAAAATTAGTATAAATGTAAACAATTATTTTAGAATTAAGATTAGTGTACAAAATCCTAGTTTTAAGTAGAATTATTGTTAAAAGTCAGTATTTTGAACTATGTTGATATCCGTAATTAATTTGAAAGTAACTAGCTTTTGTTTATAACAAATTAATGAGGGAGACAAATAAATAAATTTTTGAATGACACCCAGTTTTTGTTTCTCCAAATAAATTAAGGCTTTACATAGAAACCAATTGAATTTATTAATAAAAAGTACACCATTGTATTGGCAATTTACCCGGCTACAAGTGGAAGTGTGGGTTTCAATTTCCCTCATGTAAAAATAATTTCCCACCGTTGACGTCTCCGAGAGCTTCGCCATAATCATCCCAGCCTACGATCCTTAAGCCACTGGCAGAAAGAGGTTCCTAAGCCCGAGGTTTCAACTGGTGCACGTCCGTCCATCGTATAGGAGTGCGGCACGTCAATCCCAGCACCCCAAGAGAAAATCCGGCCACTTGACGCCATCTGAGGAGCTTGCCGCAGACTGCAGAAATCGCAGGTTAGTTTTACAAGAAAATATTGGCGCTAGAATCCTGAAACTTACCATAAAGCAAGAGTACGACCTGAGGGAGCCGATTCCAGGCATATTAAACATCTATTAAAAGCCATAGAGCCGGAAATTGCAATAACCAAAGTTGAGGTTATGTTTTTCCAAAACCGACGCTATAAAAACAAATGAAATAGCGTGCTTGCAAGATCTAAAACAAAAAACAAATTAATACCGAGAAAACAGCCTAATTCAAATTACCGATAGGACTTTGATTGATTTCACAATAATTATCAGTCAATAGACGCAATTTTGAAAACTGAGTCCATCTTGGTTAACACTTGAACTAATTTCAGATTTTCGATTGTGCGCGTTCGAGCTTATGCGGAGACCGATAACAATAATTTGAATAAATCATGCATTCAGGGTGGACCTAACCGAGACGAGTCTCTGCTTTATCGATTCGAGCTAGCGTGTTGGATTAATTGCAGATAAATAAAATATTATAAAGGGCATACAACTATTTATTTATATCTATCAATTAACAAATAATTTTTAATCAACCTAAGATTTGATATAACGAATAAGAAAAATATTTGCGTGGTACCCTTATTAACATATTACAACACTAATTAATTAGACAGACAGTAGCATTCCAAATATAAATGGCGCCCAACGTGGGGCTCGAACCCACGACCCTGATATTAAGAGTATCATGCTCTACCGACTGAGCTAGCCGGGCAAAAGCAAAGCGCTTGCATTTGAATTTAAAAATTTTTAAATATCCTGTGGATAAAATTCAAGCAACTAAGCAATACTTTACCTAACTGTAACTGTTAATAATTGTTCTTTATAATTAAATTCGCCTGCCCATTGGGAGCCAATTATATTGCAAGTAACGTGGTTTATTTTCATTTTTTCTAGCCTCAGCGTTGGGCTTCAATTATATGGCGTGGATTTAATTGTTTTATTTCGTAATGAATAGGGTACTAATTATTGTTAATCACATTTTGCTTTTGCCCCACGTTGCGGAATGGTACTGTCTGTCTAATTAATTAGTGTTGTAATAGGTTAATAAAGGTACCACGCAAATATTTTTCTTATTCATGTTATCAAATCTTAAGTTGATTAAAAATTATTTGTTAATTGATAGATAAAAATAAATAGTTGTACGCCCTTTATAATATTTTATTTATCTGCAATTAATCCAATACGCTAGCTCAAATCGATAAAGCAGAGACTCGTCTCGGTTAGGTCCACCCTGAATGCATGATTTATTAAAATTATTTAACTACGGTTCTGTCTCCGCATAAGCTCAAACGCGCACAATCGAAAATCTGAAATTAGTTCAAGTGTTAACCAAGATGGACGCCGTTTACAAAATTGCGTCTATTGACTGATAATTATCTTGAAATTGATCAAAGTCCTATCGGTAATTTGAATTAGGCTGTTTTTTCGGTATTAATTTGTCTTGTGTCAGATCTTGCAGACAAGCTATTTCATTTGTTTTTATAGCGTCGGTTTTGGAAAAACATAACCTCAACTTTGATTATTGCAATTTCCGGCTCTATGGCTTTTCATAGATGTTTCAAATGCCTGGGATCAGCTTCCTTAGGTCGTACTCTTGCTTTATGGTAAGTATCAGGCTTCTAGCGCCAATATTTTCTTGTAAAACTAACCTGCGATTTCTGCAGTCTGGGTGGGAAATTATTTTTACATGAGGGAAATTGAAACCCACACTTCCACTTGTAGCCGGGTAAATTGCCAATACAATGGTGTACTTTTTATTAATAAATTCAATTGGTTTCTATGTAAAACCTTAATTTATTTGGAGACACAAAAACTGGCTGTCATTCAAAAATTTATTTATTTGTCTCCCTCATTAATTTGTTATAAACAAAAGCTAGTTACTTTCAAATTAATTACGGATATTAACATAGTTCAAAATACTGACTTTTAACAATAATTCTACTTAAAACTAGGATTTTGTACACTAATATTAATTCTAAAATAATTGTTCATATTTATACTAATTTTGCGTGTCTATTTGTCACTGCATGTCTTTTTAATTTGCGCTTAAACATTCACATGTCACTGCACTGACTCGAGTATTTAATTCGCGCATTTTTACGGTTTCCTTCAAATGCTTTAATGCCTTCTTTTTTATCTGCTCGTTGCATGTGCTTAAGCTTACCTATCTTCCAATTACCTTTCTTCTAAAGCCCTGATTGGATATCGCTATTAAACTGTGTCTTAATTCTACGCTACATTTTCTTGCGTTTTCGATCCATCTTGTAATTATTAAATTTCATTCGGCTTAGCATTTACTTTAACACAAACCTAATCAATTAACTGAACTTACATCCAATTTGGATCCCTGTGCGAATCGAGCTTTGCTTACTGCGTTCATTAATCAATTACTCTGAAATTACTGGCATCTCATTACAACTGTACTCATTCTGGCAAATTCAAATTTTAGATTTGCAGTTATATAAAATATCTCACTCTGAGCTTTCATGAAATGTCCATTAATTTGGCAATGCTAACATAGTTGATTGTTAGGGCTTAAAACCATAGCAATATATATGACCCGCCATTCTCGACCTGATAGTTGAAGGTTTTTATTGATGAACAACTCATCTCTCATAGGAACAGTCATCACTCAAACAGTATAATCTTTACTTGTACCTGGAAAGGGTGTTAGTGATACAAACCGCACCATATGCTTTATTTTAATTTCGTTACACTAAAACCTAAAAGCATTTCACTGCTGGCGACCACTAGTTTTATGCAACTAAAAAAAATGGACAACGAGAGCATCCCATTGTGCGATATTGCATCTAGAGTAACGTTGTCTGTTATTCGAATTAAGCCAACGTTAAAGCAACTTTGACCTAATTTAGGAGTAAACTAAGTATAAGGAATAAGTCAAATTGCATGGGAAACCAAAATAAGTATACATCTATGTATACTCTATAATCAAGAGTCAACAATAGTTACGTCATTTCATCAAGAAAATATTCCATAATGTTTCACATTCGACTGGCTTATTTTATTAAATTTTGATTTTCGCACAAAGTTAAAGACAACTTGTTTCACATTATTATTTTCCTGAAACCACGAATAAAAGTGTACTAAAAATATATTCATTAGAGGAACATAAAATATAAAGTAGCAATGCAAAAATGTTGGCATTTTTTGTATTTTACAGTGTGATTATAAAGTAAACCCTTTCAATTGTTTACATAGAAATCCTAGAACCCGTATTAATTCCGCCTTTTTTCAGTAGTTGGTACGTGCCTGTTCGCGTACGGCAGGAGGGCCGGGGAGCTGTGTAGGCGAGACAGCGACTGCGAGTCTGGACTTCTATGCGCGGAGCCCGAGTCTGGGGGCTCCGCCAGAGTCTGCCGACCGCCGGTCCGCCAGGACAAGCAGTACTCCGAGTCCTGCAACATGTCCAGCGAGTGCGACATCTCCAGGGGTTTGTGCTGCCAGCTCCAGCGACGACACAGACAGGCCCCCCGAAAGGTTGGTTACATTATTTGCGCTGACAAATGAGGGTTCCGCAAACGCCTGTTTGCCATTTGTCCTGCCTTCGACATACCTAAGCCCCGACATTAATTTGCATTTACCTCACGAGCGGCGTCTTGGCGTGAAGGTAAATTCTGCACGCTTAAGTAGATCCAAGGGTAAATATGCATTTGCATATCACCGTGTATTTGCATATCTGGTTTTTTACATAAACGCACATAATATTAAAGAAAATTGACATGTAACCACGTAACGACTTCATATCTAATAATTTTCCTATTTTTGCCAAAAAAAGGAGCAGTAGTAATAATAAAACGCCGATTTAGTAATATAAAGTAAACAGCAATGACGTACGAATACAATAAGAGTCTTACCTATCATAATATTGGTATAATACTCGAAATATCCTACACATTACATAAAGTGCTCAGAGAATTGTGTCTCAAAGACCCTTATTATATTATAGGTACCTGCTAAAATCTTATTATACGTGTACAAGTAACATGGCCAGAAGATTTTTCAATTATGGGAAATGTAATCGAACAATCTACTATAGTATGATCAAAAATGATTTTCATCTAGTATGGCTATGGAATAGTTCCTAATTTATGGCCTTATGAAACCGTGTGTATGAAATGCACTTTTTCATAAAAGTTTTAGAAAAAGTCATTCGATATTACCGAAAGTTTGCATGATGCTATTATTATACATAGATTATAAAACAACTTTTCTTAATGATTTTTTGTCGTGCTCAAAACAGAAAACGTAATTTACCTGAACAAAAGATGTGTTTTCATTACTGCCAAGGCCTCCTTGATACGACGCCTCCACCCTAGAGGGGGAACTTTTAAAGGGTAGCTCCTATAGTACTAGGCAACATTTGCGCCAAAAATCAGGACCACATAATTTTTTGAGGTAGATATCTATTAAGCCCGGGCTACAGAAGCCACTTTATATTAGTGATATATTATTTCTAAGAGATGGCGCTATTCGTCTAAACAAAACATAACAACTGTCTAATCGTAAAAATTGGAAGCAACAACATCTCTACGAGAATTGTATTTTAAATACGTGTCGTGGAAAAAACACGCATTAGTTTCATAAATTGAAACCTACATAAGTAAAGCAGAATCTCGCTAATCCCAATAATTGGAACCGGAAATTATCGAAATTTTAAGGTAGTGACTTATTACATTTCTCTTTATCTTTCGTGGTAGTTTCCATTGTTGCTTTCTGTTTGCTGTTCTGTACGTCTGCATGTACTATCCAAAACAAAAATAAAACTAAAAGAGTAAATTAAATGTATGTATGTGTAATCGATAACCCCGTGCTACCTTGAGATGTAGAGACTGGTGAATTATGTGCTTGCATCTGGCGGTACAATGCTCAACTTGCCCCGGATTCGGGATACAAAGTTGGAGCGCGTCTTTTGTGCTTGCACAGCCACCATTGTGTGTGTGTGTGTGTGTAAATATAATTGACTACAACCTCGTTTAAGCTAAACAAATAATGCTAACATCTCTATCAGTTATCCCAATTTTTTGCCTTCGATAGTGTACATTTATGATGCATTACTGAGATTTGGACTAGCAACGTTCTACTGTGCCTACTTTTAATTAATTAAAAACTTAATCATATTTATAATGTGCCGTTTTCTACAATACTCGATGTGTCACTATAGTGAAGGACAGCTATATGAACACTATATTTTGGTTGAAATGTAATGTTTAATGAGAGTGACCTCAATTACAGAATTATTTTTAAAGTAAGTTGCCTTTCTCTTTAAAAATAGAGGAAAATTGTATGCACAAAAGATATTTAGAACAACATATTGTTATGGTAGCATCTCAAGACTAGTAGTTTGTTTTGTGAAAGTTATTCATAACTAGGGATTAATTAGGGAATGATAAAGTGCCTATTTATTAAAATGTACAAATGTGAATTTAATAGTAAAAGAATAGTATATAGGCCAGTTGCTGGGTAATCCAATTCGGAAATAATTTATGGTAAAGGTTTTATCGTTTTAATCTCTTAAGTTATGGCCCAATATTACTATCCTAGGTTTTTCCCCTCCGCGGAGGTCAGCGTTGGCTCCTAGGAACGAAAACGTGACCTAAAATTGGACGTTTTCCGGGTTTACTAAGATAACTCTGAAAAAAACAATAAATAACAAAAGTGATACATATAAAAGTTATAGAGCGTTAAATTCTGCATAAAATAAGTACCAATATGATATATTTTGATTTAGCTATACATATACGACCTTTTGTCAAAGTTGCACCATTTTGTCAATTTAACCAAAGAATTTTCTTTTGAGTAACAACGGATTCGTTTACTTATTCCATAGTTAAAAAAATTATGCCAAGGATATCTTTGTTGATTAATGTTATGGTTTTTCAGGTAAAAAATAGTTTTTTTTAATTTTTGACTGAAAAACTATAACGTTAATCAACAAAAAATAATGCATAAGTGGAGTAAGAATGATTTCTGACACAAGAAACGTTGCTACAATAAAGTAATAATAATATACAATAAAATAATAACAAACAAATTTAACTTTGTAACACTTATCGTGTTACATATTGTATGATTCATTGGTTCAAACGCGCACGTTTTGAAGGAAACGTTGGTTCGCTTTCTTGTTCACCACCCTTCCTTACTTCTTCCTTACTCAACAAGAGCATCTGCTGATTCAGCTCATCGTCGTCTCCAACAGTGTCGTCCACATCTACTTCGGTAGTAGGAGCATTAGTGCATGAATGCCCTCTACAATTTGCATAAATTGCTGAACATTTTATTCCTGATTTTCTGCAACTACAAGCAGCTTTGCACCCTTTGGTGCATTTGCAGGATATCTTTGACAAAAGTGACTGTGGAGCGGGTTCCAAGGTAGTGAGAACAGGAGCCAGGCCATACTTGGTTGTTTTCCAACCCCAATTCATGAGATTCATGGCGTCACCTAACCACATCTGTACCTGCAGGTACACCCTGAAGCAGTGTTGGCGGTCTGCTTCCAACATTGGAGGTAGTTATGCCAGATTGAAGTTCGTTTTTACTAAAGATTTTGCAAATAGGTGGTAAAGTAATTCATTCAAGGTATCACCAGTCTTACCTCCACACAGTGCTACTAAGAACATTTTCCCGGCATCAACATAGATTACCGGGTTGGCGTCTTTGCTCAAAAAGACATCACTCGCTTTCGAGAGATGTTCATTTTGCACAGCCAGCCTGACAAACTTCTTCTTTCCTTGCCTGTAAAGTGATGAAGTGGTATCAGAACCACTAAAGGCGTAAGGGAATAGCAGAGCGTTTTTCACTTTTTCTAAATGTAGGAGAATATGATAATTGGTACCTTCCCTTCCCCGGGTTTCATGAAAAAAAAACTTGGTTTGTGGCGAAGCTAATGCTGTGAGCATGATAAGGAGATCTTATCTTCGCCTACAAGAATAGTAAATTCATGTCCTTGTGTAGCTTCTATCGCAGTCGTGATGATCAAGTGGTCTGTATTTTCCTTGGCTTGCTATACCAAAAATCCCTCGCTTTCAAGCTCCTTGGCTATAAGCCTTTTTTTTTATCGTTGGATAGGAACTGCTCCTGAGTCATTGTCGCAGTCATCCACTTGTTGCACAGAACCTCTGATGCTATGTGTCTCTTAGCACGCCGTAGGCGTTCTGCTGTCTTGGTGCTTTTCGCAGGTAAATCTTCTGGGTACCCGTCAAAAACAACAATAGCGGCGTTATAATGGTTCTTTATGTATTCAACGTATTTGTTGATAATTGCTTCAAACGTTTCACCATTCTTCCAAATCACACGATTCAGGAGGAATACTCCATCAATAATATAGGCTGCACCAAGAAGATTAACACTGTCAATTTATAAAACACTTGCGAGAGTTCCTCATACCGGTTTCATCAAAAAGTGACAATGGATAGGGTGCCAACTCAAATTCAAAGTATTCTCTCAACTCATTGTTCGTTTTCTTTAGCAGGGCAATTCGGGAGAAAATAGTTTCGGGATTCACAGGAAAGTCTCGGATGAGCATCACCCGATTTTTCCTATAACTTAACTTGCTTAAAGTTTTTCCCGACCATGGTGTGGATAGAAGAATTTCCAATTTCCACTATTTCAAAAACAGTGGCAGTTTGTTGTGTCATCTCCCAGAATGCCTGTGCTGATGGACATCACAAATTCTTACGAAATGGATCATGGGATTCAAACCAGTTCAAAAACTTTAGTACATCTGTATTGTCACGCAGTACTCTAGAATCCCTGACATCGACATGTTGTTCAGAGGTGGTGGATGGTATCCCGCATAAATTTTCCACTTGTTGGTTTTGCTAACAATGGTCATGGTGAGAATCCATTTAGATAACGTACTGTCAAAGATACCGCGACCATGACTAAGCACTCCATTACTTGTAAAAAAATGTTTTTTCTTTAATTTGAACCAATAAAACCAAGCGTTATTAATAGTTGCTTTCTTTTAACAGCATTTCATGTCAGATATAATCCATTTAAAAGAATAGAATGTTGTCGTATCCCGAATCCGGGGCAAGTTGAGCATTGTACCGCCAGATGCCAGCGCATAAAGCACCAGCCTCTACACCGCAAGGTAAATGAGGTTACAGATTATACATACATACATACATACACGATCGGAAAAAAAAGAAATTGGAACAGACCGGGATATTGATCCAGAATGTTATTATTTTTAAGGTTCAAGTTAATTTGACATTTGAATATAATATGTCTAGCTACAGTCAAAACGAAACACACCTGAGAGGCGGTGTTGCCACTTTAATAATCTGGTTAAGACATACTCCAATTCTGTTTTTTGTTCTCTGTAGCGCGTACTTCAAATCCTTGTATGCAGATACAAAATCGTAGCAGTATAATTTTTTTTAGGTATACATATGCATTAAAAAATATTTATCGCATTTCATTTGGTAATGTACTACATTTCTACATTCAAAATCGTTTAAAAATGTGATACTTTTCTGCATAAGCAACACATTTCTGTATAGCAACAGCGATTCGTTTTACAGTCTACACCAGTGGTTCCCAAACTTATTTGGCCTACCGCCCCCTTTTCAGAAAAAAAAATACTCAGCGCCCATTAAAAGTACAACATAAATATTTGAGAATTGTTTAATGAATGATACATTAGATACAGTTACTGTTAAATTGAGAATAGTTTATTAAAAAGCTTCGAGCATATAAGTTGATCTAGTTGGGATAGTTGTTTGGTAACATCAGAGCTTAGATTTTAATTTGTTGTATTAACTGATAATCGGAATAACTAAGAAAGCCAAACTCAAATGATTATCTGAAAAGTCGATTATGAAATGTTATAATAAAATATACCATATAGAAATTTTGTATAAATTATTATTGCTAGAGAAAAAGATATTTTTAAAATAAACAAATCTTTTCTGATTTTGTAACCTGTATTTTGAGTAAAAGCAAATTGGAATAATAAAAGCCCTTTATTATAATGGTATTTACTTTCTGGATGGTGTATTAAAGGGTGTGATAAAGTAAAATTAAAGAAACTGAGAATAAACAGACTGAATAAATAAAGTAATAAATGGTATGAAGAAGAATAAGAACATATAATAATGGTAAATAGTCTTCATGGAATAAATAAATCTGTAACTTGCATTTTGTGTGTTTATTTGGAAAATAATGTTACATTATGTTACACAACAGATGAAATATGTACGAATGGTTTTTCTATATCTTCTCTTTTTTCTTTAAGCGTCATCGCTCCCTTATTTTTATTCACCGCCCCCAAATGCACCGAGGCTACTAACGCCCCCTGGATTGTTCCAGCGCCCACTTTGGAATCACTGGTCTACACATTACCCATTTGCTGTGACGTCAGCAATAACAAAACATAGCGTTTAAAACGTATGTCTTATATTACAGTGAAGTTTAAAAGGATCATTTAGATCACAGGTAGTAGACTTTAGAACGAATTTGACATATACTTAACTTTTAAGGTAAGAGATGCTCTAAATAGCACATTGTTCAAACCAAGATATTCTTGACCTATGTAACCTGACGTTTCTCCTCTTCGAAGAAGTCCCTATCCCTTAAAATAAGATCTTAGACTCGCTCGCTTACTTGTTATGCGTATTATTTTACTGTCATTTTGGACAAATATCACATTGACAGTATCACAAAGCAACCACTAATAGAGGAGTTTCTTAACATGCACCTTTCAAATAATTGTTAGGGACTGGCCCACCCGTCGGAGGGCGCTAGTGTCGCCACTCGGCAAGGTTGGGAACGAAACTATAATTAAAGATGGGTCGGTATGTGAGAAGTGTTGTTTCAAATTGTGCCGATTTAGTTTAGGAGACACAAATTTCCCAAAGGCATATAAAACCTACTAATAGAAACGTTTTCTGAATGCATCTGTCAAATCAAATAATTGTTAGAGATTGGCCCACCCGTCAGGAGGCGCTGGTGTCACCTGTCCGCTTTTGAAAAGTGCGTAAATAGTAAACTCATACGTCAAACTGACACCAACAAATCATTTAAAATGCGTGAAAAGCATTTTGAACCACAGTAAATTGTTGTAATTGAGCACGACTATTGTAAGATTGACAATACTTATTAAACAATATTGCTATTTGAATTACTTAAAATATATTTGTTATTCGCAAATATTTTGTTTGAATTTTCCATGATTATTGTAAACTTCAGAACCTATAAATATTTTGCATATTCCGATTTATGCTGTTCAAAACTTTAAAATCGAGATTCTGATGAAGGCAAATTATGTATATGCAAAATATGTATTGGTGTTGACGGCATATTCTTGATTAATCCAAATATCGTAGCAATAGCGTATTTAAATTTTGCCGCCTTGCTGGGATAGTTTCTGGCCCACCCATTGTAGGGCGCTGAAACTTTTATACAAGCTCACTATGGGAGAAATCGCTCTATTAGTGGTTTAGTATTATAAAACAAACCATACTTAAAGCGGACCTGACGAAAAACTGCAGATTTTTTGTTTCGTCCAGTTCCTTATTGTTAAATAGAGAGAGAAAATTGTTACGTCACAGAAAAAAAGTAATGTGTAGACCTTACGTTTGGCAGTACTGAAGTGTATTGTTGGTGGCACTGTAAGTCTATGTCAAATTCGAGGTTAGCAAGTTAGGCTTTGCATCAGTTTTGACACAAACTGTGCAAAACCTAACCTTTAGTACTTCCAAACGCATAACATCGACTGGAGCTGCCTATTGTGCTTTATTACATAGAAACGAGTTCTGCTCAGCTTGGTTATGTTTTGACAATTAATGTCACTTTTATGTAAAAATTTAATAATGAAAATATGAAATGCGATAAAACAGTAAACGCAAAACGTTAGAATCGTTGTTTTACTGAACTCGTACGACCGTTTAAGTACTCGAGTTATGTGTTGCCCTAGAGATTATCTGTTGACCTGGGGTCGAGATAACAGGGAGTCTCACACGATAACGATAATATATAAATAGGTTCCACATTCATATCGAGTTAGTTATAATCTTGTAGGCTAAAATCGCTGCTTGTTGTAACTCTTATGTAATTTTAATTTAATAAAATTATATTTTTTAACTTTCGCGTTTTCGCAAAACCTAAATGGCGCAGTCGGTAGGATGTGCTGAGTATTAGAATCAAAATCTTCGAATACGTCCGTGTTTACGGTTTACAGTGCATCGAGCTCAGAATCGCTCATTACGTAAAATAAAAATAAGTAACTTTCAAGTTACACCGCAAGCAATAATTGACTGGGGATACACTCCTTTCGAGGACTTGTATCTTAATAATCCTGGAATTAGCGCTAGCAGGGCGTATACTTGAAATAATACAAGTGAATAAAAACACTTCATAAAAATAATTAATTTTCAAGGCTACCTTAATAAGCCAGAGGTGAAAATTGACTGGGGATACACTCCTCTCGAGGACTTGTATCTTAATAATCCAGAAATTGATCCTACCTGGGGGTATAATTGAATTAACACAAGCAAGTGACCGACCTCGTTCAGCAAGGCATAGTGCAGGAATCAAATTCTCCATGGAGCTGCCCTGTTCATGTAGTACCAAAAAAAATGGACGCATCCGGAAAAATAAAGTACCGTATGGTGATAGATTATAGGAAGCTCAACGATCAAACAATAGATGACCGCTACCCACTTCCAAATATAACATATTAGACAAACTGGGAAGAAGCCAATATTTCACCACCTTGGACCTTGCATCAGGTTTCCACCAAATAGAGATAGACCCTGTAGATGTCAACAAGACAGCATTCAGTACAGAACAGGGACATTATGAATTTAAACGGATGCCATTTGGACTAAAGAATGCCCGGCGACGTTCCAGCGAGTTATGGACAACATACTCAGGGGACTGCAAGACGAAACCTGCTTAGTATACCTAGATGATATAATCATCTATTCCACTTCACTACAAGAACATCTAGAAAAACTAAGCAAAGTGTTTAACAGGCTTAGACAAGCAAACTTAAAGATCCAACTAGATAAAAGCGAATTCTTGAAAAAGGAAGTTGCCTATCTAGGACATGTAATTACTAGCGAAGGAGTAACACCTAACCCGGAAAAAATTAAAGTCATCAAAAATTATCCATTGCCAAAGACCCAGAAAGAAATAAAAGGATTTTTAGGATTATTGGGTTACTATAGGAAGTGTATAAAGGACTTCGCAAAATTAACTAAACCCCTAACTAAATGTTTGAAGAAGAACGCCGAAATCATAATTAATCAGGAATACAGAGACACGGTTGAGAGATGTAAAAACATCTTGATGAATCATCCAATACTCCAATACCCGGACTTTGAAAAACCTTTCATACTTACAACCGACGCAAGTAATGTGGCCCTAGGCGCTGTACTATCGCAAGGAACAATCGGAGCCGATAGACCAATCGCATATGCGTCTAGAACGCTGAGCGAAACAGAACAGCGTTACAGCACAATCGAGAAAGAATTACTGGCCATCGTATGGGCAACTAAATATTTTCGACCATATCTGTACGGTAGAAAGTTTACCATCTACACTGACCATAGACCACTAGTCTGGTTATTCAAATTAAAAGAACCGAACTCCAAATTAATGCGATGGAAGCTGAAATTGGAAGAATACGATTATGAGATTGTGTACAAAAAGGGAAAATACAACACAAACGCGGATGCTCTATCTAGGATAAAGATAGAAAACATCAACGCAATAGAAAACCAATCCATAGCCGGAAACGTAGGTGAAGAACCCAACGACTTGATAAAGGAATTGGAGAAACTGTTACAATTTAACCCTAACGCCACTACAGCTGACGAATTGGTTAATACTACGTTCAGCCAAGAACAAGAGATCACCGATACGATACAAACAACCCAACAAAACGAGCCTAGAATTTCGATACCAATATTAGACGAAGCAATAGATAGCAAAAACGTGCAGTATTTAATCAACAGTAATATCCCAAGTGCATTAAAATAGCCGATTAAATTTTGACGTTTTCTGTCAGAATGTTTTGCTAAGGAATTTGTCAAGTAAATTTGCCGCTCAACAAGAATCTCGAGTGCGCAGCACGAGGGATTTTGAAGCGGAAAATTTACGAGATATATTTCTTCAGAGCAAAACATTCTGACAGAAAATCGTCAAAATTTATTCAGGCTAGTTTACATGCACGTGGGATGTTCGGAGTGATTATTTCCTGAATAAATAGATAAAATTCAGTTGGTGAAGCACCTTTAATAATCATGTTAAAATTATGCACAAGCGATTAAATTTTGACATAAATTTAACCGCGGTTAAATTTTGACGTTTGAATTGTAGTCATTATTAAACTGACAGAAACCATGGTGATTACGCATTATTATGGATATGAAGGAAATAATCACAGAAATATTCACAGACGCTAGTAAAATCATACTTAGGATCAACAAACAGCAGAAAATATATAAAGTTTCAATACCCAAAGAAAACAACGAGAACGCAATCCTAGAATTAATACGAGATTACATGATGGAAGGAAAGCATTACCTATACTTCGAAAAAGAGTACCTTTATAAAGACTTCTGCCGGATATATACAAAATACCTTTCCGACAAAGGTCCCAGACTATACAGGTGCACGCTGAGATTAATTACCATCGCCACAGAGGAAGAACAAGAAGAGGTCATTAAGAACCAACATGAAGGAAAGAACAATCATCGCGGGATCACAGAAACTATAAAACAAATCCAACGAAAATACTATTGGCCAAACATAAAGGAAAGCGTGACAAATTTTATAAATCAATGCCAGGAGTGCAAAAAAAGCAAATACGACAGACAACCTCCTAAAGTACCGCTAAACCTTACAGAAACGGCAGACAAACCGTTTCAAAAGTTATTTATGGACTCGTTCTCAATCAGTGGACAAAAATTCTTAACTTTAGTAGATGGATTCACCAAGCTGGGACAAGCGTTAGCCATATCTAGCAATAACGCAATTGAAATAGCAGATAGTTTAGTAAAATATTTCACATACTATGGAACTCCTGAAAGCATCACTAGTGATAACGGAAAGGAATTCAATAACGACGTAGTTAAACAATTATTAGAGGCGCATAAAATAAAAATTCACTTCGTAACTCCATACAACCCAAATTCAAATGGAAATGTGGAGAGATTCCATTCAACTTTGATTGAACACTTAAGGATTCTGAAAGAAAAATACCAGAAAGAAGAATTATCTAAACTAATGAATTATGCTATCATAGCATATAACAATTCGATACATACAGTCACCGGTCTAACACCCAGCGAACTAACATTTGGACACACAAACCATAGAGATCCGTACGAGTTATACTACGACAAAAGATATTACCAAGATTACATCAAGGAGCATGCGGAGAAATTAAAACTGACATATCAAAGGGTGAAAGAGGACGCACATAAACAGAAAGAAAAAACCATAGAGAAACGAAACAAGCAAATAGAAAAGGAGACAGCTTTTAAGATAGGGGACATAGTTTACATCAGAAACGAAAAGAGAAACAAAATCGCTAACCCATATATAGGACCCTACGAAATCTATAAAATGCAAGACGATAATACAGCAATCGTAAAAGACAAAAACAACAAAACGAAAAGAATACACACGAGAAAACTGAAACGCTCTATTGTTTCAGAAGGATCGCAGGAGGAGCCAAATGTACCATAGAAATAAAGCAAGTAAACGACAACCCAGGCCTACTACCAATCAAGCTAGGACGGGCACGAACTATCGAAACATGGTGGGAAATAATTCAAATTTACGACCTCCGAACTCTGAAAGAAGAATTCGACAATTTGCGGGTAAATTATATACAATTAAAAAACGCAACAACAATGCCGAAATCGGACAAAACAACGAAACATTACAATGTAGAAATGCAGAATTACCGAGTAATATTAGAAAGACAAATCAAAGCCATAACAGAAAAATTCGAAACAATTGTACCCGAAGAAAGACACAAAAGAGCTATAGAAATACTTGGATCCCTCATAAAAGCTATAACAGGTAATTTGGACCAATCCGATGCAGAACGATACGAAGAGGCAATAAACGAACTAATATCGAACCAGCGAAGGTTAGGAACTCTGGTGAATAAGCAGATAGCGTTAAACATAGACGCGATGGTGAAATTTAACCAATCTATAAACACTCTGAAAAGTAATCAAATATTAATGCAGTATAAAATCTCACAGGTACTAAGATTGGCGAAACAAACGGAATATTGGAAACTACAAAGAATACTTGTGGATAACCTACACCTCCAAATATTGCTACTGTTAAATCACATAAATAATATCCTGACAGAGCTAGAAACTGCAATAACATTCGCCAAATTGGAATCGTATCATCCTTCAATAATAAGCCCCAAAGAACTATTAAACGAAATAAAGAAGATCAACACCAAAACAGACAGCAGCATAGAAACACCATTAAATGAGGAACAAAACGACTTGCTATATCTAGAAAAGACAATTAAAATTAAAGCATATATAAAAAACTCCCAAATAATATTTATCCTCAGAATACCATTAGTAGAACCCCAAAGTTACAATTATTACCAGCTATTCCCCTTACCTATCCAAAAGAATAACACATATCAATTAATCCAACCTAAAGCACAGTTTGCCTTAATAAACGAGCAAAGGTACGTATTGGACAATGAAAAATGCAACGAAATAACCACCAACGAGTATCTGTGTCACGAAGCGGATCATAAACAGATACAGGAAGACTCTCCATGCGAAATCCAGCTCCTGCAATTTTCAACAACCTATAACACATGCATCGCAGAACCTTTCAATTTAATTACCGATTATGTCAGAAAATTATCGCCCACGCAGTGGATAGTGGTAGTTAAATACGATACCGTCGTTAGAAAAAGGTGTCAAATAAACAGCGACAATGACATCATAAAAAAGGGAACTAATTTAGTTACTATAAATAATAATTGCATGATAGGATTTAAGAAATATAGGCTTAAGTCATATAGGAACGATTATGAAACCAAAGTGATACCAAAAATACCCGTGCTGGAGCTTAACCTCTCTAAGCCGACAATAAATTTTTCCTTAGAAATGCCAAAATTCATCAGTATAAATAACACTGATATCAGCAATATAAAAACGCAAATGATAGACGTTCAGAGAGCTATAAATAAGATAAAAGAACCGACTTTCATGCATACTACTATATCACCTTGGGTCATAATAATTTATATCTCAATAGCTTTCATAATCATATATCTTTGTACTAAACGTTATCTACATCTTAGGAAAATTAAAACACAAGCTACTTCACCGAATGCAACATCAGTAAGCAATAAAGAAAATCCTTGTGCTTGATAAAATTAACCCCATCAGGGTATAATTTAATTTAGGGGTGGAAGAGTTATGTGTTGCCCTAGAGATTATCTGTTGACCTGGGGTCGAGATAACAGGGAGTCTCACACGATAACGATAATATATAAATAGGTTCCACATTCATATCGAGTTAGTTATAATCTTGTAGGCTAAAATCGCTGCTTGTTGTAACTCTTATGTAATTTTAATTTAATAAAATTATATTTTTTAACTTTCGCGTTTTCGCAAAACCTAAATCTCGCTTGCGCTCGTACTGAAACCAGCCACACTTTTTCAGTAAAACATCACTTTTCTAAACTTGTTAAGTAATATACTATTTTGGTGCTAACGTGCTAAAATAGTTATGTATTATATTTCTTTAGAGCTAAAGTGTAAAATCATCATGTAAGGAATATAGCAAAATGTGTACCGATTACTATTGGTAACTAACTTTGACAACTACCGGCTGCAGAAATAGTCACCGGTATAGACTACTTATCCACTGCCATTTTTGTATTATGACATAAATTATTACAACTGTCAACAATGCTCACCTCTGATAAATTTATATTTTTTTATTGATTAATAACAGTAAATTTAAAAGTGTAAAAGTGTTATTGCACTTGACATGTTATGAAACTCTGTCTACGACACCGTTTTATAATTTGCATATCTCGTGCTACAAACATTAACTTTTCGAACTTTATCATAAATAGTTATTATCGATAATATTCTGTTAACACGATATTATTGTAATTAGCAAACATAGTTAAAGCTATTATACAATTTCAGTTCAACATTTACATATTTACATGTAGGACCAGCAAATTAATAAACTAAATTCAGTTTCCATGTTTTAGTACAGCAAATATCATATTACAAAAATATTTTCGAATTATAAAATAACTCTATAATAAGCAACCACATGGAATTCGTGGTCTCTGGAAATGGCATGACTTCCTGTGTTAGAATATCAAATTTCAACTTGAAACTGTATCTGAAATGTAATCGGTAAATCAGACTAATTTAAATAAGCTAATCGGCATTCCTAACGCCTAATCTAAATTCGGTGACGCAGCCTCAAATTAGATCTAACCTTGTTTAAATTGTCCACCTTTCTAAGGTGATGCAGCACAAAGCAAGGTAATTATGGCGCAAATCGCATAAAAAGCCTTCAGCTGGAATGTCGACGAGTTGACGAGCACTTGGCAACATTCCGAACTATTGTGCTTTAATTATATAACCGATTAGAAGGCTTTAAATTAAAATGAGTTACTGAGACGACATGGCCGTTTATAAAACTGGTATGTGCAAAACCTTGCCCAACGATTAAACACTTAAGAAGTATTTTCCTTCCTGCTCACATTTCCTGCATTATTATGAATATTACTGGCTTATGTAAAGGTTAGGTACTGGAAGCGTCAGCAGTAGATTTTAAAATGAAAATTTATCGTTGTTATATAATTATATTAAAAATACCAGGAACTCGCCGAAGATATAACTTACAAGTTCTGAGTTTCAGCTTTAAAATATTCAGTTGATGGAAACTAGGGTTAATTGTGTCTAAAAAATACATTTTTACTACTTCGCTGCTATGACCCAATCCCTCCAAGCTACTAGTCGGGTTTGAACTCACCTCCACCAGTTACCAAATCGGACTTCTAAATATAAGCTTATTAAATCAGTCACTGTATGTTACAGCTAACAAGAATAATTGGTTTGTTATTATGTATAGATTGGAAATGTGATACAAATTCATTAACAAGAGCAGTGTGCTACCACTTCGATATTAAATAATCTTTATATGTATAAAGTCAAAATTATTGTCTTCCGTAACAATCTAAAATTCTTCTGAAACCATAAACTCGGCAATAGTTCAATTAAGCCAAATAACCAATATTACAGCACTAGTTTTCCGCAATGCGCAAATTATAGCCGCAACAAGAACCAAATAAATACAGCAATTTTTCAGTTCATATGTGTAAATCCTACCCTTCAGATAAGCCAAAGCCATAAAAAAAGAGTCTTTAAGGTTTAGTATTTTTTTTATATTTGGCACTGTTAGAGGATATCTGCATACATTTGAATATTTGACAAAGGACTATGTATTTTACGTCAAATATATTTGCTCTGTCCACGCGGGTTTAAACAGACTACATTTTGTGCTGTTCACAAATGCTTTAGAGTATGCCTTTAAACTGCTAGATTGAAGGGGGAGTGTAAATATAAATGGTGATAATTATTAATGATAGATTAGAATTTCTAAGTTTAAAGTTCAATTATTCAGAAAATCTCTACAAAAATTATTTAAGCTTTGAATCACTTTATGCACTGCTATTTCCTTTACGATGTCATTCACATTACGAACTGGTGATGTAATGTATTACTTTAAGCACTGTCTGGAGTGTGCGAAGTTACTGCTTACTAGCTTAACCCAACCGTTATAAGACGAAGCTGAAAATAAATAAACAGTCGTTTTACAACTGCACAACATGCTGTGGCAGTAAAGTTTATGTCATCGACGATGGATGATGTTGAAGGAAGCAAACCAGATTGGGAACAAAGTGTTCATAATTATATGTAAAACTAGCTTTTAAACTCACCACGAAGGTGGCCCTGATTTAATTAAAACAATCAAACCGCTACGCGCTGCGAGTCATGAATCGGCGCGCACGTGAAATAGGATACGCGAAAGGTCAAGCTCCGATCCGAGCGCTAAGATAAGAAAAACAAAACCTAAACAAATATAAACATCTGTGAAGCCGGAACGTGAGATTTTATTTTGTGCCACAGACACACAGACAAACACACATTAAGGAAAATTATATTATAGATGCTCCGCCACGCTGGTGACATAAAAGTATTTTAATGTTGCTAATAATACTGAAACAGTGACAAGAAACGCCTAATAATCCGAATTACATTAATTCGCACAAACACATCCCAGTCGGTGGGATTCGACCCTGCGCTGCCAGGTGGAATCCGGAATCCTAGTCAGACGCTTTAACCGCTGGCCTATGAACGCGGAACTATCATGCTTGCTTATCGCTGCATTATAAAAGACGCAGTGACACGACGGACACGAATATTATGAATGGTAAGGTGATGACGTAAGCAAGCAAGCCCGGTCGTCGACGCAGCAAGTGCAGCTTGGCACACGAGATGAAAATTAAAATTACAAACAAATATATATCAGTATCTGCTAAATCAGCAATTCAATCACATTTTAAGTCGCCGGCCAGTTGCTGACATTTATAACTTGTACAGTTTTACAACCAAAAAAATATAAATTAATTGTTTATTTAGCACTCCCTGAAGATGATATATCAAGCTCTTTAACCATATCTATCATTACCTCTTTTAGACAGTTGTAAACAAAACAAAAATCCATTTAACTAAGTAAGACAAATAAACGGTAAGAAATAAATAGAGAAATTAAAAAATTTTATGAAATTTGTTAGAAATTATAATATTGAGTAACCTTTTCGGATTGAAACATACAAAACTGTGCCTTTGTAATTTTTGATAATTGTACATCTACAACGTTAATGGGGTATTGTTTAAATCACAATAATTATTAATTTAACAAATTAACGAAAATTCTCCTAAAAAGTTTGAAGACCAAATTGTAAATAGGTTTCACTATCTGCAAGAAAACCTAATTACTTTTTTATTTGCTGTAATAACACCAGGGCAGACTGAACGGTGTCATGTCAAATTACGATTTATGTTAAAAAATTCAACTTCAATGTCTATAACTCGCAAGTGGCAAGTTAAATATACGAGTGTCATCGGAAAATAGAATTATCTGAAATTATTTCCTCTTAATTGTTTTTCAGATAGAATTAGGCAAAGCAAAGAAATGCAGTTATTTAGTAGACCGCCAACTTTCTATAAAAATTCAATTGCACCGCCCCATATATTTCTTCATCTGCCATGTTTCCACAATGAAACGACTCATCGTGCATATTACATCACTTAAGAAGGATCTGAAAAGGCTACCAACAATACAAATAAATACACACGAAATATGTATTACCTAAATCATATTTATTTATGAGCTGTAAAAAATCTGTCAGAAATCATTAATATGTTCTTGTGAGAAGAAAATTATGAATAAATATTATGACATGTCATTACTGCACGGCTTTTATAACTGATGGCTTATTTTAACCTTCTTCACTAAAATAAAGAAACATTCATCGGAAACTTCCTAAAAGTAGACCGCCTTTTTTCAGGCGTATTCTTCTTGTGCTATTTTGCAATATTATTTAAGCTATTTTAATTTTTAGAGAGTGATAAAGCTGCACAGTAATAATGAAAAATGTCGTTTGGGTAAAACTGTTTTGAATAAATATTTAAGCTAGTTCTTAATGCACTTTTTTATTACTAATTCGTACTTTAACCTCCCCCTTCAATAAAATAAGAAATTAAGCGAGTTATTCTTCTTGTACTGTTAATGAGTTTTTCCTCCTTTTTATTTTTAAATCTTGATAAAGCTGCTCAGAGATAATTAAAATTTTGATTTAGGAGGAAGGTTATAAATAAATGTTTAAGCTAATTCTTAATGCATATTTTTTATAACTGATTTCTACATAACCTTTCTCTACACTACAATAGAAAAAGTTCGTCGCAAGCAAGAGCAAAGCTAAGAGCAAATCAGCTTTTCAGCAATTAAACTGGAGTTATTCCGCCAGTGCTGTTATCAGTTTTTGCAGCAAACGTGAATAGTAATTTGTCGCAGTATCTCTCGAGAAGGAAATTCGCTAATTGCATTGCCTCACTAATTGCAGGCAACTCACCTAAGCGTTAGCAGCATTCCGGTACATAATTAACTCCGAAAGCGACATGATTTTCACTATACTTGGATCGGAATTAAAGGCTGTGGCTAAACAAGAAAACAAATTGAGAACCTGCGCAAACTAACAGAATTAGCGCGACACGAAGCTTGGAAAAACTTACCCTCGCCTTGACTTCCTGCGTTTAGAAATTCCAAAATCCAACTACCAGCGCTGACATTTTAACTGCTCATCTGTGCAGTTGATTATATAGCGAAAATTTTAGTTCCGTGTCATGTGGAAGCTGATTTTTGTATTCGCTCTGCTTGATGGCGAAACGAAAGGTCATGCTTATTGTGTTATTGTAAAGTTACGAGGTTTTTTTTTGTACCGGTGCTGAGAAGTGTAACGAAGGGTGAAATAAAAGAACAAGGCGGAATCGAATTTTCGGAACTTTGTCTCGAACGACACGCGATAATGCAATGAAAAGTTCAATCCATGAACTTTGTTGAGAATTTCTCAATCTCGTTCTAACAGGCTCTGCAGAAAAAGAAACAAAAATTACTTTTCTAAGTAGCTTCTCTGCGCCCCCTGTAATTACAAGTTGCACAACTGAAATAAGTTCAAAGTGTAACAACGTAGTTTTAGAATTAATGGCCTTATGAGCACGCATACTGCTTATCTTTTACTACTGCGTAATAACAAGGTTGGTTAACCAGAAAATTTCAAATTAATGGAGCATTTCAAAACGAAATGTAAGTAGCTTTAAATTAAGCAATTGTTTATTTTCTTCTTTTTCACTACGCTTTTGACACAATCTTCAAATGCATCTGGCACACGTAATTTTTACCCTTTTATCAAGATGTACAGAAATAACTTTTTTTTTTTTAAACTTATAATACAGTGAATTTATTTTAATGCGCAATATATGGTCTTGTAGTTTCCATACTGATTTGAGTGTTTGTCTATTAGTTTCTAAGGATACACCACGCCCACAGAATGTGTAAATGCCTTTATTTTAAAATGCAATGTATGAACCGTAACTTTATTGAAAAATATGCATTACAAATAACAACAGAGAATGAAACATTAGTAACTCACATACTTACTGTAAACTGAAGTCTTTACACCTTTTCATCAAATGAATTCCGTCCTTCGTCGAATACATATTTTTTTACATAGGTACTCAGTAACATTCCTATATTGCATTTTAAAATAAACGCATTTACACATGATATGGGCATGGCGTATCCGTAGAAACCACATTGCTCCTTATAATAAATTCACTGTATAAAACGTTAACGACTGCCAAATCTACACTTTTCACAGTTGTACTTAAAATGAAACCGAAAACATGATTTTGAACTGAATATTTACGTATCTACACATTAAATTTCCGAACTATGAATTTGCAAATGCCGATTTAAAACCATATATTTAATAATTTCAGTTTATACTTTCACTGCTCGTTCTACTCTTAAAATCATGCATTCAGTTAACTATCTAAATATAATATTGTATTTCCATTTTACTTTCTTTTACAATAAAGAAATATTGGATTCACCCCAAAAATTCGAAATTGAGTTTCCAACGGATCCTCATGTTTTAGAGTCCCCTGAACCCAAAAAACATGTTTTTGTTCATTGGCCTGTCTGTCAATTTGTTAGTCTGTATGTGTATGACGTTAAAACTTCATATACCGGGTGTCCGTTCTCAAAGTCGAACATAGGCGATTAACATTGTATTGAACGTTTTTGCCGATTCCTGCTCGCCAATTCAATTTACGGGGAAGGCAATGGTATCAATGGAAAGATAAAATTATTACGCATCAAATGATACCAATAATAATATCCAAGATGCGATTTTTATTTTAAAATACTAATTTTAAATATGTCATGCCTTGCTTTTCAAGTTTGATAGCATTTGTTAAAAAATGGTAATTAGCTGGTGTAAATCAAGTATTTTCTGTCAACGTCTTTTAAAATTATCTACAGAAAAATTAATTATTTCAATGAAGAACGAGTGAATGCATTAATGTTAATTGCCTATGTTCGACTTTGAGAATGGACACCCGGTATAAGTTTTGTGTACTATCTAGATGCGGCAGCTTTTGAAGAAAATCGCATAACCGAAAGAATAATGGTACTCTTGTGATTTTTCAGTTTTTTTTAGATTTTTTCAAAAACGGCTCCAAAATTTGTTTTAAATTTTCATTTTTATTACATTGTTAATGTGTATTAATGTGAGATAGGTGATTTTCCTGTTGAATACCTCTAAAATGGGTTTCTTTAGTTTTTTATTAACTCCTATTTTAAATAGAACACCCGGTATATTATTACATTTTTTTAATTCAGCTTAAAAGTTTAGAGAAAATTTGTCTTTTCAACTAACTCTTTGTTTTGTACGGTTTCTATAGAATTAGTAATTTTTGACAAATTCTTACAAATTAAATTCAAATTTTTGGCTAATTATAAGATCACTGTTTTTTACTCTATCAAAGGGCTGAACTATCTACTCCTAGCTGCCATTTCCTCACATTTAATGCAATTTCAAACTATATGTTCAACAGATTCTTAAACAATTAAAAACTATCAATTGGCTTTTCAAAGTACTGCTTACATATAAACTTAAAACAAGAGGTGTAGATTTCTAAACGTGGATTCTGTGCTAAATGGCACCGAAAAAACTTAAACTGTAGAATAGCAACTTCAAATTATAATGATTTATCTAAATTAATCTACATTGCTATCACAAGACCTATATCAGGGCTTGGAAGAGATTTTTGTACAGAGAAGTAATCGACGAGTGCTCAATAATAAGTTATTATGTTTCATCTGTTAAATAAACTTGTGTAATATAGAAAGTCGTAGTGATTAGCTGGTGCGGTCACAAATCTGTTAACTAAAAAAACAAACCGACTGCAAATAATTAAGCGCGGTGATTTAAAAATTCAGCTGACAAGGATAGAGCCGAATGTTAACAAATTGATAGCAGCGCACCAGCAGGTTTAGCCTTCTCACTAAAATTATTTTTCCCGCTGCTGATCATGTAAGTCAGTGATACAGCCTTAGTAACAAAACGTGTAAGTCGGTGATTATATTTGTTTGCTGCTTTTTCTTGACAACGGAACTTAATATTATTATTAAGTTTCTAAGATAATAAAATTAGCAAAGCAAGATGCAGATTTACACGTTTTGTTTATAAATTGCAAGTGTTTGTGTGACATGTGACACTCACAGGTAACATGACTCACGAAAACTAATCCTGGTGACAGGTGACGAACCAAACGATTTTTTCAAAATTCTAGGAAAATTTCGATAAGCAGTGGGAAAAATATAATAAGATAACTCGGAATGTATCGTCTATTAACATTTTCGGCAGGCAACAAGCCCCGACTTCGTCTTGGCTTGTACTTGCCTACCTCAAATGTTAATATCGAGAGATCCAAAAAAAACTGTTCCTCAGCAGGCTGTGGAAATTCAACGTATGAATAATAGGTTGGTGACACTGTACGTCAATGTCAAATTCGAGGTTATCAGGTTACGTTTTCCGTCAGTTATGACACAGAATGACTCAAATCCTAACCTGCTAACCTCGAATTTGACATTGACGTACAGTGTCACCAACATATTATTCATACGTTGAATTTCCACAGCCCGCTGGGGAACAGTATTTTTTTTTATCTCTCGATAGGTTCTTACATTCCTTGTTACTTAAATAGCTATTTTTCGACGTCGCCTATGAAATAGTAATTTTTGTATTAAGTGCGCGAAGTGAGTGTTTTTGTGCATGAGAATGCCACTTTTTTGACTCGGCTGGCGCTTCGTCAAAAAAGTAATAAATAAATATCCCATTTTCTAACACGTTAAAAAATGGCAAACTTCGCGCATTGATAGCGATGCGCGAATGTCCCCTTTTTTGACGGTTGTCGAAAATAGCATATTACTCTACAAGTTGAGAAAAGTGATGTTTTTCTGAACAAGTATGGTGTGTTTGAGTACAAGCGTTAGCGAGTACTTAAACGGCCATACGAGTTCAGAAAAACCACTTTTCTATCGTGTTGAGTATACTATTTTATCGCATTTCATAAGAAATGTAAGATATTAAATTTTTACATACAAGTGACACTTACTGTCAAAACATAACCAAGATGAGCATAACTCATTCCTATGTACTAAACCACAATAAGCAGCTCCAGTTGATGTTATGCGTTTCGCAGTACTGAAGTGTGTTGTTGGTGACACTGTAAGTCTATGTCAAATTCGAGGTTAGCAGGTTAGGTTTTGCATCACTCTGTGTCAAAACTGACTCAAAACCTAACCTATTAACTTCGAATTTGACATAGACTTACAGTGTCACCAACAACACACTTCAGTATTGCCAAACGTAAAACGAATAGCCGTTGCTAGGCATAAAAGGGTTGCTAATGATAAAAATACCACATTTCTTATCGATTTTGAATGAAGACATGTAGTACATTTCCAGATGAAATGCGATAAATGAAATTTTCATTGCTCAATTTAAAAAGAAAGTAGGTAATTGCACAGCTCAACAACAATCCGTTTTTTTTAACGCAGGTTAATAACAATGTTATTTAAGAGGAAATGAAACGTTGGAAAAAATAGTATACACAACTATTTAAAATGTCTAGCTCGTTGAACAATGCAGCACGTTCATAACTTGTAATGTAATATACTATTTAATGTTATTGTTTGATCATTTTTATTTTAATACTATCCTTAATTTTCTGTGTGTATTGGAATATTACTATAGTCGATTTCAATAAATAATTTAATTTTAAGCTTCAACGTTCAACAATATATTTTCCTTCTATGTTGTAAAACGTAGGTAGAAATACAGATACATAAAATAACGCAAAAATGCTTTCTGTTTGTTCAATGATATAGGGTAGATTTTCGAAGGGGGGCGGTGGGGGGCGTCGACGCGTTGAATAATTTTTTTCTGAAAAAATGCAATAAGTTAGAAAACCTATGCACTAGACGATCACAGCTATCGAGACGATTAAGAAGCAATTATACAGTTTATTTTAATGGGCAATATGATCTTGCCGTCTTTATGAGGATTTGATTGTTACCTATTGCTGTCTAAGGATACGCCACGCCCACATCACATGCACATGCGTTTATTTTAAAATGCAATATACAGGGTGATTTTAAAATGTTTTTACCAAACTTTGAGGTATTATTCTACACACCAAGGCAAGTAAAAAAGTCCATATAAACATATGTCCGACAATCGCGCGTTTCCGAGTTACGAGCAATTTTTTAATTTGGGAAATCAAACCTTCTTCAGAGTAGATGTTCGATATGTCCACCACCCATCTCCACACAGACGTCTAATCGCCGCCTCAATGACTGTCTTGCTCTTTCAAAAACGCCTGGCATTCCTCTAACAGTTTGACAGGCATCGTTAACACGCCGCTTTAACTCCTCTACTGTATTAATGGGGATAGTGTACACGAGGCTTTTTAAATATCCCCAAAAGAAATCTAACGGATTAAGGTCTGGGGAGCGTGGTGGCCATGGAATAGGCCCACTACGACCTATACACTGCTCGTCAAAAACTTAGGTGCTGCCTCACAAGTATGAGGAAATGTGGTGGAGCCCCATCATGCATAAAACACATCCCTTGCGTAATTGTAAAGGCACATCCTCTAAAAGGCCTGGGAGTTCATTTTCCAGAAAATCATGGTAATTCGCACCTGTCAACCGATTTGACAAAACGTAGGGTCCTATCAGACAATCCCCCACGATACCTGCCCACAGATTAATTGAAAATCGTTGTTGATTTCTTGATCCATAAACGGCAATTCTGCTAATTCTGCATTTGTGTACATTTTGATACGACGCCTACCTGTTTTCTGTTTGATTTTAACAGCAAGTATTCCAGCCACCTTAATATTTTTTAATGGTTTACGATTTATTTCTCAAATTCAAAAATTGCTCATAACTCGAAAACATGCGATTTTCGGACACATGTTTATATGAACTTTTTTACTTGCCTTGGTGTGTAGAATAATGCCTCAAAGTTTGGCAAAACATTTTAAAATCACTCTGCATAAACCGTAATTATATTGTCACACATCACAAGTAATAACAGGGAATGTAACATGTAAGTATTCACATACTTGCTGTAAACTGAAGTCTTCATACCACTTGATCAATAACATTTCCGCCTTTGTAGAATACATCAGTTTTTTACCAACTCAGTAACGTTTCTACGAGGATTGTTCAATAGAAACACGTTTAGATCGCTTAGGCGCGACTTAATCAACATGGCACTTGCATGAAGTTATTGAATTGCTTATTGGCTTTGTTACGTTACTTTTGGAGCGTCCCCTGTATTAGTAAACATTTGCTAGTTGAATTTTTATCCTTAAGTATTAATAGGTGGCTTTTTGGTAATTTTGCATGCTTTGGATTAGGTCTGGTTAGCTGTATCCTAGTTTTAAATATTTTCCTATAATTATTAAGCAGTTTCGTAAGCAACTCCCCTAGTAATTACCCTTATTTTACTAATTAAATTTATTCTGGTTTCATTTCTACAGATATTTAAGCCTGGTGGTTAGGCAATTTTACATGCATTCATTATAAACTATTTTCTGGCCTGAATTGTTGCTAGAACAAATTTGTTATCTCTTGTTGCAGTCATATCTTTCAGGAAGTTTTTCGTGGTGCACTTGCCCAAAAATGTTGTTATCTTGTGACCTGTAAGCTGGTGTCGAATTCTGCCTTCTTTCCAAGCAAAACTGTCGTGCAATTGGTTTTCCCCTGCAGCTTAAGTGCTTCAAAAAGCCCTTTGGCTGGGCTCACCCCTCGAATAGTTTTCATGGAGGATCTAGAAGTACTATTGCTTTATTTCGGACGTTCGTAATTGTTATATAGTTGCTTACCTACGTCCTGTCGCTTTTGTGGATCTCTGGGACCAACTTTAGCGCGTTCCCATTGCTTCATACCATCGTTAGGTAAGATAAGGCCCCGTCTTCTTATTCGCGGGCTCATTTGGGCATTGTACGTTCTAGCCATTTCCTGTTGGCATTAAGCATTCCCGTTCGGTTGCACTTTGCTGGAATCCAGTCCGTCGATCTGGGCTCCTGAAACTGTCAAATTGCCTGTGGATTTCGCAACGCCTGAGGGCTACGTTAGGGAATACGTGACTGAATTTCACCCACCTACAGGCCACTCACAGCCTTCGTAGCTTGGACCGCCGTCAGCAGCTGCTGCCGTGACCTTCTCTTCCCGGCCGCCTCCAGCTGCGCCAGACTACCTGGAAGCCAACGGAAAGGGTAGATTCCAGCGTACCTTCCTGCAGGCAAAACGCTAGCATAGTTATTACACGTTGCGCCTGGTGTATGTTATAATAGAATAGTAGTGCTTCGTATAGATAGGAATTAAGGCACGCTTGACGAATCGTGCCCCTCGTGTACTTTGCTTTTTGTTTAAGATATGAATGTTAGGGCTGCCGCAAACTTCGTGCGGTCACTTTTTGCAGTTTATTGATTAAAGTCAACTAGGCTTACCAAAGTTCTGACTCCGCAGCTTCACAGTGGGGCCTACTACAAATTACAGATTAGATATCATAGGACTCCGAGCTTTGATAGCATCCTATTTGAATGTTGCTTTTCACTTACCTGGTAGCACGCGGTAGCTGTGATTAACAGCTTAGCGCGTTAAACTCTCGGCCCCGGTATATATTTAAATGTAGATTTGTATTTACACTTTTCTATTTTGCTCGCACGCCGCAATTTGCGGTTCAAAATTTTACAGCATGAAGATAGCCGCTAGACGACGGTAGCGGCTGGTGAACCGACCACGGAAGTCGCATGTTCAAATTCAAGTCTCCGCGATTCGGTTATTTATTTTACGCCTGTATTAAATCTGTTAAAGAGCAGATACAAGTCTTTGGTACATTATTCATGAATAACCTGATGTCTTTCTTTTAATAGGGACCTCGGCGTAAGGTGTGGCCACGCTAGACGTACGTTGCTTCCGACCGCTAGAAATTTTGGAGCGTAGTTTTAACGTCAATTAGAGCTACCAATCGGGGCTAAACGTTAGCCAGAATAAACTTGCATTGCTCTGTACCGGCGTAGTATTTGTTGAACCCGCTCTGCGACCTATAGTTGCTTAATTATCTTTCTTTAATCTTCTGCGGCACCCGAACATAATTGTTTTCTTAAGTGTATATTTTGTCCGCCGTATACCTGCCTAAACTTTCATATATTTATATTGGTTCTTATATATTTAAACATGCATGCTTGTGATATTACACTATAGTACCCACCAAAATTAAAATAAAACTGTAATATTTTATTGGTCGTTACTTTGATTTCGTTTGTTTTGCTGGAATTATCTCTACCTTGTGATGGTCCGACGCAAGGATTAAAACAGCGTCGAGGACCTTGCGCCCTCTCCTCTTTTTATTCTCTTTCAGCGTAGCTGGAACTCCGACCCTTCTCGGCGAGTTAGCCCAATTAGGCCGATATTTACCAACCGGCAACATACCAAATAAAACTTTCGCCAACAGGTAGGGCCAAAACATTTATCCTTCCTCACAGCGTATTGGTGAGGTGTGTGTAATTTTTTTTTGAGATTGCTTCTTTGTGAGCATTTTTATAGAGCTCGGAAATGCCGTTTACTATAAAAAATCCGTCATAAGATATGCGTACTGTTATTCCACTTTTAGCAGCCGGATGACTTCAACCACTATAAACCCATGAGAAAATTAAAGCCGTCGATGATGGCTATAGTTCTCACACAGCAGTGGTTTAATAGTGAAGAAAATTTCAAGAAGGAAGAGAGTTGACTAAAGACTTGGTTCATCCAGAACATATTCGAGTTGCAACTGCAGATGAAAATGTGATGCGTTTGAAAATTGTTTTACGTAAAAATAAATGGATTAAAGCCATTTAACTTTCTGAAATAATGAGCGTCAGTGTAGAAAGTGTTCATTCCACAATGCATGCTCTTATCATCACAAAGTTCATATCTTTGGCCTATTAAACGATCACTAAAAGGGCAGCGATTCACTTCCGAGTGGGAACTGCAGACTGCCATTAGAGAACAGTTTCGTCAACAGCAACAACGTTGCCAGCAGGAATCTGTAGATTGGTACAATAGTGGGCTCCATCATATAAATAAAGGAGAACGATCCAAACGTGTGTGTCACGACAATTACAGACGCGATGTCCCTCATTTGCGTTTGCATTCATTTCGCCGTCGGCGTCGCCTCGATTTCGTGACCGGGGCGGAGCCCCGAGCGCCCCTTGGAGAGGGGCAGAGCCCCGAAGACCTCCTTGGAGAGGGGTGGAGCCCCGAGGGCCCCCTTGAAAAGGGACGGAGCTTTGGGGGGTTCCTTGGAGAGGAGCGGAGCCCCGATGGCCCCCTTGGAGAGGGGCGGGGCCCCGATAGCCCCCTTAGAGAGGGGCGGAGCCCCAAAGGCCCCCTTGGATAGGGGCGGAGCCCCGAGGGCCCCCTTGGAGAGGGGCGGAGCCGCGATGGTTCCTTGGAGAGGTACGGAGCCCCAAGGGCCCCCTTGGATAGGGGCGGAGCCCCGAGGGCCCCCTTGGAGAGGGGCGGAGCCGCGATGGCCCCTTGGAGAGGTACGGTGCCCCATGGGCCCCCTTGGAGAGGGGCGGAAACCCGATGGCCCCTTGGAGAAGGGCGGAGCCCCAAAGGCCCCCTTGGAGAGGGGCGGATGCCCGAGGGCCCCATTAGAGAGGGACGGAACCCCGTGAGCTTTCTTGGAGAGGGGCGCATCCCCGAGGGCCCCATTTTAAGCAATTATTCTCTCTTCAAATGATAACAGATCTCCTTTAAATGGTTAACATTAATTAAAACTTGCACGGGTGTTTATCTACAAATAACTCCGGTTTTATCAAAAAAACTGTTTTAAAACGGTGATACGGAAACTAACAATAATGGTTTCCAGTTGAAAACGTCTGAAATATAATTACTGAAATATGACTACAAATACCTGTGTCACGGCTTCCTTTCATGCGAAATGTTGTGTTTTCTGAGATTGTGTAAACAAGTGTGTAACAGAACGGAAAGGCCCTACGTAATAGGCCTAAAAATGGTGGTAAATTGAATAGGATAGACCGCGCAATAGCGCGCGCAGCCCCGTTTATACATTAATATTAATAAAGATTTATTTCAAATTGATTTTACTAAATATTATGCTACAGCCTCTAAAAGTGTTTCTATTAAACAATTCTCTTATATTGAATTTAAAACTAATAGTTATTTACGTACCTAGGACGAACAATTGTCTTTTTAAGTGTGCAATTGCTGGTTGAGGCGACAACCGGCAAAACTAAATTACGCCTTAAAATAAGTTCACTGTATATTCACATCGTGCCTTAAGAATGTTGACAACTGATTAGAACAAAGCAATGCTCTATAATTTAAAAAAATCTCTTCCGTAACAATGCTTGCACATTGCCGTGACCAGGATTCGAACCTGGGTTACTACGGCCACAACGTAGGGTCCTAACCACTAGACGATCACGGCTATGGAAGAGGTGTTGGAGAAATGCGACTTTCACTCACAGTTTAACATTTTAAAGTCGATTAAATGCATATAACTCCTACAATTGGGTGAGAGTAGCTTACCCAGCTGTTTTAAAAAAAAATTAAGTCGAAGATTTCCTATAAACATTGACTCAACAGCGTTTTCTTACAAAGATCAAACCTCTTGAAGTTGGCAAGCAAAAATCATCTTTTTCTTTATAAAAAAATAATTTTATGACATAAAACAGGAATTTGGAAAAAAATTAGCCTACTACTACTGATATTTAATCTTTTACTACGACTGTGGCTTTCAGTAAAATTTTAAACGTTACTAATTGTAGTTATGGTCACCCTTAACTTCTTAATATTTGATAATCAAAACTTTTCGACTATGGCTATTACTGGCACGGAATATCCTGTATAAAAAAGTACCTTCAGTGATAATGCTTTAACATTGCCGTGACCAAGATTCGAACCTGGGTTACTACGGCCACAACGTAGGGTCCTAACCAGTAGACGATCACGGCTATAGAAAAGCTGTTGGAGAAATGAGATTTTCACTCACACTTTTATGAAGACGGATGCTTTCTGAATTATTCTAAGTCGAAGAGTTTTGACAAGCATTGGCCCAGTAGCGTTTTTTTTTTACAAATGTTAAAACTCTTGAAGTTGGCAAGTAATAATCAATCACCTCTTACTTTATAAAAAGTTAACTGTTTATGATATACATACAGTTAGCCTATTAGTACTAATATTTAATCTATTACTGGGACTGTGGCTTTCAGTAAAATTTGCAACATTACTAATGGTATTTATGGTCACTCTTAAGGCCATGTCTTCTTAAAATCTTTTAACCTTTAATATGTCTGATTTTTTATATCATCTTTGAATTTCATTATGAATTTTACTCGATCAAAGCCCTTTGGTATAACATTTAAAATTTACTTTCAAACATAATTTAAATTTCACGCAAAAAGTCATTGTTCAACTGTGCACTATAGTTTTACAATTATTCGTTTTACCACTGAATAACTTTACATTTTGGTAATTTCTTGCATCAAATCTAAATTATCGCGGAAAGAGTGTATCACAGCAAGTTTAAACAAAAAGGCATTTCTGTTTAAAATTAATCAGTGAATACAAAAACATCATTAAAGTGTTGCAAATATTAAAGCGTTCACTCAAACCACAAAGCAATAAATTTGATTAATACATTTTACATCAAGTATATTTAGAAAGAATTATTTCTTTCACCTAGAGATTAATAGCGAAAGCAGACCGTAAAATGAAGGTAATTAATTTTAAAAGAGTCTCCAACGTGATAATGTTTGCACATTGCCGTGACCAGGATTCGAACCTGGGTTACTACGGCCACAACGTAGGGTCCTAACCACTAGACGATCACGGCTAGCGAGACGGTAGCGGCCTTCGACAAAATGGGAAAATTCAAGTGTTATATTGTGGAAGATTATATCTAGTAAAAATACAGTACTATAGGCAACCAAATATACTACTCTGTTATACCTAATTAAAAATAGTTCCCCGCTATGATTTAAAAAGTCTACTTAAAACAATGATCGTGCAATTCTTAATGAATAAAAATTCTAAACCAATCTAGTTGAAAAACATATACGCATACATGCACATACATCAATTTTAAAGCACTTTATTTTTAGATTAAACTGAAACATTTTGTACATAAATTATGTATTAGTAATTTCTCCTTCCTTCTCTCAATAATTACGCAGTTGCCCGGACAGACTTCACACTTAATTAAAATAGAAGTAACACATATATCCAAATTTATCTTATTTTATTACATTTAACGTTCATTAATATACAGATTATGAAACTGTTTAAACCTGAGGGCCTGTTTAACATAATTTTTTAATTGTTCAAAATGCCAAGGCAAATATTTTTTATTTCAAAATCTAAATCAACCTGCATAAATACTCAACATAAAATGAATGTTTTATCTATCCCAAGTAATAAAACCACCAGAAAAAACAAAAATAGACAACAAAATCATGAAATAGGACACACGCCTACATGTACAGGCATCCTATATGATGTACCTATACAAAAGCTGCATAAACTCGGGCATAAATATGATTGACACGGGAAAGAGATATTTCTCTGTGACATTGCATGCTAACTAGAAATGACAAAATGAGACTCTTATTTAAGAAAAAACACAACGGCTGTAATAAAAAGACAATAATTATATACATCACAGCAATAAATAGGAAAATACCTCTACAATAGCAAATAGAAATAGCAAATCTTAAGATTTTTTAAAGAACTGGCACCAGTTTTGCCTGTGAAATTTTTTAAATATAATATTACATCTTAATAGACACTAAGCTTTAATTTCAGTAACTCGGTTGATTACAATATTAACAAATTTTCAGTATCATAACCCGCGAAATGTATAGAGGTCAGCAGTAAGTGAATGAAATTGCAAAAACGGGTCATTCACCAATACATACATTTTAGTTATTAAATACCCGCCAAAATAATGGCAAAGCAGAAGTTTCAAACAAAAGTACTGGAAATTCTCCACTAAAACCTTTGAACCAGCCTAGTGCTCGCAACAACGCCGCGAAACGAAGCAGAACTCCGTAATTGGGATTAGGTCGGCCATTGAGGGACTTTGTAGCTTTGCTCGCCCTTTTACAGCAAACCAGGACTAATCTAAAACACAAACATGCTGCCAGCTGCTCGTACTGCTTTATCTTTGATCAGCCGGGATACAGAGCAATCTGATATTCTAAGTGGAAACAAACGGTAGCTAAAAGACCCGGAAGATAAGAGGGCTGAAGAAGGAAATGCGAAATTACAGCTTGGATCAGCCCTCTACCGGTGGAACTTCATTACTGAAATGCACAGTTTCTTATAAACAGGTCTCTCAAAATTTCAAAAAGAAGATCTTCCTGCCAGAAAAAGTTGTTTCCTACTTCATTTTCAAAGCAGGCACAAATACAATTTTTCATTTAAGGTGAAAATGCTCAAATGTTGTTTTTTTTGCAAGTAAAACCCTGAGAATTACTTAAACAAGTAATTACAAACGTTCTATTTCACTTCGTTGTACCTAGTGTTTCATTTATAACAGTTCTACTTTAAGAACCGAACGTTATAAAGTATAAAGTTTATAACGCAACGTTTAATTTACAGAAAAAAACTGATGTAAAATTCACCTATCGTATTCAACTCTGACATTTACCGGCTCGCATCGATCAATTTAAATTTGAAATTTTAATTTCGCTGAGTGCTTAAGATATTATCAGATCTCGCTGGGTCTTCGGAATTGCCAACGATTCATAATCATCCATCAAAATGAATAGCGTAGATTATTCACCAAGCTGTTTCAATTAATGCAATTGCAAATAATAATTCCACTAGCTGGAACACTAGTTTCCGGATGGAGGTAGTGCTTAATTTCCTCTGGGAGTGTAGTTAATGTTCTGCTCAGATTGCATTTTAATTAATGGCAGTGCTCGTATATCCTTACAAAAGCACCTTGGCCAAGGCAAGTTCACTCCAAGCCCACATCGTTTGTCTTAATTCTAACCACTAGTTTTGACGGGAGATTTTAAGCTTAACTACAAGACTACAATTCTTGTTAATCCCCTTAGGTCCTCTATAGTTCATATCCAAATACGGAACACTTAAATTGAGTACTATAGTACATTTTTTACTATCAAAAATTTACAAAAATTCTTTGAAAATTTTTAACAACCTAGTTCTACACTTTTAGTTGTCATTTAATGTTTGCTTTCTAAAGTTACAATAGAAAAATCAGTTTAAAGGAACATAAAACCATGCTATATTGCGCCTTTATAAGAATGCAATTTATTGAACCTGAAATTAAAGCTCCTTAAATGGCAACTTAAGATTGGATTCACAGCTATTAATAAAACCACATCTATTGACCGATTTTTTTTAAGTTGTAAAGTTGTTATTAGCCACTGGCCTCGGCTCATTTAATTTTTTCCTGTGCCGTCATTTCGGGTGAAATTGATCATAAAAATCTGGTGTGAAAACGCACACAACCTCTTTTTACAACAGTAATCTTATAATTAGCCAAAAATTTGATTTCAAATATTTAAGCATTTGTCAAAAATTGCAAATTCTACAAAAACTGTACAAAATAGAGCGCTAGTTAAAAAAATGTTCTCTAAATCAAATATGTAATAATATACAGGGTGTTCTATTTAAAATAGGAGTTAATAGAAAAAAATCTGGTGTGATACACGCACACAACTTCCTTTTACAGTGATCTTATAATTAGCCAAAAATTTTATTTTAAATTTTTAAGCATTTGTCAAAATTTTTCAAAAATTACAAATTCTACAAAAACGGTACAAAATAGAGCGTTAGGTAAAGAGACAAATTTTCTCTAGAATTTTAAGCTGAATTTAAAAATGTAATAATATACCGGGAGTTCTATTTAAAATAGGAGGTAATACAGAAAATAGAAAAAAACAAAAGAAACCCATTTTAGAAGTATTGAACTAGAAAATCACCTATCTCACTTCAATACACATTAAAAATGTAATAAAAATATGAAGTTTGAAAAAATCGTTAGAGCCGTTTTTGAAAAAATCGAAAAAACTGAAAAATCACAAGAGTAAACATCATACTTCCGGTTATGCGATTTTTTCCAGCCACGCCACATAAAGTATAACTTTTGCTCCTATTAACATAATATACTATTATTTTCAAAAGTCATAAGAGCGACAACTTATGTGACTTGACAGACAAAGGAAATGCGTTACTTTTATTCCTAGGCACAAGAATTGCTACTTTTACGCCAGTGGGGTAAAATTACTTCAAAAGTTGATTAGCTTTCGAATATTTTTAACATTGGCCTTCTTGATGGTCGGGAACTGACGTAGAAGTCAATTCTCTAGTAATTTTCGGGAAATAAAATAGCATATGTTATTCGGAGTACACATAACTTTGTGTGCTTCGCCTGATATTCCTGACTCACTTAAGCTTGTCAATCAAACGCGTCCAGTGTCGCCACACAAGTATAACTTATAACTAAGATACTATTATCCAACACCACCTAGTTAGAAGGCTATTACTGGATCGATTGTAGACCTCTAAAATGGCCCATTGCCCACTAGTGAAGTAAACTATAACCCACTAGTGAGGTAAAAGCCAGGTCAGTCATTATTGTATTGTTAGAAGCACTATCAAGCTATGTCAAATTCGAGAATTGCAGGTTAACCTTTGCTTCAGCTTGTGTCAAATAACAAACAAAATCTAATCTCTCGGTACAAAATTTATGTTTTTTTTTAAATATTTATTGAGTTGTTGGATAAAATTTTATATGGCACGCGTGTGCATCCTCGAGGTCTCAACTTTTCTCTCTTATTTGTAATATTATACTATAAATAACTGTTTCTCATTAAATGTAAAAATGATCTGACCGCCGCTTTTTATTGCGTATAATCTTATACGTAGCTGTTGCATGGCATAAGGACCAACGTTTTTGAGCATTTTTTTTTTCGGTGCAAGTTCGATGGTAGCAGATGGGTAGGTAATCCATACAGCTTCTGGCATCTAATTTCCGTTATACTTTCTTGGCATGTGTGAAACAGTAAAATAAAACCATTCTTTCAGTTAATTCTTTAAAAAATCTGCATATAATCTGTTCACTAACATAAAAACACAAAGTGGCCTGTGATTTCCAATATTTCATGAGTGTACTTCTGAAATTCATTTTTGTCTAGGAATGTACTTACAAAAAGTTACTGAAACTAATAGGTTAAAGGTGGGACATTTACTTAGCATCTGTCATAAGTGTTATAAAAAACTACTATTAAGGATATTATACAAATACTTTTTATTATTTTTATTACATTTTATAAAAGTTCTAGCGAGAATTTTCGGAAAATATCTACTTTGACACTGAAATAATGAAAAATATTAATTGTCATTTTTAAATTCAAACCCTAATACAAAAATTGTATACATATGCCAACTTCAAAAACATTAAAATGTTTTTGTGTTTAGTGAATGGCCTATATACAGGGTGTTTAAAAAATATGTTCGGATATTTTACCCACTTATAAATCTCATCAATACAAGCAAAAAAGTCTTAATAAACATGGATCTGGAAACCCTTCGCTTCCGAGATACAGAGTATTAAAGTTTAAAAAAAAAATCCCGGCCGCTCCTGGAATAAACTGCTCAAGGACAGGTCTAACGAGTAGCTTCAGAATGTGTAGTTCAAAACGTGACCACCGAGCTTCTGTAGATGGCGCCAAGTGGACAAACCGCCACTGTGCTACAATGCTTGGAAATTTTGCAAAGTGGAAAGCCAAAACCAAATAGCGCATGAAGGTGCTCGGGACCTTAGCAACAACTTTGCCCCCTTTCAAAATTTCGATATCTGTAGCCGTTCGAAAGTTACAGGCGATCCGGACGGACGGACGGACGGACGGACGGACGGACAAAACGTTCGCATAAGTACGCTGAAGCTACTAATAAATAATTTAAATATAAGTACGCCAAAACATGATGCTTAATAGCATCAATAAACCTTAAAAGTTTCCTAAAATCGGCTGATGGGTTTTTGAGATATTGGAGCATTTTAGTTTTTGTTTTAATAGGTTCAGAGGCATGCAAAAATATGGGCTTTATTTTTTCTTGAAAAAGAAGCGAGATATGAAAAAAATGAAGAGACAAAAAAATTACACTGTTAGTTGCTTTATTAAAAAATATATGAAAATTGCAAAAAGGGGGTCATTTTTTGTGAAAAACCTAATCGATATGCCCCATGGCACGCCTCTGGAAGTACTGGATCAACTGTAATACGTCCAAAAGATACCCCATAAAGTTATAAACAAACTATACAAATTTCATTAAAATCGCCTAAAGCGTTTTTTAGATAACAATAAAACACAAACTTTTTTTGAAAACTTTAACATCCTGTATCTCGGAAATGAAGAGTTTCCGGACCCTTGCTTATTAGAACTTTTTTGTTTGGATTGTTAAGATCTATAAGTGGATAAAATATCCGAACGTATTTTTTAAACACCCTGTGTAGTATGATCAAAAATTATTTTAATCTAGTATTGCTATGAAATGGTTCCTAATTAATGAATGCAACTACGTTTATACGTAAATGTCAAACTTGACATTGGGTATTTATAGCTATTAACATATCTAGGAATGTTATGATTCATAACATCCGTGATTTGTTCAATAGTTTATCGGTTGCTATATGGTTATGGTTGCCATATAGAGTAATATTCTTTTATCGGTTGCAGGATATTAATGCCTTGTTTACATATACGAAAGTAGGCTGGTAACTAAATCATAACTGATCTGTACGGTAATAGTCCATTACCGTACATGGCAACCATAACCATACAGCAACCGATAAACTATTGAACAAATCACGGATGTTATGAATCATAACAGCCTCAGATGTTTTAAAATCCTCGCTCTGCGAGCTCGGATTTCAATACAACATCTGCGGCAGTTATGATACTCATAACATTCCTAGATATGTTAATAGCTATTACCCTACAGATAAGTTATGACCTAGTTACCAGCCTACTTTTGTATATGTAAACAAAGGCTTAATATCCTGAAACCCATAAAGTAACTTATAGTTGCATCCATAAATGGGCTATTCCACAGCCATAGTAGATGAAAATAATTTTTTAATCATACTATATAAATTAAGTACACAAGTGAGGCGAGATTTATCAATTTCTTCTGATCCCTAAGCAATAAAATGCAAAATACTTACCAATGGTACTGGTACTGGTACTGTACTATACTGAATGTCTACTGCTGGTTATACTGTTGTTATGAAGTATCAACACTTACGTTCATGGTTTTAAACTGAAAACATTCATACAATTTGACTTACCAGATACAGTTCTGGTTGTCATACACTTTAACAATGGTTTTCTCCCAAAATACTGGAGGACTATAACTGATACCCATATACGTGTAGTGTTCAACCATCTTTCTGCTGCCAAAAGCAGTTGATAAAATCTAATTCTAATTTATAATTTAGCGAATAATCTCAATCCTGAATGACAATTTCTCTTCATAAGTTTTTTAAATTCTTCCGGTCTCCACAAATCACTTGTCCAAAGTATTGCCAGATGCGTCTTCGACATACTGCAGATAGTTGTTCTCTAAATATATTCATTTTTATTTTCACGTTTCTGTTTTGCAAGTGGATACTGGAGAAACTAGCTTTCTTAATAATCTGATTTTTGCTTTCCTTGTGATGTTTTTGCCCTTCCATATCTTCTGCAGCTGGGTCATGATTGTTCTTCCCATTGCCAAGCGTCGAGCTTTATTAGTGATCAAGCAGCCTCAGTATATAAACTCACCCAGTCTCACACTTTTGTATGCTATAAACGGCCCTCGAGGTTATGAATTTCTACACTTGCCTCACTGGTTATATACAAATGTCGGATGAGTAATATCAAATGTTCTGAATTACCCATTTCTTTTATAACGTTCCATAAGGAGTCCCAGTTTACTGAATCAAAAGCTTTTTGGTACTCCAAAAAACATATTAATATTCTAACTTTGAATTATCTTCTTTTCTCTTTCTCATTATCGCATTCGTTCTATAGTTATTGCATTCTTTCTGTGAACCCTTTTTATGTATGGGTATCGATATGGATTTCTCTGCTCGCTGGACCATTGGCACGATATTCAAACTGTGTGACATATTTTGTGCAATATTTCAGTCATTTGTTGGCGAATGACTTTAATTATTTCTGCTGTAACGAGGCTTTGGAGGAGTGTTAACAGCTTGACTTTATCTAATTTAAACTTTAAAGTTGGAAGCTATTCTGCAAGTAAGACCCACCCAACCCTTGACACCCACTGGGTAAAAGAGGGAACAGATGAAGTAAGTAAGTAAGTAACTTTAAAGTTTACAAACTTAACATTGACCTTTTTATTACTACCTAGATAACTGCTAATGCTGCTTTGTTAGCTACCAGTAATCTGATCCACACGCCATTGTTGGTGTTAAATGTCAAACAAATATTAAACACTTTTCTCTTCAGTTACTTACCGTCCAAAATGTCTTTCGTGCTATACTTTTTCTTGTTTTCGTATTTTTATCAATTTCTTCTTCAAACGCGACTGTCTGTCCTAAGTGTACACCTTTTTTAAATTAGTCTAGTTTTCTCTTTGTTATTAGTTTAATGTATCCGTTGTTTTTTTCTCTCTCAGTAACCTGAGTGCAGAATTGTGGACCTTTTGTTTGCTATCGAGACCTTACTGTTTTACCAATATTTTTATGATAAGAATGGCTTTGATAACAAGAAAGTACTTTTGCTCGCTCTTCTTCTTTTAAAACTCTCTCCTTCTCCATTCAGTATCACCAAATCTCTGCTTTCTTTGTAGATTTTTATTGTCCTTGCAATACATTTGAATACAACATAATTTCAGCTATCTTCTATTATGCTCATGATTATTATGTTCAAGATTACCAAAAACGTTTTCGAAGTGTATTAAAGCTGTATGCATTGTTTAATTGCAGTTTTTCTACCACTAGTGTCTACACTTGGACCATCTACTTGAAATCATCTCTTAATTGCGATATGTCGCTTGTACTCCTCCAATAATTATTGGATTATAATCTGTTCAGTGATTTTAGTATGGTTTGCTATTTTTCTATTCACCGTCGTCGTCGACAGCCCCACTACAGAAGCGTCCACCTCTCTTCTTTAAGAAGGTAGTAAGGGCCCACATCTAAAAGACGGAGAAAGTATTGTAACAGCGAAAAAATCCTCTTCAGAGTTTTCTTTAGATCTTCACGTTTCAGGGTCCATAGATGACGAAAAACAGGTTTTCTCAATTCCGTCTGTCTGTCTGTTTGTCTGCTTGTCTGCCTGTCTGCCGAGGCGATATGACTTAAAAAGTATTTGTTGGAGGAAGACGATATTTTGCATGCAGATTATACATAAAACCCAGAAAATTTCAGTAAAATATATACAGGGTGAAAACTTGAAAATAATAAAATTCTGCCTATTTTTGCTTTAATTCAAGAACTGTTAGTTCAATGTAAGTAAAAATTTGCACATAGGTCAGGCTTTTACCCTTGATGAAAAAGAGCATATTTTGAACTCAACATATACAGGGCGAACAGCTTAAAACATTCTCTTTTAAATAATATCTAAATTTTAGTTTCAAAACTTCCACTTGCGAGGGAAGGTCCGTGTAGATCCCTCCCCCCCCAGATTTGTTTGTCGAAGTTGTTACCATAATTACTTCTACTTTTGTTCTTCCACAGTTTCTAAGTCTTCCGATTTTTTAATTTTATCGTTGTACTTATGTGTCAGTATTCAGTTAAACCCCATCTCGTATGTCTTTCGTTACTACTTTAATCTCTGTTTATAGCTTTTGTGCGTTTTCAACCTTAGGTGATATAGGTCTTATAAATGTATATATTATATACTTATAAATATTTCTCCTCTCTGGTTGGCAGGTTTTACTATCACTGTTGCTCTTACTATTTTGTGGTCGATGCTCGCTCAAATTCATATTCTTCTTCTACACTTGATGGATTAGGGTGCATAGAATGTTTCGGTATCCATCTCCGGGTTTTTTTTCCAATAATTCCTGCATGATCCTCGCATACGATTAAATTACTAATAAGATAACTCCAGCTATTTTGTTGATTCGCTGCATGCAAGTAGCGAAAAAATAATAATTCTTTTAAAAGCCGCCAAATTCAACATCTCAAGGTTAGAAAGCACATAATAAGTATAATATAACACATTTATAACGACTTTAACATATTTTTAAGTACTGCAAAGCGTTCTTATCGTACAGGCATTGTTTCAACAAACGAGAATTATAGGGCTCACACCTAAGAGTAATGATATACATGCAGATTGGGTTTTTAAATATTCATGGGGGCAAGCATTTTACAGCACAATATCTTGCTGCCACATAGTATAATTTTTAAAATGTTTGTTCGCTTTTAACGGCTCTATTTATTTTCCTGTTGAACTTACTGAAATCCCTTCTTGTTGCAGGTTTGTTCATATTTCAAGGATCCTCTAGTGTGCATCGGTCCTGTTGCCTCCGATCAAATCAAAAACTCCATTCAACACACTGCTGGGGAAAAGAGGCTCACAGGTTTTACAGGATTCAAGAGACCTATGCACTAAGTTGTTTTCTATCTGCAGTTCCCAACCTGCCGTATGCAGTTGGACTGTGTCAGTAAATGTAAACTAAAGTCAAAGAAGTTACACGATACATAGCGGAGCCTGTAATCAAGAACAAGGCATTATCGTTTTATAATCACGTTTTCTCTGACATCATTCTTGAGCCCTTCACTTAGCATTACATTGCACGCGTTCGCTGCTGCCTCGTGTAACTTCCCTATATTTATTTACTTGCAAACTTGTTAGAAGGTACAGTAGGATACCTCTAAGAACATTATAAATCGATGGCTGAGGCATTTTGTAGTATTTAAGATGTTTTTGAAAGATTTTCAGTCTGGCCTAGTGAATAGTATTAAACATATCTTAGATTAGATTGATGGGTTCCAAGGTGAAATTAATAGGCGTGCTTCATGTAGAACGCACATGATTCCAACGTTTCAATTTTACTGTCTAACTGTGATGTTTTTGAGATAGCGCTTCTGACTATTTGGGACAAAATATTCTAGTAAAGATAAAACATCATAACTTCACTAAGATTATTGTATTATAAGAGTCCGAAATTGTCAGAAGCGCTCAAATAAATTATTGAAGGAAAACTGCATACATATCATAATATACATATCACATATTGATGTAATACTGAAGTGTAATCTCTATTAAGTATTAAAAATAAATGTGTCCAGCAAACTTACATCGATAAACATACTAGTATTCATTTATTGTTACTTTAGCGTCAAGAAAACTGAATATGAAATAAAGCACCAAACCAAAATCCAAAACTCCTGATGACGAAATGGTTAGAAAAGTTTTTATCTGAATTACTAAAACAAGAAATAATATTTCCTAGACAATTATTACATAATAATTCAACGCTATTTGCTAACATAGAAACCAGCAAAACCACCAAGAGTGGCCCTCGGCCACCACGCCCTCCGAGTCCGACAGTATAAATAGTTGTAAAATGCTCGGAAATCGCCCACTTCCATTTGTGATTTGGACACGATCATACGAGTATATGACATCTTGTCTGTCGAAATACGTATTTAGCAGTTGTTAAATATTTGTGTGGTGAGGGGGTTTAATGAATTTGTCATATTTTCAAACCGCAGGCTCCAGCAGTATTTTATTCAAGATGGCTACCCAGCCACAAGAGATGAACAGGTATTATAAGCTAAGTTCGAAAGTTAAGAATTTGCATTTGCATCCATGGTGCTTTTCCAAATTTTATTAACATTAAAGTTAGTGCCAATTGTAGAAAGAGCAATTAAGTTATGACATTTGCTAAAAGAAAATGGTTGGACATGGAAATTAAATATTTGTATAGCAGAAGAAGCAGACTTGAATTGGAGATATATAAAATGCAATTTAACTGAATACCAATTTCAAGAATGGAACAATTTTCAAAGACGTCTATTCGAAATTAATGATCATAAATTTCAACAGAAGATTATTATTCACAAGAAACAACTTGTAACGTTAGGCGTTGATTTGGATGAAAATGCCACATCTTTGAAAATTGCCCAAGTAGTTGATAAAGATTTAATTGTTAAAAACCAGTCTTCAGAATCCTTTAATAAGAACGAATTGGCTTTTTTAAATAGGGGTTTAAAATTCAATTTAGGTCATACTAAACCACCTTTAGAAGATATCGTTGCCGGTATCGAAAGTTCAATTGCCACTTTAGACGAACAATCCAAAGAATTCATTAGAAGAACTTGCAAAATTAAAATTTCGGAAAAAACTGAATGATAAAAAAGGTGAAACCTCCGAATCGATTAAACAAAACCATGAACTTAGTAAGGGATTGCGCAACAAGGGATGTTTTTTATCTAAAGGCTGACAAAGGTAATAAGATTTTAATTTTAGATAAACAGGACTATTTTGATAGAGTAGGTACATTGCTTAACAATAAATCCTACAAAGCATTAAGAAAGTCTCCCCTAAGGAGCATGATTGTTAAAACCAGGATGTGATGAAGTCCTGTCCCACACGTATTACTCCAGCCCTTAGATATAAGCTGACTTCTTCTAATCCAGAAATGCCAAAAATCTATTGTTTACCTAAGATACATAAGCCAGGCAAATCGGTGAGACCTATTGTTTCTGGTATTAACTCCCTGACTTACCACCTATCTAAATGGTTAACAAATGAATTTCGAAACTTGCCAAAACTTCAAAATAATTGTTGGAGTTTATAAATAAAATTAAAGATTTGGAACTTGGTGAAAGCGAGATTCTAGTTTCGTTTGACGTGTGGTCTTTGTTTCCAAGCGTGCCAGTCCCACAAAGTATAACATATCTGCGGGAATTACTAACGGATAATAATTTGGATTCAAACACAATTGACGAGTTAGTTAGATTAACTACACATTGCATGTACCAGAATTGCCTTCAAGTAGATGGAAAATTTTATGAACAGCACGAAGGAACAGCAATTTAAAACAGCCTTTTCCCTTTCGTTGCCAACCTTTTTATGTCAAATTTTGAAACTGAATTTAAGAATAACGCAGAGTATTTCCCAAGGATTTGCTTTAGGTATGTGGATGACATTTTTGCTATTTTTGATTTATCTAAATGTAGTATTGATAATTTTTTGAATCAGTTAAATTCCAAATTTCCTGGCATACAATTCACATATGAAATGGAAAACGAAGGACAACTGCCATTTCTAGATGCCTTAGTAATAAGATATAAAAATAAATTGGAATTCGGTGTTTATAGGAAAGAAACCAATATAAACAGATTCATTTTAGCGGATTCAATTCATTTTCAACACAAAATGGCTGCTCTAAATTTCTTAGTGCATAGACTGTTAACCTTTCCTTTAAACAATGATCGATATACCACTGAACTTCAGACCATAAAAAGCATCGCTGTGTACAATGGTTTTCTGAAATTATCGACAATTTGATTAGGAGACAAAAGGCAAAATTGCAAGTTTGAAATTCCACAACTCTGGTCAGTTTTAGAAGTGAAGGAATTCCGTTTCACTCGGCTACAAAAGGCCTAGCAAACATTTTTAAAGAATCGGGCCATAAAGTTGTGTATGTTTCAAACAACAATATTAGACATTTGTTGGGAAATCCAAAAGACAAATTGAGGACTTTAGAGAGATCTGGAATTTACGAAATTAAATGTTCCCATTGTGATTCTAGATATATTGGACAAACACGTCGTAATTTTGGTACTCGGTTTAAAGAGCATTTAGCTCATTTTAGATTCAACAGATTCGAAAAATCGAGTATTGCCCAACATATTTACGAAACGGGCCATAGTATAAAAGAGGCTGACCTAAAAATTGTAAATGCGTTAACTTCAATAAAGCAACTAAATTCTTTTGAAAGATTGGCCATTCTTAAAAACCGATATAATAAACTTTTAAACAAAGATGGTGGACCTATACCGTCCTCCATCTTGTATGATTTATTGAAGTTATATTGACCGTCGGCCATGTTAATTGGCCCTAGGCCACGCCCTCCCGGTGAGACAGTATAAATAAATAGCTATAAAATGAGCAAGAATCGCTCACTTCCATTTGTGATTTGGTCACGCTATCGTTGCCATTTTGCTGTGTAAGTTTTTCGTAGCTACTGATAATGGCAGCTTGGCTGTCGAAATACGTATTTAGCACTGTTTTATTTAACCAACATACTGTTTTATATTATCGTCCTAATGACTTTAATCCTCTATATAATAAAGGAGAACGATCCAGACGTGTGTGTCAGTCACGAAAATTGCAGACGCGATGTCCCTGGTTGAGCAAATTCGGGTTACGGTAGCGGAGTCCCGAGAGCCCCCTTGGAGAGGGGTGTAGTCCCGACGGCCCCTTTGGAGAGGGGTGGAGCCCGATGGCCCCTTGGAGAGAGGCGGAGCCCCGAGGTCCGCCTTGGAGAGGGGCGGAGTCCAGAGGGCCCTTTAGAGAGGGACTAAGCCTCGAAGGCCCCTTGGAGACGGGCGAAGCCCCAGGGGCCCCCTTAGAGAGGGGCAAAGCCTCAAAGGCTCCCTTGGAGAGGGGCGGAGCCCCGAGGCCCTCTTTGTAAGGGGCGGAGCTTCGAGGGCCCCTTGGAGAGGGTCTGAGCTCCGAGGGTTCCCTTGGAGAGGGTCTGAGCCCCGGGGGCCCCCTTGGAGAGAAGCAGAGGCCTGAGAGCGCCTCAGAGAGGGGTGGAGCCCCGAGGGGCGGAATCCCGAAGGCCTCCTTAGAGAGGGGCGCAGCCCCGAGGGCCCCCTTGGTAGGGGCGAAGCCACAAGCGCCCCCTTAGAGAGGAGCGGAGCCCCGAGGGTTTTGTTGGACTCCGATGGTCCTCTTGGATAGGAGCGGAGCCCCGAGGGCCTCCTTCTTTGGTCAGGTGGACGGCAGGGGCGTGGGACGTGTTATAAAAATTTATGAGATTTTTTGTAAAAACAGACAAGAGGCCGGAAAGTGTCACTTTCCGGCCTTGTGATGTAATGTTCCACTTTCCGGACTCAAATTAATGACGCAAAGTCATATTTTCCGGACAGTATACAATAAAGTAATTTACAAAGAAATGGCTGTTTTAATGATCAGGTACGAAGGGCAATAAATGGACGTACCGCAAATGATGAAGATACTTTAGTATCTGCGTATTTTAGAGCAGTATGTCAGTATATAATATTTTCTATACTAAAAAACATAAAACGACTCCGTATAAAATTAAATTAGTACAAGGTTTAAGAGCTGGCGATTTTGACAGGAGGGCGAAATTTTGTAATTGGCTTAACAACAATCAATATTTATGAAATTTAATTCTTTGGAGCGATGAATCTAATTTCCATAATAACGGGATTTCTAATAGAACAACTATCATTTCTACGATACGGAGAATCCCCGTCAATTTCGGAAATTCAGATTCCAATACAAATTTTCCATTAATATGTGACCTGGTGTATTAGGCGACGTTATTTTTATCAAGGATTGCTTAATGCAGAACGGTATGTCTATTTCCTTTTGACAGAATTGGAAGATTATCTGGATGATATACCCCTTAAAATACGTCGCAATGTGTGGTTCCAACAGAATAGAGTACCCCCCCCCCCCTCCCCACAATGCACGAAATGTCAGGAATATTTTAAATAAAAACCAAAATGTATAGGAAATGATGACCCCATCAACTGGCGAGCAAGATCGCCAGATCTCTCTATTTCAAAAATTTTTGTTTGTGGTTTTCTCAAACAACAAGTTTATGTTACTTGTCAACAAGATCTAAAGGTTTTTTAAAATCGTATTCATAGGGCCTGTGACATGTTGCAAAAAGCAGGAAGAAACTTAATAAGCAGATCTCGATAATGTATTGAAAACAACGGCGGTCATTTTGGACTCTAGGTATTATGTACTGAAATTTTAAACTTAGGTTACTTATCAATTTATTGTTACTTTATGCATGTTGTATTTATGTTGAATAGCATATGTTGTCAAAACAGTGTTAAAGAACATTGTACAACTGGAAGCTTAGAAATAATTTTATTTGTTTCACCGCCTACTTTTTCGGATAAAGCTCTAATCTACGTAAGCGTGCAATTGTTACTTAATTATCGATTTACGTTTTTAATTGATTAGATAACTATGACATGTGCTATATCATTGTAAAGATATTTTGCAGTTTTAGAATATGTAATAACATTGGGTACGTTTCACTTAAAATTTTGAATGTATTTGCTACACCTAACATATTTGATGCTCAATTGTTTTTTGTCTATGGTAGATAATAGAAAATTAAATGTAGAACAACTTTTTTTCTATAACATGTTGTCATATCTTTAACAATAGCAGATATATCTGCTGTGACAGCTAAAATAAAACCGCCTGTACATTTTTTCTAAATGTTTTCGGGTTTATGCCAGGAAGGCATATATGGGTGGGTGCGTGCTCGAATCCAGAACAAAAGCACTTGTAAGCCGGTAGAATCGTTTATTGTAATGCGAGACGCTAACTATTCGTACTTACCGACGATTGGGCTCTAACCTCTAACTGATCTGAGTTAACTCACCATCCCGTTACTTATAACCAAAGGGGTGAATCTCCCTTCGAAGAATTCGCAGTTCCGTTATGTCAAGGCGTTGAAGCCTCCAAAATTCCCGTTAGGCGGAAAGCGCGACCGTAAGTTTTACAGTTAGAAATATTACCTGGCTGCAACCCTTTTGTTAAAGGTGGTCAAAGACTGCGAATTCTACCAAAGAAATTTTAATACCTGTTATCGCCGCAGCATACAGTCCCCATGCAAAACATCATCCTTCTCCAACAAATAGATCCTGAGTTACACCGACAGCAGACAATTGACGAAACCTGTTTTTTATATTCTAGGGACCCTGAAACATGAAGATCTACGGAAATCCCGAAAAGTAATGTTTTCACCATTACAATACTTTCTTCGTCCTTTAGACGAGAGAAGTGGTGTAGCTTGAACAAGCGTCCACGTTCGATCAGCAGCGTTAAGCAACGCTGTCTCTGGTCAGAACTTGGATGGGAGTTCCACGGCTGCATCTCTCGGCGCCTCGTAGTACGGCTATCACGGAAAAAAACTTGGTCCCGGCGGTCATACAACATCATGACAGTCGTTAGTGGGGTTGGAAGTCCTCATAACTGCACAGCGACGCCTATAATTGGCCTAACGGCTGTTGGCTAAGTGCGAATTAAATAAATAAATAAATAAATATATTACATACTGAGGTGGAAAGTATTTCATTACCATCGGGAGATTAAGTAGTTATCTGAGACGGGAGGCATCGAGGTTAACTTCATCCCGACACAGGAAGGAAACTTTTCACCGTGGTATGTATACTATTTTATTCACAACCACTTTATTCTAACAAAAAATGGATAAATTGATTTGGCAGTTCTTCAAAACTGTCGTTAAGCTAATAACAATACAATGAGTAGAAAATCTGTTGCATGACAGCGTATATTAATTCTAGCCCCACATGCAGTGCCAGAATGTAGTAGCACCTCTTTTCAGTGGTTCTAATACAATATAATATATTTTTCTATAGCTCCAAGTTAAAATGCACTCATATACCTACCTTATTCCTTAATAAGATCGGTAGTAATTGACGTAATTTATAAATCAATCTGACATTTGAAATTATGTCAAGTGTTTAATATTATTATGCCACGACTAGTCAGTTTAAAAGCATTGATACCCCTAACTCCCAGCTGAATGGGCTAACCTGCAAGTAACAACTTCTTCTATATGTTTAATGATTGAATCTTCTTTTAAAGAATAATAATTATTAGTTGATTTTATCAATGAAATCACAATTCCAGGTATTTCATAAACTTGCTTTGTTAGTATGTAATAGAAGTTTGGTTTGACATTACACAATAAAATGCAAGTTGTCAGATATAATTTAATCAATTGTCAAAGTTCTAAAAGTTATCCTACTCCAAAAGGTTCAAATTTCAAATTATAATAGTCGAAAACGTTGAGTACTCAAATCACAGGTATAATTTAGAAAAATTATTAATTAATATTTTATAATAATCTTCTAAATATAATCACAATGGTTTTAATAGTGGTCGCACCAAACTCACTTTCTAATTTCTTTATTTTTTTTTTATTTTCACTAACTTTCTGATGATTGTTTTATCTACCTGAACTTTCTATCTCAATTTCTAACTGCATGAAATTCAAGTCAGCAAACCCCTCTTGGTGGTTCTCGACCAACTCACAAGCTCGCTGTAGCTCTTAGGAACTTTGTTGCCTGATTGAACTGATATGCAGCACACAAACTCACTTCCCTGATTCTATTTTCTTTGTAGTATTTTAGAGAATACTTTGTTACTACTACATATCAAACCAACAATTATTATTTTGTCACAATTAATGGGAATTTAACCCTTAACGTGAATATATCTCGTAGATTCTCAAATCAAGTTATTTATTTTTATATCGTTACTAAAAACAACCTTATGGTTGCCCTTACTACCCTACCAGTCAAACATACAACTGTTATATCACATGATATCCGTTAGATATCTGAATATAAATATTTAAATTAAATGTATCATAGATGCTGCATTACAAGCGGTCGGTTATGAATTACTTCCCACCCGCTTTCATGGTAATCTACTTCCTGCCTGCGGTGAGAGGTAAAAGTTGGTAATAGCTAATTTTCCAACTTTTTAAAAGACAGTAATGACCTTATTACATAACATATATGGTTGTGAATAATAGTATATTACATACCGAGGTGGGAAGTGTTTCATTCCTGTCGAGAGATTAAGTAGTTAACAGAGACGCGCAGCGTCGAGGTTAACTTTATATCGACATAGGAATGAAACTTTTCACCGTGGTACGTATATTATTTTATTCGCAATCATCTAATTTTAAAAATAACTACAATTGAATTCTGAATAATAGATATCTTGATGTAGCAAATATTTTTGTTAACATGATAAGTTCTTACATATATTGCAGACCAATCCAATTTGATTATTTTTAATCACGTGAGTCAGTTTGACAAATCAGATCACGCTTGAAGTGAAAACGACCCTAGGGTGATTTTCAATCACTATGGAAACTACCTAATTAAATTTCAGTAGTATCCTATGGCAAGTTGGTGGCACTGTAAATCTAAGTCAAATTCGAGGTTAAAACTGTGTCAAAACTGACGCAAAAGCTAACCTGATAACCTCAAATTTGACGTAGACATACAGTGCCACCAACATAATATTATTATAATGAAGTGTCAAATTAATTTGTCAGAAAATGGCTAATTTATTTAAGAACTTATCTTTCCCAATTCACCGCGGCCAGTGATAAATCCTTATAATTTTGACAAATAACATCCCTCAAGTGCGTTGCCTTTAAGAAATAACCCTCGGCTTCGCCTCGGGTTATTTCTAGGCAAGCACTTTCGGGTTGTTATTTGTCAAAATTATTGCGGGTGATTATCACTGCCCTTGGTAAATTATAGCTGAAAACAACCCACTCAATATTTTTGTTGCCATGAAAACAACAGTCTTCAGGTATGTAATAGTTTTCGGGGTATGTAATTATTTCCCGGCTAGTTTCAGTAATCATCTAGTTCCCAGCTGTTGACTGGTCATGAAATTGACACATTACAATGTGATTGCGAATAAAACTCATTTCGTACTTCTCATTTCCCCCACAAAAATGTTTTAGTACCCTTGACAACATTGCTGAATTATATCATTTAATTCTTCATACAACAATCACTAGTACCTAGAAATTTTGTGATTAACAAAAGTCAAAAAATTGCAGTTTAAGTATAGTTTGACCCCATCCAAATCTCGTTTTTTATTTTTAATATTATATGTCAAATTGGTTGCCTGCAACACCAGGGAAGTTGGGAGCCTATTTTGGGTAAATCATTGTCAGGTTTCTAGAGTATTGACCAATGAAGGACTGCATCCTTACCGTTATACGAAAGTAGAAACACTTATACGAAAAGATTACCAAAGAAGGTTAGAATTTTGTCAGTCGGTAATGAACCTAAATGATCGCGATCCAAATTTTATTTTCAAAGTTCTGAGAACGGATGAGAATTTTTAGTAGAAATTAATGTGTTAACCCTTCGCTGCGCACTGTCTGCCCAAAGCGGCCCGCCAGGTGCGGTATTGTTTTAGCGCTTGCGAATATATTCGTCTACAGCAGTATGAGCCATTTAGAGTCACCAAAAAGTACTTGTCGTGCTGCTTGTTTCATGTATTTTAGTGTACATTTTACAATTTTTTAGGAAAATAAAACCCAAAAATAAGAAATTAACAGATTTATTGAAAAAAAAGGTTATATAAAATTCTTACAAAATTGGCTAAATATTTTCTAGAAATATAAACTTTTCATGAATATAAAATAAAAGGTGTAATTCAGAAGCGTTTTTTTGTATGGTATATTTCAAAACAGGGAATTATAGAAATTGGTACATCACACGTGCAACACATATACCTTGACTCGCTTCTTTTATTATTTTTTGTACAAACTACACACCGTTTTGTAGAGGACTTCTTGCGAGCCGTGGATGGAACAAATTTGGGAAAGTGTCTTTCAGTCAGACACAACTCCGAATTCTGATCCAGCACTCTTCTGCCTACAGTGCGAGTAGAAACCGGTGTGTGGTATTTTGCAATTATTTCTTTTATCAATATCAGGTGAAATACTTCAAGAGCCACATAATTTTCGCATTTGCATTTATATAGTTGGTACACGTTCAGAACAGAAAGATCTAACAAGTGAAAAAACACTTTCTTGTACCATTTCATGGATTTGCGTGCACACTCTATAGAAGAAAGTAGCATATCTGACTTATCTATCGCCCCCATATGATCATTGTAGTCCACAATACAACTTGGCTTGTTGATGGTTCTTCCAGTTTTATAATCCTTTTTTTCTGTTTCTCTTACATCAGGGCTATGACAAGATGTCAACATAGTAACTTCTTTTTTATCTTGCCACTTCACAGCAAGAAGATTTTCGGTGGACCTGTGAGTAAACTCCCATCTTTTCATATGCTCTGTAAACTTTGGCATATTTTTGCGATTCTGCTTCACTGTTCCGCAAGCAGTGGTTTTGTTTCTGTGCAAATAGTCGAATAAATTGGGGCTACTGTACCAATTATCTACGAACAAAGTATGTCCCTCATTTAGGTAGGGTTCAAGTAAAGTCAAAACTATATCACCGGATTTCCCACTGTCGGTTTCATTTTGAAAATTCTTCACGTTAGTTGATGCACCAGTGTAAACTATAAAGTCAAGGATATAACCAGTATCGCAATCGCACAGTAAAAAAAAATTAATGCCAAATCGGTGCCTTTTAGACGGTATGTATTGCCTAAAAAAGACGCGCCCTCGAAAAAGTAAGAGACTTTCGTCGATACAGATATTTTTGAAAGGACAGAAAGCTTCTTTGAATTTATTTCTTAGATGATCAACAATTACTCTTATTTTTTGTAAGGAGTCTCGTGGTTCAACAAGGGGGTTATCATTATCGCTAAAATGCAGTAATTTAACTATCAGCAAGAATCGATCTCTCTTCATGAGCCTACTGAAAATAGGAGTGCTTATAAATTCATCAGTTGACCAGTAAGAGTTTATTTTGTTTTTTTTTACATATGGCATCAACAGTGAAACAGCGAAGAAGCAGTACAGCTCCTTATATTCTACTGGTTGCCACTTTTTTATACGGGAACTTTCAGGATGCTCCTGTCTATTTAGATACTCGAAATATTTGTTTGTCTCACTTGCTATTAGTTGCATTATTTCTTGAGTGAAAAAAAAATCAAAATATTTCAGGGCTGAATTATCAGAGTTACCTTCAATTTTACAGCCACAGTTTGTGTCGTCAAATTGGTGAATATTTGGGTCAAAGGCCTTTGCTGTCCATACGAAATCGCTTTTAGCTGGAGGTGCTGCTGGCGCTGGAGCTGCTGCTGTCACATCTTCAGCTTCCCTATTTCCTTCGGCAGAATCCTCGAGATATACTAATTCAGTTCTGTCTGACAGAAAATCTAGAATGTCTTCTATAGTATCAGTTACAGCGGCTCCTCTGTCATCTTCATCGGACCACCCATTGTCACTTTCATTGTTTTCAGGCAGTTCTTCGTATTCACTATCACTATTTGCTAATATTTCTGCAAGATCTTCGTCCGTTAAATATTTACGTTGTCGGGACATGCTTATTTTTATTTAAAACACCAAAACAAACATAATGTACGAACAGCCGCTTGCAAATGCATGCAAACAAAGAAACACGTGCAATTGCATCATACGGAGTGGGAAAATTCTGCTGCGCCGATCGATTTTTGCAACGCATTCATCTGATAAGATGAAGCGAGCGAGTTTACTCGGGTGCAGCAGTCAGATCCTATTTGTATTAGCAATGCGAATAAACTCGTCAGGAGCAGTTTACGGCATTGCGAACTTATTCGTCAAGAGCAGTGAAAGGGATTCATTCACAACAACCATAATTGGGCAGCTGAAAACCATTACCTATGCTATGCTGGAAGACAGCAATGTAGCTTTCAATTAACGTTTGGGCGGGTATTCTGGATAATCGGATATTAGAACCAATTTTGCTTCCAAACATAATTGAAGGTGACAATGTTTTACAATTCGTAATTGAAGATTCAGAAGAGCAATTAGAAAATTTACCATTAAATGAATTGGCAAATTTATTGTTGCAATTAGATGGTTCACCACAATATTTTGCAGCTAACATTCGGGAGTGGTAAATACACAGTAATGAACAAAGAATTGTTGATACCATCCAGGAAATAACTCCGAACATGCTCCACAGAGTTCAGGAAGATTTAATACTACGAACACTGTTATGTATAAAAACTCGGAGACGCATATTTGAACATTTATCGTAAAAATTATAGTGTGTCGTTTGTTTATTGTTATTCTGTTAATTAAATTAAATATGTTTGAAAACTATTGGAATAAATTTTAAACAGGATTTACATGCATCATAAAGATAAACCCTACAGTTAATCACATGCTCATTTTAATGTGATTTAATCAACACACCACACCATCATCGTTGTCAAATTGTGAAAAAGGTTTATTATTAATAACTGATATATATCAATACTGAAAAGCCGTACACGAGTCCTGTTTGCATCTTTGGGTTCACTTTAACGCATATTTTAACCACCTTTCCCATGAGGAAGAAATTTGGAACACCCTGTATAACATGGAGGGTCCAAAATATACTTGATCACCTCGCAATACCACAGGAAAGCGTCTTGGGGTCTTTATTCTATCTGCCCTGTGCATCAGATGTATCCACTTTACTACACATTTGAAAAGAGACGTTTAGTCAAAAATATGAAGCTATCAAACAAGAATGTGTAAATATTAATAATAATAATAATGTGCCTTTTATTACCATAAATATAAACATATAACAATACAATACATACTTTACTAGGGCGAAGTTCGGCTCATAGTAAACCGTAAGCTGCTCTTCCACTTAACCCTATATAAAAATAAAATAAAATGAAAATAATTGCATGTTTACCCTTAATTTTGCCTTCAACCTGTGACCGAAAGTATACAAGATTATTGGTGCGTACAAAAGAAAATATAAATAACAAAAAATGAACTTAGTGTAATTAACTCTCTTGAGAAAACAAAAATGTCCAAAGTTGATACGGAAACCTTGGTATTTCAAGCAATTTGAGGTTTCTGGGCAGATCATTAGACCAGATTGCTATGTTATAGACAAAACGACATTTTCCAATTTCAGTGTAGCGTCTTGGCAATGTGATATCTGTCTGAATCGTTATTTTACTGTATAAATATAGCGGTGTTTTATAGAGTAAGATTTTACGATACAAAGTAGAACAGTGTAGGAATCGTCTATTTGTATTTTTAGGGACGGTTCTACAAATCAAGGATAAAGTAACCCGGGGAATAAATATGTGAGAACATTTTCCGTTTTTACGACTAGTTCTAATTTGTGCATCTTCTCAATTCTGTATTTAAAGTCCCGGCTGTAAAGAAGCATTTCTAAACATCTGCCGTTTCACAAGCATTTCTCAACGGCAGCTTAACGCACGTGTCTTTTTCATCCATCCGTTTTTGGACGCAAATTACGTCGCTAAAAGAATCAGTTGTGTGAGTAGGACAGAGAGGGAGCGAACAGATTTACCCCGCCTACATGTGGTGTGTGATAGTTTTCAGCGCAAAAATGCGCGTCCCCCCACTTACTTGGGTCGGTGCTGAACTCATATTAACGCAGCCAGTGAACTCTAACGTAACTGGAAAGGACCCGTCGTGTGCGCAAAGCACGCAAAACTGTGTCAGGGGCGACAGACTGAGATGGAATGATCGTGTAGTATCCCTATCTCTGTTTTACACATGCAAGTGAATGGCAATTGTGAGGTTCATTTCCCATTTATTAAGATTTGTTATTATTTTGAGGATCTTGTATCTGTGAAAAGGTTTTTAATTGTCGAATTACTTTTACATCAAGCAGTTCGTGTATTTTGTTGAAAGCAAATTGCAGCTAAATAGTGTCAAAACCATTTTCCAAGTGTTGTGTTTACAAACTGAAGAATCATGGTGTTTAATTGTGTAGCTTATGGTTGCAATAATGTACAGGATGCAAAAAAACCAATTTCATTTCATACGTAAGTTTATAGTTTTTTTATAGCCTCAAGTCTATAAAATCTTTATTGTATGTTAAAATTTAAAATACTCATAAAATCTAGTTAACCTATAAAAATGAATAAAATATATAATAAATTTTATTATTAATTAAGTTTATGTTTATTTTAGTTTTCCAAACGTTCAGAGATTCTGGAACTTTGATTGAAAGCAATAAGAAGAGAGAATTGGTTACCTTCCAAGACGAGTAGGCTGTGCGGAGAACATTTTTGATCTGTGGATTACCAAATTAGGCCAGGATGTAATACTAAATTACTCAAATTTGATGCTGTGCCAAGTATTTTTTCATTTCCAAGACATCTATAAAAAAAGGCAACACCTCGCAGGAAATTAATTCGACATGATGTGAGTTATTAAAATAACCTTCTGTATTATGCCAAACATTATTGTCTTTTTATTTTTTTTAGATGGCAGATCATAGGGTTAAAGAAGAACCTATGAGTATTGATTTTGGTGTTACTACAGCAGAATCGATAAATTTGCCATCACCATCTGCTAGAGGATCAAAACTGTTCAGGGACCAAGAAACGCAGACTGCAGCAATAGATGATAAACTTTTCCGCTTGAAAAGGCAAGTAAAAACTTTAAAACAAAAAGTCAAGAGGAAAAATTTAAAGGTGTCTACTATGAAACATCTCATTAAGGAAATTTCAAAAAGTGGATTTAGCAATGAACATTTAAATACTGTCCTGAAAAGTTATTTTGAAGGTTAATAATAATGCTTGTGCTAAACTATTGGACTTTAAAATTAATAATGAATTTTTTTAGGTCTGCCTTTAGAGCTTGTGCTTCTGCAGAAAACAGACTCTGAAATTAAAGATCGTCGATCGTGGCCAAAGACGATAAATGTAGACTAATTGTATTTTACATAATTTATTCATGTAAATATTTGTACTATGAAATATTGTTAAATACATTTTGCAATTAATATATTATATAAAAGCATTTATTCTTTATAATTTATTGCTAATTACAGTAGCTGAAATGCTTAATATCACTATTTCTTTATATTGCTCTTGTAAGTGTTTATAATAATGTTTACAAACAATTATCGATATTAAGCGTTTCACCATTTGCATTAGCCGTGATATTTTAATTTGAAATAAAATCATTGTTGAAATAAAAGTGTTACGAAATCCAGATACTTATTGATTTTTGCACCTTTTCTCATTTGTAATTGTTCCCTATATGTGTATCTATAATCTAGTCTAAACATATAACAATATAGATTTTAAATATTGTTTTATCAGTCAAATAAGGGTCTTAAAAAATTTCAATGACTGCTAAATTTGTATGGTCACCTATCCAGAATTTTATTAAATATTCGACAAATACTAGAAACAGTTATATAATTCTTTTACCTCTTAAACGATTAAAGATTAATCAAATAATCTGTATAAATTTTAATAAATTATTTTAAAAAAGATAGGATAGGAAATAAAAAATAAAACCTTCAAATTTGCTCATTTCTGCCATTTATTCAATATGTTAAACAGAGAGGGAGATACTACACACTTGCGGGTTGCCTAAAAATCAACTTGCCTCACTTTCAAAGCATTTAGGGTCCTTTCCAGTTGTGATTGAGTTCACTGAACGCAGCACGTCATGTTGACACGGCGACGATTATTTGTTTAGATTTACTTAGTTATAATTAACTGACCCATTAACATTTCGAATCGTAGAAAACTGTGTAATTTCAAATGTGTTTCATTTTGATAGATAATAGAATAGACCTCTTTTGTTTGCCGTTTTCTGTGTGTTTTCTGTAATTGATATTTTGTCACATGTGTATCTGGATATTTTATCACATGTGTATCTGACTTTCTTTGTGTGCCACTGCCGCTAGTGGCAGTATTTGTATAAATTTTGTACAGCAAATCCTGCCGAGCCTGAAAGCGGCAGGTAAGTTCCAGCGCTGTGGCAGTCGACTCACGAGAGCGTTGTCAAACCGAAGTTCATGGCGTCTCCTTTAAAAACCCCGTATCGCCTTTTTAGTAACACCCTGTGTATTGCCACGCTTGTACCTGAGGCTTCATCACGTCAGAAGGACCCCACCCATCTATGGAGCGTTTTAGCCAAGGTTTAGATTGTTTTTGAGCAGTCAATGCGTGATTTAAGGCAAGCGGGGAAATTTATCGAATGTGACGTGTGCCATGGGCAGCCCCTCGTTAATAGATGTCGACAAATAAAATTAGTACCGTAACAACTACCCTAGAAACGATTGATGTAACAAAGGAAACTATGACAATTATAACTCGAATAGCTTTTTCTAGGTTGCATTGTTGAACCGGCCCTTAGCCAGTAAATATCTACTAATTTGTGAGAAATTCTGTCATATTTACGTATTACCAAAGAGCATATATGCTCTTTGGTATTACAAAGATAAGTAGCAAGCATGCATTTTGGAGCTTTTGAATTATGTTCTTATCTTGTGAATCCAAACACTGTTCATATACTACATTACAGTAATCGACCTGTAATAAAACCAGACTGTTGCATAAGATGGACTTCACTTTGCTGCTCAGCACCTGATGGTTGTCAAAAATCGACTTCAGATTGCAGTAAGCTTTCTGCAGCCACATTGACATGTGCTTTTTAAAACGTAGTGTTGAATCTAACGCTAAACCTAAGTTCTTAACGGAGTCAACAAGTACTACAACATTCTTAATTTTTAAAACTACATTAATTTTAATAATCTGAACATCACTTTTTTCCGAAGAATATCACAGCTAACTTAGCTGCATTAAGTTTGAGCGAGCGATTAAGCTAAATATTAGCAAGGTGTTCTAGATCTTCGTTTATTCATTGACTAGTGCGATCTGCTTCCTGAACATTAAAAGAAAGATGCATTTGAGAGTCATCTGTGTAAAAATGACAATTACAAGAGTTAATTGTAGTCTGACAATGGGAGATGTAAATCGTGAAAAATAAAGGCCCAAGAATGGAACCCTGGGGAACCGTCGAGGTTACATTACGAAAACTAGAGATTTTATTGTTGTTCTGCACAGCTTGGCCGTGATCAGTTAAATAATTGCATAAAAGTGCAGTTGCCCTTGGTTACAAACCAAGGAAATTACATATTGATGAGAACATTTTTTTTAGAATATTCTAATAAACCGTTACTTTATCCGAATCCGTAGCCCGAATTAAATCATCGACAATGTTCAATAAAGTAGTAGCACAACCTTTTCTGAACCTGACTGTGTCACAAGCAGCACATCATTTGACGTATTGGCGAAGCTGCTACTCCGTGACTTTTTCTATTATTTTGGATAAAGCAGGTGGGATGCTAATAGGTCTGAGGTCCTTAAAATATTTAGGAGTGCTTATTTTTGGAAAAGAAGTTACTATTCCGTTTCCAAACCTTATGAAGAAATTAATTATTTAAACAGAAGTTGATAAGATGGGTTATAATTGACAATAGAACTGAAATGGAAAAATTAATTACATTTATTCCAATTCCATCGTAGCATTCGTTTTTATTGTAGATATAATTTTTAAAATTTCAACTTTGTCGACTGGCTTAAATTCGAAAAACGTGCTAACATAACTTTAAATATTATTAGAATAAAACGACCTAACATCATCGCTATTTAATTTTATGTTTGACTTAGGCAAAATAATTGTTTATTTCGTTGCCGTCAGCGAAGGCAATTCAGTGTTCGTTGATCTTTTTTTTAATATTTAGATCCTTTAAATTTAGATTACGTAATTGTTTATAATAATCATAATGCATTGGATTTGTTGTTTTCTTAAACAAACTCAGTGCTCGATTTCTTAAACGTATTATAGCCTTTATATTGTCTGCTAGGCATGGAGCAAACGGTTTCGTAATTCGCACAGTTTTTTTTGCGAATAAATTTAATAAAGTCTGTTTTCATTAAAAAAAGTTAATTTTGTCATTTATATCATTAATGTCATAAATGTTCTCCCAAGGTATAGAAAGTAATGCAGCATCAAATTGTTGATATTTAAAATATTTAAAATCTCTACTCGTTTGAATAATCCGTAACTTTTGGAATGGGGTAAATGTATTGTACAACTTATTAAAGAATGATCAAAATTGGCATGTAATGAAATTACAGAAACTGAAGCTACTATTTCTTTATTTATAGTCAATATGTTATTTAATAGAGTTCTTGACATTACACTTACGATTATTAAAGGATATGCTTAGCCACAATTGCTCAATATCTTGAGCAGTAGCAACAACACGTGATATATAACAGACGACTACTTCACCTCTACCCCGTCTATCTCTACGAACAATGGCCGTAGCCATCAATACGAATAGTATCATTGGAAATGTTTTCACTTAACTAGGTCTAGGTAACATCCAGTACATCATATGAATTCTGTAGAACGTGATCCCTGAAATCGGGAAAATTGTGAGTTAATTCACGACTATTGATATGAGCACACTTTAAAAATAAATTTTCTTATATTCAAGATTTTGCAATTTGATCAAAAAACATGCAAAACAAAGGCAAACTACAAAAAGTGTAAAATAACTTTGCTTACAGACAAAGATAAAACAAAAGTAAATACACATCTTAATACGTGCTGTTCCCAACAAAATTGATTAAATTCTTCTTGAAATATATTCAGCTGCACGAATAACGGTTATTTTTCCATTCTTTTTGTGTATATTTCACCATCCCTGGTCCACAGAATTCTGGCTCCGCATTTTTCGTTTACACAATTCAGAAACTGCAGCCTTTGCGTTGTTAAATCTTCTGTAATTACAATCTTGGTACCTTTCAGGTTTTTCTTGTCTTTTAAACTTCATCCCGGTACCAGTAGCTACAAATTTAACTATAGTAGAGCCCGAGGACGTGGGTTAGCTTCATTAGAACTTCGTCGTCCCACTCTGTGGCAACGGTCAATTTGGTTTGTGTTTTTCTGAACGCCCACATTTTATCAAACACATTCATATCGATGCCCTCGTCATTTTCTTCCTTCACTCCAAATATTCGAATGCTATTACCCCTAGTATATTGTTCTAGATCATCCACTTTTTTAGAAAATTCTGTATTTTCTTTCCGCAAATATGTGACTGCTGATTCCAACACATCGCGGTTTTCAATAAGTTTTTCTACCCTTACAAAACACTCCTCCAGTTTCTTGGCTACTACATCTGCGATCTTGTTAACCAGGGTTTCCAGTACAGGGCCACTTTTAAAATAATCTTTTATTGCACTTTTAGCATACAATTTAATATCTGCCCCCTGGATTTCGGTCAACACCATTGCGAATTTTTATCTCCTGGGACAGCACAACAAACGTGTCTACTCTCGGTGCCTTCGTGGAAAAAATCTCCTTTCTTACTTGAGAATAAACTGTTAGGGAAGGGTGACGGGTCAAACCTTAACTGCTTGTGAAAGCTAAGGGCGAGATTTAACTGGCTATTGAAACACATGATAATATATTGTTACGTTTTTACGCTCGGGCTATTTAAAAATTATACGACGCTTCTTGTATTAAACATTTATTTACAACAATTAATTATGATTATTTACAAACACACAGATTACTTAAACTAAAGAACTATTTCTAACAACAATACATTATTTATTTACACTGGTTAAACATCAATTATTTATGCGGCTATTTAAGCGTTTAACATTAATAATTTTTCCCGCTGCTGATCATGTAAATCAGCGAGTGATACAGCCTTAGTAACAAAACGTGTAAGTCGGTGATTATATTTGTTTGCTGCTTTTTCTTGACAACGGAACTTAATACTATTATTAAGTTCCTAGGATAATAAAATTAGCAAAGCAAGATGCAGATTTAGACGTTTTGTTTCTAAATTGCAAGTGTTTATGTGACATGTGACACTCATAGGTAACACGACTTACGAAAATTAATCCTGGTGACAGGTGACAAACCAAACGATTTTTTCAAAAATCTAGGAAAATTTTGATAAGCAGCGGGAAAAATATAATAAGATAATTCGGAATGTATCGCCTATTAACATTTTCGGCAGGCAACAAGCCGCGACTTCGTCTTGGCTTGTACTTGCCTACCTCAAATGTTAATAGGTTCCTACATTCCTTGTGACTTAAATAGCTATATGTGGTTCGATTTATCTGTTATTTATTTCACTAGGGTTAGTTTATATCACGCGCGCTTCCAGTCTAAAGTGAACTGATGATAACTCCGGCGGTCGTGTATTTATATTCGGGTAATTACCTTCGAGATCTATCTAGACTTCCCTCGACCTTTCTGGGAACCGCATGACGCACCCATCGTAGCGGGCTCCAAGGGCGCTGACGTCACGCCTCTGCACCTGGGGTCCAAGGTTGCAAGGTCGTTTCTCGAGGCTCCAGAAAAATCGGGGCACTGTGTCATAATTTCGGGGCAATGACCGGCAGCAGGATTGTCACACTGCCCCCACCGTAGGTCGTGCTATCCCAGAAAGAGTTGCGTCGGGTGTCTGTCACTCGCTCTTGTGGGGGTTTGATGGCGGTATTTACAGGCGGGGCCCTTCTTGCACACGGACTGGTTGAAGAAGTAGCAGTCCACCGTGGGCTCAATGCTTCGCGACGGGCTGCAACAGCAGACCTCGATCTGGATGCCGGTCCGGTCGAAGACTACTTCCAGCATGCTGCGTACAACCTTCCAGTCCAACGAATCCAGGCCGCATCCTAATTTCGGCACCGCTAGCCGGGTTGCGCCGTTCTTCACCATCTGCTCCTTAAGGTTCAAAAGAGCAGACCAGAGCTTCTAATAACTAGGTTTTTCGTAAGACAACCTTTTCGTCACCAGGTAATAAATGGAGCTGTTGCCTTCCTTCAGCTGCAAGGTTCTGCCAACCTGAGGTGCCTGCTCTTGCAGCTGGTCTAACCGGCCAAACTTCTCCCGGAAGGCAGCGGCGATCCCCCTAGACATCCGGAGGTCCTGGGCGACGCAGTGTGCCAGTGAATACTGCCATAAGCGGCCATAAACTCCTGGAAGGAGGTTCCTCCGGTTCCTAGTCGTCTCAGGGGTTGCTGCGTGACAGCCTCCACTTCCTCATTGGTTCCGGCATATGGGGCCAACCAATTGAAGTGCACCACCCTGCACTTTCCTCGAGGAGGTTTCTGGATTCGGTATACCACGTCATTCAGTCGAGCAACTACAGTGTAGGGGCCTTCCCAGTTTCTTTGGTGCTTGGGGGAGAGGCCACGACGCCTCTGGGTGTTATGAAGCCATACCAAATCGCCAGGCTGGAAACCACCGGCCTCAGCGGCCATTCGGCCGCTGGCACCCTGAATGTTTCGGCGTACGGCCCCTGCTTCAGGTTCCCCACGTAGTCCTCGCCGGCCGTTTCTTCGGCAGGCTTTCTTCCAAATTTAAGGTCATGTGGCAATCGTAGCTCGCGCCCAAAGAGTACCGTGGCTGGGGTGTGGTTGATTGTCTCTTGTACTGCCGATCGGTAGGCCAGTAGGAACAGGTGCATGTACTGGTCCCAGTCACGCTGATGTTCGGAAACCGCCTTGGACAGATGCTTTCCCGTGATTCGGTTCATCCTTTCCACCATGCCGTCCGATTGAGGATAGAGGGCAGTGGTCCGGGTCTTGTATATCCCCAGTAGCTTGCAAAAGTTCTGGAACAGTCCAGACTCGAAATTCCGGCCCTGGTCGGAATGTAACTCCAGGGGGACTGTTACGCTCATTTTGACATTTTCCTACTTGTTAATTGAAATAATTAGTCAGATTTGGCAATTTACTTTTATTCTCTAAATATACAGTACTTCATCTATAGTTAGGCAACCCAAATACCTTCAGCCTCAATTTTGAATTAAAAGGAACACTTTGTTATCAGTTCTGCACATACAATCTGCACCTATAGTTTTTCTTCCTTTTTTCGAATTTGACTTTGACATTGATAACCTGGGATCGTGAATTGCTCTGGCCAATTTGCATTCCATTCTTTTCCATCGCTTCGATCGTTGAAGTTTGTGCCCTGGGGACCTTTTGCATCGCTGGCTTTGGTTATAGCCGTCCTCGTCGTTTTGACGGATTTTTGGAGGCAAGGCGCCCTTTGGAACGTTCTGGAAGCTGTTGGGAGTTGCTGCCAGCGTTCGTTCGCTTTTGTTGCGGTTTTGGAATGGGCTCTTCTCGATCAAATGGAGCGCTAGGCTGTTCGTCACCATTCGCAGGTTTGTTACGATTTCTCTTCGTCAGCGTGGTTGCTTATCTGGAAATTTGTAATTTATAGCCAACTATTCTATGCCATGAAAATGGGCTTTATTTGTACGCCATGGAAATTGGATTTTACCTCTGCGTCCTGCGAACTGGGTGTTATCGCTTGGAGTTTTGGTGTGGTTTATTCTACCTGGGACTGCTGGAGCCACGCCGAACCGGCGTGCCGCTCATCCCCTGCGGTCGCCTCATTGCAACTATCGAAGCTCGTCTGCTGCCCGTTGCGAGGCCACCTCCTGGTTGCTTCGTCCACCAGCTCTGCACCACGTGCCGTGGGTACCTGAGAGGTTTTTCGAGCAATTTCCTTACTTATGTATTGTTTGTCGATTTGGTTTGTAGATATGCCTTTTTAGAATTTCGATTATGGTATTTTGTGTATTATGCTCTGTGTGCTTTATTTGCGTAATTAGCTATTTGTTTAGATTGATTTACTTACCAGGTAGTACGTTCTTGACGTGTTAGCCGGCCGGGGCTGCGGTAAACTCACCCTTAAATTACGTAGTTTAGTATCCACCATTTGCTTGTACGTAAACTTAATCTTAATAGTATTAAATTAACGGCTGTGTCTAGGGAACCGAACGCGGTACCCTTTTGTTCAATTTCAAGCTTCCGTGATTTGTTTGCGCGATTCTAAATATGTTTAATAATGTAAAGGGCATATTCAAGTAGATTTTGGAACGTTCATTGACTTACTTGATGTCTTTGCAATAGAAAACTACCTTGAATTTATATGGCCATATATACTCGTCAGTGTTTTCGCTTCGTAGAAATTTTGAGTACTAATATAGTCATTTTGAGCTGGCACTCGGGGTTAGACGTCAGCTGATTGCTTGGATAGCTCTCTTCTGCCACGCGCTGCCTCACGGTATGCGTGCAGACTAATTATTTATTTAGCTAGATTATTGTTAATGCTTTCTTCCTATTCGCGAAACGCCGTTACAGGGTGAAATTTTAATTACTTATGCCGCACCCAACTAATTATTTTAAAGTGTTTGTTTTGTCGTAGCTTGCCTTGATATATATTTATTGTTGTACTTGCTTTTGTATGTGGGTATTTCTGGCACTATAGTACCAATATTAATAAAGCTGTGATATTTTGATTGGTCGTTGCTTTGATTTTGTTTAACTTGCTGGTTTTTATCTTCGACCTTGTGAACGGTCCGGCACAAGGATTGGATCTACGTCGAGGACCTGGCGCCCATTCTCTTCGTATTTCGTATAGTGTTCTTTTCAGCATAGTTGGAACCCTGCGACCCTCGCGGCGAGCTAGCCCAATTAGGCCGATAGTTACCAGCCGGCAAAATATCAAATATAACTTTCGCCAAAAGGTAAGGCCGACCGTCTATCTTCCCTTTCAGGACTCCTAAACGGCTAAAGCACTCCTTCACCAGAACATTAGCTACAGTACCGGCCTCTTGATTCGGAAGGGCGTACGCTTCGGGCCACTTGGTAAAGTAGTTCATGCACACCAGGATATATTTATTTCCCGATTCGGTTTCGGGGAATGGTCCAGCGATGTCGATGGCTATCCTCTCGAACGGACTACCGACGTTGTACTGCCGCATCGGAGATCTACGTCTACCAACCGGTCCGTTTCCTGTAGCGCAGGCTTCGCACCTCCGGCACCACTCTCGGACATCATCTTTGCAGCTCGCCCAGTAGTACCGGTCTCGGACCTTCTGCAACGTCTTCTTTAATCCGAAGTGTCCCCCAGAGGAGCCATCATGCAGGTGGCGCAGAACCTCGGCCACTCTACTCCTTGGGACCATCAATTGTGATCTCGCTGCCCTACCGTCCTCGTCTTCCAAGATTGTGGTCAGGACGTTGTTTTCCAGCTGCAAGAAGTCCCATTGCGCCCAATAGGTCTTCACCGTTCGGTTGGTGGCGGAGACCTCCTGCCAGGTAGGTCGACGGCCATCTCGCTTCCAGGCTATAACCGTGCCTAAGTCGGGGTCGTTCTCCTGGCTGTTCTGTAACTCGTTTAGCTCCCACGAGTCGTCGACTGCAGTGGTACGATTGATGGGTACCGCACGACTCTCCAGTCTCGACCAGTGGCTGCAGTCCGCAGGGCAGGGCCTCCTGGATAACACATCGGCGTTGCGGTGGGCCGTGCCAGGTCGATGATTTATTTCAAAGTCGTACTCTTGTACGCTCGATCCACCTAGCCGCCTGCCCTTCAGGGTTCTTGAACTGCAGCAGCCATCTTAGAGCAGCATGGTCGGTCCTCAGCAAGAATCTTCTGCCATACAGGTATTTATAAAAATGCTCCACGGACTTGACTACTGCCAGAAGCTCCTTCCTGGTTAAGCAATAGTTTCGCTCTGGTTTGGACAGGACCTTGCTGAAATATGCCAGGACTTTCTCTTGCCCATCTTGGACTTGGGACAGAACACCACCGATTCCGACATTGCTAGCGTCAGTATCGAGGATAAACTGGCCTTCCTGACGTGGATAGCAAAGCACAGGTGAACTGGTTAAGGCAGTCTTGAGCGTCTCGAAGGCCTCCACGCAGTCTGCATTCCATTAGAACTGTCGTCCCTCTTCCGTTAGACGGGTTAACTGTTTTGCAATGTCTGCGAAGCCTAGCACAAACCGTCGGTAGTAAGTACAGAAGCCCAGGAAGCTTCGCAGCTCATGCATATCCTTCGGGATTGGCCAATCCTGCACTGCCTTCACCTTACTCGGGTCTACTGCTACTGCCTGGGGGGATACAACGTGCCCCAGGTACTGTACCTCATTCTGGAAGATGTTACACTTCTTTGGACTTAATCGCAGGTTGGCACCTCGCAGTCTACCGAACACTTCCTTCAGGTTTTTCAGATGCTCGTTGAAGGATTTACCCACCACTATGATGTCGTCCGAGTATATCAGGCAGGTCTGCCAAGATAGACCCATCAGGACGGTGTCCATCAGCCTCTCAAACGTGGCAGAGGCATTGCACAAACCGAACGGCATGACGGAGAACTGCCAGAGCCCAATTCCGACAGTAAATGCAGTCTTCTCCCTGTCCGCAGGTTCCATTCCGACTTGCCAATAACCGCTCTTCAAGTCGAGCGTCGAGAACCATTGTGAACCGGAAAGCGTGTCCAGGGTATCATCGATTCGTGGCAGAGGATCGCTGTCTTTCTTGGTCATATGATTCAGCTGTCGGTAGTCAACATAGAACCTCATTGAGCCATCCTTCTTCTTGACAAGAACCACAGGGGAAGCCTACGGGCTGCTGGACGGTTCGATAATCCCTTGGTTTCGCATGTCTTGGACAATCTTCTCAGCTTCTTCCCGTTTGGCGAGGGGCAACCTTCTTGGATGTTGGCGTATCGGTTAACATTCCCCGTATTGCTTTTATGCTTAACTACTTCGGTAAGGCCGCTGGGATGATCTCCGCACTCGAAGACGTCTTGGTACCGGGCCACCAGATCTTCGATCTTCTTCCGTTCTTGTTGGCTAATGCCTTTGCAAGTAGACATCACGGTCTTCATTAATGCCTTTGGGCAGCCCTTCGCCTTGCTGCCGCTGTTACTAGTAATCGTTCTGACAACGGCGGAAACCGGTGTGCATCTTCCCTAGGTTATGTTACTCTTGACGGTTGCCGGTTCCCTGTTGACGTTCATCATCCTTACTGGGACCTTAAGCCCAGTCTTTACCGTCTTCCCAACCAGGATACCATGAGTAAGCTCCTTGTCATAATCGGGTTCAATCATTCGCACTACGTTGCAACGGAGATCGCCATCCAGGTATGCATCCACGACCCTCTCGGTTCGTTCAGGCAGAGTAACATCTTCCGTCAATACCACTCGTACTGCGATCTCTTCTCTTGGGTGTAGAGGAAGCTCCTTGCCACCCACGTGCAACACGCCGCGTCCCAGGTCTAAAGTGAACCCACACTTATTCATGGCATCCATTCCCAGGATGAACTCGTCCGCAATGTCAGCAATCAAGACCCGATGCTTGAGGGTTTGATTCCCAATCTTCAATGTCAAATCCATTTCCCCATGTGTGGTCACTGCGCCTCCCGTGGCAGTTCGAAGGCGTGTTCTGGTGGGCAGCAGCTGACCCTCGTCTCGTATTACGTCAGACCTGGCGATGGACTTCGTCGCTCCAGTATCCAACAGCAGAGACCGAACTCTTCCATTTATTTTCCCATCAATAAAGAGAATATCAGGCTGGTGGTGCACGGACGACACATGTATGGGAATCTCCGGGGCATGGCAATCACGAGTCGACTCTCGCCCCTTCTTGTCGACACGCATTAGTTTTTCGACGGCTCGTCAGACACTCGGGCTCCTTTCTTCGGACAGCGAGCCCTAAGATGACCCATCTCTCCGCAACTCCAGCAACGGGGCCCCTTCTCCCTCGTCTCCTGCCTTATAAGCCGTCGCAACATGTCCTCCATGGATTCCGGCGCCATCTCCGTCGTGGCGACACAGCGGACACGACCATGTTCTCTGGAGGCAGTCCTTGCCTCTTCAAATTCCAACGCATGGGCTAAGGCCTTTCCCAGTGTCCTATGGCGCCCCAGACGTACCGCTTGCTGAGTATCGGCGTCTTTAATTCCATCTACGAATGTTTGGACGGCTAGCTGTTCCAGAAAGTCCTCCGGCGCCGATAGATACGCCAGCCGAACCGATCGAGCAAGATCGGCCTCCAGTTCTTGCAGAGTCTCCCCCGACTTCTGAATGCTGTTCTTCAACTGGGCACAATGCACATGCTGAAAATGACCATTGCCATAACGCCGTTCCACCAATTGCTGGAAGTCCCTCTGCTGATTTTCTGGAATCATTTGCAGAACATTCAGGGCATCCCCTCGCAATGTCAGGATCAATGCGGTCGCTTTGTCTGCCATTCCCCAACCATTAGCGACGGCTGCGGCTTCAAATTGCTGAAGGTATGTTGACCATGGCGTTTTCCCATCATAAGAGGGCAGTTTCATGTGCAAGCCAGATGTTGCGGGCCTCACTGGGACAGTATCTTGGGGCAGAGCAACCTGAGGGGCAGTAACTCGCGATAAGGTAGGCTGATTTACTGCAGGAAGAGAAGAGAAGCCAGCAGATTCAGAGGGAGTTGGTTGGCCTTGGCCACTTCGTGACTTGGTAAATCGTCCCTGCAGCTCCAGCATGTCACCCTGAAGTCGGGCCATCTTTCTCTCCATTTCTTCCTGAATATCTCTGATCTTCTCTGCCAACTCGTCATGGCTCGCTTTCATTTCTTCTTGAGTGGCTTTCAATTGTTCCTCAAGTTTTTGAACTACTTTTTCTTGCGCGGCTTTCAGCTCCTCCTTAAGTACTTTCTGCCCGGCTTTCAGCTCTTCCTTAAGTACTTCTTGCCCGGCTTTCAGCTCTTTTTGCGCCTTTTCCGCCTTGTCCTGACCAACTTAAATCTCTTTCTTAAGATCCTCTTGTGCTTTTTCCGCTTTCTCTTGCTCCTTTTCTGCCTTGTCCTGGCTAACTTGCATCAGTTGCAAAATTTGGCTTAATTGAGCTTCCATTTTGCTGCTTTGAAATGTCGTCCAAAGCATGCACAATACTCACTTCAATTTATTTATCTGACCGTCTTTTTATCGGCACTTGTTAAATAATTGATGTATTTAATGTTCGTTCAATAATTTTTTTATAGCCTCTGGTATAACACGGTACAAAACCCGACACAAAACCCGCACAACGGACGCCACTGTTACGTTTTGACGCTCGGGCTATTTAAAAATTATACGACCCTTCTTGTATTAAACAATTAATTATGATTATTTACAAACACACAGATTACTTAAATAAACAAACTATTTCTAACAACGATACATTATATTTACACTGGTTAAACATCAATTATTTATGTGGTTCGATTTATCTGTTATTTATTTCACTAGGGTTCGTTTATATTACGCGCGCTTCGAGTCTAAAGTGAACTGATGAGAACTCCGGCGGCCGTGTATTTATATTCGGGTAATTTCCTTCGAGATCCATCTAGACTTCCCTCGACCTTTCTGGGAACCGCATGACGCACTCATCGTAGCGGGCTCCAAGGGCCCTCACGTCACGCCTCTGCACCTGGGGTCCAAGGTTGCAAGGTCGTTTCTCGAGGCTCCAGAAAAATCGGGGCACTGTGTCATAATTCCGGGGCAATGACCGGCAGCAGGATCGTCACAATATTATATTTGTATATTAACAAATTAGCATAACCTACAAAACTACTTTTGTGATAATTAAAGATAACAAAAACACAACTAACACTCTTGCCCTGTATTATGGGGTAAGGGTAGCTTGTTAAATTTCCACTCACGACGTGACCCGCAGCTTTCATTTGAAAATTCAAATTAGATAGAACAGAATATTCAAATTTAAAACCAATAAAGGGCCCGGAACAGAACTAAAAACTCTAAAATAAAATATGTATCAGAATAGCAGACACAAAAAGAAATAAATGGAAATTTACTACAATAGCTTACAACAAGGAATAAATAGGTACTGATTTATCGCAAAATGTCTTGCAACCGTCTTCAAAGACATTACTTTTAATACCAAAAAGCTGTTATTAGAATTGGCGTTTCCTTTACTGATACGAGAACAAAGAAGGTATATGTTGCTGGACAACACTTTTAATTCTTAGATTTAAAAGTACGTTTACATCTGCGGAACTAAAATTAAGTTCTTCTTGGTCACCTATACACGCAGACACGCAATTGACTGTAGACACAACATTCACAACACAGGTGCGGAGTTCCGTCGTTCCAAGGTGTCACACAGCTCTAGATCTTCCACATGGCGGGCAGCGGGGGAGCGGGACACCCTGCAGTCTTTTATTTATTACTAAATATTTAACATGAAATTAACGTGAAACATGAATCGCACCTTGGAAATTTTCACTTACGTTCACGACCCAATTTTTAAATATTAGTTACTTCACAACGGGACCCGCCCTGACACAGCATGACCCGACTGTTTTCGAGTCACGCGCCCATCCCTAGTACTGAATTCGTGTGCCATTTTTTGCACACAAAGCACTATAATTTCTTCGTCTGCGGATCTGTTAGTTTTTCGTTGCATGTAATGCAAAATACAGAGGAACAACTCATCGGAAAAATTTACAATGCTCATATTTTCTGATAGTTCTAAGCTCGAGGACGATACAGTCCGTTTGTACTTTTTGTCTTTGCTTGACTTTTTGATCATAGTTGATGCGAAAGCGGACTGTTTAGTACCATTTAACTTGGTAATGGACTTCCCATTGTCACTGCTTATTTTCTTACTTGTTACTTTTCTTTTATTTTCGTCGACATTTTGGTGCTTGTCAAAATTTGTAATTTTTTAACTTTCCCAGTGTTTTCACGTTCAGATCGCGTCGCAACTATGTTACTAGCAAAAAGCGACATATTGTCGGGATAGGGTCATTTGGCATAATTTTCCAATTGGCCGCTCCGTCGAGTCGTTCTCATTTTGTCTGCTTTCGTTGCTGCAAGAGCCCGCTCTTTCTTCGCACCGCTGGCGATTTCCTGCTATTTCAGCCTGATATCCGTCAGCGCTACGATGTCTTTTCTGTTAGCCCAATGGGGTAAACCTTTTCGTGTTTTATTCTCGCTCTTTAGTTTTAGCGGCTTTTGCACTTATACTCGCAATATTTTTCAGCTGCTCTGTTCTACCCTGTCCTTCCATACCTCGCAGGTTTAGAGCTTGTAACCTCACTTCTGGTATACTACATTGCCCCTGCTTTTTGCCCAGGTGCTACGGACTCTGTGGTCTGCTATTATGGAAACTGGCGTATGTTCCCTCCTTCGCCGTTAATCCCGATGAGTGGATTGCGAGCCCGTGCCTGAACATTTCAGTCAACCGACAATTATTGATGTGAGAGAATTACCGTTGGTCATGTAACTATGTCTCTATTTGCTTATAACAAGTACTACCTGTCTCGTTTGATTCCTCATTTTTTTCTGAGTTCTTATCTGCCCTTTGTTAAGTGATTTCGACCTCGCTAAGCCAATTATGCTATTAATCCCACTATACGGTGTTATCAGTGTACTTAAGCTAAAGATGTTCGACCTCAAATTCTATTTAAGCCGGCCCTGGCGCCGAATCTAGTTAAGCAAATATTCATACGTTTCTTATCTGCAGGCTTCGAAGGGAATTTTCCCCGGTAAGCAGTCTATGAAACCGCGTTAGTTTATTAAAAGCATTCCAGTCCCGTTTATATTTCTCCGAATTACAGCTATAAGGGCGAGTTGTTCAGTCATGGATTAACTTTTAATCCGGGTCAACTCCTATGGATACAATTATTGAGACAATTGTACCCATAGTAACTAACCTGGGATTACAGTTAATCCATGACTGAACAACTCGCCCTAAGATATTCTTTGTTACAAGCTCAAGACCGTTTCGTATTACAGCTTCGTCAATTTGCTTACTGCCCAAGGCAGCTAAGCTTCTAAAAATAAGTTGCGAAAAACCTTCTGTGGTCACATATTTAAACATTGATTTCAGAGCTTAAATTTAGTTCTTGGTATTCTTTAAGAGTCGCTCTGGCAATTTGATACTTAAGCCCGTAAATTTTCCGTACGTGGCATAGTGAGTGCATTGGAACCCTTATCTTGTGTTTTGTTACCCGGGGCTTCTGGGAACTTTGTGCTTATTTTGCCAATTCAGCTATGACCTCAGTCGTTAAAGGCTTCTTTGTTTACATTCTCGCCTACGCTTTTACGTCCAGTTTTGGGACTATTGAAATAAAGTTCGATAAACCCTTAGTTAACCGCACATTTAGAATTATCAGCTTCGGAGTTCCAAACCTTCTTCTAATAGGCCCGCGATTTTAAATCTGCGAGCTTCGGGGACAATCAGTATCCGACACTCACAGAAGTCAGTTGTGTGAAGCTTTGCCCCCCCCCCCCCCCCGGCCTTTGGAAGCCGGGGGTTGAGCTGATTTGCGCTTAGTAGTTTTGGAGAACCTTGTGAAGCAACTAATTGTGTTCTTGTGGATTTTTGAGTGCAGTCCGAGCCTTTGAAGTTATCATTGCGTGAGTGTTTGAAGGTTCGCGCGGCGAAGCATGTAGTAAAGTCATGTAGCCGGCGTCGTTACGATAGGCAGAGGCGTCTCAATATAGTTTTGCTTCCCGGGGGAGGTCTTGGCTTTAATTGCCGATTTGTTAAGAGACGTCATCTTGAAGCCTTCAATAACTTTTCCTGTTAAGTGGGAAAACCATTGCTTAATGCATATTTGTGTACCAACGCCGGGTGTGTACAGTAATTAGAGGGGGATTCGCCGCACGATACTTGTCGTACTGTCTGCTGTCATTTCCTCCACAACCGTTGAGGGGTTCCGGCCCACCCTTGTTTGCCTCCTTCTTGAGGTTTTTCGCAACACCTTCGTCACGTTTTACCAGAGCTGTTCCTGATTACTGGGGAGTTCCTAAACTTTCATCCCAACAACTCCGTTTGCACTGCAGCCCTCATTCTGCCAAGCGACTCCACCGGGAACCTGGTTCACCGCTTCCGCCGAAGACACGCTTTGGGGCCAAGGTAAAATTGTTTACAGTAAATATGTGTTTTCGCTTTGTTTAATTGTGTGCCGTGTGAAGTGATACCGACCATTTGTCGTGCGCTATCTAAGTTTATATTGGACATTGCGTACGCCCGCTCGATTGAACTATTCAAATTAATTATTATACGCAGGGGCGTCTCTCCTGTGATTTTGTCCTGCTTACTTGTTAATGATGCTTAGATTAAGTTAAATTTTGCTAGGGGATCCCGAAATTCCAGTTAGGATGTACCCATTGTATTAAATTCAAACTCACCGCTGGGTGGTCTATTAAACATAAATCTTGATTAATTTCAGTCTAGTTATTTGTTGTTGCTGAACCCTTTAGTCATTAGTTAATTACGGCAAAAGCCGGGTGTAATTAACTGTAAACCCAAAGCCTGCCCTTCAATTAAGAACGCCCCTAGATTTGGGCTTGTGCTAGTGTTTTCTTTTAATGCTCTAGAGGGTGTGGCCATAAAGGTAAGCTATTTGTCGCAAGGCCACCCGGTGTATACACCAACAGAATCGAAGGAGCTTGGCGGAGGGGACGTTGTAGCGAAGTGCAGTTACCTGGAAGACCTCCCCATCGGCTACGTGTGTGTTCTTGTTTCTAACACGTTAGTCATTCCCTATCTAGAAACAAGTGGCGCTCTAGGAATTTATCTTAAGCAAGCCATAGAGTAAGTGCCGCCGGTTTTTCTTTGAGCTTTAGAACTACGCCTTCCTGATTGAGCTAAGTGCGGGTAACTGGGACAACAACACCTGTTCCGACACATTATGAACTGTGTTTTCTGGTAAAGCCGGCGAACCCTGTAGTTTGTACCCGATTTTGAGCCGTGAATATGATCAATGTCGATTTGAGTAATTAAAACTGTAACACCTTTTATATTTGAATTTGTGCTTTTGCATGTTACGTTATCGTAGTGTTTGTGCCTCGAGCCGACGCAGCCTAGATTGAAACCCATCGGGCGTCCTCGAGCTTTATATGATTATTGCGGTTGTAATTATGTATTGATGTGGTCTTAAAATGGTAAAACATTTTAAATAAAATTTAATTAACATGTAGCTTAATTATAACGATAATTTAAAAAAATGAATAGAATAGTACGGTTTTATCATTACAAATTCGATTTTATACAATGATATCAAAGTTATTCAGCAAATTTGACTGTCTATTACTGAAACAAAGTCAGAAAGAATCATAGTTATTAAATTACATGGGAAATTGTAAAAGATACCATCTAATTGTCCATTCGTTGATTGCAATTGTAACTCAATTTAGTTGATGACAATAATTTTGAATTAAGTTAGTCAGTTTTTCTCTGCAAACGTAAATATTATTAGAAAGGATAAAACATAAATTTGTTTCATACATATTTGGTGTATAAAAAAGTTATTGTTGCACAATGATGCATAATAATTTGGTATAGGCACACTTTGAGAGCAATTAAACCTAAAATATGACATGTTTAGCTAAGAAGTTACAATGGTTGAAAAGTAAGAATCTGTCATTTTTTTGATAACTGATTCCCAAGGTTTTGGAAAATAAAAGAAAATAACAATTGCGTGTATAAAATTTTGAATTAAAAATGACACCAGTCCTTAAAATCAATTTAAAAATATAATACCTCAGTTACATACAAAAAATACTGGTATGTAATAGAAGTGTAGGTATGTATAAAATAAACGTAGTCATAAGAAGAAGTTTTGAAGAAAGAAATATGAAAGATAGAAAATATAGAAAAGCCAGACCGTAAGTGAAATGCAACAATAATATCACAAATAACAGATTTGAATGAAATATAGAAATTGGAATAAACAAAACTATTAATTGGAGATTTTTAAAATTGAAGAAAGTAAAATAAATAAATTAAAGACAAGCAAATTTAACAATTTAAGCAAAAAAGTTATGAAAAAATTTAACAATAAACATTAAAATAAACTGCATGTAAACATGCAGTATTAATTATCTAAATTGAATTGAATACTAAATTTACTAACGATAATTTAATTAAACCTAAAAATATTCAAAAATATAGATTTATAATCAATAAATGTTAATTGCCTCATATTTAAAGTGTTGTATTTTATTTGTTTATGTCCTAATTAAATTTCTGCAGTAATCCAACGAGATTAAGAGTCGAAAATTAATTTTATTACAAATCCATATTTGTTGAGGATCAATAAAGGTGATATACTAGATACTAGAATATAAAGTGATAAAACCCTGAGAATAAATAATTAATTTTAACTAAATTAAACTAAAGCCATAAAGGACCATCGCAGTATATACTTATTTCTTTTATGTGTTTATAATTCTATTGGCCGCTTTAAGCTGGAGGATCTATAATAGTAGAGTAATAATAGTTTGACCTTTAGGTACACTGTGCTTAATAAACTGTATTTTATTAATACCTATATTGCTGACTATAATAGGTTTTATTATGGCCTTGTGTATTTTGTTTCTGCAAACTGAGTTGGGATCTGGTTATGATATTTATTACACTTCAGATTATTGTGATTTTGCTTCTCGTTTCTATCTGAGTACATTTGTTGTATAAAGACTCATTAGCGCTTCTTTTGTATTGATTTGTAGCGTTAACTTTTTGTAAAGAACAGCACGTCATCTTCACTGTTTAGCTAGGCAACTTCTCAAACGTGCCCATTTAGCCAGAATGGTTTGATTTTGCTATAAATTTGGTATCAACTGGAACTAGAGAGATTTCTTCTACTCTGCAAATCCTTGTGCAGTCATTCTAAGGAAACTTCCGTTGCACGTAACTATGACGTCAAAATTCGTACCACCACAATAATAGAAAGCTTGTTACGGGTCAAAAACGACGTTACGACAAAGCCTCAGCTTATACGAAAAGGCACAAAAAAGCTAGACGACCAGCGCGTACGATATCTCACAAAATCGGGAATGTACCTCACATAGTACCGCTGCCCAGCCCGTAACAAGAAGTGCCGATTAGACTCAGTGAAGCGAAGGGTGGTGCAAAACGAGACAACACAAGGGCAACGGCCTAATGAACGGTAAACAGATCTAAATAAATTGAGACCCAATTCCATCACGATAAACGAGAATGCAAGCTCACTGAGAAACCGAAAAGCAAGTGAGCCTACATTTCAACTTTACACTTGGCTGAAACCCAAAAGCTAAACGAGGTACAGTATGTGTGCAGCCTTGAGCCTCTTGAAGCTGGCAGCCGGAGCGCTTGAACGTACCTTGACGCTCACCAGGGTCCAGGGTCCGCTTTACATCAATCTCACACTAGCCACCAATCGGGCAACGACGTTACAGATGGCTTACCCTGAAAATTACCATGCAACACAAAGAAAAATGCAGCGGGGACGTTTGACAAGTGAGTGTATTGACTTTCACACGTACAGTACATAAAGGGGTGCATATAACTAAAGTAAACAAACAAGATAAATAGCGTCAGCAAATCTATCGCAACAAAAGAGTGTTGGCGGAGAGCCCTATATATAACTAGGGTGCTTGCACTGTTTAATACACAAAGGGGTGACACAACAAAGGTTAGTTAATTTAGGGCGCACGCATGCTTAGCGACAATATATCTAGTGCAAAGAAAAGGTGTTGGTGGAAGGCCCTGTATATAACTAGGGTGCTTGCACTGTTTAATTCTCAAAGGGGGTGACACAACAAAGGTTAGTTAATTTAGCACACACTCATGGTTAGCGTGAGCAGCTTACGACTAGTTCAAATACCTTATCACATAGCTTTGCCTGCGGTGTTTGGAGCGACATCCGGCTAGCGGCTGGCATCTCAAAGTCGCGGAAAGAAACGGGTGACTCCAACGGACTCGAAGTGGGGCCCCAAGATGGTGTCGTTCCTCACGGGTCCCCAAACAGGAGTCAATGATGCGACCAAATGCGACAGAACTCGCAAATCAAATTCGCCAAGGGAAGCCCCTCTTCGGAACTAATCCCCACAAGGGTTGATGGCTCCAATGGCCCATAACAACAAGAGAAGTTGCTGGCGCAATATTGAAGAAGCACCACCATAGCACCCGACTCCCTTCAAGCTCCAAAACACCCACACAACATAATAACGGGAAACACATTTTCGAAAGTGTCCAGCGGACGCCGACCCCCCCCCCCCCCCTACAGGCAGACGAACGCTGGCGACACACCTCACAACTCAACTACTCTCTTCACCCTAACTAACAAAACAATACCAGGCAGCCCAAACGCTGCCAAAGCGGGACGGGGCTCGAGGCTTGTCTTTGCCTCGCACGAACACCTGCAAACAACGACAAAGCGACATGCAGCTTGCGGACTCGCTTGCACTTGCAGGGGATACAGCTCGCGGAAACATTCTAGAACACAACTGCAGACAAAATCGATATTTACAACTCGCTCGCAGCGGCCAAGCTTGCACAAACCAACTAAAGCGAACTATACAGCGTGCGCTAAAAGTCACTAAGGGCTTGCATAAAATTCGGTATGACTAAATTCAAGCGAAAAAATATTGAAAACCTATATACACAAGGGGCCGGAATTTAGAAAAATACTCTAAGTAGCCGTGCATTCGTACACTTTGAAAATGTCCTGACAAGCTATATTTTTGCATACGGCAAAAACCATATATAATTAGCATATAAGGTTGGCTGCTCTGGCCGCAGTTGTATAAGCAACATTTTTATTAAAATTTTATTAAGTGTAAAATGTGACAGCTAAAATTATTTTGAGAGATGCCGTAGAAGTATTTGGAAAATCGTGCAAAGGAACTTATTACTTATTAATAACGTATATCTAACAATAACATGGTAATGGGAGCCGTTTTATACCGTTGAATGCCGTTACAAAGGTAATTTACAGTATTTTTAATTAGCTAATGTAAATTTATAAAATTTTACTTTAGCGGGTTGCGGCAGCATTAGATATCAGTATTTTAACAGTAACCTCTATATCGCAGCGACTAAAGTGAAAACTTAACTTCTCCCCTAAACCTGTTACTTGCGTTGATAACTTTACCGAGGCTGCTACTCGAAATACGATTTATGGAATGTAGAAATAAAGTAAGCCGAAATTATTTTAATATAACATATTTAACAGATATATTTTGCCATATTTAAATAATCTTGTTTTTCAAGAAACGTCCAACATTTTATGGGAAAAACTGTCAGAGGAACAAATGTTTACGGGCAGTTAAGTGTCCGTGCACACTGTCTTAAAAATATAGGATTTAATTAACAAAAGAGTAATGCCCGAAAAAGTCTAATGCAATTGAAAGACTTTTCTTTAAAACGGATAAATTTTTTTTGGAATCCTATCAGCAAATGAACAAGAAGCATTGTATCAATTTGCGTTTTTTTATAAGACGTTGATATTCTAAAATAGCACTATAGGTCTCTCTCGGAAAAACATTGATTTGCGAACTGTTAAAATTCTGCTAACACCGGATAGATATGACGTCATGAAAGTTTACGACGGAAGTTTCTGTAGAAGACCTATAGTGCTTGTATGGCAGCTGCTGGAAATAATTTTCTATTGTTCTTGGTTTCTCCGAGGTGGCGTATGTAAGATGCGTTCTGATAAATCTGGATCTCTTGGAGGTGGCTGCATCTCTTGGAGGTGGCTTTATCTCCTGTCACAGCCACTCTCTGGTATATATTCTTCTTTGGTTTGGTTGCTGGTTTTCTATTACATTCTTTATTATAAACTTCAATTTAATCTGCTTCGGTAAATATGCCATATGTAAATATCACCATATGCCAGTTACTTGAAAGCCTTTGATAGCATCGTTCTTCATCATCTCCAGCGTTTATACATTCCATCTTTGGACATACGCTTCCTCATGTCGTTCCCAGTCCTCTCTATTGTCGGCGAAACTTATCCACTGTAGTCAGCCCTGCTGCTGGATGTCATCCTTCCACCTTGTTTTACTGGGTATGCAGCGTGCTCTCTTGTCAAACTTAAGTCTCCATTCCGTGATTTTTCTGGTTCATCTTTCATCTGTTATCCGAGCCAGATGGCCCGCCCATTACCGCTCTGATCTCTCTTCTCGTTTGGATATATCGATAACCTTGGTCTGGCTCCTAGTTAGAATTAGGATTGTTCATACTTGCAGCTTTTAGGTAACTCTTGTTGAAAATATCTGCTATACCATACACTGCGATTCGTTTTCTAGAATTGTTTATCAAAGATTTGAGCACTGCAGATTATAATAAGCAATTAGTGGTACAAAAAAATCTGCAATCCAAAAATTCTATGGTGGGGTGGAATGGTAAGTAAATGTATACCTATAACCAGGTAAAGTTTTCTGGATGGAATGGCAATTTAAAATTAGCAAACGAAATGTTGCAAACAGATAAAAATCTATCTTGGTTCATTCATCTAGATTGGTTCAGTTGTGCAATTGAATTTATTGCACCACACTCTGCGTAAGTGTAATGTTTTAAGGTGGTTAAATGGTAAAAAGTAAATAACACACAACTTCGTATTTTCGTTTATTTGACTAGACGTTACAAGGCTCAAACTAGGAATGAATCTACAAGTTTTAGCCACCCTGAATTTGCTTCGACCCCCTGTGAGTGCATGTAGCTACTGGGCCTCCCAGGCCAAAACTATCCTTCCGAGAATTGTCAGCATAAACACCACAATAAGTGAGTCCCCCGACTTGTTTCTTGCCTTTCTCACTAATAATTCTCTCTGGTACGTGAACATCAGTTATTCCACTTCCATCCATATTAATAATATTAGTGCCGGGGTCGGTAGCTCAGTGGTTAAGCATTCTGACTACTGATCTAAGGTCGCGAGTTCGATCCCCGGTCCCGGTGGGGATTTTAAAAATAAAAAAATGCAGATGAAAGCTTCTACAGAATGCCATCAATCGGAAGTGATGTAAAGCCGTGGGTCGCATGGTACTACGATGTGTAGCATGTAAAAGATCCCTTACTAGGGTTACAACTAATTAGTCTCGGCAAAATTCTAAGTAGGACTTTGACCATATGACCAAAGCAGTCGGTGTCTAAGGTGCCTGGTACTCTGCATGCATAAACCTTGTCCATTAACAAACAAACAAATATATATTTCTCTAAGGAAACCTGCAAATTTGAATAGAATTCGTCTACTCTTAGTTTATTAAAACCTAGAACCCTGTTAAGGCTCGTTGCTTCATGTTTCCGTAACGAAAGTTGTGGATTAAGACAGAAAATCCATCTATCCAGTCTTTTTCTGCTAGTTTTTTTCTCTCGACGAAATAGATGGACTATATTATTTAGCTCTGCAAAATCATAAGCTAATTTTCTAAGATAACGAATATTCCAACCATAAAATAAATTAATCTACTAATTTTTACTAAATGCTCACATAACTCGTTTTTCTGGTCAATGGAGCAGAAGTGTTGTTAATTTTTAGAAATGTTATACCGAGTGTTTCACTTAATGTGCGAACATAGGGAAATAGCTTTGGAAATCGTATATATGCAGATTCTGCTTGAATTGATAGAATTGATAGTGGTATCCATCCAAAGAGAAAAAAATGTGCTCAATTTGATACTACTTTACTTGAATTTGTTGTCTGTTGAGGATAGAAATAGCTTAAAAACTGTAATAAATATTTTACATTTTATTCACAAAAAACAGACCAGCCATGACCAATTTGCTTACGCCAAAATAAATGTTATTTTCTGTCAGTTATCAATTCACGTATTTGACTAATTACTATAAATAATGATGTTGAATATTCTAATGAAAAGAGGGTATATATTATCAAAACATTTGGTAATTATTTACTTTAGCTTGAAACGCTTAAATTGCAACTTTTAGAAGCGGTTTTGCACTATCTCTATGGTTTACGGCCTGCTGAACTCGAATCTGTTGTCGGAAGCGGCGAAAAATGTATATTTTCAACAAGTAAATAACAAACTAAAATGTACCACAACTAACACAATTGGCACTTCCAACGATAGCTACGTTGCCAATTGTCGTTAAAATACCTTAAACGGTGTGGCGCAGCCCCAATGAGTATAAAAGTATGGAGGCGTCTACTAAATACCTTTGCTAAAATGCAGTATCGTAGACCACTTCTGTCTCATGCCCAGGAGCTATTTTAGGTTAGCTGCAGTTTAAGATTTGTGTGTACTTAGTACCCACTAAAAGTTTGTGATCTACTATACTGGAGTTTTCCCTCATTCTATCTATTTATTCTAATCAATGGGTGCTGCCCCTGGAGTTTTTCGAGCTTTAGTAACATATTCGAGCTACAGTCTGCGTTGCGTGCGCACCGAAATAAAATTATGTGTTTATGTCATTTAGCTGGTGATTTTCGTATTTTTCGGAATTTCTGATGGATTTTTGTAAGTTTTGTGTTTAAAAATGCCTTTCCGACGACTTCTCTGTACTTAATTTTTGTTCTGCATGGCCTTTTTCTAGGGATTCAAAAAAAACCGGGTTTTAGCATTTCATGCTAAAGTAAACTTATACCAAACATTTTACAATGGCGTCAGTTCTTGATTTATTCTAGGTTAAATAAAATAATCGACCTATTCCATCTGTATCAACAATTCACAAGTTTCTGAAAAACATTGAAACTACAGCAAGTGTAGCAGCAGGTGATTCAAAAGGTAGTTTTAATATTGCAGTTTAAACAAATATTCAATGGAGACATTAAAATTACAGACAAACGGAATAGAAAAACCACCAATGAGCTGGAAGAGAGAGTTTTGGAGTTGATAAATGCATATTAAATAACCAGCATAAGATGTATTGCTAGTGCAACGTATCGACACGATCAGTGCATAAGGTTCTGAAGAAGCATGATTATCATCCCTACAAACCTCAGTGCCATCAAGAGATATTCTTAGTCGATGAAAAAAGCAAGCGCGTATTCTGTGGAGTCATGCAGGAACGCTCAAACGAAGATAGGATCTTTTTGCGGCCAATCTGTTGTACATTATGAATGTATGTTCAAACTTAATAATGAACCGAATACGCAGAACACTCGATACTGGACCCAAAAAATCCTCGGATAGCTCTTGCAGCAAAAACGCAGTTCCCGCAGAAAATTAATATTTGGGTCGGTATTTTCAACAATAACATTATTGGACCGTTTGAAATAGTTGGAAATTTAAATTCCGATTCTTATTGAGAACTTTTAAGCAATCAAATCGGCCCTGCATTGGGAAAAGTTGCACGTGAAAATCAGGAGATTTAGTTTCAGCATGATGGCTGTCCAGCGCATTATGGTTTGAATGTGAGGGAATATCTAAATGATAACTTTCCTAATTGCTGAACCGGTCACACTGGCACTATCAACTGGCCGAGCTGTCACAAATCAGTCAGATTTAAATCTCTGTTTGATTTAAATACTTTTTTATTTAAATGCTTTGATTTTAAATCTTTCTTCAGAAAATGATTTTTGATTTATGATTTAAATCTTTTTGAAAAGTATCTTTGATTTTTACTTAAAAATTAAGATTTAAATCTTTTCAAAGTGATTTAAATACCTATATAAAAAGATTGAAATCTTTTTACATAGGCTGTCTACTCCTGTCGATTCGTGAATTTACCTGCAACTGCTGCAACCGTGCAATTGTATTTTTGCACTACTAGTCTCAGAGCGAATTGTTATTGGCCTATCTTTAGGTCGTGAAGTTGATTTTCTCCACCAAGGGAGAGAAAGTAAAATAAACAATTTTCACCGTGGTAACTAATAAATTGCTAAGTTACCAAATATGACTATTTTAATTTTGACGTTTTAAAGAGCTGTATTGTCAGGTTGACAGTTAAAATATTTTCGAAATTTGTTGGGAATTTAGGTATTAAGGTGTTTGGTAGTGCAAAAAATAGTATATACACCACGGTAGCGAATCGTCTTATAACCTTCGCGCTTTAGATACTTCGCGCTGCGCGCTCAGTATCTAAAATCCGCTCAGGTTATAATACTGCGCTTCGCTACCTTGATGTATAATATACTATTACTTTGCATTTAACGCATAGTCGTCGCATCGCAAGTATCAAGAAGTTTTTTAGTTATAGTAAAAAGCGCGTAAAATTTTATAGTTTTAAGCTTGTGTTAAATTGTGAGTTGGACAGCTGTGTAAAAATTAAATTGGAGATTCTGAAAAAGCGAACATAACGGCAGAGGACTAAGAGCTAAAGAGGAAAGCGGCAATTTGATTTTTTTAAGTCTAGTTCAACTTAATTATTTTGAAACCGGTAGAATTTTACTGACACGTTGATTTTAGTTTTTTGTTATTTTTTTTTAAATATTTTTATTATACAAGATTCTTCTTCTTCTTCTTAGGGTGCCAATCCGTTGCGAATGTTGGCGATCATCATAGCAATCCTGACTCTGTCTGCAGCAATCCGGAAAAGTTCTGGGGATGTTTTGTTGAACCAGGTCCTGAGATTCTTGAGCCATGATATCCTTCGTCTTCCTGGTCCTCTTCTTCCAAAGATTTTTTCTTGTAGAATTGCCTGCTGTGACCTAGGTATTCTAGTTTACGGGATTTAATTGTATTCATAAGTTCTAGGTCTTTTTTCATTCTTCCTAGAACTTCCACGTTTGTCACTTTTGCCATCCAAGGAATTTTCAGGATTCTCCTGTACAGCCACATCTCGAAAGCGTTGAGTTTTTTAGTTGTGGTTTCATTGAGTGTCCAGGATTCTACACCATAAAGGAGAGTGGAGAAGACGTAGCATCGCAGGAGTCTTACTTTTATGTCAAGGGTGAGGTTATGACTTTTAAAGAAGGCGCTCATGCTGTTGAAGGTTGATCTGGCTTTTCCTATCCGTGCTTTTATTTCCTGTGCGTTATTCCAGTCCTCACTAATGAAGGTTCCCAGGTAGTTGTAGTGATGAACTCTTTCGATAGCAGCTTGGTTTATGAATAAGCGGCTCCCCATGATTTTCTCTTTGCTGATTATCATGAGTTTGGTTTTATTTACATTGACGTCAAGGCCGTATTGACTGCTGTGATGGGTGATTTTGTTCATCAAGGCTTGTAAGTCTTCAAGATTGTCAGCAAAGACAATAGTATCATCGGCGTATCTGATGTTGTTTAGCCGGAGTCCGTTTATCAGAATTCCTTTGTCTATGTCGTCTAGGGCTTCATTGAAGATGCGTTCTGAGTAGAGGTTGAAGATAATAGGTGAAAGTATGCAGCCCTGTCGGACTCCTCGCTTTATTTGTACGTATTCTGTGTGTTCTCCTTCTACTCTAAGGTTAGCGATCTGGTTCCAATAGAGGTTTCCAATTATTCTTAGGTCTTTGTTGTCGATACCTGTCTCTTTCAGTATTTTGACCATCATTTCGTGTTTTACTCGGTCAAATGCCTTCTGATAATCAATCAGGCATGCGTATACATCGCAGTTCATGTCTCGGCATCTTTGAAACAAGACTTGCACTGCAAACAGTGCTTCTCTAGTGCCGACCGCCTTTATGAAGCCGAATTGGTTCGGGGATATTTGGCTCTCACATACGTTGTATATTCTCTTGTGGATGATTTTAAGGAATACTTTTAAGAGATGGCTCATGAGGCTTATTGTGCGATACTCTTCACATTTCTTTGCCCTTGTTTTCTTTGGGATTGCAACAAATTCAGATTTCAGCCATTCTGATGGAATTTTTCCGGTGTCGTAAATATTGTTGAACAATTTTGTGATCAGCGTAATTGTTCTTTCATCAAATAGTTTGAGGAGTTCTGTTTGGATGTTATCCGGGCCGGGGGCTTTACCTTCTTTTAGTTGTGCAATGGCTGTTTGTACTTCTTCTCGCAAGATTTCTGGTCCGCTTAGATTCTCCTCCATCTCAAAGTGTTCTCCTCTATGGTCTTCGAACAGTTTTTCTAGATACTCTTTCCAGGTGTTGATTTTTGTTTGTTTGTCAACGATAATTCGTCCTTCTGAGTCTGTGATATTTCCTCGTTGTTTGTCTTTGAAATTGCCGGTAAGTTCTTTAACTTTTCGATGCAAGTTGTAACTGTCGTGTTTCTTTTGTAGAGCTTCGATTTCATCACACTTTTCTGCCGCTTCTTTTTCCTTAGCTTCTCTTATTTTGTTTCTGATGGCATTCCTTATTGTTCTGTACTTTTCTGGATCTTTTTTGCATTTTCTCCTCTCCTCCATCATTTCTACTATTTCGTTGGTCATCCATGATTTTTTTTATTGGTCTTGTCTGCTTTAAGGTAATCTTCCCGTATACTTTCGACAGTTTTTTGTATCTTGTTAATTGTCTGTTCGGTTTCCAGTTGTTCCTCCCTATCATTGATTTGTGCATTCAGTTTTAGTTCAACTTTCCTTTTTGTTTCGGTTTCTTTCAGTAGTCTCATATTGTACACTTTAGGGATTTTCTTCCGTACTCTCTTCATCCTTATTTTGAACACACCGACACATTATACAAGATGAGAAGATAAAACTAAGTACTCATTTTTCATACATTTTTTTATTCCTTGTTTAATTACTTAAATTGCCGCTGGAATTTTTCGAAAATTACATACCTTTATACTTTTTATACATTTTATTTTTTTTAAATAAAAATCTCGAAAAACGGGAAACTTTTACTACCTTGTGCCCTGAGCTATTTGTTTTTTCCGATCGGTCTGACCCTGTGTACAAGGTACAGGATGTCCCAAATTTGATGGTTTTATAAGGTAGCGCCCCAATAAGAAGTAACAGTCAGAATCCTGTCGGTTTTTTGTTGGCCCAATGATTTTATTGTTGGCAGATTAACTGTATCGGCAATTATCTATTGGCCGAACTGGCTCAATGTTATTTTGCTTACAATCTGCCGACAAAACATAAATCTGTCAATATTATGACATTTGGCCACTACAGCCTATGTAGCATGTAGCATCAGCCCATTTTAAGAAAAACTCAATTCAATAATAAAAAAATAGTGTAAACCCTTTTCCCATTTTTTTTTAATTTTAACTGTGATTTTATTAAAAAGTATTTGTGAGCGGAACAAATTTCAATTGCCTTCTTATTTTGGGTTTTAATGCTATTTTGCTTACAATCTGCCGACAAAACATAAATCTGTCAATATTATGACATTTGGCCACTACAGCCTATGTAGCATGTAGCATCAGCCCATTTTAAGAAAAACTCAATTCAATAATAAAAAAATAGTGTAAACCCTTTTCCCATTTTTTTTAAATTTTAACTGTGATTTTATTAAAAAGTATTTGTGAGCGGAACAAATTTCAATTGCCTTCTTATTTTGGGTTTTAATGCTATTTTGTTTATTTCATACTATAAGATTTTTAAAACATAGATTTATTGCGGTCAAATTTTTATGTTTTCTAAACACATAAATAAAAGTTTGATTGCTGATTTAAATACCTACCAGTACCTACTTTTTGATTGAAATCTTTAAAAGGCTTTTAGAAAGATTTAAATCTTTAAAAAATATTTAAATTGTTTAAAAATATTTAAATCTGTCTTAAAATTATTTAAATTGTAAAAAAGATTTAAATCTAAAAAAGATTTACTATTTACATCTTTCTTATATTCAAAACTATCTTTGATTTAAATCATTTGTCAAAATGAAAAGTATCTATAATCTTTGATTTAAATCTTTTTTAAAATGATTTTAAACAGCTCTGTCAACTGGCCACCAAGATTTCCTGATTTGGCACCATGCGACTTCTTTTTGTGGGGCCATCTAAAAAACAAAATTTACAGAAGACGCCAACAAAATATTCACTCTTTGCAGGTAGCAATCGTTGCGGAGTGTAGGCTAATCACAGATAGACAGTTAAGGCAGGGATTTTGTAACAGATTGGGTTATTGTTTATAGCAGAATGGAGAACTTTTTGAGTACCTGCTATAAATTTGCTTGTAGTTTCGAATTTTTCCAGAAACTTTTGAACTGGAATAGGTCGATTATTAAATTTAACCGAGAATAAATCACGAACTGTGAGTAAACTGACGCCACTGTAAAATGTTTTGATAATAAATATTAGTACCAAATTAAGCACTTTTTTTCTCTTTCGATTGATACCACTATCAATCCTATCAATTCAAGCGTCAAGCAGGAATCTGCATATACACGATTTCACATGCTATTTCCCTATGTTCGTACCTTAAGTGAAACATTCGGTGTTGTTTGGCTACAGATGCCTTACTTTTTCCATTGTGTATTTCGTTACTGTTTGTAACATTTCCTGAGAAGAGGAAGCCCTATTGCTTTTCTTAACATAATTTCGCAGCATTTTCTACCTAAATAACAAAAGAAAAATGAATAAATGAGTGTAGCAACTAAAACAAATACGTGATAAGGTGCCATTCCTACTTTGTAATAAATATGTCTGTTAGTTACAGTTTTAATTAATATTTTTTGTTTGTTTGTAGCGTGTATTTAAAATTTATGATTCACGTTTTAATTTAAATTTATTTTTGTAGTGGACTGTATTCTTCTAGTTTTGTCACTCCTGTATTCTAACATGTGGTCTACTTTCCTAGAAACCCTAAAATCTTAGAGCCCTCTAGTTCAATCCCCAAAAACGTCCGTCGTTCCTAAAATTAATTAGTCTCCATCTGTCGAAGAAGAGTGAACAGCTCTTGATTGTTGTTGCCGGCTAATTCAATTTTGTACACATACATTGTTCTCGTCGTGAAATACATGTATATCTTGTATTGGGTGTTCGAATCCCCCCTTCAGCTTTACGAAACCATTCCCCTCCGAGCCTTATATGCACCTGTACCTGGGAAGGATTAAATGTAAGTGGCGCAATTCATCGTTCAATGTTTCTTATTCGCTCTTATGAGCGGCACCATCTCTTCAATGTATTCTTAACCTAACCTTTGATAATCAAAAATACCAACACTAAACATACTTTTCAGGCTACAATTTATTAATAATATTAAATTTTTTATTCTACTCACTTATCCGCGACTTCAAAATCCGAGAAAACTATAAGCTACGAACTTGAAATCAAAAAAACTTAATAATTTTAACTACGTTGTTGCAACACTCACTGCGTACTCTGAACAGACTGTAGACACTTTATAGGTGAAGGTTCTAACCGAAAATAGTGATTAAAATGAAAGTGCCAAATTTTAATACATAACACTCTTGCCCACCATGGCACTCTTACCCCGTCATTCCCTAATATACATATAAAAAAACCTTTGCTAAACCTATTTCCGTATAAGAATTGGAAATGTGGGGATGCTATAGTTTGTCTAAAAAGAATATAATTTTCGCACTTTGAAACACAAAGAATCTGTAATATGATGTTAGTCACTACGCAAACGAAATCCCTCCACCCCCCGGTAATGATTACTTGTCATTTAAAATATAAGCAAACTTTGTATGTTTAACAATTACTTCTTTCCACATATTGCCAATTCAGTGAAATCAAATATGATCAGAGCCTTTCATGTTCATGGCCTACCTTGAGAGTCAATCTAGATTATGTATGCTGTACTTTGTATTTGTTACGTTCCATTTTCGTCAAGAGTAAAGCCTGAGGTATGTGCAAATTATTACTTTTATCTATTTTTCAGTTAAAGCAAAAATAAACAAAATTTTATGTTAGGTCCAAATTATTTCCTTTTTCGTCGAGGCTAAAAACTTGAGCTACGTGCACAATATTACTTTCATTTAAGTAATAATGCTTTAGTTAAAGTAAAAATAGGTAGAATTTTATTTTCTAGGTTGCCCACGCTGTATATATTTTACCGAAATTTTCTCTGTTTTATCCCAGGAAGATATACAGATTGCGGCAGACAACTAGGACCATAGCAAAAGCCAGGGCACCTTACATGTGGCCATAATTATGTTTCACAAACGAACAATCAATGTACGATAGCGGTAGGTCGTTAGGATCATTATAAATGCAAGGTACCTATATATTCGATTTTTACATTTTTAAATACAATTACGGTCTCATGTTAGGTCCCCTTGCTTTTGCTATGGTCCTAGTTGCCTGCCGCAATCTGTATAATCCGTATGCAAAGTATCGTCTTCCTCCAACAACTAGTTTTTGAGATATACCGGCAACATACAGACAGACAGAAAAACAGACAAAAAGACAGACAGGCAGAAGGAATTGAGAAAACTTGTTTTTTGTCATCTACGGACCCTGAAACGTGAAGATCTGAAGAAATCTCTGAAGGTGTTTCTTTTCACGATTACAATACTTCCTTCAGCTTTTAGATGTAGACGTAGACAATTTGATTGTGACTATTATCAATTTGAATGTGTTTAATCGATTTCTTCATGTTTGGTCCAATTTGAATGTTTTTACTCTCAATTTGAAACTGATTAGTCTCAATACGAAGTTGAAAATGTATAGTGTCTCGCCTAGTTCCAAAACGCCTATTGATGCCATTCTAATTGTTCTGCTTCACGGTTGGTGAAACTGACAAATAATTGTCAGTGTCAGTTTTACCAACCTTGTTCTGCTCACTAAAAAGTGCTTTTTGTGTCTTTACCACCTACTATAAATATAATTCCGCAAATGACAGATGTCACAAAGACCCATTATGTTTCAAATAATTATAATTCAAATATTATTATATTTCCCTTCTGCGTCTAGCATAAGACACCCAAATAACTCATTGGCGAGTAAGTATCTGAACATGTCCATGCTTCGTGATCGTTTTCTAAACCATTGTCGTTCGTTTTAGGGGAATTAAAGATGTTTAAAGGTGACGACGCTTCTTTATATGAATACACGTTTATGACCGTTTTAATAAGGCACATAATTGAGCCTGAAACTAATCGGAGTTATTTTTATAAATCTGATAAACAACATCATCATCACGGAAGACTAACGTGTGGAGGCACGATCATCCACAAAGACTGGATTTTAACATCTGCAAGATGTTTTGAACAATCGCACTTGAGAGATTTTGAGGTATATGCTGGAATTGTCAACCTCGACAACAAAGTTGGGCAACAGATACGAACAATAAATAGAGTAGTAATTCACCCAAAGTATAATCCGTTTAGTAACGAATACAATCTTGCTATGGTAAAAGTAAGTAAGTAAAAACATCATATAAAATATTCCGAATTTGGTTTGCAATAAAAACTACTGAGAACGTTTATATATATATACTGTTTGGGGCTTTCGCGGTTACTTGAATTATTCTTGTTAATATAGAATTTCGACTTAGACTGCGTAGTCTTTGTGGATAAACACCCAGGATCTCTGGCTTAATGAGCACGGATCCACGCGATGGCCATGGGCTCTGGTGGCTCGCGTTCAAGGCAACAAATTTTAAAAATAGCGAAATTCTAAAGTCACTATATCAATAAGGTACCGCCATTCCATTCCTCGCGTGAGAATGTGAGAAAATTGTGAGATAAGGATAACAAATACAAATTTCCCAAGTGCAATAGGGAAGACACTAGTTTTTGGGGATTTTCTTTTTGGTGTAATGGCACTTGTAAAGTCAGGAATCTGTTAGGTTATGTCACTTATTATCAACAAAAAAATTGCAATTGAAAATATGTTTTATTGGTTCCAGAAACGTAAATTGGGCAAATTTGGCTAGTATAGAGAACTATTCTCCTTAGCATAGAATTTCGGCTTAGACCGCTTAGTATTTGTATATGAACACCCAGCATTTTCTGGCTTAATGTGCCTTGCACCTTGTGAAGTCGAGCAAAAACCCGCGCGATAGCCATGCTCTTTGGTGGCTCGTGTTGTTTGAGTATCTTGAGAACGAGGATACTTAGGCAGATTTCGCCGTTTTGCTGTTTGAGCATCCATATTCACTAACGTTTCGCAAGACCTTGCAGCTTGCATCATCAGAGTGAAAGAGCATGGCCATTGCGCGGGTTTTTGCTCGACTTCACAAGGTGCAAGGCACATTAAGCCAGAAAATGCTGGGTGTTCATATACAAATACTACGCGGTCTAAGCCGAAATTCTATGCTAAGGAGAATAATTCGAGTAACCGCGAAAGCCTCAAACAGTACATAGTATATAGAACGCTGTTCTTTTTAATAATGGCTGAAAAAAACCAGTGCAGCAAGGGTTTTGTGAATTGTTTTAAGCTGAAATGAGTTACAAGGTGGTTTTGATAGACATTTTAAACTATCTTGAAGATAGTAAACGACCTCTTATAGAAGGCGGGGAGGTGTTAGGGGCCGAAATGGTTATTAAATGTGGTAAAATGGGGGCCGAGAATAGTATCGTAGGACTGTCTTCAAATTTCTAGTAATAATCCTAGTTTTTATGAACTATTTTCTGTTGTGAGTTAGAGTACAGGTTGTGGAATTGCGTGTGTACGTGCAAGTCGGGAAGAGGTGAAAAATGCAAGCACATACTTGCTGATCTTTTACGTCTAGATAGGTAAAGATATGTAACACAAAAAAGTCATATTATTAAAAGAAAACTGATTTTAGAGCTGATGAGTTACCCGATATCACCTGAGGTAGACTATCCATTTATCCGCAATTGTATTAGAGAAAATATTTTCTAGCATTGATTTTAAAGCTGTCTTTACTCAAATGCATTCCATATGTACTAGGGTGGTCTTTCTTTATATATAATTTTTTTAAATTTTGGCGATCTCACCCTTTCAACATTTTTCCAAATAGAAAAATAAAAGCTATGTAAAATTTAAAACCAATTGGATAACCGTAAGACGTGCCTCAATGATCTTGAAGACCTAGAGGAAAATTAAAAATATATAGATGTACTATTACATGTTCATAAATTTATTATAATATATAGCAAAGATACGGAATACATTGGTATTAAACAGGAAAACAATATAAAGAATACGTGGCTTCACAGTAACTTCAAAAAATAAAATGTAAACGTTGCATAAAAGCCTATTTTTGCTACAGTCTGAATATTTCTTGCGGTAGTTCTTTACTACTTGTAACACAAACTGTTTTTGATCATCCTTCTTAGTTAAAACGCTGTTAAACTCTTCTATGACCTTTAACACCTATTTCAGCCGAGTCATTAACAATATTGCTTTGAACGGCCAACACTCCTTTTTAAAATTCTTCGTCCCAAGTAGGAAGATCACTTTGCAAGGACTCGTACAAAATTTTTATCACTTGATAAATGCTGCAGATTGAAAATTTGTTGATCACCACATCATCAACACGGTGACCGAGCGTTTCTGCAACATTTTCTTCATCACAAACGTCAAACGATTTTGACTCACTAACAAGTTTTGATTCATGTCATTTAACACTCTGTTGTTCCTCCTTAACTTTATATTTGATTGTTCAGTAACATGTACAATTTGTTTGCCAATTTCAACTGCTTTTCACACTCTTCCTTTGCTAGTCACTTTTCTCTGTGCCTCTTCCAACATCCTTTACAACATTTCAATTTCACATTCTTCGGGAAGTACATACATTACTTACAGTTGGTACAAATACAAATTATCAGCATTTAGTAGTTATATAACACTCAAATACTTACATTGATTGAAATCCTGCAAAACACAGTTGAGTTAACACATTCGCCATTTTGTGGACAACTACCAACATTTCGCTAGGAGAATCTAGTCACTTCCGGTAAATAGCCAGTCTCTCATTTCTAGGGTCTCTAATTATTTCCGTGAATTATTTGACAAACGCTACGCTGAATTGTGTGACAAACGCCAGTGACGTTTGTCAAACGTTTCAGCAGGCCGTGATCTTTCGATTGTGTTTTTATCCCCAGTTAGAGAAAAGTGTGCGACAAGGATAGATATAAAAAATAACTAATGGCGGTACCTTATTGATACAGTGCCTTTATATAGACAGTGGCGACAATACAACTAAGCCACACCCTCGCCGCCATATTTAGGCAAATTTATAACGGGTGTTCATTTAAATCCGTGATCAGAGTCGACTGTGATACGTGTTTTACGTTTGGCAGTACTGAAAACATTCGAGATTTGCGTGAGTTGGTGTCAAAACTGACGCAAAACCTAACCTACTAACCTCGAATTTGACATAGACTGACAATACCCTTCAGTACTGCCAAACGTATAACACGAATCACAGGCGATTTAGCCTAAACATGGCGGATAAAACCACGTGATCTAGGGAGCCAATCAAAAATAGGACACCCCATTGTCACCACTGTCTATATAAAGGCACTGTACGAAATTCATCATTGTTGATCCCTCTACCGGTGACAATTTTAACTAACGCGTTTGACATTATTTGCAAATGCGGAAATAATTAAATTATAAAATAATAACTATACTAAAGCTATACTAACTTAACATATTGGTTAAGAGAAAATTCAGATAATGGTCTAATAAATAAGTTTCTTATATTCATTAACTAGCAAAATGCCCGTTCTTCGTACGGACTACAAATGTTTGTTTCTTCTTCTAAATCTTAAATGAATTATGGTGCCCTTCTCCCCCTCTCTCAATATGCTAAACTAACAAAGGCTGCAAAACCATATTGTAGGTAAAGTGAAACAATATTCTTCCAAAGAAGTTCTTCTTAACTGTTTTTTCTTCACATACTCCCTGAAAATGTGTATGTAATTGTCGTTACCCTTTTATAGATTGATAAAACTATAGTTTTAGTATAACAATGAAATAAAATCAAAAATAGATGTACTTATTAGAAGTTGTATTCACAAATTATAGCAGGATACCCGATTCCATCACAAGGGGATGGAATTTTAGAAATTATCCTATTTTATTCTGAAAAATTCGTGAAAACACATTGATATGAACCGTTAAACAGATCGAATAAAAACAAAGGAAACGTACGCCGCCCGAAAGGCGCCCGAAGAACAAAGAATATTACATCTGTTTAACAAACCGCCGCGATCCTACGCAGAAGTATCTTTCAAAACCCTAAATTCATAAAAATAAGTGTCCTTACAACGAATTTCTAAAGTGCAGCAAGATTGCAACCATAAACTTTATTGGAGCCGGCCGGCCAAGAAAGGTGACAGCCAGCGAAATACGCCTCACGAATGTTTGCAGATTAAATTAAGAATTTTTCACTAAAACGCCCTTAAAACAGAGTGCGCTCTGTTTTAATCACACATAAAGGATACCAGAAGATAGGAAAAATTAACCGCTACCTATTAAAACAAACCACAGAGCGCTAGCACATATACAGGTGGAGAAAAAGCAATTTTTCCATCAGGCAGCCGAACACGCGCCCGGGAGAGCGGCCGAGAGTTCAGCGGCCCGAGGAAAGGCATATTGTAACGAAGAAATCAGGGGCCACGACCGAGTACAGCGGGCAAAGATGCAGATTACAAATTAAATTTTAATTAACGGAAGGAAGCGTCCCAGAAAAGCGAAATTGGTCTCAAAAATCTTATAAAAATAGCGCGCAACCGATCAAAGCATAATAAACTTTTTAACACACGCCATAAGAATAATACTTAATTAAGCTTTACGCGGAACATTGCATTAAAAATTCCAAGTTGAGCTAATTTTTACTCAAAACATAGCAAATTGGGTGTCGTTAGAATCGGCATTTCATCAACTATTGATTGCGACTCAAACCAAGTCGATAATTGATCACGCCGCTCAATTAAATGCTATAATTTCAAAATATATCGAAATCGGGCAAAACATCCCTTCTACTTCGACCAATGAGCGTCGAGATCGCGTTGGACAAAGGACTGGCTCCTTTAAATAGTCAGACGCTGGCAGTAAGAAATCACTCAGCCAAGGAGAGTCCACCAGCCGCCACTTCAGCTTCCAGGACTACCAGCAGCCACTCCAGCTTCCAGGACCACCAGCAGCCACTTCAGCTCCAGGACCACCAGCCGTTTCATCTACTGGACTTAGCTGTCTGCCGCATCTTCGTGGACTTAGAGCCGATCCATTTCACTGGACTTAGCTGTCTGCCGTCTTCGTGGGACTTGGGATTCGAGCCACTTCAGCTTCCAGGACCAGCTAGCAGCTCCAGCCTCTCCAGAGCCTATCACCCTCGTGGACTTAGAACCAATCCTACGCATTGGACTCTGCTGCCTGCCGTCTTTGGAAAGCCACTTTCGCCAGCCGCCGCCTCCGCCCAGGAGATCCGCACTGCCGCCGACGTTGCCGCCGCCGCTGCTCACAGCCCGCCGCCCTGTCGCCAGTCGCCACCGCCGCCGCTGCAACCGCAGAAGGAAGCCGCCAACCGCCGCCTCCGCCAAGGAGACCCGCACTGCCGCCGACGTTGCCGCCGCCGCTGCTCTCAGCTCGCCGCCCCGTCGCCAGTCGCCACCGCCGCCGCTGCCACCGCAAAAGGAAGCCGCCAGCCGCCGCCTCCGCCAAAGAAGATCAGCACTGCCGCCGACGTTGCCGCCGCCGCTGCTCACAGCCCGCCGCCCCGTCGCCAGTCGCCACCGCCGCCGCTGCAACCACTGGAGGAAGCCGCCGGCCCCGCCTCCGAAGGACCACACCCGCTTCCAATCGCGGATGCCAATCCGCCATTTTCTTTTCTTTTTCTGTATATAAATGTTACCTAGTTATAAGCTTATTTGTATGTGTAAATATAATAAACTTTGTTCCAATCAAATCCAGTGTCTAGCTGAGGGTAACGCCCAACCACCCCTTCTTACGCCGACGCCATTGCAGTAACCCTACCGCTGAGCATAGACGTAGGCTTGTTAATTGTCGCCCGGAACGTGGGGCAAACCTGTGGTGGACACCAGAGGGAAGTCACGCCCACTACAATGGTGAAGTCAAGAAGGAAGGGAAACATGGAGACAACTCCGCCAAGGATCAACGAAGAACCTCAGCGGACACCGCGACAAGGAGGAAGTCTGAACAGTTCGGAAATAATAGAAGACAGCGCACCCTCATTTCCGTGTGGACAAAGGACACCGCCTCCAAGTCCCAGCCCAGTGCGACAGGAAGTCAACGAAGACAACCAACAGCAAATGGCACACCACCTTGCGAACCTAGCAGCTACAGCAGCAGGAACCAATCAACCAGCACCACTTCTGGGAGTGGGAGAAAACACCCAGTGGCGCCCAGAACAAGCTCCAGCAGCACCAACGATCACATTAACGAACGAACAATTCCAGGCACTTTTGGGACGAATGGCTGTGCCCAAAAAAGTCGATCTCCCACCAACATTTAAGGGCGAGGAGTTAGACCACCCCCAAGAGTTCATCGCAGAGTGCGCCCGCTACCATGCGCAAAGCGGATGTACTACAACAGAACTAATGAAAGTAGCCACAAACTGTCTCCAGGGGAAGGCTAGCCAATGGTGGAAACCATACGCTTCACTCCCACTCTCCTGGAATGAATTTGAAGAAAGGCTGTTAAAGAAATTCGATAGCGCAGATGTACGAGCCTCCTTGAAAACACAGCTCTACGGGCAAAAACAGGGACTGAAAGAAAATGGCGAACTCTTTCTTCTTCGGAAGATACAACTGATACGCCGATTGGACAACGAACAGTCAGTGGGAGCCAGCATTCCCGTAATGATAGAACTGTTAAAACCGGCCCTTCGGCCTTACCTACGTGTCGCAGTGCCGGAAACAATTGAGGAACTATTGGACAAGGTGGCTGCAATTGAGAAAGACATGGACGACCGCGCACCAACGCCAAACCGCGAGACACGCCCACGAGAGCCAGCCGAGCTAAATCTACCCCGCTGCTATTTTTGCCCAGGACGCCACTTCAATAAGGATTGCCCACGACGCCACCGGCCAGCACCACAGGCAACAGGAGAAGCTCCCGTGAACGCCCCCGAAGCAAGACAACTACCACCGCCGGAAAACTGGCGGAGGCCCGGGCACATCGAGGCCGAAGCACCGCCCAGGGCCCAACCCAATGCTCCACGATAAGTACGGCCAACTGCCACAACCTCCCGTATATCATGGTGAACCTCGGATCACCACAGCGGGAGATGCGTGCCCTGATAGATTCAGCAGCCACGCATAATTTCATTAGCGCCAAGCTAGTGCAGCATCCTGAGACGGGTAGCTACGCACAAAGAACGGCCAAAATGGCCAAAGAACAGGCAACCCTGACCCTACGAGGAGAAACAAGCTTGGAAATGCAGATCGGTAGAAATAACTACGTCATACAGTGCATCATAGCAGAGGAATTAAGGGAGGACATCATTCTCGGACTACCGTGGCTTACGGAACACGAGGCTACCTTTGATTTCGCACGGCGTTGCATACACCACGGCATGAGGACCCGAGAAACCACTCATTGCCTGGTCGAGCAACACGACCCGCGTCCAGCGAATGACCCGATGGAACTTCCCCAGTTGAAGCATGACTTCCCTCGCGAGCAGGAACACAACCTCTATCAGCTACTAGAAGACTTCCCCGAAATTTGGAGGCCCTCGGCGCCACCTACGCGCACCCTGCAGCACGAGATTCATGTGAAAACCGATGCCCCTATACGCAGCCCAAATTACCGATATTCCGAAACAAAAAAGAAGATCATCGCCGAGCAAGTAGAAGAGATGCTGGCACGCGGTTTCATCGAGCCTAGCCAGTCACCACATAACTCGCCAATCGTCATCGTGGAGAAAAAGGATTCTACACCCCGGTTCTGCTTGGACTTTCGTAGGCTAAACGAAGCCACCATCAATGAGCCGGCGGTACTACCCTTGATCCACGAAACCATCAAAGATCTAGGTTCAGCGAGCATCTTCTCCTCACTTGACTTAAAGTCGGGGTACTGGCAAATAAGTTTACACCCCCAAGCCAAACCCTACACCGCGTTCACGACTCCGGATGGCGCAGCCTATCAGTTTCGAGTCATGCCATTCGGGCTCAAGACGGCACCAATGACCTTTCAGAGGCTGATGGCCCGGGAAGTACTGGTAGGGTACCTCCACAAATTCTGCCTCGTGTATTTAGATGACATCATCATTTACTCGGAATCATGGGAGCAGCACCTTCAACACCTCCGAAAGGTATTCGAACGACTACAGGAACATGGGCTCATATGCTCGCCAGAAAAATGCCACTTCGGGAAATCCACACTGCACTACCTAGGGCATATCGTTGGCCCAGAGGGAAACGAACCTCAACCAGGTCACGTGCAGCAGGTCATCAACGCCCCGCCCCCTACTAACCGAAAGGGGTTACGACAGTTCCTAGGCATATGCAATTGGCTACGCGAGTACATTCCCCGATTCGCCGACGTTGCGGCCCCTCTCACCGACCTACTAAGCACTAAAAAGCGCTGGACTTGGACCCCAGACGTTCAGCAAGCATTTCACCAAGTGAAACAATTGTTTCAGACACCGCTGAAGTTAGCCCGACCCGATGCTTCTCGCCCCTTCATTTTACAAACAGACGCCAGCAAATTTGACATCGCCGCCGTGCTCTACCAGGAACGTCCCGATGGAGGTCGAGACGTCATCTCCTACGCCAGCACCCGGTTCCTGCCAGCCGAACAACGTTATCACTCCAACGAACAAGAGTGCCTAGCCGCCGTATGGGCGATAAAAAAATATCGGCCCTACTTAGAAGGCAGGCAGTTCACCCTCCGGACCGATAACCGCGCCCTCACCTGGCTCAACACCTTGAAGGACCAGCGAGCTAAACTCACGCGTTGGGCTCTCCTGCTACAGGAGTTCCACTTCACAATCGAGCATTGCCCCGGAAAGCACAACGAGTTGCCGGACGCGCTATCTCGACAGCCGACTGGACAGCCGGCCGAAGCAGTGTGGGATGACCCGACAGTACTGCTACCTCCCATTCACAACAAGCGCTTCGCCCAAAAACGTGTAACGGCCAGCCAACCCGCTAAGAAAGGATTTCCCAGGTTCCAGGAACCCGCTACAGGAAATCAGGCGGCCAGCAGCCAAACACCACACGGTGAGGACTCACCGAGGTATCAACGGGCAAGCAGCCGTGCTACCGTCACGGAGCCACCAGGCAAGCCATCCCTAAGCCTGCTGGACGCAGTCGAAGAAACGTTATGGGAGACCATTGCACAGGACCAAAGGCAGGATAATTACTGTCAAGATTTAGTCAACTCATGGCACCAAAGCTACTTCGTCGAGGACCCAACCCCGGATCTCGTAGCCGTCCAGGAGAATTATCGAATAGAGGATGGGTTGCTTTACCACCAGACGGATCAAGGCCCAAGACTGTTTGTCCCGGAGAGAAGCCGACCCAGGGTCATTTACCAATACCATGATCAAGACTTAGCTGGACATCCCGGCATCGCCGAAACAACACGAGCCATCCGCTCACATTTTCATTGGACGCGTTTACGAGAAGATGTCCGGAACTACGTCCGCCAATGCCTGCTCTGCTTGAGATGCAAGAAGGGCCGCCACCAAGCCAAAGCCACCCTGAGGCCTCACCAACCCAACCGAGCGTGGGACACGATTGCGCTCGACCTCATGGGGCCCTACCCCTCGTCAGCCACCGGGAAGAAGTTCATCCTGGTAATAACCGACCTCTTCACCCGGTGGACTGAAGCCTTCGCTTTAGCCAAAGCCACCGCCCCCATCATCATCCGCACCTTGCGAAATGAAGTCTTTCCCCGCTTTGGGTACCCGAGCGCCATGCTGACCGATAACGGGCGTCAGTTCATCAGTGAACAATGGATGAGAGCCTGCCAGGAGTGGGATATCCAGCCATGGACGACCGCCATCTATCACCCCCGAGCCAACCCAACGGAGCGAAGGAATCAAGAAATAAAAAAGGGGCTCCGCCTGCACCTACAAGGAGGAAACCATCGCGAGTGGGACAAGCATCTTCCCGCGACCCTATTTAACTTACGGAATCGCCATAACACCGCCCTAGGGTGTTCCCCAGCATACGCCATGTTCGGAAAGGAATTAGACCGCCCCGGGGAATGGAGGTTCCGACACCCCACGCTGCTGCCCGAAACGCCCCACGAACCACGGACCCACAACCGCGGAGCACGGGACACAGGCATCCGAAACCGAGCCATCGACCAGCGCCAAGAAGCACCGGACGCCGACAACCCCACGTTTCAACCCCAGCAGTGGGTCATGGTGAAAAATCACCCTCTCTCAGACGCCATCGCCGGGATCCATGCAGGGTTCCAACCAAAATGGAGTGGACCCCACCAAATCTTGGACCAACTTGGCCCAAGCATCTATAGGGTCCAAAGAGGACAACAGGCCCTCAAAATTCACGCAGACCAACTCCGCCCCTTCTCTCCCTAATCTTTTTTTGCCCGGATCGCGGACGCCAAAGGAGGGGGAAATTGATATGAACCGTTAAACAGATCGAATAAAAACAAAGGAAACGTACGCCGCCCGAAAGGCGCCCGAAGAACAAAGAATATTACATCTGTTTAACAAACCGCCGCGATCCTACGCAGAAGTATCTTTCAAAACCCTAAAATCATAAAAATAAGTGTCCTTTCAACGAATTTCTAAAGTGCAGCAAGATTGCAACCATAAACTTTATTGGAGCCGGCCGGCCAAGAAAGGTGACAGCCAGCGAAATACGCCTCACGAATGTTTGCAGATTAAATTAAGAATTTTTCACTAAAACGCCCTTAAAACAGAGTGCGCTCTGTTTTAATCACACATAAAGGATACCAGAAGATAGGAAAAATTAACCGCTACCTATTAAAACAAACCACAGAGCGCTAGCACATATACAGGTGGAGAAAAAGCAATTTTTCCATCAGGCAGCCAAACACGCGCCCGGGAGAGCGGCCGAGAGTTCAGCGGCCCGAGGAAAGGCATATTGTAACGAAGAAATCAGGGGCCACGACCGAGTACAGCGGGCAAAGATGCAGATTACAAATTAAATTTTAATTAACGGAAGGAAGCGTCCCAGAAAAGCGAAATTGGTCTCAAAAATCTTATAAAAATAGCGCGCAACCGATCAAAGCATAATAAACTTTTTAACACACGCCATAAGAATAATACTTAATTAAGCTTTACGCGGAACATTGCATTAAAAATTCCAAGTTGAGCTAATTTTTACTCAAAACATAGCAAATTGGGTGTCGTTAGAATCGGCATTTCATCAACTATTGATTGCGACTCAAACCAAGTCGATAATTGATCACGCCGCTCAATTAAATGCTATAATTTCAAAATATATCGAAATCGGGCAAAACATCCCTTCTACTTCGACCAATGAGCGTCGAGATCGCGTTGGACAAAGGACTGGCTCCTTTAAATAGTCAGACGCTGGCAGTAAGAAATCACTCAGCCAAGGAGAGTCCACCAGCCGCCACTTCAGCTTCCAGGACTACCAGCAGCCACTCCAGCTTCCAGGACCACCAGCAGCCACTTCAGCTCCAGGACCACCAGCCGTTTCATCTACTGGACTTAGCTGTCTGCCGCATCTTCGTGGACTTAGAGCCGATCCATTTCACTGGACTTAGCTGTCTGCCGTCTTCGTGGGACTTGGGATTCGAGCCACTTCAGCTTCCAGGACCAGCTAGCAGCTCCAGCCTCTCCAGAGCCTATCACCCTCGTGGACTTAGAACCAATCCTACGCATTGGACTCTGCTGCCTGCCGTCTTTGGAAAGCCACTTTCGCCAGCCGCCGCCTCCGCCCAGGAGATCCGCACTGCCGCCGACGTTGCCGCCGCCGCTGCTCACAGCCCGCCGCCCTGTCGCCAGTCGCCACCGCCGCCGCTGCAACCGCAGAAGGAAGCCGCCAACCGCCGCCTCCGCCAAGGAGACCCGCACTGCCGCCGACGTTGCCGCCGCCGCTGCTCTCAGCTCGCCGCCCCGTCGCCAGTCGCCACCGCCGCCGCTGCCACCGCAAAAGGAAGCCGCCAGCCGCCGCCTCCGCCAAAGGAGATCAGCACTGCCGCCGACGTTGCCGCCGCCGCTGCTCACAGCCCGCCGCCCCGTCGCCAGTCGCCACCGCCGCCGCTGCAACCACTGGAGGAAGCCGCCGGCCCCGCCTCCGAAGGACCACACCCGCTTCCAATCGCGGATGCCAATCCGCCATTTTCTTTTCTTTTTCTGTATATAAATGTTACCTAGTTATAAGCTTATTTGTATGTGTAAATATAATAAACTTTGTTCCAATCAAATCCAGTGTCTAGCTGAGGGTAACGCCCAACCACCCCTTCTTACGCCGACGCCATTGCAGTAACCCTACCGCTGAGCATAGACGTAGGCTTGTTAACATTTTACCCCTTTTCATCCCTTACGGGTAAAATTTTTAAAAATTCTTTCAGATCGTTTTATTCTGAAATCAACCCAGAAGAAAAAAATAATAATTTTAACCCCCACCCCTTTTCAGTTTTTCCTTTTTACTTTTCTAACTCAATAAATATAGGAGATACGAAGGGTTCTTTAATTCACCCCGAATCCATATTTGCACCTTTAGGGGTTGATTAGGACAAAATTCTGAAATACATTTCTAGGCATTTGCATTGAAAATCTTTGCAAGTAAACACCAAGTCGATATCTCATTGGGTGGAAGAGATATTTAAGAATTCGTGAAAACAGATTTTATCCCTTTTCACCCCCTTAGGGGTCGAATTTCAAAAAATCCCTTCTTAGCGCTACCTTACGTAACCAATTGAACCTTCCACCCAAATTTCAAGTTCGTAGTATACTCTATTCACTATAGTCACGGATTGTCAATGTCAAAATCCAATTAAAAACAATTCTTTATATCATGGTTAATACTTTTAAGTCAAGCTATGGGTAACTAAAAACAATTAATTGAGCTACTAATGTCAAAACTATAAATTATAGGTTATATTTTGCACTGACTTAAGCAAAAATAAATAAAAGTTGCCAGGTAACAAAAACGCAAATTTTCAAAATTACGCTTTTGCGTTGTCCAACCTAGTAGTAACAAAAAAACCAATCAAAATTCAACAGTGCTACCATAAAACGTCATTTTTGACAATCCGGGACCATAGTGAATGGAGTATACCAGCAGTTACGGCTCTGCGTTGATTAGTCAGGGTTGTGACTTTCCTTTATATCGAGAGATCCAAAAAAAAACTGTTCCTCAGCGGGCTGTGGAAATTCAACGTATGAATAATATGTTGGTGACACTGTACGTCAATGTCAAATTTGAGGTTAGCAGGTTAGGATTTGCGTCATTTTGTGTCATAACTGACGAAAAACCTAACCTGATAACCTCGAATTTGACATTGACGTACAGTGTCACCAACATATTATTCATACGTTGAATTTCCACAGCCAGCTGAGGAACAGTTTTTTTTTATCTCTCGATATATGTATAGATAGATTACATCAAATTAAGTAGGTAATTGTATTTAATTCACCGTCTTGAATTAAAACAGAAACACAGCAGCGAACCATTCTTTTTGGTCGGAGTTTAATCGCCTACTTAGTATTTAATAGCGCAACTACAACTGCTAACAATGCAACTCAAATACTAAACTTGTCCTAAACTCAACCATTCCTATAGAAAATCGCGTTTCAAATGTACATTGTTTTCCAAAACCTGACAAGTAAAAATATTAGTCTATTTCTAAACTTAATGTCCACTGAGCATGCGCATTGTCACATTAGGCGCACATAGAAACAAACGTGATCAGTGGCAACTCCCCTCCCCCAAGGCCCAAAAATTTCAAACAAAAAAGTGAAGAAAAGAAAAACCGAAAAATGATATACCTACTCTACTAAACAAAAATGTCTTTTGTGAGTTAAAACAAATGCACACTTTGTGGTCTAAGAACGGATAATCAGATTAATTTGAGTAAATGCTGAAAATTAATTTAAGCAAATGTTTAGCCAGGCAGTAAAAATATGCGAAAAATGTAACGTTGAGATAACAGTTCCTCGAACTACCACCAGACAAACGCAACGGGAAAATGTACCATTCCCTTCACCTGAAAAGAGTATTACAGGTGAGCGGCTTTAATACCCTTCTTAGACTCCTTTATATTACGATCTCAAAGATCGACTTCTGAAACATGAAAAAATTTTGCAGGTTTTGATGTAATCTTTCCACATGAAAAAACGGATGCAGTCGACGAGGAGAAATTACGAAAGTTATACCGTATGTCCCAAAACTCTGGAATAAATTCAGTATTTTCTAACACGTACGTTTCCGGCTAAAATCCTAGGACCCGTCGATTTTTATTTTTATTTGAGCATTTTTTGAAATGAAATGCATACATAGGGGGTGTCCCGTGTATGAGGTATGGCGTTATCGATGTTTTTTTTAATGGTAACCCCCTTTTTTATTACGGAATCTGAAAGAACGCATCTTTTTACTTACGTTAAGCTAATTATTGAGTATAGATCAGATAATCAAAAATTAAGAAAAAATTTAAAAGTTGCAAAATACTAACGCCCGTATTCATAGTCGTTCGCCAACGGATCGCCGGCGACTCGCCAGAGTTTCGTTATGAATAGTATGTTGGCGGCACTGTACGCCTATGTCAAATTCGAGATTAGCAGGTTAGATTTTGTGTCAGCTTCTGTCAAAACTGACTGAAAACCTAACCTAATCACCTCGAATTTGACATAGACGTACAGTGCCGCCAACATACTATTCATAACGAAACTCCGGAGAGTCGCCGGTGATCCGCTGGCGAACGACTATGAATACGGGTGCAAGTTTAGTAATTTCTAAAACAACTAAATTAAATGTACAAATTGTGCACCGTTGTCTGCCTGACAGTAACTGAGACGACCGATATGTTTTTTGTTGATTGCTGTCATTGATAAAAGCGTAAAATCACACTTCTTAAAATCAAATTTAGTATTTTGCAAATTTATTTTTTTTCTTAATTTTTGGTAATATGACCTATACCCAAAAATTACCTTAGCGTAAGTAAAAAGATGCGTTCTTTCAGATTCCGTAATAAAAAAATGGGGTTGCCATTAAAAAAAACATTGATAACGCCATACCTCATACCCTGTATGTATGCATTTTATTTCAAAAAATGTTAGGAAATACTGAACTTATTCCAGACTTTTGAAACACACGGTATATATTTTATGAACACGTTCTAGATGCTCACAGCTTTGATATAATATTAGGGGAGGTAAAGCTTTGAAAAAAAAACTAAATTAAAGCACCGAAAGCCCGAAAAGTGCAATAGATTCATTAGTTTACATAAGAGAAAGATATATCGAACTATTCCCGAATGTTGCTAAACTTCTTAAAATATTTATTACGATTCCTGTGACGATGTCTTCCAACGAAAGAACATTTTCAACTTTAAGAAAGTTCAAAACTTATTTAAGATAGGTTAAACGGTTTAGCACTTCTTAACATCCACAGGGAAGTTACTGTTAGTATTGAACAAGTAATTGATGATTTGGCCAAATCTAAAAAACGAAGATTTGATTTTGGATTGTAAGTTTTTTTTAAATCAGTTTAGTTTCTTTTTAAGAATAGTTTTTTCTTTGAATGTTTATTCTATTTATTAATTACCACTCTTAGTTTTTCTCTCCCCTCCCTTTCTCCTCCCCTCACATACGCTTAACCCCCCCCCCCCCCCCAGACAACATTTCTGGGCACGCCTCTGAACGTGATTCAATGGTATTGTTTGTGTGTGTCATTATTATCATATAGAATGCAATTAGTGGGTTCTTGATTATCAAATAATAATTTCTGTTTACACGAGATATACAGGGTGTTTCAAAATTGCACAGAACAACTGTAAGGGCGTTATTCTGCATCAAAAAAATAAGAGAAAACTAAAATTATTCATTTCAAAGATATCCTTGATCAAAGAATTAAAGATGGCATTCGTTTTTCCAACGCTGGTGTTCTGTTCCATCACATGTTTCCTGTTTAAATACAATATGTGGGAGTTTTTCTATAGTACAAAGTAGAGAAATAATAAGCATATTTTTTTAGTAAAATGTATAGTAATTGTTCGAAGTAATCTTTCTTCTGAGTCACTCATAATAATACTGACAGTTGTAAGTAAAACAAATAGATAACAAAACCAAATACCAGCCTACTAAATCTAATCGTTTTAAAAACGAATTGCTATCTTTAATTTTTTAATCAAGGATATCTTTGAAGTGAATGATTCTAGGACATATGTTTATTAGAGTGTTTCTCTTATTTTTTATGCAGAATAACGCCCCTATATTTGTTCTGTGCAATTTTAAAACACCCTGTATAAACAATATATCGAGTGGAAACAGAAATGATTTAATAACCAGAAAAACACGCGTTGCATTCGGCTAGATTATATCACGAGTCAATAAACAACGTTTGAACAGTTTATTTATAAATATTAAACGTACAGTTAGTGTGGTTACTCTGACTATTGTACTTTCAGCAGTTAACGCGATGTTTGTGAAGGTATTTGGCTATCAGTTATTAGTCAATAATTATATGATTATCGCCGTTGCTATGTACATGATCAAACGTTAGTGCATGCGTAACTATGCATTTTATGCATTTATGCATTGGTTGATGTTAATAAGGAGTCGTAGAATCAGCTTAATCGTAATAAAATGAAATTTGGTGAATAAGTTCTTCTATGAAAATTGTGAAATAAATATTTTGATAGTTAGCTATGAAATTCCAGGAGGCATGTATATTATTCAATCAAACCAAAATATTATAACATGACAAGACGTTAATGACAGTGACATTTGCTAAATTCTAATTATTAACAAATTCTGTACATGGAAAATGATTTAAATTTGTCAGCAAAACGAATTCATCTTTTGAAAGATGCAAAGTTTATAGTAAAAACGTGCATGATTCTCTTTTAGAAAAAATGTAAGAATCATAACGTTAACTGAAGAACTAACGGTCTATTTTTAAGGATATGGTTTTTTTTTAATCCGGCAGTAATGAACGTCAAAATCGTCATTAAAATACGAAAAATCGGCAGTGAAGTAATCCATTGTTTTACTATTTGTAGGTGGCGGGGCGACAGATAAGCGCCAACCGATGTCAACAACCTACAAAAGTTGGTTAAAATGTTGTAATAATCCACATTCGTGATAAAAAGTTAAACTTCAGTGTGTTGGTATAGAAACTACTATTTACTTATAAAAAAAATCAATAAAATGCTCAAGATAATGGAATTTCTTAGACTTACTATTCATAGAATTAAGTTTATTGCTTTTACAAGAAAATTTAGAGCGAAAAGAAAAGACATTTTTATTTAGACCAAACGCGGTACGATACCAATGATATTATACAGAGAGAACGAGTGGATTCATAAAAAAAGTGTTTCTTGGATACCCTGGTTTTTCATGGCAAATGTGTTATAATTTTTCATGCTGGAATAAAAATGAGTGGATTGATGGAGCAATGCTAATACCTACTAAAAATATTGAAAATAGTTCCGATATGATTGCAGAATTGCTTGAAAGCTGGTTTAAAATATACTGATACCAAAACTGCCAAAAAATCTGTAATAGTTATTGATAATGTTTCGTACCGCATTCAAATAGTAAAAAATGTGAAATTATGGAATGTATGCAACGACATGATTTATAAGTGCCACCAAAATCTACAAAACTATTGTGTTTAAAAACAATTTCAGAAAAACAGTATTCAAAATTTTATTTTATAGATAATTTTGCCCAAAAACATGGACATAAGGCATTAAGATTACCGCCGTATTACGTCATACTAAATCCCATTGAACCTTCTGGAGCCAGTTAAAACAGAAAGTTCAAGGTTTAAATACTTCACCAAATTTGAGCAATACGGTTTTAGGTCATATTAGGTAGTACAGTAACAGTAAAACAAATTGATACTTGCTGTTAGAATAAATGAGTACAACATGTTATTGATATTGAAAATTCTTATTAGTGCAACGTAGAAATTTCCCCACTAATAATAAATGTTAATAATGAAAGCGATACTTCAGACTGCCGAATGCAGTAATAGTGGCATTTCTTAAATGTTTGTTACTATTTTATTTGTTTTTTGTAATAAACAAGGTCTAGGCATGCGAAGTACTAGGTACCTTAGACACCAACTGCTACGAGTCCTACTAAAAATTTTGCCGATGGTTAAGGACAATTTTTGAATTTAGAGCTTTTCAATTTCAAATACTAGTACTGACGTCATCTGGCTCATTTCATCATATCTTTAGCGCAACGTCGATTTAAATTTAGATATGCTTACTTGACCTAAAGAAAGTTTCAATCTTAATTCCCGTTGTGGGCGCTAATGTGGTTGCGTTATATGGTGCAATAATAACGCTTTCGTGCTAGTCAGAGAGAGAGAGCTCGTTAAGTAGCGCAAGTGCGCGTTTCTTTGGCTTCAGCATACACCCGCCTGAGTTCAAAAAGGAAACAAGTAAGCATTGCTTCCGCTCGGTGGGAGGCCTTTGCCTCCGCCGATCAATGTCGAAATTAGCGAAGCTGAGGGGGTGTCATCGGTCGAGTTTTGGTCTTTTAAGTGACTTTTTGTGTAGTTATTAGCGGAGGAATTTCCATACCGCGAAGTTTGCAGCTTCGATTGATGCCTTGGGGCGGATAATTAATTGGGAACCTCTTTTGTGCTAATCGTTTGTGAGGAAGTTACGTGTACCGTACCGCACTCTTGCCTGTTGATAACGTTCTTCGTTCTACGCTCCTGGGGAACATCGTCCAGACCCACTCGACAAATAGTACCCCAGGTCTTTTGTCGCAGTCCTTCAAGCATTTTGGGACAGTCGCTTGAACATGACCTGTAATTCCGTTAAACAAAGGGATTTTTTGAAATTCCACCTCTACGGGGGTGAAAAGAAGTAAAATGTGTTTTTACAAATTTCTCAATACCTCTTAGACTCGATGAGATAGTGACTTGGTGTTTACTTGCAAAGATTATCAATGCAAATACCTAGAAACGTATTTTAATCAACCCCTAAAGGTGCAAATCTGGATTAAGGGTGAATTAAAGAACCCTTCGTATCCCCTATGTTTATTAAGTTAGAACAATCTTTTTTTTGCATATAGATGTATTTTTAAAATATTTAGAAAGGGGTGTAAGGGAATTTGAAAATGTTAACCCTAAAGGAGTAAATGGACGAAAAACTGAAGAGGGGTAGAAGGGTTAAAATTATAATTTTTTTCGTTGTGAGTACCATTTCACAATAAAATGGATTAAAAGGGATTTTTTGAAATTTTACCCCTACGGGGATGAAAAGGGGCAAAATGGGTTTTCACGGGTTTCTCAATATCTCTTAGATCCGATGGGATAGCGACTCGGTGTTTACTTCCAAAGATTGTCAATGTAAATATCTAGAAACGTATTTCAAGATTTTGCGCTAATCAACCCTTAAAGGTGCAAATCTGGATTCGGGGTGAATTAAAGAGCTCTTCGTATCTCCTATGTTTCTTGAGTTAGAACATTATTTTTGGCATATAGATGCATTTTTAAAATCTTTTTAAAGGCGTCTAAGGCTTTTTTTAAATATTACCTCTAAAGGGGTAAAAAAGAGACTAAACTGAAAGAGGGTAGCGGGTTAAAATTATTGATTTTTTTCTTATGAGTGCATTTTAAACTAAAATGAGGTAGAAAACGCTTTTAGAGATTTCACCCACAAGGGGATGAAACGGGTATTCTGCTATAATCTATGTGTATAAAATATAAACCACCAACTTAACAACGCGAATCCGTAGTAATCTTTGGTAACCAGCAACTTGAAATTTGGCAAGAAGAGTCCTTTACTTACGTAGCGACAAGCTAGGAAAGGAGTTTTCGAAATTGCACCCCTCAAGAGAAGGATAGAGGTAAAATGTCTTCACAAATTTCTCAATATCTCTTAAGGCCCTATAATACCTATATCGATTGGTTTTTACTTAGAAAGGTTACCTATACAAGTTAATAAAAACGTAATTCAGGATTGTGCACAGATCAACTCCTAAAAGTGCGAATTTGGATTCACGGGTGAATTATAGAACCTTTCGTATTTCCTGTGGTTCCTGATGACCATTGTTTTTGGGCATATGTGTGTTTTTCAAATGAAGTAAATTTGTAAGACGACTAGTGAGAAGACTGATGTTCATATTCCTACCGTGTTTATTTTATACTCCCCTCCTTAAGGGAAAGAGCCACCTATCACACGACCTTCTCCTAGAGCTGTGCACAGAAGCACACGCTCTGTTGTTAGTTGTGATCGAATGGCCACATGTTTCGTCTCTTGGTGTTAAGACTCAACAGGGTACCGACATGCGCTCATATTTAGTTAGGATGTGAGGGCAGAACTCTAAACAGTCAACTTACACAATTTTACAGACTTCGCGTCTGTTGGCGTACAATGATGTGTATGTTTTTGTGGATAACGTCCACTGAGACATACAGTAGGTGAGTATACATTTACTCTACCTGCTGTGGTACCTCAATTGCATGAGGTCACACACAACTCAGTAGACGTTATCCACAAAAACATACACATCATTGTTTTTCAAATCTTTAAAAAGGGGTTTAAAGTTTTTATTCTAATTTTGTTGCGAAAGGAGTAAAAATGGGGTTGAAGTAAAAAGAAGTTAAAAAAGAGGTTAAAGTTATTGATTTGTGTGTCCAGTTTAGAATAAAATAGAAGGATTTCTGAAATTCCACTTCCAAGTGGTGGAAACTGCTAGAATTTATGAATACAACATTTAATAAGCACATTTATTATTTTATCTACGATCATGTAAAAAGTGCCTACTTTCTACACCGATATTAGTGTAAAAAGTTAACTTTTAGTACACTAGTGTTATAAAAATTTTATTGCACGCTAATGTCTATAAGAAATCTATGATACACTAATTTTAGTGCAAAAAGTTAACTTTTATTACACTAGTGTTATAAAAATTTTATTACACGTAAATTTAAAAAATACAAAATGAAATACATACTTTCGTAAAAGATTATGATAGTAGATAAACATTGTAAGACACTCTTGCAAAAAGGCTCTTTATTGCACTCATAGGTCTTAGAATGCTCGCTAACGCTCGCATTCTAATTTGACCTATTCGTGCAATAAAGAATGCATTTTTGCACTTGTATCTTAAATAACTATTTATTCTCATTGTTATACTAAACCTATAGTTTTATCAATCTACACAAGGAGAACGACAATTACATACACATTTCGAGAGGATACGTGAACCATAAAAGGGTTATGAAGAACTTTTTTCGGAAGAATATCGTTTCCTTTTTACCTACAATATTGTTTTACAGCGTTTGTTAGTTTAGCGTATTGAGTGAAGGAGCAGGGGAGCATTCTAGAATTCGTTTAAGATTTAGAAGAAAAATATTTGCAGTCCGTACGAAGAACGGGCATCTTGCTAGTAATAAGGTAAGTAAATGGTGGAACGTATCACCCAAATAAAACTAATAGTTTTAATAAAAGAATTTCTGGGTATTGTGTCGATCTCAGGGCTTATTAAAATGAGTGTTAGTACTCGCAGGGTATTCGTTCACTCGTTGCAGTTTCTCTTGAACTCCTTGCAGTTCCCGCGTTACTCTATTTTCCACTATCGCAATGTAATTGGAGTTCCGGCTCTGCGCCTCTTACGATGCTGCCCACCTTTCGTCTGCCTTCCTTTCCATATTTCCAAATTCCTGTCCTATCCTTTCCTAATATTGATTTAAATTATCCTGAGCTTTGGCTTCAACTTTTTTTTTATCCTGCTGTCTAATTCTTCATACTTGTAAATCTTTCATCGACTATCTGTACCAATTCTTCCTGCAACTATTACCTTAGTTCGTTCTTGGTTGATGTCTTGTAGTCTTCTAGTTCTTGCTGCAAATTTCCTATTTCTACCTGTAATTCTTCCTGCTGTTGACTTGCATGCTATCAAATTCTTCCGTAAGCCCCCACAATTAAATTTTCTGTGTGCTCTCTTAGTTTCTCTGCATCGTTACAAATTACTTTCTGTAAGCTATCTTGCAAATCCTTCTTCAACCTGCATTCTCGCTCTTCTGCGTCGATTTTCAACCTATTCTCTTTCTTCCTCCTTGTTGCGCATCTGAAGTGTGATCTCTAATATTTGGCTTAAATCTGCCCCTTCTTTTGAGGTTTGACCTTCTTGTTTGTCGGACTGATCTTCCTGACGCTGCTCTACTGCTTGCACTTCAGCTATCGGAAGTATTTCTTCTGCTTGCGCTTCTTCTTCCTTTCCTTCTTCGGTTTTCTTGTTCCTTCTCGTAGTTTTATCGGCCATTTTAATTTATTGTTGTATAAATGTGTTCTAATCAGAGCGCTTGTTTCGTTTGGGGACAAATACCCACGCAAATAATCGCTTTTATAAAATGTGTACCCCACAAATATGATGTAAGTAAGCTAGGGTCGGCTACTGACTTTTTTAATTTATTACTTGTTTAATTAATTAAGAAATCACCTTTGTCACGACGTTGGACGCCAAAGAATTGCAATGATCGCCCCCTAATCCATATATATAATAGACTTGTCTGTCCGTCCGTCCGTCCGTCCGTCCGGGACGCTGTTTCAGCAGCCAAACCGTAAGAGATAGAGAAAAAAGTTATATGTTTGGAATGGTCATGTCAGGTCAGGAACCGAATTTGAGTCTCTAACACTAATTATTATCTTAATTATCCTAATCCGAACTTTTTAGGTTAGATTCTAGGCAAATTTTATCAAGGCGAATGCGACTGGTAGTTTGCTACCAACAATGACGTCATATACGTACGTGTGGTGAATACGCGTTCTATTTGCAAAACGGTCTTTTTTGTTTTATTAAATGAGACATTTGTCTCACTGGACTGCTAGTATATAATAATAAGATAAATAAATGTAGGAAAGGATCACACAAATAAAAATAATAGTTTTAATAAAAGAATTTCTGAGTATTGTGTCAATCTCAGAGCTTATTAAAATGATGTTATACTTAATATTTGCAAAATAAATGGTTTATTGCTCTTTCTATTTTATTCATTTGCAATCAAATAAAATAAAGCTCCGGTCTAGCAGGAAGAAAACTCTCTAGGTGTAGGTTCAACAACAAAGTATTACAATTACTTTCGAGTAGGACAGATTAACTCATATGACATCCAGATATGGATTACTTCTACAAAAATAGCGTAATTTGAAGGCAAAACACCAAAAATGGCAAAATTCACATGATGTATATACAATACAAATAATATGACGTTATTTCCGGCTAACCTGGTTTTGTTTCAGTAACGTAGAGCGCCGAGATCTGCATTTGTTTAACTTCTTGCAATTTTCGGTGTTCAAAACCGCTTATCCGCAAAATCAAAGGACGCTACCTCGATAAAACCCATCTGGAACGAATCTGGGAACTGGGGCCTGCCTCTATACCTCGTACAAAGTCTAATCTTGATAAAAACCCAAAGCTAGTGAGCCTTCTCCAATTGCTTCCCTGTGAAATTTACCTTACAAAGGCAGCGTCGCAAGCTAGATCACAAAATCAAACGACGCCACGGCAATTATAAACTTGGTGACGGCTTCCTGCTCCAAAACTCTGGACATAGGCACTCAGGAGGATCTGCTCTACACGTTGCAGATAAGATTCTAGCTGGCCGATGTCTCAAACTATTCGAAAAGGGGCCCCGATGTTGACAGCACTTGGGCGAATCTTGCAGATTGTTTTCCCTCTTTACTAGTATCTGTTACCACGACGAAAATTACACACAATATGCTCTGCAGACTGGTGAATATAAAAACCAACTTTTTGGCTCACACAGAAAACTTTTTTATTTGAAAATTTACATAAAACTGTGAGAACCTCTTACACCCAGCACAATTTTTCAAGGCTTCTTTTTCAATTAACAATTGAATATCTCAGTTCCTAGCAATTAAGTTTTTACAATTTATGAAATAAGTTTTGATATTATTACTTATTACTTAGCAACTAAACTGTTTTCTTTCCCTGGAAATCGTCACTTGTAGCACTTTACTATGCTTTTAATCACTGTAGTTTTTAAATGCACTGTTTCACAAGTTTATAATTAGCACTGCACAATTGTCTGTGTTCTATAATAGGTTGCCGTATCTTGCTTGAACTGCTTTGCACCATTTCTTTGCCCGCCAGCTGTCTTGCTGTTTGCTGGCATCATAAATTTTTACTCATAACACTCATATAATTTTTGTAAATCCACAAACCATCTCTCTATCATATTAAATTCACATTATTGTATTAAAGTTGCCCAAATTAAATCTGTCAGCTACATAAATTAAGGTGCGCTTGCCATTCGGAACATTAATTATGAATAAAAGGTTAAACGTAACCCCTTTTGATTCTGCCTTATCTAATGCTAACCCTTCTCAATCAAATTATAGTTACTGCTAATCATATCACGTACATTTATTAGTGTAAAATACTGACTTTATCTTGCAATAAACAAAACATTAATTCTGTGCTCATTTTGAATTCTTTCATTTTAGTTAGCAATTCGGGTTGTTTTGATGTACAGGAATTTGCAAATCAACAGTATTCTAAGAGCGATTTTATTTTTCAATAACTTAAATAATTTTTTTGTTTTATTTTTATTATTTAGCGCCTCAAAGTACAATAATTATGAAAGAAGATGTTCGACATGACTTCCTTTCATATGGATACTTCTTCTCAGAGAGTAACTCCGCACCTTTTCAAAAAAACTCGATCTTTCTAGAATTGTTTTACAACTTGGTTCAATTCGTTGGAACTCAGCAAAATTATTTTTAGACGACCACGTATGAAAGTAACATTATCGCGATAGCAGCCTACTACAGAAAGTTGACAATTTCATACACTAGCACGATATTATATCGTGCTAGTCATATCGTAACGGCACAAAGTTATTCACATCACGACCTCATCACGGCCTGCTGCTTAATTGTGTGACAAACGTCACTTTGACGTTTGTCACACAATTAAGCAGACCTTGATTCAAATAATCCAGACGCTTTTGCTTTATTCGTTGCTCTGCTTCCAACAAGCTCTAATTTCTTATAATTGTACCAATAATAATATAACGATCAATTTTGCAAACAAAATAAAAACAATTCTTAAAAATAGAATTTACTTTGAGTAGTCGTCTAAAAAATAGTGTTCATAACTCGCCCGAAAGTGCAAATATCTGTGCTCGTGTTTTAGATCCACTCGGGCTTCGCTTCGCTACGCCCTCGTTTGTCTAATCAACACTCGCACGATACTTGCTACTTTCGACGCTTGTCATGAAAATAACTATTACAAGTGTTACGTACATTAAACTTTCTAAGTAACCCCAAATAAAGAAAGTCACGATTCGCATAGAGATCTAATTTACTTTAGAACGCGAAAACCCGCAAGAATACTTATGCCTATATGCTTCGAAGTTTAATGAACACTTTAAGCCGTGTGTTAAAGCGATTACAAATAGTTTTCAATTCACCCCAGTATTCCCTCCCATAAGCATTTGTTGTTACCCAAAACATAGTGGAACGTGATGATTTCTGAGGCTTTCACGGGCATTATCATTAAGTGACAAACGACTTCCGGGATTGGACCGTGTCATGATTGAGATCGAAGAACTCAACGTTTTGCCCACTTTCGTAAGGAGCTTCATCAGGAGGAAAAAGCAAAAGAGCACGGTGACTCAACGTGTTAACCACGCCAGAGGCAAAACTCTTTGCAAGGGAAGGGATAGAAAAGCACGGTAACTCAACGTGTAAACCACTTCATAGGCGAAACTCGACTAACTAACGGAAAGAGAAAGGCGAGAATTTATAGACAAGCGCCGTCGCGGTTCAGCAAATGCCGTCGCGGTTCAGTGGCGCTGGGCGGGGCTTAGAAATTAGCCTTCGTCCCGATTGAGATTGTTAGGATGTTTGTAAATCTCAATTGCTACGCGAATCTTTCTGCTAAAGAAGAATTGAGATTTGCAGATGATGGACGTTTCATCAAAAAGGATCTTATGACCAGTATCGCGTTGGTGTTCGGCGATGGCTGATGATGAAACGAGACCCGACTTGAGACAGCGCTGGTGTTCAGAGATGCGAGTTTTCACTGAACTACCTGTTTCACCAATGTATACAGCATTACAAGAGCAAGGGACTCTATAAACACATTTAGGTGACATATGGCCGGTCTTATAAAGACCACTAATCTGACGTTAACTTTAATTTGCTGTTAAAACAAACAAAAGGCGCATCAAAACGTTAGTGCTTATGACATTTCATTCATTAGTAAACAAATTTTGATGCGCTTTTGTTTATTTTAACAGCGAATTAAAGTTAACGTCAGATTAGTAGCCTTTATAAGACTGGCTGATAGTGTTTAATTTATCTTTAGATGAAGGAAGAACCTGTGAGATTTTGCTCGGGGGTTTGAATACTGTTTTAATGTTTTGTTTTTGAAGAAACTTTCCTATGCGGTCGGTGACTTGGTGGATATAGGGAAGAAAGACTATTGCTGCAGGAGGATCGGGTTTTGGAGGTTTGGGTGGCCGTGGCTGAAGATGGCGATTGATGGCCGACTGTATATCCCTAGCACGGTAACCGGTAACTGAGCTTTCCGAATGTGGTTTAATTAAGCGTGGATATTATTGGGTTGGGATATGGAAACACCCCGGTGTACAAGCGAATTGATAACAGACAGTTTTTGTGTAAGATGATGGTGGGAATCGGCATGTAGATAGCGATCAGTGTGAGTGGGTTTGCGATATACAGGATGACCAAGTTTGCCACTGGGTTGGCGAGAGACCTGAACATCTAAGAAAGGAAGGGAACCGTTACTTTCTATCTCCATGGTAAAGTTAATGTCTGGATGTTGACTATTGAGATGATTTAAGAAGACTGGTAACGTGTCTTTACCATGTGGCCAAATAATAAAGGTATCGTCAACGTATCGGAACCAAACCTTAGGTTTCAATTCTGAAGATTCCAGAGCTACGGTTTCGAAAGCTTGCATGAAGATATTAGCAACGACAGGTGAAAAAGGAGAACCCATGGCCGCACTAGAGATTTGTTTAAAGAACTGCCCTTGAAATAGGAAATAAGTGGAAGAGAGGCATTTTTCTATCAAGGCAGGTAGACTTGAAGACGTCTCCCCATGCTCCGATAACAACTGTTGGATTAGGACTATGAAATCGGGAATAGGACCTTTGGTAAAAAGGAAAGTGACATCGAAACTCACAAATAAATCCTCAGGTTCAATGGGCCCATTGTCAGTACCATAGATTCCCCTACTTACTCAATAGCTAAATACCTAACCACTATCCTCAGAAAGTTTACTGGTAAGTCTCCCTCGTATGAGTCGTATGTTTGCAATTCAGCCCATTTAGTTGAACTTATATAATTGCATAGGAATAATGTCGAATTCTAAAATGATTAGATTGATTTTAACAATTCCACACACAATTTATTAAGCCTGAGCGAAAATCTCCATAATTTCCAAGGAATTATTGTATCCACGTGTAGTGAAAGATTCCAGAAAGAAGCACAGCACCAAAAGACAATCTCACACCATCAGCGCCATAAAATGGCCGCCGGATATCATACTGACAATCTATTTTTCAAAACTCGCTTAGAATCCCCTACAGCTTTAAGGATTTCCAAAACCCATAGAGAAAATAAAAATGTGGCTAGGAAACCGAACATACAATAAGGAATTGCTGGAAACCCCAAGACACATCTTGGATATCAACTTAATTTTAATTATTACTTAACCAACGCGTAACAAACTACCCGAGTCTTAACAATAATTTTGTTCGATATAATTCAAATAAACATTGTGGACCAGCCATTTTTGCCCACTATTTAACTGTTTTCCGTTTACATATTTATGGTTCACACCAAATAACAAATTGACAATTTAATTTTTTTTTATTTTTAGTTGGAATGTAATGGCTGTATTTTGAACAAATACGACTATAGTTATGTTACTACTTAGTTCCAAGTATTGCATCCTTATTTGAAATTTAGATAGATTTTCCATGACCAACTGACTTGCAAAAAAGAGTAAACTAATTAAACAGCTTGCCCAAGCCTAGAAGGCGTTTTTACAGAAGCAGAATCGTGCTACTGTTTGTCCAATGTCGAAGTACAGTCAGAAAATAGCTACTTATGCATCAAGTTGCAAAATGAAAGTGTTTTTCACACTAGACGTGAAGTTTGCCGCACATGTGTGAAAAAGAATAATTTTGCAACGTGTTGCATACAAGATTTTCTGTAATTTTGAGTCAGATTAATTTTTATAGTAAATAAATTTACTTAAATCTACAAAGTTGTTCTAAATTTTCATATTAGCACGGGTATCAATATGAAATCTCATATTGCAACTAGTGAGAATATATGCATCATTTTGACCTTGAAAACGACAACAGAATATCATTATATTAGTTCAAAATTACAGAAAACTATATATTACATTTATATTGATAGAACTGCCACTCATCATGGAGTGTGAATAATTGGAAAACAATTTTTATGATGTTATTAACGTACATTTACTAATTATTATATTTCCCTTTTTAAAATCCAACATACTTGATAGAAGCGAATGATACAATGACACTATAACATATTTTCCTTTGAATGTAGAAAGACCATTTCTATGGATATTTTCAAATTTCTCTTATTAGTTCAAGAATTTGCCGAGTGCCTTGTAAGCTTGGGCGAGCTGTAAATAGGTAATAAAAAAAACATTAAAATGGGGAGAAGGAATATTATAAATCAACTTAGAACCAAGTTTCATTATTATTGCCAACTGGACTGTAAAGAAGTTATATTGTTAAAAGTAGATTTTCTTCAATATTGTACTGGAGTGAAACTTATAAAAAAGTACCTATACCTATGGCTAAAACTACGTTTAAAGCTATTAAAAGTTACAGCAGACGCTATACAGAAAATTATGCTATATTTTTAAACAATCAACTATACACGTAATTACTCTAAAACAAACACATCAATTCTAAAAAAGTATACCTTTTGCAACTAAAATCCATGAATTTAAATATTTTTTTCATAAATTAATAAAGGCTTTATCGAATTTATTACAACTTAATTGCACACTGCCTGATTAAAATATTTTTCTGTAGAACACTACATATTGCCTGCCACTCACAAAAATAAATTACTATTTTATACATAAGTACAGGTTACATCTATATGCCTCAATTGCAGCTAATTATACATTAAATCACATATGCATAATATAAGTACCTATCTGAATTGAGTAATTAAATATCTAGGAGAGTAAATGAACGGTTTGCCTATCCTTAATTACCTTTCTTGTTTTTCTAGATGACTGTATCATTCATATTCACAACGCATGTAAGTGCAGGGCTTTTGCCGACTCAGCCTCTCAGCATTTCAGGAATTGAAAGATGTCACATCTTAGGGTAATTGCGCAGAATAAAATACACAAAACCTTGATAATAATTACTTTCTCCTAAGGTTTGTTAACCATTATAAAGACACGCACAAACGAGAAATGTACTATGAGAGGCTAATAAAAGTAGAACTACATGCCATAGACTACACAGAATGTTCAGAAAGATTAGAAGTCTTTGAAGCAGAGAGCCTTGCCAACATATCCACAAAAAACTATTGTCTGGTGCAGACTGCAGATCCCCGATTGAACACTACCCACGTAAATAAAAAGGCGACTTTGGGAATTCCATAACTTGTGTACCATGCTATTCCAGGGCATCTGTGAGGGAGATGTTGGAGGGCCTTGCATATGCGGATTCAGAATTCAAGGAATAATATCGTCTTACTATAATGAAACTTGCTTCAAAACAGGATACCCAACTGTAATAACTGATGTAGGATACCACCTCAATTGGATTCGCAAAACCATACTCGATCTAAATGTTATAAGCTGCGCAACAAGTATCCTCCAAAATAAGTGCATCTTTTTAACAGTTTTATTAATAAAGAAAATCGCATAGATCAGTTGTATTCTAAAATAAATACAATAAACTTTAAGAATAAACATTCTTACAGATTACTCATAAGTACGTCTTGGCAACATATTCAATATCATGCAACAGACAAAAATTAATTTATCAGCAAAACTACCATCAAGATTATCATATAGCATAAATTCTGGTAAAGAATCTCCTAGAACCCTAAAATGATCAGACAGTCTTCTAACAATGCTAAATGTGTAACGCCACACTGTTATCGAGTGCACTTCGCACATTTTTTCTGGCTCATTATTTTGTCCAGTGAACTTGTTAGCTTGTGTGACATAGAGGACATCGTCACGATAAAGCAAAATTGAATCGTCATCACCTAATTTCTTTAACACTCCTGATTGGGCTATCATTTTTAAAATATCCATTGCACCCATAAATGCTTTGGAAACAAAAAATACTTCACCAAGTGGACTGTAAGCTATTAGATAGCTTACAGACGTTATATTATCTGGACATTTTATATTCTCAGGTCTAATACGTACCGTTATGGTACCAAAAATATTTACTTTCTGTGTACAATCAAACTGGGGCATAAATACTGCAGGTAGCATACTGCAGGTAGCATGTTGAAATCGCTTTTACACAGCACTGCTAATTTTTCATGTAAAAGCTCAACTATTGAAACATATACCGCTGGAAAAACAAACTTGTTTAAATACAATTGTCTTCATTTTGTGAAGCTTAGTTAAGACACTAAATAACTGTTCATACTTTGTTACACTTTCAATGGTTTTATGTCATCTGTAATATATTCCAGAAGAGCAGTGAATAGTTCGAAAGTTGGCAATCCACAGAAATTAGTGAAAACATCTGGATTCCTTTTCAAAAAGTCTTCTGTTTTGTTAAAACTACTATTTCTGGTACATCATTGTCATGTGATTCAAAATCAACTACTTCAGTTTTAATTACTACTTTATCACTATTACTTTCTTCATTATAATATTCACTTCTAATATCTTTTATTTGAATAGACATATTAGTAACAGCATTCACGTCCTGCCCTATTTTAGCTGTCATAGAATCCATGCGTAAAGGCCCAGTGTCGTTCATACCTTCGTCAGCTGAAACGGTTTCTTCAGATGGGTGTTCTGACTCATCGCTATCACAATTGTGCCATACATAGTTTTAACTTGATTGTGTCAGATTCATTTGTGGCACACTCACTTTTTACTATCACTTTATTTGAATGCTCAATGCATTTATCACTATTTTCATCCCATGAAATCGCACACACATTGCTGCTTTCCATCCTCAAACCTGCACAGTCATCCATAAACAAGACTCTCGATGACGAATTCAACTGTGTGAGTTGTGAAACGTTCGGCATCCCTACCCCTATTGGTATTAAGCTGTTGTATGCAACAGCATGCGATTTTCGGAGAGCATTGGTAGTTTCTACATTACTTGCTTTAAATTGCTGGTTGTTTGTAACAAGCAGTTCATTTGCTGGCGATGATTGCTTGTTGTGGTCACAATCGTCATCAACTATAATCGGTTCCTCTGCTACATTGGGGATCACACTACATCATCATCCATTTGAAATGTAAGATTGTTATTTGCTTATTCCAATTTTGTAAAGTTACTTGAGCCCCTGCAATTTTTCATTGCACAAATGCGGTTATACTCCATTTATTTTAGGACTCTGGTTGAGTTGTGCTTTGGAGCTGACAATGTCAACAACTTTGGCATTATTATAACCTACAATTAAAGTGAGGTTATGCAAAAAGTTTGGTTAGAACTTAAATGAATCATTTCAAATTAATAAAATATAACTCACCGCTCATCGGTTGCTAAAAGAAAATAATAACTATGACCTGCATATATAATTTAAATTATTATTTTTACAGATTTAAGAGCGTTTTTTTAATATTATCTATTCACTCAACTAATGCAACTGTCATTCAGCCCTAAAGTTGGCTGTTGGCAACATCTACAAATGTTTGATTTTGACAAGTTCAGTTTTTGCTTTAGTAACACTTAAAAAGTAAAACTTAAAATCTTCAAGTTTGAAGTAAATAGTCACAGTGATAGTAATACACCGCTTAGTTTTTTTAATGTAAATATATTTTTACAATATTTTGACAATGCCATTCATAACCTATAACTTTTATTAGTCACTTTGACATTGCCAGTTGCATTAGTTTAGTAAATGGAGTTAACAACTAAACTCAATTAAACAGCACATGAAGCGATCATGTCTTACTTGTATTATAAAACTGGAAATACTAATGCTTAAACACAATTACTGACAAAAATGTTTCCTAATGTTTATTTCTTATATTGTTCCAATATTTTATAAATGAAATTCACATTTACATTTTAATAAATTACTTTCTATTGACCTCAATCTACTCTTGGGAAGTCAAATGTTTTTGGTGAACTATCATCTAGATTACGAATATTTCACTTTATATAATCACAATTCTTGCTTATTCAATTACACTAGCTGTACATATTTACAATTAGTTCAAACTTACATCATACACAATTAACACAAAAATTATAAAAATGTACATCAAATTTTGCAAAATAAAACATTTCACTCCACAAAATACTTGCAACACTCTAGTACAATCGAAAAACTACAAAATTACTGCATTATTTTTACTTGCAAAAATGTATAACGATTATCCAAACTTCACCTATTTGATACCACCTCAATAAAACGAAGCGCTATATAAAACCTTTTATTATATTATTTCTTAATACACAAAAATTACTTAAGAAATTGAATTTCCTAGATCAAATATTTTCCTAGAATACGAAAAATCAACATATAAAATTGGAATGAAGGCACTTTAAATAAAATAAGTGCAACAAATTACACAAAATTCTAACCATGGTTCTTAAATACATAATAAATACATCATAAATGCATAATTGTACATATCTCTCATCTAACCAGACATGATCATACGTACAAAGTCTTCGTAATTAACATTTCCCTGAGAATCCTCCTGCCCTTGCAGCAACTGTTCAACCTATAATAGCAAGCACAAATAAGTTCAAATCGTAAGCAAGTACGGGCCAGACATTACCTCATCATCAGTCAACTTCTCTCCCAACGTAGTAAGCAAGTGGCGCAACTCTGCCGAGCTGATGTAGCCATTTCCGTCCTTATCGAAGTGCCGCAAGCCTTCAATGAAGTCATCCGCAGTATCAGCACTACGCGATTTTGATATTTGCTTAAAAAAAACATTATGAAAGCTTGATAAATAATAAACGGCACATTTTCAATTACCTGATATATCGGTAAAAACACTTCAAAAGACACTCTCTCATCGGGCTTGTGTTGGTGCGTGTACTTCTTAACATCTGATTCTGTTGGATTCTGTCCGAGAGCTCTTAGAGCGTCTCCAATTTGAGCTACATGAATTTTTCCATCGCCTCTGTTGTCGAAAAGCTGGAAAGCCTCTTGGAACTCTGCAAAAGGTATGAAAATAGATTAATAAAAAATCAAACAACAAAGACTGCTAAGAACATTATTGTACCTTCTACAGAGGACAAAATAGGTTTACTAGGTTCGTAAAGGTACATTATAATTCACTTTCTAGACTTGCAGTTGTAAAAAGTGCAATTAAACAAGTACTGGCACAAGGCAGCAACAACTAACTGGTCAGCGATTGCAGTGCATCTGCCAGTGTTAAAAATATTAATTGCACTTTCAAAATGATACCATATATAGACAAAATCAAGAAAATGAGTCATTTGAAATTTTTTCTCCTCGTACTTCATCCCACGTATCTTTGAGGTTAAGTCGCCCAAGTTGTCAACGTCAAATCGCGAGGTTCCAAGCAAAGTTCGCCCGCCGAAATTTCAATATTTACGGAAGGCAACAGGAGTTTTGTAAAATTAATGGGTGGCACAGCCCAAATGGGCATTAAAAAATCAAGGCAACCAAAAGATATGTGCAAGGAAGAATTCAAGGCGGGGCCATGCAACCTAGATTAACGTTTTAAGACTTACCGGCCATCTGGTCTTCTGTGTAATTTGCCTGAAACGAGAAAATACAATTAGCCACCCCATTTCTACCACCTTTAGTCAAATTTGGAAATAATCCCGCAATATTTATTATTCTGCGGGCTTACCATTGTGCTGTTTTCACACCTGTACAACTGTCAAAATGACTCATCTAATACTCATGAACATCGCAGCAGGCGTCTAACCTCTAACGCGCTAAATTTGAATTTAAAATTAGACGGTGTTTTTTAGTGCACTGTGAGTAATGTTTATCTTTATTATGCGTATAAATTATGCAACTATTTACACTGATAAAGTTGTCTCTGTGAAAACTGTTTTTTGTAAATATAAAAAAATTATTTCCAGTTTGCAAAAGGTATAGTAAACCTAGGTCAGTAAATGATTTAGAATTTTCACTATTTTACCAATTCAAAGACTAAAGTATCACAGTGCGATCACAGAATAAATTATTGAACGAGGTTGGCTACGTAGAGAAAACAAAATCAGTGTTTCAACTAGGTTTATACTTACAGAATTCATCCGTCAATTCAACATATCAAATATAGGTGCGTTTATTAAAATGGTTGTATTACAGGATTTTTTTAAATCATATTTTCGATATAGGGTTTCAAAAAATGAACGGAAATACAATATTCAAGCTTGTATTGACAAATTTATACAAAAATTTCTTATTATTAAGGCAAAATGGCAGCAGTTGATTACACTGTTTATGATAACATTTAAAAAAGTATTTAATATTCAAAATACAAAATAATTTCACATCAGCTATATAAAATTGCAAAATAGAAAATGGAATTAACGTACCTATTTCAGATGTAAAATAGAAAATACGTACTTAAAATAAGTTTTTAAATGGAAAATGTGTTTAACTGTATATAATTTTATTAAGTAAACTTTCCTTCGTTTTTAACACATATTAAAGATAGTTCTGAATAACTAATACGAACTATAAGAATAACTGCTTTACTTTTTTCTGTCTTCTTTAGAAACCCATTGCAATTTTTTTTAAAAAGTTAGTTACTCTAACGGAAACAGCATCATTAACTACCGACGATTTTAATAATATCACAAGAACAGAACCATTTAAAATTTTATTTAACCTTTTTATAAAATATATGCTTCGAACGCTGCAATTTATTTAAAGTTTTATTAACAGGTCGTTATTTCTACGTATTCTATACATATATCTAATACTTACTATATTGCTAGCGGCTATTAGTGGGAAACTCACCGATGAAGTGAGACACACAACCAACTCCTTCATGTATACGGTGAGCTGTGCGCAAGCGCGTCGTCCGCGAGGTGAGGAAGTGAACCAACCAAGTTTAAAATTCGCTTCTAAAGGCGGAGTTCGAATTCTCACGCATGCGCACGAGACGCGTTATACTCTAAGTGAGACTATGTCGGCGCCGTAATGTTTTCTGAAGTTTCCAGGTCCTACCAGCAATATATGTGTATTATATATATGATTCTATAACAAAATGAATCTCAGAATCTTTAAATTGATATAACTATAATGCATCTCATATTTCATTTAACTTAGCTTTAATTTTTATAAATCTTCGAAGTCTAATCAATAAAAAGTGGTCGATTATACTGCTTAAAACAATTTTTTAACAAGTAGAATTCCAGTACGATGGACAGGGAGATGTAGACGATTTGTCTGAAACATTTAAATATATTTCACAAGCTTTTTGTGATTTTGAGGCTATTTTCCAATTAGCAAAATATTTTCCAAATGCTAAATGATGCAATTTACTGCATACCGGATCAAAATGAGACCAGAGCCATGCTTATATCGCCTTTGTTTATGAATCGATTTGGATGAAATTTGCTATGGGGATACTATACAGTATGTTCAGTGACTACCAGACATAACAAAATTAACATTGGGAAATTATATAAGGATCAACTATTGCCATGAGCTATATATTCTTTCTGAGTGGCCGAAACAAAAAATTTAAAACAAACAGAAATTTACTTCTGGCAAATAATTACATAATTATTTAAAGGAAATTTATTTAAAATAATTAATATTACATTTTCAAATACTTAACAATGCATGTGTACTCAACAGAAAAAAAATCAAATGGTAACATGGAATTTAGCAGGTAACAGTTTGCGAAGAACGTGCCAGCTTTTTAGTGTTTATATTAATGAACGGCCTATTCCCTATAAACACACAGTTGCACGAATTGTAAAACAACTCCGAGAAACTGGGTGCGTCAATAGCCTTTGCAAAAGGAATAGAAATGACAGCCAGAATGTTAACAATAATATTTTGGCAGCGGTCGAAGCCGATCCCAATGGAAGTGTGAGGGAAATTGCAAATAATCTCGGTGCATCTCGCTCGTATGTTCACCGCACTCTTAAAATACACAAATATTTTGCTTACAAATATCCCACGCAGCAAGAGCTATTTATTAGCAGCAAATAGTGAAAAACGAATCACCTTTCGTGAATTAATGTTTAATAAATGTCATTTTTTTAGAAAATATTTGTTTCACTGAAGGGTGCACATTTACATCAAATGGAGAGCGAAATCGTCAAAATTATCGGCATTGGAGCCAATCTAATCAACATGTGTATGTGTATATACATACACAATACCGCCAAAGTCTTAATCTATGGGAATCTTGGGCGATAATTTAATTGGTCCGCTCTTTATCGACGGTACCCTGAATAGCAGAATTTATTTAGATATGCTTCAAAATCAAATAGTCCCTGCTATTACTACAGTAGTTAATAATATCAACACAGTATGGTATCAGAACGATGGAGCTCCTTCTCACTATCCAAGAGAAGTGCGAAACTACCTAAACGAAGTATTCCCCAACATATGGAATGGTCGTGGTGGCCCTATTAACTGAGCTCAAAAGTGTCCAGATTTGTCACCCAATGATTTTTCTTCTGGGGCTTCCTGAAATCAAAAACTTACACTTCACGAAGACATGCAAATTTAGAATCTCTAAAATACTCTATTAGGGAGGCATTTTTAACATAACCCCTCAAACATTACGAAATGTATGTCGTAATTTTTATGACAGATTAAGCCACCGTCTACTAGTTAATGTGAATACGTTTGAACATTCAATTAATTATTACCTGTTAGGTATATTGAATTTTAGTGCTTACATGTTGTGTTTCTCTTCGTTATTTCATTACAAAATACAAGCTTTCTGTTGTATGTATTACTGAAAAATCAATCCAATTTGTTTGTACAAAAACTTTATTATCAAATAATAAATGGTTTACGTTTGTTTACCCATGAACGCTAAACCTTAACCTTATTTTCTATTTTATTTTTGCGTTGCGTAAATTCCAAATACGTATTTATTTATTTATTTAATTCTCAAACAGGCATTGCCTAGCTGCATGAGAATGGGTATTCTACATTAATTAAAATTAAAATTTTCTGGAGGAACAACGTCTTTATAATGCTAACACCTTTTTCGAGAAAAGACCTAATCGTAAATGGACATGGCGCAGCCCGGATGGGAACACTCGAAATCAGATAGATTACATCCTGGCCAACAACATCCATATAATACATGACGTGGACGTACTGAACAGATTTAATACGGGCAGCGACCATCGCCTGGTGAGAGCACATATCTACATAAATACGAAACTTGAGAGGAAAAAGAAAATGAACAGACCCTTATCTAAACGTGTCAACTTAGACGAACTAAAAGAAAATCCCCATCGATTTCAAACCTGCCTCACAAAACAACTTAGCGAACAAGAATCCAAAACTGACAATATCACAGAGATCAACAGAAACATCGTAAATGCAGTAAACCAGGCAACTAAATCCTATAGACTGAAAACAACTAGAGAAAACCAACTTTCACAAAGAACACTGAACATGCTAGAGAAAAGAAGACAATTAATAAAGGAACAGAAGAGAGATACAGTAGAGTATACCAAACTGAACAAAACTGTCAGAAGAATGGCAAAAGAAGACATACTGGAACATAAAACCAAAATAACGAAGAAAGTACACGAAAATCACAGAGGTATGAAAGTTCTTAGAAGACGATTAACAACAACAAAACAAGAGATTGTAAAAGTGAAAGACAAGAAAGGAAATTGGACTAATGACAGACAAGGTATTATGCGAGCAGTCACAAACTTCTACCAAGACCTTTATACAACAAAGGTAAAAAGCGACATAGACGAATAAAACACAAGAAGAAAAGTTACAAACGTAGGCTCTGAAGATATACCACCAATTAATATAGACGAAGTAACAGTGGCAATGAGACAGACGAAGAACGGGAAATCTGCAGGAGAAGATGGAATCCTAGCAGAGGTACTGAAACGCGGAGAAGCTTCACTTATAGAAGAACTAGAATCACTCTTCAACAAATGCCTACAGCAAGAAGACATTCCAGAGGATTGGGCTAATGCACTTGTAATATTGATTCACAAGAAAGGAGACAGCGAAGACCTGGAGAATTATAGACCTATTAGCCTACTATCTCAAATCTACAAGCTATTCTCCAGAATTATAACCAACCGCCTAACACCGAAGCTGGATTTCTACCAGCCAAGAGAACAAGCAGGGTTTAGACGAGAATTTAGCACTACCGAACACTTACAAACGATAAGAACACTCTTGGAAAAGACAACAGAGTATAATATACCCCTTTGGCTGGCATTTATAGATTTCCGAAAGCTTTCGACACCGTCGAATTATGGGCAATCGAACAAGCTCTCAAGGAAGCAAGAATTGACCATCGCTACAACACCCTAATAATAGTAGATTATGTTATTAGGAGTAAAAGTGATACTTTATGTGCGAAGCTGAAGTTTATTTAGCCGAACGTTAGTGAGGCAAATAATTCAGCTAAGCCACATAAAGTCACTTTTACTCCGAATAACATATACTATTTTATCCGCAAACGTATTCAGGTAAATTTCATTAAAATAAATTCAAATAAAAAAGGATGCATCGGCCGGGAATCGAACCCAGGCCACCCTCGTGACAGGCGAACACTGTACCGCTGCGCCAACCGATCTTGTTCAAATAACGCGCTACTGTAATGATATATGAACATACTGAATCACCCGAGCTAATAGCACACGGCCACAGCAGCTGTCACACCATAAACCACGGCGACAGATGCTCCGATCCGCTGCTTAAAGGTTTATTTAAATTAAAACTTTTTCGTACTCTTTGAAAATAAAACCGGCCTACGGATCTAAGTCTAAGAATTAGCAAAATTTTAAGCCATCATACAATTTAATCGGTCCAGTATCTTCGGAGGAGATAACGAACAAACATAGAAAGAAAGAGGGCAACGATTTTGTGTGCTTAGGCAGATAAAGTATGCAAAATTCGCTATTTTGTCTGCTTAGGCAGATAAAGTGACACTTTTACCTTGTCAATAAAGACAAATAACTTGTCACTTTTGTGACGTTTGCGGATAAAAAACATTTATAATAAAGCCACTCGACAAATAAAATTACATGACACATCTGACAAAATAAACATCGGAAGAGGAGTAAGACAGGGTGATATATTGTCGCCCAAGCTATTCACTCTAGTCCTGCAAGATGCGCTAAGATTAATTCATTGGGAAAACCGGGGCATCAATATCAGTGGAGAGAGACTTCATCACCTACTATTCGCTGATGACATAGTCCTGATTGCTCAATCAAAATCAGAGCTAGTGAGCCTCATCGAGGACGTTCACAGAGCAACCGCCCGTGTTGGCCTTGAAATTAATTTCCAGAAAACAAAATACATGACAACAGAGAACGAAGACGTCAATCAATATGTCACGCTTGGAACAAACAAGATCGATAAGGTAACCAAATACAAATACCTAGGACAGACCATAACCGTAGGAAAGGCGAACCAAGAACTGGAAATAAACGAAAGGATACGACTTACGTGGGCTGCCTATAACAAGGTAAAGGACATACTAGCTACGAATATTCCAATTCCACTGAAAGCCGAAATATATAATCAATGCATTCTGCCAGTGACAGCCTACGGCGCACAGACCTGGACATTCACTAAATCTATACTGAACAAATTGAGAGTTAACCAACGAGCAATTGAGAGAAGGATACTCGGCATATCGTTGAGAGATCACAAAACGAATGTATGGATAAGAGAGAAGACAAAGGTTATAGATATCGTTAACCACATCGCGACATTAAAATGGAACTGGGCTGGTCACGTGGCAAAAGGACAAGACAAATGGAGTGGCAAGATAATACGATGGAGACCGTGGAGTAACAGCCGAAGCGTAGGAAGACCACAAATGCGATGGAGCGACGACCTCAAGAGAACAGGAGGCTTAAATTGGTACCAGGTAGCACAAAATAGAGCTACTTGGAAAAGCTTTAGGGAGGCCTATACCCAAAGGGTAGAAAACGGCTGAGAAAGAAGAAGAAGACCATTTTAAAAAACTTAATAACTAAAAAAAAATACCTAACGGCTGAATGAAATATGGCTGAAAAACATAATAGAAGTGAGCCATAAATCGATAGTTTAAGAAGGACTTAATAAATCAAAATGATATTTAAGAATGTTTGTGAAAGTTTTTAAATCATATGCAAAATCCAAATCACTTGTTACGATAACTTCATTAGCAAAACTTAGAAAATTGGTTATAGGTGACCTTCGCGTATATGTTGATTGAGGCTTTTATACTGAATATTACTTATATGTACAAGGTAATTACTATAACACATTATTTATCCCTAAATACTATTTATTTGCAACAATATTGATAATTAAATGGTGATAGTTGTATTGTGTCAGCAAATTCTAAAAATAACAGCAATCTGACATATGTAAATGTGATTAATTCAACTATCTGCTGTTTCATTTGTGTCAATCACATTTTTAGTTACAGACACAGCAATAGTTGATCCTTATATAATTTCTCAATGTTAATTTTGTCATGTCTGGTAGCCACTGAGACAACTGTATATAATATTCAATAGATGGATAGATACGTCTCGTCGACTGTAGCCATTCCTGTGTAAAGCTTCTTCCACATGTCTCAGTTCGTGTGGCTTACTGTCCTCGTCACAAATAGCTTTAGCCCGATGAATAAGAATCTTAATCAATGATCTCTTTTGTTAGGGATGATGATGAGACGAAGCATGCAGATAGCGGTCAGTGTGAGTCTTCTTTCGATACACTGTATGGCTTAATCTGTTGTTAGCAGTTCGCTTCACTAACACATCCAGAAAAAGTAGACGTCCATTTTCTTCAGTTTCCATAGCGAATCTTACCTTGGCATGGTGGTTGTTTAAGTGTGCCAAGAAAAATTTAAGAGCTGCTTTTCCATGAGGCCATATACCAAAAGTTTCGTCTACGTAGCGGAACCAGCATTTAGGTTTGAGATGGCTGGACTGAATAGCTTCTTCTTCAAAGGCTTCCATAAATATGTAAGCAATAACTGGAGATAACGAGGATCTCATAGCGGCTCCTTCTTTTTGCTCGTAGTACATTCCTTCCCAAAGAAAGTATGTCGTCGTAAGGCATATTGTTACTAACTCTGGGACGTCTTCTCGGAGTCCTTGAAGAACGAAGCATTGTTGTATAAGCTTTACTGAATCTTCTACTGGTACGTTGGTGAACAGGAATTCCACATCGAAATTGACCAACATGTCCTGGTCCGTTACTTCCAACTGAGCCAATATTTCCACGAAATGTTCAGAGTTCTTCACGTAGAATTCTGTTCTGCCTATCTATGGTTGTAATATGTTAGCGAGGTATCTGGAACGTCTGGTTTGTGAATCTTCGGAAGTCCGTAAAGTCTGGGCGGTCTAGTATCGTTAGGCAGTAGTCGTCGATGTTCCGACTCTGGTATTAATGAGCTTTTGATAGCTCCTCTAACCTGGCGTTCTATCCTCGATGTGGGGTCCTTCTTCAGTGTTCCGTACTGTCCATCGTTCAGTAGTGATTAAATTTTGTTCCGGTAGTCCTTTCTGTTCATCACTACGGTGGCATTACCTTTGTCAGCGCGTAGAACTACAATGTCTGGATTGTTGCGGATTTCCTTCAGAGCTTGTGTTTCGGCTCTGGTGACGTTCCTCGTTAGTGGTTTGGCACGCTTTAATATACAACAGGTCTCGTGTCTTACATCTTCGGCTTCCTCAACTGGAAGTTTGCAAATAGCACTCTCAATTTCAGCGATGACTTCTTCAGCAGATAAGTGGGATGGAGTGATGGCAAAATTCAATCCTTTTGCCAAATCGACTTACAGTCCTCAGAGAGGGGTTGGTTCAAAAAGTTAATTACCGTTTTCCTGATATCCAATCCTGGATCATCAGCTATGCCCACTCAGAACACCACATGAGTAATACGACCAAAAACATATAAAGAAGTTCGAGAAGCTTCAATCCAAAGTAACACCGGTACCAGAATTGGATATCACGAAAACAGTAATTAACTTTTCGAACCAACCTCTCTCTGAGGACTGTACCTCGATTTTGGCAAAAGGATTGAATTTTTCAGAATCGAACATAAGATATACATTCACACGGTTAACCTTACTTCGCTGGTAATACATTGGTTTATAGTTAAAAGTTAATAGGAACTGCTTCGACAAGCTCAGAATGGTGTGGATCACGATCCAGCTGCAGCTGCAGATGCGATGAAAAGATCAGGGCGCCAAGAAAGCTATTTAAAAAATCCTGAAGCACTATTCCCAGAGTAGCGGGTACGATCTATCCAACAACCTAAACAAAAGTGACTTGCCAATCAAGACCCATAGCATAACGAAAATAACAAATCATAAATATTTATAATATATAAATAAGTTCAAATACGAACGCTTTCATAAAAATAAATAAAGCGTAAACACATTTTAAAGATATAGCGCATCCAATAAAAAGTACAGATTAAAAGCAATTTAAAAATATGGAACGTTGTTAAGACCAGTTTAAAATCCCGCACTTGCATTTCAAATATCCGCGCTTTCCCGCATCTTTTATTGCAAATATTGACAATTCCACGCTCGCTTTTCAAATTCAAATATGGACGCTTCCCCCTCGTTCTAGTATAATACAGCTTTGATCGCTCACACGTATGCGACTCGGCCACGATGGTCTCTAACGTCACCTCGTAAAACCGAGTATGGTGATGTAAATTCCGCCTGTTAGAGCGAATCGGTTGCATGAGTGAGACAGGGAAAGCAAACAAAAGCGCCTCATACCCGTCTTTCTTCCGACCGTCTTCGAAATTAATATAAAACCGTTGTTCGTATGCTTTTTGTGGTGCGTTTCGTTGTAAGAGTGTTATCGTCTGAAAATATTACCATACGGTTGTGTGTGGTTGAACTTCCCTTGGTGGGTGAGTGTTATGGCGGAACCAATATTCTCCGTTGTATTGTAGCACTGGGTATGCAATCAACACTTTGGCGAATTTCTACGAGAGAGGTTTTTTGATAACGTAGTTTCGACGGCCAGCTATCTGCGCTGTGCTTTAACCATCTGCAGAGACTTTGACGAGACGGTGAGACCTTTCGGCTGCATGAATCAGCAACATTTCCAGACATCACTCAGGTATTGTAAGCTACTTGTTTTTTGTCGTTTGTGTAATTTTAGAGCGTTTGTGAGACGCGCTTGTGTGGACATTAAAGTCACGTAATGTATACATAACAACGGCCATAATTGAAACCGACGCGCGTGACTTACTTTTAGAGTAAATTGTCATTATGGTTGCGTCATATCCTACTGAATTTTTGTGTGGTTTGGTCACCACTGTTGCTTCAATGTAACCAATGTATTTTTTGTGTCATACCTATCGTTGTTAAGTAAATCATATAATAATTATTAACCCCTTTTACAACTATGTCAAAAATGTACCTACATACTTAAATTTTAACAGATTTGCATTCGTTTCAACACCCTATACTTTTATTTGTGATACCTATACGTGTTTAAGTGTTTATATACATGTGATGTTCTTTCTTGGATGTATTAATTGTAAGATTAGACGAGGTTAGCAGGCTAACCAAGGTAGGTCCCCAAGCAGTCCGAACGTCGCACAAAACATACATACGTGTATACAATCAGACATACAGACAGACAGATAGACAGACAAGCAGACAAACAAACAGACAGATGAACTTGAAAAAAACCTGTTCTTCGTAATCGGAAGACGATTGTTTTTGCGATAACAATACTTTCTTCGTATTTTATACGAAGTAAGTAATAAACACAGATAAATATTATACATCCAAACAATTATTATATAAAATTGAACAAATAAATATTACACGTGCAGTGCTTGACCAGATAAGAGCGCTTAGAATCGGTTTCGTCCCATTAGTAATATTTAGTTTTTAAGTTTGCACTAGTTTTAAGTTGGTACCATGTAGCGGAAGGGTGGCAACCTGCCGCCTGCCATCCTACCAAATGGACACTCTTGTCCTGGTGTTAGCGGTGGTTACACGTATCGAAACAATGATCGAAAATAAAGTAAATTTAGCCTTTTCTATTGTTTTATTTGTGTGGTGCCAGGTGAAAGGCAACAGCTACCAGCTCGTGGTAGTAAAAATCAATAAAGGTCCTTCGAGAACGAGAAACAACGAAGAATTAGGAACATACCATCGCGAAGCTTTGGGGTGTAGTTAAGCTGCTATCAAGCAACATCTCGGCCCTTCAAATAGAGCTGCAGTCCATCATCGCGGCCCTGTAAATAGAGCCGTAGCTCATCGTGGCGGCCCTGCATTTCGGATGCCCCAACAGAACCGTTTCGGCAAAGTATAGAAAACTGTAACTGAAAAAGCATCAACTAACCTTCTTAAAAATATATTCGCGGAAGCAGTCGTCGATGAGGTCTCACCGTATCACGACGTATTTATATACAGAGTGTAAACAATAATGTCGTACATAGGAAAAAGGCAATGTTAAAAATTACGAAGAATCGACTATATCTGTGGTCATGTAACATATCAACGTTATTTGTTTTCTTGTCCGCGCAACGAGAGAAACGCTTAGGGGAAAAAGTTAAGCGGGGGGGTTCGTGTTATACGTTTGGCAGTACTGAAGTGTATTGTTGGTGATATTGTCAGTGTGTGTCAAATTCGAGGATAGCAAGTTAGGTTTTCTTTGTTCTTTGACACAGACTGGCGAAAAACCGACTAACCTCGAATTTGACATAAACTGCCAATACACTTCAGTACTGCCAAACGTAGGTATAACACGAATCCACACACATCCCTCTTTTACCTAAGATTTTCTCATAGGAAATATATTTTCTATCGTTGCGCGAACAATAAAACAAACAACGTTGCTATGTTACATGACCACAGATATAGTAGATCCTTCGTAATTCCTAACATTGCCTTTTCTCTATGTACAATATTTTCGTTTACACCCTATATATGGCAATCCTTACCACATCTCAAAATATAAGTTCTCACACAATTGCCACATCCAGTGGCGTAACTTGTACCCGCAAACCACGCGGCCGCGGGAAGGGGGGGCTGAGCCTGAGGGGGTCCGAAGAGCCCCCTAATTTTCTTTTTCTTTAATTCAATAAACGCAAGCAGGAAAACATCTTTCTATTTTTATTTTTATCATAATGAGATGTCCACGCAAAAAGCAAAAGTATAGTTTTGAATTGCCGGCCTTTAAATTCAAGCTGACATAGATGATTTTGTAATATGGGGCATAGGGTAATGAAAGTGGCGAATTTCCTGTAGTCGTAAGGCTAATTTGAGTTCACTTAATACCACCCGTATTGTAAGAATTCTATAAAATGTAACAACATGATCATTAAATGTTGGATTTATGAATTGTTTTGACCCCTATCCCTATCCTCATTCTGTTAGCAGCAGAGTTTCCAACTATACCGTAAAGTACTTTACGAACTACAATCCCGTCGGGGCGCGAAAAAATGCTACGATTGACAATGTGTCGATTTGTAGGTACATTTTAACTTGGTGAATAGCGAAGTTTTTTTTTTAGTAGACATTAAATATTCACGTTCATTACGCTGCCCACGACCTCAACTTGGTGATTAATGATACAGTTAAAGGTGTAAGAGAAATTGAACCTTTTTTGCTACTGTTCAAAACATTTCACATTTTTTGAATTGGGCTTAAATCGGTGGGATCTTTTAAGTTCCATTACGAGCGCATCCGCTATAAAAAAAGAACCCCTAGATTTTAATCTTTGCTTCAAACTGCAAACCTTTTTAGTTTTTAAATCCAAAGACTTTGTGCGAAATGACTAAGAAAGATCACCTTTCCAAAGCAACAGCTTTTTAAATACTTTATAAAAATAATATTTCCCCTTCATTTTCTCTCGACATTTGTTCCTGTGCAAAAAAATATTATAATATAGATAAATTAAAAGAGTTTAAAAGCGTGAAACGATTTGCTAAGTATTTAATAGTTGATAATCGGAATTTATCATCAAATTTTCCAGAAATTGCGACAGCGCTGTTATTATTTTTAACACTACCTGTTTCCGTCCTTTCAGCTGAAAAAGAGCTTCTCTAAATTAAAAATTATGTCAGAAACAATATTCCTCAGGAAAGATTGGAAAATATTTTTTTATTACACTGAATCGGAGATAGCTGATAAAATGGAATTGCAAGAGCTTATTACAGATTTTGCAAACATTAAGGTCAGGCGTACCCACATTAGTTAAAATCTCGTTTTTATTTTTTAACTATCATAGTTTTTTTTTCTTCAAGACTCATTTATTTGCAAACTGCTACAGTAGCAATAAGCAAATCAGATAAATACAGAAATGTAACATTGCACTAGAAGTAACGTGTGAGAGAACGTCCTATGACGTTCCTCGTTGTGATTAACTTATATAAATAACTAGCTGTTACCCGCGACTTCGTTCGCGAGAGGTTCGTTATTTGTGTATTAAATAATGACTAATTATTTTCTGTCATCCCATCCCATCATATCCCCGTCCCCATCCCTTTCTCCGTCCCCGTCTCCGTACCATCCCATCCCGTCCCGTCCCGTCCCGTCCCGTCCCGTCCCCTCCTCTTCCATCCCATCCCTTCTCTTTCCTTTCCTTCCCGTCCCGTTCCTTCCCGCCCCGTTTAGTCTCGTCCAGTCCCGTCCCGTCCCGTCCCGTCTCGTCCCGTCCCGTTCCCTCCCCTTCCATCCCATCCCTTCCTTTCTCTTTCCGTCCCGTTCCGTTCCGCCCCGTCCCGTCCCATCCCTTCCCGTCCCGTCCCGTCCTTTTCTTTGCCGTCCAGTCCCGTCCCGTCCAGTTTCGTCCATCCCGTCCCGTTCCGTCCTCTCCTCTTCCATCCCATTCCTTTCCTTCCCTTTCCGTCCCGTCCCGTCCAGTTCGGTTCCGTCCCGCCCCGCCCCGTCCCGCCCCGCCCCGTCCCTTCCCGTCCAGTCGCGTCCCGTCCCGTCCCGTCCCTTCTCTTCCCTTCCCGTCCAGTTTCGCCCCGTCCCGTCCCGTCCAATCCCGTCCCGTCCAGTGCAGTCCCGTCCCGTCCCGCCCTCCCCTTATGTCATGTCCACCATCTTGGACTTAAAAATAAATGCCATTTTCGTTATTTGTGTATTATATAGCCTAATGACTAATTATTTTCTGTCATCCCATCCCATCTCGTCTCCGTTCCCGTTTCCATCTCTTTCCCCTTCCCCGTCTCTTTTCCGACTCCGTCTCCGTCCCGTCCCGTCCCGTTCCCTCCCGTCCCATCCCATCCCTTCCCTTCCCGTCCCATCCCGTCCCGTCCCGTCCTGCCCCCTTCCCTCCCCACCCATCCCATCCCTTCCCGTTCAGTCCCGTTCCCTACTCTCCCCACCCAACCCTTTCCTTTCCTTCCCGTCCGATCCCGTCCCGTCCCGTCCAGTTATCTTCTATTTTCACCTTCAGGGGAGAAATTTTAAAAACTTTGAATGACTTAGTTCAAAATTTGATCTTACAAAATTCCAACACCTTTTTTACCCCTTTAGGGGTTAAATTTTCAAAAATCCTTTCATAGCGGATACGTACTCTCTATGAGAATTCTGCCTGCCAAATTTCAAATGCCATTTTCGCAATCAACGTCCCAAAAACCTCAATAACGACACCCATGTCGATTTTTATGCTTATTTACCCCATTTCACCCCCTAAGGGGTTGATTTTCGGAAAATCACGAAATATGTGTTTTCTTATTTGTTTTTAGGAGTACTCCTACGAAGTTTCAAGTCAAAATATCTCTTTAATATTATTTATCCATACAAAATTGGAACCCCCATTTTACCCCTTTAAGGGTTGAATTTCGAAATATCCTTATTCCTTGTATACATCATAAAGGAAACCTCTGTGCAAAATTTCAGCTTTCTAGGTCCAAGGGTTTGGGCTGGGCGTTGATGAGTCAGTCAGGACTTTTAGAAATATTTATAAGATTATAATGAATTCAATAATTAGTAACGTGGGGGTAGATCTAGCGGTTTAAAGCGTTTTAGTCTGCGCACATCAGCACTATTGTCGAGTAAGTTTAACGCTAACGGGTTCGGATGTGTTTCTAATCTCTGAAGATATTTTACACTGCACTGAACTATCTCTTCTTTCACTGATGGCACTTTCAAGTCGTTAAGTATTTCTTTATTAGGAACGAAGTAGGGTGCGTTGGTGATTATACGGAGCGTTTTAGATTGGAAACGTTCCAGGATTTCTATATTTGAGTGCGATGCCGTACCCCATAACTGGATACCATAGCTCCAGATTGGTTTCAGCACACATTTGTAAACAAGTAGTTTGTTGGCAAGCTAGAGCTTAGAGTTGCGGCCAAGTAACCAGTAATATTTTCTTAGTTTTAGGTTGAGATGTTTCCTCTTTGTCCAAATGAGTGTTCTCCAGTTTAGTCCTCTATCGGGGTGCATGCCAAGATACTTAACACAGTCTGCTTGGGGAAGGAGAATTCAATCCATGTTAATGTTCGGCGTGGCGCCTCGACGTTTAGTAAACGTAATTTGCACGGTCTTGGAACAGTTGAGTTTAAAGCGCCATTTTTTAAACCAATCACAAACGTCATCGAGGTTTTGTTGCAAAGTTTGTGCGGCGATGACAGGGTCATGATGTGTTACAAGAATTGCCGTATCGTCAGCGTATGTCGCGGTAATTGCATTGGGATTCGTAGGTATATCGGCTGTATATAAGACGTACAGGACTGGTCCCACAACGCTTCGCTGGGGAACTCCGGGTTCGATGAGACAAAGATGTGAGATTGCTTCTCCGAACTTGACTTGAAAATACCGTTCTTCTAGATATGATTTAATGATCAAGTAGTATGGGTGTGGTAGGATCCGCTTTAGCTTAAACAATAGGCCTTCATGCCAGACCTTGTCGAACGCCTGGCTGAACTATCATAGTTAAGACATGGTTTTGTTGTGCCTAATCATAGTATTATTAATTATATGTATAATAATTTGTCAGGACATTTTTAAATTGTACGAATGTAAGGCTATTAAGAGTATTTTTCTAAAATTACGACCCCCCTTGTATTTGAGATTTTCATATTATTCGGCTTATTAAGTCAAGCTTATTGAATTTCATGCAAACAGTTAATATCTTACAGCGTAACCAGCTGTGGCCGCCGCCATAGAATCTGAAAGGTGCTTATTTCGTATCTTCGCTTATATTCGTTGGCACGCCAGGTTCCAATATCGATTTAGTATGCAGCAGCATTTCTAGAATATTCCGCGACATGAATCACCCGTGAGTGCGAGCGAGTCGTGCAAGACACAGACACGCTTCCCCCCGTCCCGCTTTGGCAACGCTTGGGTTGCCTGGCGTGCTTTTGCCAGTTGGTTGGCATCGGGCACGAGAAGGAATCAGTTGATTTTTTGAGGTGCGCACCCAGCGGCGTCTCTCCCTTCGAGGTTGACGTTTGCTTGGCGCTTGTGATATTGTTTTTCCCGTTG